>JAUTXW010001082.1:0-632500 GCA_030620095.1 Kuschelorhynchus macadamiae
TGAACTTCTCAAATATTTTAATTCGAATGGCAAAGTGGATGTATTTTATACTTATGAAAATAAACAAAAATTTAATTCATATAACTGTGGTCAACTATCCCTAAAATTTTTGCAAAAAAATATATAAACTCATTATTTATTGTAATATCTCATTCATAAATAAACTGCAATGTCTACCACAATTGCCATATCAGGAAACAGTTCTGTTTTGTCTGCTGATTTTAATCCGCCCATATATTTAGAGGATGAAAAACAATATTACCTGGGTTTAGCTGATTTTGAAACGTTTATGACTATCCCAAATATAAAAGAAGGATATAATAAATTTTATATAGATAAAAAAGTAATTGTTATTCCCGACGGAACTTATGACATTACAGATATAGAAACATACATAAGAGAAAGTATAGAAGATTTATTTCCGAATGAAAAAATTTTTTTTCTTTTAAAAGCAAATGTTAATACTCTAAAAACTTTTTTAATGTGTAGTAGAATAATTGATTTTACCAAGGAAGATTCGATAGGAAAAATGTTGGGTTTTAATAGCAGGATACTAGAAGCTATGAAAGAGGAAGAATCAGATAATGTTGCAAAAATAACTAAGGTGAATGCTATTTGTATTGACTGTAATATTTGTGTCGGTTCTTACAATAATGGTAAACCTGTTCATATTATTCACCAGTTTTATCCAACTGTAGCTCCAGGGTATAAAATAGTTGAATCTCCTTTGTCCATTTTGTATTTTCCAGTTAGCGTCAAAGCAATTAACAATATAACAGTTAAAATAGTTGATCAAGACGGAGAACTTATCAGTTTTAGAGGAGAAACTATAACAGTAAGGTTACATTTACAAACAAGTGAAATATAAAATGGTTGTTAGATATAATAGAGCCCTTGGGATGAGACTTGCCCCTACCACTATCAACAAAGTAAAAACTTATAAAAAGAAAAGCCTAAACAACAGTTCAGTATCAAATCCAACACCAACAAGTTAAGACGAGATAATCGTAAATTTCTCACATCCTTGGGTTTCACTGTTTTAAAATAATGAACATATTAAACGTAAACGAAAAGCTTTATGTAGACAATTCCATCGTCAGTTCTGAGCTTCACACATATCAACCATATATTTCTTCAAAATTCGATTACAATGATGAAATAAGGATCCCAATTCAAGAACTCGATGCTTACACTCTACCATCAGATAGTTTACTTTATATCGAAGGAAAATTAACTAATACAGAAGGTAAATATAAGAAAGAATTGCTATTTATTAACAATGGTATAGCCTTTTTGTTCAGAGAAATCCGCTATGAACTAAACGGAATTACTATAGATTCAATAAGAAATGTTGGATTAGCATCAACCTTAAAAAGCTACCTTTCTCACAATACCAACGAAAGTTTAAAACTGGAAAATGCAGGTTGGTTTCCACATCGGAAAGAAGGTGATACAATTTTAGTTGATAATGATGGAAAATTCTCCGTATCCATACCACTAAAAATGCTTTTAGGATTTTTTGAAGATTACAGAAAAATTATTATGAATATGAAACAGGAATTGGTTCTTATTAGATCAACTGATGATTTAGATGGTGTTATTTTCAAAGAAGATCTGGCACACCTTGTTACTGCTCCTGACACTCCATTGGTTACTTTCGATAAAATTTATTGGAAAGTTCCTCACATTCTAGTTGATATGCCACAACAACTTGCTCTATCAAAAATATTAGAATCAAATAAAGATATATTGATAGGATTCAGGAGTTGGGAACTTGTTGAATATTCTTCTCTAACCGAAACAACCCGTCACACATGGCCGGTAAAAACAACTAGTAAACTAGAAGCTCCTCGTCATGTTGTGATTGGCTTTCAAGAAAACAGAAAAGGGAAAATTGTTAAAGATATGAGTAAATTTGACAATATTACCTTGTCAAATATTAGAGTATATTTAAATTCTGAAAGATATCCTTATCACGATTTGTACTTAAATTTCGAAGAAAACAAATTTTCTGCTTTATACGAAATGTTTGCCAACTTTAGACAGTCTTACTATGGTGTTCCAAATGAACCCATTTTTAATCCTGAACAATTCAAAAACATTAGTCCAATTACACATATTGATTGCTCCCATCAAAAAGAAACAATTAAAACGGGATCCGTAGTAATGAGAATTGAATTTGAGACACACAATGCAATTAAAAAAGATACTTCTGCTTATTGTCTTATTTTACATGACAAATTATTTAGCTACAACCCTCTTACTAAAATTGTGAAACAATTATAAACTTTATCCCCACTATTTTCATATTTCGATTTAATTTAAAGAAATTTTCAAAAGCTTTTAGTTTTAATCATGACATCAAAACTACAACTACAAATTGAAAAATTTATTTTTAAAATTAATCAACTGAAAGAAGAAATTGCAAATTATTCAAGTAAAAAAAGTCTCATTAAAAAATTTGCTGCTTTGAAAATATGAGATTGGTTATAGATATTCAAGGATTCAAAGATGAAAAAAATAAATTTATACCGAAAGAGCTTGCAGCTTTTGATGGTTATGAAATGACTCATTACATTTTTAAAAAGCCTTTTCCAATGGAGTTTCTTTCACCTGATTGTCACAAGCAGGCGGTATGGTTAACGAAAAATTATCATTGTATACATTGGAATAATGGATTTACTCCATTACATCATTTCCCAAAAATAATTGAAACACTTACGAAGAAAGCAGATTTTGTTTTTGTAAAAGGAAGCGAAAAAAAGGATTTTATACAGAAATATTCTAAAAAGCATGTGATTGAAATAGATGAACAACCAGCGCTAAAGCTAATGGAACCAAAATGCTTCTATCATTCAAAATCACCTTGTATGTGTGCTTTGACAAATGTGTTATTTTTATATGACAATTGTTTTATGAATGAATAAAAATATAAAAAAAAACTTAATTACCTTTTTATTTTGCATTAACCAACCATGATTGAATACAATTAATATGATACCTTAAATCTAATTTTCTAAATTCATTTAAAAGTTCATACTCATTTTTATATTTTAAATAATCATTACAAAATTTAGCGGCTAATTTACATTGTTTCATTCGATCTATATTATTAACATATGCTGACAAATCTTGTGCTTCTGCGTCTTCTTCGCCTACAATTGATAAATATTGGAAGTATGCAGCAGATATAATAAACTCTTCATACATTTCAGTAACCATTTGCTCCATTGTAAATATTATTAAATTTATTCTTCCTTTTCAATTTCTTGAAGAATAGTATCCTCGTCAATAAATTGCTTCAAGTCTTTTAAATAGTAACCAAAGCCAATATCTTTTAGATCTTGAATAAGTTGAAAAAAATTTAATGTTTCAATGTATTTGTTGCAACAGAGGGCAGCCTTTACGAATTCCTCAGATTGATTACAATAAAAGTCTATCCACTCCGGACCACTTGCCATACAATATGAGAAATAGGTTTTTGAAAGATTACTAAATTTCTCCTCTAATAATTTAACTGCAATCAGCAACTCAGCCATTTCATTTATTTAACATAATATTTTAAATATGTAGGGGGACGTCTCTTGCGAATAGGATTAACTTTCTTTGATAATACCTGTTTTTTATCTTCGTATAATTGAAACCTCTTTTGGGTTGCAATAATAGCAGGTATAAATTGGCAATCTTCTCCTATAAATTCTATTAGGTGGCTTAATTCTCCTACAAAGTATGATTTCCCAAATGTATTGAAAAACGTAGTAAGGCTTATAATTCCTTCTAAATAATTATCACAACAGTCAATTGCTTTTAAATAATCTCGTTTCAGTGGATAAAACAGCTTGGTGTATTCATCTTTCGAAATCACTTCAAAGAAATTGAGATATTTAACTTTTAACTGTCTGATAGTTGTAGTTAATTTTTCGCGATTACCCATAATTCACTTATTACTTGACACATTTTTTCTTTTTGTTTTATACAAAATTGGTGGAAAAATTCAAAAATAACTTTTTACGCAACTCGAGCACAGCTTAGTAAATGTGTCTCGGCATACTAAAATGATCATGATGCACCTATTTATAAGACTTAAGAATACAAAATCAAATGTGGGAGAACAAAGAGAAAAAATTAAAAAATATGATGCGAATGAGAATAAAAGGGGAGGAAGTTAAGAATGAGGGACATGAGAGAGAGGAAGAGGAGGAGGAGGAGGCGCTCCCCTATTATAACTACTGCGATCAACTGTACTAGAGAAGCTGAAAATAATAGTTTGACTATTCCAATTCAAAATCGAGCAGAACGCGCTGCATTTTACACTGGTGTTTTGGAAAGTAGTGTAAGAAAAATTCAAAGAGAACATAA
This sequence comes from Kuschelorhynchus macadamiae, assembly GCA_030620095.1. Taxonomy (NCBI): domain Eukaryota; kingdom Metazoa; phylum Arthropoda; class Insecta; order Coleoptera; family Curculionidae; genus Kuschelorhynchus; species Kuschelorhynchus macadamiae. Next base: position 4,360 of record JAUTXW010001082.1, read on the forward strand.
TGATCGCTCATGTTCTACTTCACCTTTAAAATATCCTGGTAAAAAAAGACCCCGATTATCATACAAAGATAAAATTGACGATGATAATTTTCAAGTAATTCGACGAACAATAGAGGATTTTTATATAAACTTGAAGAAGGTTCCGACCTGCAAACCCCTACTTCGTGCTGTAAAGAACAAAATAGATTTTCCGTACGGGTATAAAACCTTAAATCGGCTTTTACGATCAAATGATTTTGTTTGGTGCAAGTGCCAAAATAACGAAAATTGCTCATTGAGAGACCAAATATTTTTCACTGGCGGGTGAAATATCTATCAACTGTAAGGCTATATAGGTAAGAAGGACGCAATATTGTGTATCTAGACGAAACCTGGGTAGATGATATGACAGTGAACAAATGCTGGCAAAGTGAAAATGTTACAGTTGTTGTTCAGGGAATCCGCTCTAGTAATCGCTTTATTCTAGTTCGTGCTGGTTCAGAAGCCGGATTTGTTCCAGGTGCTGCTTTAGTTTTTCGCTCGGGACTAACAACTGAATACTATCATGGACAGATGAATAGCGATAATTTTAAAAAGTGGTTGCTCGAGAAGCTTCTACCTAACATTCCTCCCAAATCAGTCGTGGTAATGGATAATGCGTCTTATCATTCTCACGTAGAAGATAAAGTGCCAACTAAATACTCTACAAAAGCTCATATGATATCGTGGCTTAAATTGAACAATCTTGTATGTGATCCAACATGGGGAAAATATCAATTATATGAAGTAATATCAGCCAACAAACCTAGAGAAAAAAGTATAAAATTGACGGTCTTTTACGTAACCTCGGTCATACACCTTTAAGGCTGCCTCCATACATGTGCGGTAAACTTTCAATTAAATATTTAAATAAAATAACATTAGAAGCGATTGACTCAATATCGGCTGAAAATTGGAAATCGTATGTTAAACATGTTCGTTCTATTGAACGTAAATACTGTGAAATAGATAGCAAAATTGAAACGGTTGTTGATGATTTAGTTATCACATATTCAAGTAGTGACGACGAAACCTCATCATTTTCAGAGGAAGGCAACGATTTAGAAGGAATCGATCCATCAGAATCACGGCCGTCAACCTCAAAAATGGCTTAGTTTTTTTTCATATATTTTGTAAAATTGTTCATAAAGTAGTTGTCAATAAACTGCTTCAAAATAAATTATTTTCTGTTCAATACCGGGTGTTAAAAAATATCTAATATTGCAATTAATATTTGAAGAACTACAGAACTCATATTTTTCCAAAATTAACACATCAATGTAGTTATAGTAGGGGAGCCAGCACTGATTCCAGTGAACAAAATTTATCAAAATTTTAACTTATGCAGTTCGTTTTTGGGCTATTCGTGTATGCCAAAAGCGACCGTTTGTCTCCGTCTGTCATATTACTTTGTACAGGGGGCGTCATTGTGAAGTACTATACAGGGCGTTTCCTAATTGCGTGCTAATGTTAAAGGGGGGTGATTTTGGATCTTTTTAAGAAAAAAGTTTAATATGAACCTAAGAGCCTTAACTTTGGAGATACAGGGTTTTAAAAAAAACATTTTTTTTAATTTCTAATTCTGATGCTATTATAGATAAATAACTATGTTAAATTTGATACACGTCTTTTATGCATAAAAGGGCATTTTTTATTAACAATCAATTTTTTAACGCCCTGTATAGTACTTCACAATGACGGCCTCTGTATAAAGTAATATGACAAGCGGAGACAGACGGCCACTTTTGGCATAGCCGAGTAGCTCAAAGTCGAACTGCATAAATTAAAATTTTGATAAATCTGGATCTGCTTCTGGCTGCCCTTGTAAAATCTGGACTTGTAAATCGTGTATCACTATACTGGGTGGTCCAATAATAGTGGACGTGGGCAGTAGCCCGGGAACCGTTGATGACAGAACTCAAGAAAAAATATATTTATAGGTAAATCGATCATGAAAAATCAAAACTAAATCATTTTAAAATTCGAAAATTCGCCCTTTTTGCAACACAAAAGAGATATAGAAGTGCGGTACACGAAAGAAAAAAGACAAATATAGATAAAGGCTCATTAAGCATAGTTACATTTTTTTATTATCTGAAGTGCGTATAGTCAAAAAGGAGTGCCATATCATTTAAAGAATGACGGGACACACTGGTTTAAAGAGATTTCTTGGCGGACCTTCCTAAACCGATTGACTCCTTCAGGTTTTGTTTCGTGTCCCTCACTTTATATAGCAATTGATAGAATTATTATTTTCAGATCTCAAAGGCTTCTTTTAGGCAAAAAGACACCGTAAATTTGACTACAAATATGCTGAAATTGGCGAGTTGGAAATGCTTAAGATGATGCTAAAGTTTTAGGAATAAAAACTTTGACTTTACCAGCTTTGTAAGATATAATTTAATGTTGCTACCTTCTGAAATTGTTTTTTTTATGTAAACAACAGTTTCTTAGAGTTCCAACAAACATATTCGTACTTTATACTCTAATTTTCAAATGTATTCGTCTTAGATTTTTACTTCCCCCGTAAAAGGGAAATATTGTAACAAAATCACCCTACGATTTTTTTTCAGATCTTTACGTTTGAGGATTCCCAGATGCCGAAAAACATGTTTTCTCAAAAAACTACTTACCCGATTCACTTCAAATATTGGTTTAAATTATTGGTCATATGGGGATGACCTGGTAACATTTTGGTAAAAATCCAATATGGCAAAAGAAGATGGCGACCTGGTGAAATGTAGAAAAAATATTAGTAAAAAACTGCTTATCTAATTTACTTAAAATTGTGTACAAAAATCAAATATTATGTAGAGATCAATTGGTAAAATTTTGGTCCGAATCCAAGCTGGCGAAACAAAATGACAGTTAAATAAAATATGTAAATATTCAGCTTGAAAAAACTGCTTAATAGATTGAATTCAAATTTTGTACAGGAATTAATTGTGGTATAGAGACGAATTGATGACACCGTGTTATGAATTCAAGAAGGCGGAACAAATGAAATGTTTGTAATCGTGAAGCAAATTGCAGATTTTCCGTATCTTTACTTTTTAGTGTCCAAATAGCTAGACAGCAAAACAAAATAGCGGCCTAATAAATTTAAAAAATGTTCCTAAGAAACTACTTATAAAAAAAAGCTTTAAGGGTGATATATAGATAAATTGATGGAACTGTGGTAGGAATTCAAAATGCCGTCAAATAAAATGTTTGTAATAGTGAAAAAATCATCCTCTGACGTTTTTCCATATCAGATTGACTTCAAATTTAACTCAAAACTTAAGGGTCATATTGGGATAATTTGGTAATATTACAATATGCCGGAACAAGATGGCGGCCCAAATAGAACGTTAAAAAAATTATTACTAAAAAAGTTAAATATCAAAATGCAAATATCAAATGTTCAAATAAAATGTTTGTAATAGACAAAATGAAAAAATCATGAAAAAACTAGTTATCAGATTAATTTAAAATTGTGTGCAAGCATTAAGTGTGATATAGAGATAAACTGGTACATTTGTGGTACGAATTCAAGATGACGAAACAAAATGGCGGCCAAAAATTATTTTTTTAAAATCAACCGAGAAATCTTATTGAACTAATTTATAAGTTTTGCAGAAAAATTAAATGTGATATGGGGATAAACTGGTACGAATTTATCATGACTTAACAAAATGGTGGAGTGTGTCAATGTAAAAACTACTTATTGTATGTATTTTAAATTATGAAGGAACAAAATTGCGCTCAATAAAAATGTTTAATAAAAACGGTATATATGTGTTACTAAATGAGTATGTACTGATCTAAATTAGGCCACGCTTCACTATTCGTAATAAGGGGAAAGAATTTACCAATTTTTTTGCTTAAATATTTGAGAATTTTTAACATAGTTTATTCTAATTTAGTTTCTACATAATACTACTAATTCATGTCTAAAATTTGGCAGGTTATTTAACTCATAAAAAAAGACAATAGTTTGAAATACAGGGTTCTGTATAGGCTTCGATCTCGTAGGATTTTTTGATATTTTCCAACGTTTGGAATTTATTTAGCAAAAGAAGTTAACAAGTTACAAAAAGGATTCTGATTTACCCAGTGATCTGATAATTTCCAACGTTTGGAAAATTTTATTTAGCTTATTGACATTATTCATTATATAGTGTTCACTAAATTTAAATGTATTAAAAAATAACTTAAAATGTGTATGATGATTGAAACTTCTCTCGTAAATAATTCAACCACACATAGACAACACAATTTATACAATGAAATAATTATTTGGCAATGACTTTATATGTACTATTATAGAAATGATAAACATGTTAGATACAAAATCATAGCAGTCCAAATTATGTGACGTGCCAAAGATATCTTGGAAATGAAGGCTAATTACAATTTTTCTCTAATTAAACAAATACAGCTTTTTCTATTCCCTGCCTATCAACGACCAAATGTGGACCTTGTATTTACATTGCCTTTTTCCCATCTATTTAGTGTATAAACAAATTGAAGCATATGAGATAGATGCAAGTGCTTTGTAACCAACTATTAAGCATATTATTCTTAACATGGTTTCAGCGGTGGTCTCAGTAAAAACAAATAACTTTTGTATATATTTTTAAGTCAAATGCCAGAGATAAGTTTATTACGTATACAATAAATTCCTTGAAAGAGACGTTAAACGGTCGTCATTTTGGCCATATTCAGCACTTTTTAGTCATTTACCAGATCCGGGTTTTAAATGAATGTACAAGATTTTGTTATAAGGATTGATTTTGAAATATCACATTCTCATTTAAAAAGTCATGGTTTTTGGATTTAGACCGGTACAAAGTGGAATTACATTCTGACGTTTCGCATGCAATTACTTGACAGATCTTCAGAGAACTCCGCTGCGTGAGATTACAGACGTATTAAAACAACATACCTCTTGATTTGGTTTTAATCGAATTGATTACAGAATACCTAACGTCTACATGTTTCATTTATTTCGGTACTCTTTATGCGAACATCAAGAGCATTTACACTATATCCTCCGAACGTTTTCATGAAAGTTGCTCTAAGCTCTACTCCTTTAAAATCTAAATGTTGCTCTAGACATGTTGATGGTACTTTCGTGATTTAGCCGCACACAGAGACGAATGTTTAACTATAATTTTAGGGGGAGTTAAGGGGAACGACTTTCTGATCTAAAAGTTACTTTGAAAAATATCTCATTCTCTTCCTTGAAACCCACAGATACGAATAGATATTTAAATTATAGTACTAACTACCATCCATCTCTGAAACAGGCCCTTATCAATTTATTAATTTTAAAGGCTCCTTTATTATGTGATGCAATTCTTTAGCGATCAGAAGGAATTCCTTGTTTCTGAAGTAAAATATATATAGGTGCCTTGGACAGTCTGTGTCTATTAGACTCAAGGAACATGAAATATGGGTAAGTAAAAAATATATTGTTGAACTGTTATGGCATCAGCCTGGGAATATTATAGTAGAAAGATTAGAAATTGTACTATATAATTGCAGGCGAAATGTCGAAAAGTAACTCCAATTCGTTAATGTTGAAATTCAAGAATCATGAGGTCTTAAATTACTACAGTCGTGAAAGCTTTCGCAACATAAACGATTTCGTGATATCAAAATGACAACAAAAATGATAAAATTAAGATACATAATGTACTGAAGGTGCTATAGCATATTGCTAGAGTATGTAAGTATCATATAGAGTATTCTGGTATTTTAGCTCATGAAAAAAGAGATGTAGTAAAAATGAAAGTTCTATTTACATAAGACAAACCAGAATCAGGATTCCTGATGAGTGACCTTGCGAAGATGTTTCTGGCCGACATTTTTCGATATTCGGAAGCTAAAGTCAACCTCCTGTACACGCTGTATTTAAGGCCTTTTAAAGGATTTTCAGAGGTAACGTGATGGTATGTATGCTTGTTTAATTCACGATGAAGCTAAACCTTATTTGATTAAATTTAATATTTATTGTCGTAGTCTCTGATGGATTGCGCTGGCTTGCCTTATTGATCTGATAGAAGAAAGTTTAAATATATTTTTAGATCGTTTTAACCAACAACATTTTAACATTAAATGTTCTAGGTTAAAATTGTGTCAGATGGTGCCAATTATTTCGGTGATGGGTTCACATAGTACAAAAGAGAGAGAATAGTATCCTAGGTTATTATGTCTACAGGAAACCAACATATACGAATTAGTCATCATCATTATAAATAATTGGTTATGATTTCATTAGTCTTTAGCGCTATTTCTATATGCAAATTTAATTTCGAAGAAAACATAGAGACTGACTGAAGCTATAAAATTAAAGGGTTATTGAATAGTGAACAATGAAGTAGTTTTATTTTTTATGCATAATACCAAACATAAAATTGCAAGAATTCTGTGTGTGTCTAAAATACATATGCATAATCTTTGATACGCGCAAAAATATTGCTACTGTGAAGTCTATACAAGTCAAACTGAACGGTCTACTAGATTTAACACCAGTACTCAACACATAATTAATAGATGATTAATATAAAGGTTATCAAGGGTCTTGCATTGATCTAGAGATATTATAAATTGAATACTAGATTGAATTTATCAAGTACTCTGAATATTTCAATGAGGACACGGATTATGTGCTAGATTATCCGTAAAACCAAAGACTACACTGAGTCAGGCGTCAATAAATACTTGTATATGGGTATAAAGACTTCGCTCGCCGAAGCTCATTTAGGTCATTTTGTTTCAGAGAAATGAAACATTTAGTGATGGTAAATTATCGGTAATATATTTTTAGGTAAAAACATTTGGCAAGTTACGGTAATTTTCGGTAACATTGGTAATATTGATATAGTAGAAATAAATTCCTTCTTTTCTATAAGAATATATGTTTTCTGGATCATTTTCAAACATTATGTTCACAAATTTTTCATAATTATATGATTTATTTTCAGATTTAATTTAATATTCTGGCAAAATTGATAAATTGGGGCATTAACATATATTTTTCTCAGTTAACACGCATAATGCGCAATGTAATATAAATATGTTCGTTTTTTACTGTTAAAAATAGAAAATGTTAAACACTATAACAAAAATAACTTGATAACTCGAATTTATAATTAAAAGGATCATACGATTAAGAAATATTGAAGATAACAATAAACGTAAGAACTAACCAAGTATGAAATTTAAAAAAATATTTTTATTTTGGGTTTAAAAAACTTGTGAATTAAAAAAAAACAACTAAAGAAAACTTTTAAAAATTAAATAGAAATAAAGAATGATAAAACAAGCTATTTTTTGGAAGGAATTAAACATTTTAATACTCGTGTAAATCTGAGAAAGTTTCAATTTCACTGGAAGACGAAGAAATAGAAGACACAGTAGGCGCTTTTTTTAAATATTGTCGACCAGAGCTCCAAAGTCCACAAGGTTTTAGTGTTGCAACGGTAAGAACTGTAGTGCAAGTCAGTAATCTTTTGTTCGTAGACACAAACACAAATGCTCACTTCCGAGATCTCTCTGTGGTGAACTTATTCCTTCGCTTGTTATGTAAAAAAAACATACAGGCTTAGTGGATGCGGAACTTTCTGGATGCTCAAAAATAAAAAAATCTGCATCTTTCAAATTAATATTATAATAAATTCCTCTTCACCAGGTAACAGGATCAATTTTTCGACCTGTGTTCAAGACAAAATTGGTTGTACCCAATTCTGTTTTTCTCAATGGTTTGTAACATCCAGCAAAATGTTTTTTTTTTACTTAAGGTAGGGTCGCCATATTTTTCAAACTTAAAATAATAAAGAAACAAATTTAAACCGCTTGTAACTTTAGTATCGACTAAAAAAAAGCCCAACCTTTTAGAAATATCAATCAGGGGTACTAACTGACGACTACTAAAAGAAGGTAGTTTTTATTAGCCTCCCTAAAGATTTTGAATCTTATTTTTCAGGCTGCATGGAAGCTAGTCCACCGCTATGCCACGCTCTCAGTTCTTCCCCCGTCGATCGTAGCAAGTATATCTCCCAGGAGTTTAAGCATAGTTGCATATAATTAATTGAAGACCATATGTTACAAAGAGTCTAAGTGGATGGTATTCAAAGACAATTAAGACAAACTGCTTTTTATAAAAAATAATTATGTATTTTATCAAATATTGTTTTACAGTAATTTTAATCCATAACAATACTCACGGTAAATAAATAATTTAAAACTAAATAAAATCACATGCACAGATTCTATGTCAGCCATTTTCTGCTCTGGTTAGCTCTTTTAAATTTGTATAAAAAGCTAAGTATTTAAGAAGAATGTAATCTAACATATCTTTCAAATTTTTCGGTTTTTCTGCAGAAATCTTATCGTTGCACTGAAGTTCGGGAATTTAAATGTTTATAATATCATCTGAGCTCACAATTTTCACTTTTGTAGGACATTTCTTTAAAATCTGGATCCAACAGACGGAATCAATATTTTTTTTCGTAGTATTCAAGAAAAAATCACATGCCATTTGAAAATCTTTAAAGCCTGGCTGTTCCAATAGATGAACCACAAAAGGCTTATTATAGCGTGTATCTGTTATCATTTTTTCTATATCTTTTAGGGGTTTAGTAGCACGTTGTCCATTTGTGCAAAACCGTGGTCGCATGCTAAATGTGAATGGTCTCTCACCAAAAACTTTTGATGAATACTGTCAAATTTTCCTGTAGCTACAAGATAGATCATTAAAAATAATAGCCTACGATTTTTGTTTTGGCCATTACGGTTATCTGACCAATATATGTTTTTTTTTAACGAAAAACTTGCAAAACTCTTAAAATAGCAGAGAAAATTTCATTTCCCCTCTACCAGTAGTGGCCTCATTCCATAGGCACATGTGTGCAGAGCTGTTAGCGGAAATGTGGATACCCAAAATATAGCTGGACAACTGCCTACCATAGAACATCGGAGAGTGTGTTAAAGTTGGAATTAATAGATCTTGTTCTAAGTCAATACTTATCACACTGTTAATGGAGAATGGTTCTTGAGGTTTAACGTAATCTTCTTTTCATTATCATTCTTGCACGTTCTGCTTTTCTTTGGTGGAGTTCTAGTTTCGTGAAATCTTAAAAAGGTTATATTTTACTTTCAATGCTTTCGGGACAGGTTTTTCCACGTCGTGTTTTATATTTACTACCACTTGTTCCCAATATTTTTCTTTTTTCCCTCAAATTCTCTAACCCTTTTTTCCGTCTCTTCATTTTATTTTCCCCATCCATTTTGATAATATTACACGGCAAAAATGGAGGAAACACACTGAATAACAACTTATTAACCTGAATATCTACATTTAACTAATGGCATATAGACCCCATTAGTAATATTACGGGTAAAATTACAGATAGAATATTACCCTAGAGGTAATATTACCAAAGTTTTTAATATTGACTATAAGAAACTGGGTTAGCTCTTATATTGAAAAAAATGGCGCATTCAAAGTAAACAACGAATTTCACCCTAAAAGTATATGAAAATAACGATTTTGGGCTCTGCTTCATGATTTCATACTTTCGGTTTTATTAATAAATATTAATTCTTAAATATCCTTATTTTTAATTGTGCAAAGGTAAGCTTGATTTTTTGTCTCTGAGAACTGGCGTAGTACAAATCCTTGAAATATCTAAGGAATTGCAAATGTCCACTTTGAGAGGCATCGTAAAACTATTACGGATCTGGAAACATTTAACGACTGTACACGGTCTACACGGTAATGTAAACTGTAAGAATGGATTGTTTACATGTTTTAAGTTTTTGTCGGCCGTTTACAGACACGTTGCTGGTCCGTCCGATCTGTCTCATATAAATATAGCTAGCACATGTTGGGCGGTGGCATATGACGATTTTGGCTTCATGTGGGGGTGATATGCAAGTGTATTCCGTTAGAAGTGTTTCTTGTACCTATTTTTAAACGAAAATTTATATGCGATTCAAATAATTTCGAAGAACCATGTTCTATTGAATATCGTAATCAAACTATGTCTTTCATATATGAATTACTCCCTGCAATTACAGGATATCTTTGTTATTATGTCGATTGGTTGTCGGGTGTACGGTAGCTCATCATGTCAGAGCGTAAGTTCGAGGGTTACTTGTGGAGTCAATCTACCGGAACTTCTCGTGAAAAAAAAACTGCTCTTCCTCCCGGATTTTTTTATACAAACAGGTTTATGGGATCACAGAGAAACAAAATCCTGAGTTTTTGCATTGCGTAACGACCGGAAGAGTCATATTTTCTTGATTTTTGTAGAAAATTTGATTGACAATTTTTTTTTACAAAAACATAAGTTATCGACTGCTACTGGTCTATCGGAACCAAAAAAAGCAATTTCTACATTTAATTAAAAATAAATAAATATTTAACTTATTTGAAAAATCGGTAAATTTCCTTTACCCGGAACTTCCCTCCGTATGAATCCTTTCTTTTATTAGGAATAGTAAACTGTAACCCAATGTAGTTCCCAATATAGTCTTTTAGTATACCGTCTAAATTATATTGGGCACCATTTTGTCCCACCATGTTGATTGTTTGCCCAAAATTTGAAATTAACCAATTAAGAAGTTTTTCAGGCTGATTTGTGAAATAATATATTATGCCGGCATTTTCTTTTATTGTCTTAGATTCGTACTAAAATATTACTAATTGATTCCTATGGAACATTTGATTTTTGTACAGGGTGGTCCAATAATAGAGGACGTCGGCTGTAGCTCGGGAACCGTTAATGACAGAACTTAAGGAAAGAAACATTGATAGGTAAATCGGCCAAGAGAAATTGCTGAAATTCGAAAGTTGGCCTCTAGGGGACGTAACAGCAACACAAAAAAGGAAATGTCAATTTTCTCTTAAATGTCCAAGGTCAAATATGTTTACTTTCAAATGTAGATAACCTTTGGATGAACCGGTTTTATTCAACTTGGTGTCGAAAAAAATTTGTTTTTTTGCTCTACTCGTAGAGCTCTAGACCGTGTCGTAAAGACTTTGTTAGTGGTCACTAGATGGCGTTCTTCCGGAATTCTCCAAATAATGTTGATTTTTTTTAAATGTTCAAGGGTACGCTGTGATTTTTATATCACAATTTATTTGATAATTGATGTTTGATGAAAGGCATTGAATAATGAAATAAAAAATCCGGGTCCGCATTTAAATGAAGAAAGTTGATGATGGCTTTTCAAATCCGAAACGTCGGATTGAAAAAATAACCTCGCGGTTTTGTAGAGGACAAAAAGTGACAATGACAAAGTGAAAATTATTTTCAACTCTCATTTCAGTTAATCCTAAAACTGGAGAAAAACAAGGCTCCAATAGAAATCTTAGTTATTTAATTTGGCTGGTTGCACAAAAACTGCAAACGATTCAGTTTTTAAAGTAAATTGCAGTTTTTAACTGTTCTGTTAGATACAAAGACCTAAAATTTGGTATGCTTATTACTGGCCAGTAGAAGTATCTTTTCACAAGTTTTTATCAAAGTTCATTAAAAACAAGTAAAATTATGCAGAAAACATAAAATTTCTTTATATTATGTGGTTTCTGTTATTTTTTAGTTTGCGTATTACACAAAGACGTCTTAACCCAGTACAGATTGTCGAAAATGTTAAAATAAAGAAATTTGTTTGTATTTGGTTCTGGTCATCGTGCGATGCAAAAACTCTGGATTCCCTTCTTCTGTGATTCCACCTATATTTCGATACAACATAAACCTGCAGGGAAGAGCAATTTATTGTTCCAAAGAATTTCTTGTATATTAACTCCAATATATCTGCAAATTTCTCATACCTTTAAAAGCGATGCGCCACCTAGTTAGGCGCGTTTTTATTAACCTGCTTTAAACTAGGAAATAGAGGCTAGCATAGAGCAAGGCCTGTTAATTAGAGTTTAAAGACCTTGAGCATAAAGATGTTTAAAGAAATGCACAACATTATAGTTCAGGAATTATAACTACAATAAGGTTCAATTTTGATAAGATACCAGTTTGTCGTTCTTTTTTTGCTTTTTTTATACTTAGTTTGTTCAAGTACATGCAGCCTGGTATAGGTTAAAAATACATTCTTTTTATATCTCCATGTGAGACTTATGGATACATCTACTGGTAAATAGATTAAATAATATCTATGGTTTATTTGAGTATCTATAAAAATGACAAAACTCCCCAGAAAGATTCTTGAATCATTTAGGCCGCGATATTTGTAATATATTATATAACTTGAATTAAATAGAGAAAAATGTACTAAAGTAACTTTGGTACGAACGTAAAGTTGTTAGAAAGTCCTCATGAAATAACCCAGTGCTATACCGCTACAGCTAACATCACATTGCAATATCAAGATGGGTCTAGAAATATACAAAACCTTGGTGCGGGTCGCGGTTTTCTGCTGACTGATATCATTTCTTAATTCTTCAAGTAAATTCCTACATTTTTGATTTCGTATTTTTCAGGTTAACCAAAATTTGTGAATCTTCGACAAACATTATTAATACATTTGCCAACCCATTTCGTCTGCAAGCCTTAACTACAGCAACAACCTAAAACAAAATAATAATTTAAAAATGTTTTTAAAGGCGACATTTATTACTAAATAGATGGCACCTATCATCTGGTTATATAAGACAATCTTCAAATCAAATAAAATCAAATATTCTTTATTTCATATTAAAATGTAAAACGTCCATTTTACATTGGTAAGTCGAAGTGCCTCAACTCATAAATATATTTATAGTACGATATAATTTATATATAACAAAAGTCATATTTTAGTCAATAAACCATAGACTTAAACTATAGAAAGTCAAAAACTATCGCCTAAATTAAAATCAATATAAAATAAATTAAAAGTACCTACTTCATATCAACAAAACAAATTAAATAATAATAATAAAACAGGACGAGTCTCCTACACTCGCTAAAACGGTAGAATTATGAGTAAAATTTTTGCATAGAGTAACAATTTTTTTCAACAGTAATAACTTAAGGCTTTCTTTTAAACAAGAAAATCGAATTTATATCTTTAATGTTATTGGGCAATGAATTAAAAATGATACACACATTATATATCACACCCCTCTGGTATAAGGCAGTCGAGTGCTGTTCAGGGACACAAGATCGGTCTTATACCTTGTAGAAGATTTGTGAAGAATTTGATTCCTGAGAAACATGACCTTATTCTTGAAAACGAAACAACACATCTCATATATATATATATATATATATATATATATATATATATATATATATATATATATATATATATATATATATCTATATATACTATTTTTTTTGTATTGAGCACTCAGTTTTTCCATCTGATTGGAAACAGCCTATATTATACTTAAGGTTAGCAAACCCTCGGGATATAATGATCTTAGGCCGATAAGTATCCTGCCAGTCCTGTCTAAGATACTGGAATATGCGGTCAAACGTCAACTAGTAAAACAATGAAAAATTTAAGATACTTCCTGAAACACAATCGGGACGCGACGGCATTACTTAATGTAACTGATCACATTTTTACGGCTGCTGATAAGGGTTTATGCACTATTTTAATTTTACTTGATTATTCCAAGGCGTTTGATACCTTGAATCGCGCGGCTTTGGAAATATTAATAAATAATTTTGCGGTTTAAGTCAGTCTGTTGTGTTTTTTTTCAAAAATTATCTTAAAGATAGGAAATAAGCTGTTGTGCTCAATGGCAAGTCCTCTCACTATCTATACACTACTAAAGGTGTACCGCAAGGATCAGTTTTGGGCCCCATTTTGTTTACTTTGTATACATCTATTTTGCCTACCTTCATAACTAACTGCAATATACAAATGGAAGGCCGGGCGATAGAACTAAAGTTTCGGGTAGATTGAGCATTCGCATTGACAACCAGGAGATACCACTTAAGAATGAAGTAAAAAATCTGGGACTGATTTTGGACTTTCATCTAAGGTTCGAAAAGCATATTTCGAATCGTATTAAAAAAGTAATTGTTAGATGAAAACTTCTTTTTAATTCAAGGCATATTCTTGACTTAAATCTAAAACGGATTTTGTGTGATTCTTTGGTGCTATCGATTTTCAATTATTGCGATGTTGTGTATGGACCCTGTCTTTCAGCCGCGACGGCGCAGCGGGTGCAGAGAATACAAAATTGCTGTCTTAGATTTATATATGGGATAAGAAGACGTCACCATGGGAGTCACAAACTTTTCGAATCTCGATGGCTTAACATGAAAGGGCAACTTAGGTTTCACTGTGTAGTATTATATCATAAAATATTAACTAATAAAAATCCTTCCTATCAGTATCGTAAAGTATTATTCAGAACAGATGTTCACACATTAAATATTAGGTTTAAGGGTACTCTGATTCCGCCTATGCATAGAACCTAGTTTTTTGAAAGGTCGTTTTCTTATCAGATCGTCTCTGTTTGTAATGCCTTCCCTCCTAGCCTGGCATGTCGCTCCGTGCCTTCGTTCCGATATAATTTTAAAAAATATTTGTTTAATAATTAACTTAAAAAAAACATTATAAAAATAACTCTAATTAGTTTTCGACCAGATAGTCCTGTTTTACTGAAATTTTAGAAAAAGTGAACATCAATTAAATTATTAAACGTCAGTCTAGTTATTATGCTAAGTATGTGTAGAGTAATAAACATTTTTATTATTTTCTTTTGGGTTAAGTGTAAAAACACCTTATCGAGGTTTTTCTCAATAAGGTGAACTTCGCCTTTTCATCTTTTTTGAAAACGAGTTTTGCATATTTGTATTATTTTTTTTTTGAATAAAGAGTTTAATTATTATATATATGTATATATATATATATATATATATATATATATATATATATATATATATATATACATATATTAGTAAGAGTAAGTATCTTTGATCTCCTAAAAGAGAAGTTTGAAAATTCTTTGTATGTTGCTGCCCATACCCCAAATCACTATACCATACCTCAAATGACTGTGTGACCGTGACCGGTTTTTCCTTGTTGAGCTTAAGCTGATTTTTTCTGACCATAAAACAACATCTGGGTATGGAGCACTGGTCACATCTTTTATATTTATGGACGATTTGTTGACAATTAAAAAGTTAGTATCATCTGCGTAGTACATCATGTCTGTTTTTTATATATTTTGTCAAATAATTTGCAAAAACAAGATACAGAAAAGGACCCGAAATTGATACCTGGGGTACCCCAGCCCTAAGACCAAGACCCATTAACTCTATAGGTTGCCTCGAGCAATCTTGACCTATCCCAACTCAGTGTGAGCGATCTACGTCTCTCGGCGACCGTTTTGCTATAGCACGGCATTGTTGTCCATATCTCTTCTGTGTGCGTTTAATTACACATATTAATCTTTTTTTGTTCAAAATTGAAACTTTTTTCTTACAATAAAATGCAGCCTTCAAGATATAAGTTATTATAATTTTAAACTTATGTTTAGGGATGTTGGTTCAAATTTTAACCCAGTTTTTTTGCTGAGTGCATTTCAAAAAGTTCGCATCGTATTTGAAAAAATGTGATGTAGTTATAGTCTCTAAAAACATTCTTGTAAAAAATGTTAGCATGACAAATTGTTGAATAACTTTAGGAAATGTACATTTTTTTATACAAGGTGTCCCAGTAGTGTGTTCTCGGTTTTGGTGATAATGGTTAGAGATAGAGAAAAAGTTTAAATATAACTATTAGTATATAGGATGAATTATATTTAAAAACTGGGATTTTCAATTTTGAACAACTGTAGAGTCTAAACTAAACGGTTCATATTAGAACAAAACTGTTTGCATGCACTATGGGGACAGCTTATGTATATTATAAGTATTTTTCACATTTTATTAACTATAGGCATACGATTTGCAGTAAACACAATTATTTAACTATTCAAACATCCCAAAAAATACTCTGAAACACACAACTGACAACTATCGTAACGAAAACAATCGGGTCGCCAGTCGACGTCACGACCTCCGTCTTATCCGCGGGTCCCCCTCGCCCGATGGCTGCTCATCGAGGTAACCTTAGAGTTAATGGGCGTTGCCTTAAGACCAAGTTTGTCGCCCATAGTATTATTTACTGACAAAATTTGAAATCGGTCTTTAAGTTACGAAGACAGAAAATTTAATTCCGGACCCCTGACATCATATCGAAAAAGCTTTGCAAGAAGTATATCGTAGTCCACACAGTCAAATGCCCGTGAGCAATTAATAAAGAAGCCGAAAGGCAGACATTTTTTATCGACCTCCTCAAAAATTGTAGATGAAAACTCGACAAGGGCTTTATCAACACTTTTATCTTTTGTGAAACCATGCTGACTTTCTGAGAGTAGGCTATTCTCCTTGAAGAAGTGTTGAATTTGCTCCAAAAAAGCAAGTTCTATAATTTTAGAGGAACTAGAGAATAGGCTGATTGCTCTGTAGTTATCATATGCATTTTCATCACCTTTCTTAAATAAAGACAGAACTTTACTTATTTTTAAGAATTCTGGAAAAACTCATTTTTCGAAACATACATTTGTGAGAAATGTCAAATGTCGAATCATATCTTTAAGTCTTTTTAACAGGTTATTAGACACGTTGTCCATACCACTGGACTTTGTCGACTTTAATGTAGCCATGCATTTTACAATATCTAACTCTGTAACAGGCGAAAGAATAAAATATTTATTCAGTAAAGTGACATTATTATTTAGGAAATCGAAATCCCTGTCATTACCACGTTCGTTCAAATGGCTAGTCGTAAAATGCATATTGAATTTATTAGCAACTTCAACATCATTCAGAAGAACACCGTTCTCTAAAATCTCAATGCCCCCGGTGGACCCATACTTTCCCTAAATCTCGTTTATGATTGTCTACTTTGTTTTTATTTTATTTGATAATTGAAGAATCCTGTTTTCGTTTAATCTTATTTTGCTCTCCCTTAATTTATTTTTGTAATCCTTATTGATGTCCTTTGAAACTTTTTCAGTTCAGGATATTTTTTTGCTAAGTTCGAAAAAAGGCAAACTCTATTTTTAAGTTCTATTTGTTTTTTTTTTCAATTTGTTCCTTTGATAGAAGAGGACTTTTTGAATGGCATTTCTGCGACTTCCTATTAAAAAGAGAATATTACTGGACTATTGGTAATGTTTAGTACTTTCCGTACTTAATCTTAACATGGAATATTTAGCCCACAATGAAGGGCTTTTGCATTTAGAAAACCCACTGTTAATACATGCCAAAATAATATCTCTTCTTGTCGAAATTTGTTCCTGGTCACACCATTTCCGATAAAAACATGTCTTTTCATATACGATACTTTGTTTCCCCTGACCATAGGGAACTTTGTAAATATATGTAACAAGTAAGCTAGCCGGTCATGAAAGGAACATTAAAATAAATTATGATCGTTCCATTTGGTAGCAATCGTACTATGAACATGAAATCCTGCATGGCATGATGTAGGTTTATTAAAGGGAATTAATATATATATATTTATAATAATTACTCTTTTTCTTTACAGCCTCTTTCTCTCATAAAAAAACTTGTTTCATAAGCCACTACTTATGTACTTTTAACATAAATAGTTATTACGCTTCCTAAGAAATAAACTATACAATGTGGATAGGCACGAACATAGAGACAGAGGGTCGAACAATCATGCACATGTGAAATCGTGTGAAGAACATCTTCAAGACATCGGCATGTGAGCCAGCAGTGGACATACGTGATGGTCTTAGAGAGGGTTATAGGTTATTTTTAACTTTCTGATCTGGACCGAAAATAATTTATTGTACGCCCTGTCAACAAAACGCCTGCTTGGTTTATTTTGGTGGCTTTCTAGATGGCAGTTTCATGTTTTGTATTTAAATATTAAAAGCATGTACCGATGCTTGTTCTTAAACCTTTACAATGAAGAAAAAAAGATGATTTATTTCTGAGAACTTGTAAGTAATTAAAAATATAAATAAAACCAGTGAGTGTAAAATTTATCAGCTCTATAGTTCTGGCATAAAAAAGATAACGATGTATTGATACGAGCATTTTTTAACTTTACTTTTAAATTTAATAATAAAAAATCGGGTAGTGTCTCACACACTACACATAAAAATGTGTATTGGACAGTTTTATTAACAACGAATTGTTGGAGGGTAATAGTTAAAGAATTCTTGAACATAGTTTCCCAAAAATGTATATCAAATACTAGTGATTTTTTTACATTATCTATATATCTTTCTGGACCTTAAACAACAATTTTACAGAAATAATTTAGCTCAAAAAATTAAATTTGTTAATTGTAATGTACCCTAGACTAAAAAAAATTAAAGCATGTAGCCGTCTTCAATGTCTTTCGTGTATTTTTTTTAGTTTAGTAACAGTAGAAATGAAAAGCACGCTATTATTAAAAAAAAAACAAAATGCCAAAGGTTTTAAAACCATTGACAAAGGTAAGAAGAAGCGCATTTAATGAAATAATATTATACAGGGTGTTCCATTCAAAAAAAAAAGTCGATGCTTAATTTTTTACTTTCCAATAGTTACTTGTTTATTTTGTTAAGAGATTCTAATGGTTCAGGTAAAACCAAATAACTTTGTATTCAACGTTTTTTTCTATCTTGAATAATAAACTCTCTAGGTGGTTGTCAAAATATGCGGTAAAACCCTGTACATACATGTAGGGAAAGTACTATGTTTTGCCAAAATACATTTTTATATATATTTTTTAAAAAACTTTTTAAATGACGAAATATCACTAGATAAATGAATTAATGTAAAGACGATGCATTTCTTAGTCTTGCATTATTGGCTATACCGCTATAAAAAGATATTAAAGGAGCATTGCATTCATAAGACGTATCGATCGATGCCTACATACCAACCAACGCGGCAACCTCCGTTAGCCATCTGAGCCGGCTGAACGATATTCCTCAACTTCACATCGACATATTGCTTATTAAGGTTAGTAATTTCATAAACAATATTCAAAAAAAGAGGCATCGATCTATAGATTCTGCAAAGTTTAACTTGGTCGCACCTAACTAATATTAAAAAAATTCATAACTTACGCTTTGTAAGAAACTCGGAAAATTTTCATTTATAAACTTCGCGCATAGATTATGTAAAGAGTAAAAAAAGAACGTCAATTTGAAAAGGCTATATTATCGTTGTAAATAATCCTATCAAGATGAATTTTTTTTTGACGAGTAGGTAACTTCTTCATCTTTTTAGCACTGTATATGTTTGATCCATCCCGGCTTTGTTGTACAGAGGGGGCAAAAAAATACAAGACCATGTAAATTGTATTACATTTAAAATTGACGTACGGGATACACCGGGTGATGCAATTTTTATTTTATGAATGTCTTGGATGCAGTTGTCATGGAGGTACTTGATGTACCAAAATCCTCGCCATCTGCTTGATGGTAAGAAAAAGATGATATTTTTTCGAAAATTAATTTTTTTTTCAATTAGGGGTAAAAAACAAGCCTTTCCTTGAAATTTTTGCCACGTTAAGTGTTAGAAATTGTGCTTTAATGTAAATTATACAAACTTTGCCGATTTTTACAGGATGATTCACAAATTTTACTTAATACTGCCATTGAAAATGATGACTTGTAAATATTGTAAATATAGAGTTGTGGTGTATTTAATTTAAATTTCCTTAAACCCAATGCTCTTCGCGTATCACTAATATTCAGGGTGTCCCACGGTTTTTTGTCAAATTTTACCCATTCCTTTTTTTTTCATTATTGGCTGTACCGCTATAAAAAGATATTAAAGAAGCATTGTATTCATAAGACGTGTCGATCGATGCCTCCATACCGTCCAACGCGGCAACCTAGCTTAGCCATCTGAGTCGGACGAACAATATTCCTAAAGGTGACCAAATTTCAAGTCAATACAGGACATATGAGGAATGTCTCAAAATTCATAGCGAATTATACAAGTTCGAAGTGGTTGCTTACCATGCCTTTCTGGATATTAGTGGTACCTTAATACACAATAAACATTTCTAAAACATATACCTTTATAAACATTTTTCTGAGCTGCGAGCTTTTAACATAGCTGAACATTTTTAGAGATTTCTTCATAAAAGTCCTTCCTAAATTTTAAGTTAAAATCAACATAGATCTAATTGTTTCTATAGAAATGTTTCACTTCTCCACAATCCATTCATAAAAGTAATGGTAGGTGCATTGGTTCCCGGAGTACAGAGAGAACTCTATAATATGCAAAAGTTTTAATTGATCAATACTTGTTTTTGACTGATGCCACTGAAATACATTGAACTAAAATTGCTGAAGGTAGGTCACTCATTTTCATTAATAGAACTACCTTTTAAATGTTTGAATTCATTAAAAGTAATTAATCGTTTCTGAATTTTATCCCAAATGATTTTTTTATTTAGTATAACTCACTTTAAACCTTTAAAAGATGAAAAATGAACAGACCACTTATTCAGATAGTCAAAGGCATTTCTGTAAAACAGTTTAACATGACTTTCAAACCACTATCTACTTGTTTCTCCATTTTATTCCAATGTTTTTAAATCATTTTTTAAAACTAATGTCCAAAATGTGTTGTTTTCTCTATCTTTCAGATTTATTTTTAAATTATCAATTTCTTTAGCAACTTCTAGAACTGTAATTTTATCTGCTTCTATCACAGTAATAGAAGAAGAGAAAAGGAAAGCCTGGTTGTGAACAAACTTAAGCCAAATACATGGTGTGGCGTATGGTTAGACAAGGAAATGAGGTAGGCGATGGGATAGGGTAGATCTACGTTCTTCAATTATGTTTGATTTTAGCCCGCCTCGGGCCAGTACAACTGAGGTCGAAGGACTTAGATTTTTGCTATTTATTTTCACATTATTTTAACCTATACTGTAATCAAACAAATCATTTGGCAACATCGGTACGCCGCAACCAAAATACATTTGACATTCAATAAAATAAAAATACCACATCAATATTTTATCATCAAGAACAAAATACAGGACATTTTACAAGACGCTCATGATACAGGACAGCAGATAAAAAGATAGGACGCTCCTGTAAAATATAGGACGAATGGCTTAACCTAGAGATCAAAACTTCAATAAGCTATGCTTTAGTCTAGTTTGGAGAAGTTTTATTCGGTCATATCTTACAATAAGTAGGTGCATCTATTCAAAATTATTAGTAAAAATATATAAGTTTGATTATTTTCCACACAGTTTCTTAAAACCATTGATTAAAATGAAGTATTTACTGGTAATCCAAGGACGATGCATTGCTAACTCTTGCATTATTGGCTCTATCACTATAACAAGATATTAAAAATCCGTCGTTCTTTTTTTCACGCCGTCTTAAGATGTCTTGCATTCACAAGACGTGCCGATGCCTACATAATATCCAACGCGGCAACCTATCTTTACAACTAATGTTTGCTATAATTGCTTCACAATCGGTGCCTGAATGCGAAAGGTCGATACATCATCGTCTATTGCTATTCAATAGATTTGATCCTGGGGTCACATGTAAATTTAAACGATGGCCTAGATGGACCACGGCGAAACTAATAATAATATATGAGGATTCGCTTCCCAATCAACTTTTGACGGATTGTTATTATCCTAACCGTACGGGGAAAATACCAGTGATTTTTTTGATTAAGTTTAATGTCAATTACGTGTTTGGATTACTGAATCTTCGATTCTTCAAAAGTCAAAAAGGACCAAAATTGTATTAATTCATGATATTAGACACCTTTCTGAAATATGTTGTTTATATTAGGGTTAAAATATAACTTGGCGGTATCCGATATTCTTACATGTAACATATTATAACAAAAAGTTAGGTAACCGCTGTGTTGTTTCGGAATTCTCCAAATAATGCTGAATTTCTCAAACAAATCAAATGGTACTATGACTTTTATATCACGATTTATTTGGTAGTTGGGCATTGAATGGTGATATAAAAAATACAGGTCCGCTTTTAAATTAAGAAAGTTGATGATGGTCTATCGAATCCGACACGTGCAAGTGGAAAATGAACCTGGCCATTTTACAGAGAATAAATAGTGACAATGGCAAAGTGGAAATTATTTTCATCTCTCATTTCAGTTAATCCTAAAATTTTAGGAAACCCGAAAAACCGGAAATAAAAACAAGGCTCCAATAGAAAATTTAGTAATCTTGTATAACTGTAAACAACAAAACTTAACAAAAGGGGAAAACAAAAAATACTAAAACTCAGTCTCATAATCATATAAGCTTCTCAATAAAATAGCTAAAGCTAATACGAGACAGGGCAGGACTCGGTTTGGTCAAAAAGGTTAAACCCATTTCTACGTTGCTTTAGTGAAACAACAAAAACAAAACGACGAAATGAACTAACAACTAACAACAAATATATTTAAAATTACTGAGAACTGCTTAAGGTAAAAAAAATTAGTATATGCGATTCGACCTACTACAAGAAACGATATGGTGGACCGGTAGAAATGCCATCCAAAGTATCTCTATTGCAGAAGTGGAGGCTGCAGTCCAATCGACACAGGAAAGAGTGTAATTTGTATTGATAATGACGGCTGGCATTTTGAGCATTTACGAAAGTAGTTTTCAGTAATTTTAAATATATTTGTTGTTAGTTTATTGTTAGTCGATAGTTCATTTCGTCGTTTTTTTTTGTTTCACTGAAACAAGTTAGAACTCGGTTTAATCTTTTTGCACAAACCGAGTCCTTCCCTCTCCCTAGCTTTAGCTATTTTATTGCTTCTGTGATTATTTGTTCTTTACAACAGGCATTCAACAGACCATAAAATAAAAAATATTTAAAATTTCAACACCCTGTATTTCTAAAATGAAGCATTTCGGCACCCCAGTTTACAGGATTGTCTTCTTATTTTTATGCAAAAAAACTCATTCTCAACTTTTTTCGCAATATTAATGAAACATCCTGTATATGACAACACGTATTATGAGATATTAATAAAATATGTAAAAATAAAAAAACGCATACACATATTTACGTACAATCACATATTAATTTGTATATAACAAGTAAAGTAGAGAGATCAGGACAATAATAACAAAAAATAACAAAAACAAAACATAGCTGTAACATAATGCAGCAAAGTAGCTAGCAGAGTTTCAAATTTTACGTTTCAGGCTTCCTAGATACCGAAAAACACGATTTCTCAATTCCATCGGTCTCTTTGTCTGTCTGTCTGTCAGTGTGTTTGTTCGCGGCATAGCTGAAAAACTACTTACCCGATTGACTTGAAATTTTGGTAAAAAATTAATGGTCACATGGGGATGACTTAGTAATATTTTGGTAAAGATCCAATATGGCAAAGCAAACTACTTATCCTAACTATAACTATATCTCAAACTTAAAAAATTAAGGAATATGTAGAAATCAACTTGTAAAATTTTGGTACCAATCCAAGATGGAGGAACAAAATGGCAGCTTTGTAAAATATTTGAAATTTAAAAAATCAAGGATTATGTAGAAATCAACTGGTAAAATTTTGGTACAATCCAAGATAGCGGAACAAAATGGCAGCTTGTTAAAATATTTAAAAATTCATCCTTAAAATCTATATATATATATATATATATATATATATATATATATATATATATATATATATATATATATATATATATATATATATATATATATGATTTTAAATTGTGTGTGATAAATAATTGTGGTATATGGTTAAACTGTGGTACTAATTCAAGATGGCGGAACAAAATGGCGGCTAAATAAAATACTTGTAACATACCTTCACGTTTTAGCATCCTTAGACGCCAAAAAAATATGTTTTATCAATTCCGTTGGTCCGCCTGTCGGTTTGTCTGTCTGTGTGTCAGCATAGAGACGTTAATAACGTTATGAAAAGTAAAAAATAATGACATTAAAAATAATAAATAAAAAAACAAATAAAATATGGTATATTGGAATATAAGCAGTATTAAGTATCTATAGATTTTTATATATTTAAGAGACGAATAAGTATAAGGAAAGTTCCTAGGATTTGGATAAGAGATAGGTGAAAACCTTTTAGCAGAAGTTTCCTCGTTATAAAAATATTAGAATATTTCAGTCATTTCCTTGCCACCGTGCAATGCAATATGCATAAATTTATTACCAAATCGCTACATATTCATATACAAAAATCTGTGGAAAAAAATCGCTACGAAGGAAGTTTCGGTGAAAGAAATACTTACCGATTTTTTTTATTTGTGGGTCAAATCATAAAGGGGAAAAACAATATCTTTAACACCCCATTAAAAATCATCCATTCAAACAATAAAATGTTTGCATGGATGTATTTATAGTGACTCTATAGGTAATTTACGACAAATATAAATAATATGCCGATATGTAATGATGATAGTACATTAGGTGTTCAGTAAATATTTAAATAGCAACGCAAATAACATTAAATGGTAGTAGCGCTACGCGTTATTAAATTTATTGACTTAGACACGGCAAATTAAAATTTTAAATTCTCCAAAAAAACAAATAATGTCAAGACTTCAAAAGTGGAATTTTAATTAGGTCATTGAATACCACATATCATAAAATTATTATTTTTTTAAATTTACATTTATGAAGAGCGAAAATTAAAACTTTATATTTATATTAACATGGATTGAACAATACTGTATAATATACAGGATGATTTACGCAGGATGAAATAAATATGTACAGGAAATCTGTTTATACAAATATACACTCTAGTCAACCAACGATGGCAAGAGAATTCTTGAATATATGCAGAACTAGTCCCAAATTAGGGGTGTAAGTATTAGTATTTTCTCTTATTAAACAAACTATTGAGCAATTCAGTCCAATTTCTTAAAATTCAACCTCAATTTAAATCCCCATATTTTTTCGAGAAATTGATTTGTTTTCAAATGTTTTTTCATTTTGCAGACAAATATTTTTGTATTTTTTTGACACCTGAGTTTTACAAAATTATTTAATCTGGTATACAGTGTGTACTTAAGTTCTCTACATATGAGAAACTTTTTTATTGGCATCTTTACGGAAAAAAGTTGCTCTTTATAAAAAGTTCTGCTTTCTGCCAAAATAATATTGAAATAATCAAACTTGAGATTGCATATACAGGGTGGTCAAAAATTCCAAAGAATCGAAATTGACTCAAGAGAAAAGTACCTTTAATTTTTATTTTATAGCAAAATGTAGTACAAAATCTTACTTACAATTAAAAAACATATCTAGCACTAGATTCGTTGCTTTCTATCTGAAATCACTTCTTAAGGAATGTAAAACATTGGCTTCTTACTGGCAAGTCCAGTTTCTTACTTTTGTTCCTACCTACATACCAGCAAAATTTCTTTATTTATCGATTATTGATAATGGCATTGTCACTGCCATTGTCAACCACAATATTGTATTGTACTTTATTGAAACACCAGTTTAAATATTATAGTAAAAAGAAATGCCGCTGAAACTAAGCAAAGAAGATAAAACTGAAATAATTTTAATTGTCGGAGAAAATTATAAAACATTTCGAGAAGCGACAGACATTTTTAACAACAGACACCCCGATAAAATTATACATTTCACAACAGTGGGGAATATTCTAACTAAATTCAAGACTTTTGGAAATGTAGAAAATAACTTCACTAATTTTAATTCTAATAAACATTACATGTAAATAACTTAATTAACAATAAAAATTAACTTTTCCATCACTGCACATTTGCCTCAATATATCCACCATCTCTTTCCATACAGGTAACCGTTCTTACAGAAAATTCTCTTAAAACGTTTCTAATCATGGCAGGCGTTATGGCCTGTATCTCTTCCCTAATTACCCTCTCCAAATGATCAATATTCTGAAATGGCCTCTTTAGATACACTTTCTCTTTTAAGTAGCCCAAAAAGAAATAATCAAGAGGGTGCAAGTCCGGAGATCTAGCTGGCCAGAAAATATCAGAATACCTGTCGATTACTCGTCCATTAAAGATAAAATTTAAGTATTGTCTTACATCCCTTGCTCCGTGGCATAGTGCGCCATCCTGCTGATACCATATTTGGAACCTCTCACTTATGGGTAGTTCATGAATAAAATCGTACAAGTAAGTATTTAGAAAATCCAAGTAGCGTTGACTATTTAAATTATGTCAAAAAAAACTGGTCCAATTCCTCTATCTTTATAAATTCCGCACCACACATTTGTTTTGAATGAATACTGATGACAAGTTTGTATAACAAAATTAGGATTAACGTCACTCCACCAACGACAGTTTTGCGAACTTACAGTCCCATTGAAAGTAAACGTTGCTTTATCGGTAAAAATAATGCGTCTTGCCATAAAAGGATCATCTTCTAGTTTCCCTTGTATCAGACAGCAAAACTTGAACCGTCGCTCAAAGTCTCCTGGTCTCAAGGTATGTATACATTTTGGTTTGTAATGTCGAAAACTGTTTTCTTTCAATATTTTTGAAACTGTATCTTTACCTACGTTATTTGGCAATGTTGCTAACTTTTTGCGTAGGGATTTTTTCAGCGGTATTTCTTTTTACTATAATATTCAAACTGATGTTTCAATAAAGTAATACAATATTGTGGTTGACAATGGCAGTGACAATGCCATTATCAACAATCGATAAATAAGGAAATTTTCCTGGTATGTAGGTATGAACAAAAGTAAGAAACTGGACTTGCCAGTAAGATGCCAAAGTTTTAAATTCCTTAAGAAGTGATCTCAGATAAGAAGCAACTAATCTAGTGCTAGATATGTTTTTTTATTCTAAGTAAGATTTTGTATTACATTTTGCTATAAAATAAAAATTAAAGGTACTTTTCTCTTGAGTCAATTTCAATTTTCTGGAATTTTACACCACCCTGTATATGCAATCTCAAGTTTGAATTTTTTAATATTATTTTGGCAGAAAGCAGAACTTTTTATAAAGAGTAACTTTTTTCCGTAAAACTGCTAATAAAAAAGTTTCCCATATGTAGAGAACTTAAGTAGACACACTGTATAAGAGGTATTTTTACATAAACTTTACGCAGAGCGAGAATTACAAATATGAAATTACTTAAGTTTTGATTAATTTAATTTAATATGTACTTATTAAATTAGGAAAACAATATTTGCTCAAAAGTTTAATATGTGGTGTCCAGGACTTTTTCAAGAAAATTGTTTTTAATTGAGTTTTTATTCAGCAGTAGTTATTAGAATATCGGGTTCCCAAAAATAACATAAATAATATAAACTCTGTATACAGGGTTCTGAA
Source organism: Kuschelorhynchus macadamiae (assembly GCA_030620095.1). Classification (NCBI taxonomy): domain Eukaryota; kingdom Metazoa; phylum Arthropoda; class Insecta; order Coleoptera; family Curculionidae; genus Kuschelorhynchus; species Kuschelorhynchus macadamiae. Next base: position 31,666 of record JAUTXW010001082.1, read on the forward strand.
AACAGGATTTTCACGATTGGGATCTCAGAGACGTTAATAGAGGAAAGTTTAAATGGCCTTTAAAGAGCTACGCATTGTAAAACTTACACGTCGAGAAACTTTAAAAGTTATGTTTTTGACCTTTCGGAATAATGAATATTTCTGAAATTGATTTTTATTTTTTACCGACTTTATTATTGAAATTCGACACTTTGTAACTTTTGTCCTCCAGACGGCAGATTCAAATTGTTAATTCGGCTGTATGGGATCCTAATCATCATCCACATAATTTGAAGTATAGGACTGTTATTATTTACATTTTTACTTCCCTTGTAAAAGGGAAGTACTATAATTGTGAAATAATTACCCTCCGAAATTTTTTCGGATCTTCACGTTTCACGGTCCCTAGATTCCAAAAACTCAATTCGGTCGGTCTGTCTGTGTATCTGTCTGTTTGTCTGTTTGCGGCATAGCTAAAAAACTAATTATCCGATTTTTGATTGCCTCAAATGTTAAAAAAATTATTATTAAAAAAATAGTTACTCAATTTTTCTCAAATTTTGCATAAACATCAAGTATTATGTTGGAATCAACTGGTCACACTTTGGTACCAATCCAAGATATCGGAACAAAATGGCTGCTTAATAAAATATTTAATAATTCAGCCTTAAAGAACTATCATGGATTGATAGCCATAAGTAATGGTGGTATAGGGTCAACTAATAAAATTCTGGTACCAATTCAAGATGGCCGAACAAAATGGCGCTCAAAGAAAATGTTTGTAACCGCGAAAAAACCACTCTCTCAGGTTTTATATATCTTCACGTTTTAGGGTCCCTAGATGCCAAAGTATAGGATTATCAATTCCGTCGGTCCGTCTATCAGTCTGTCTGTCTGCCAGTTCGCGGTATAGCTTAAAAACTAGGTACCCGATTGACTTCAAATTTTGATCAAATATTAGGAGTCATATGGAGGTGATCTGGTAATATTTTGGTAAAAATCCAATATCGCAAAACAAAATGGCGGCCTAGTGAAATGTTACAAAAATTGTTATTAAAAACTACTTAACCAATTTTTCTCAAATTTTGCACAAATATCAAAGTATCATGTTGGAATCAACTCGTAAAATTTTGGTACGAATGCAAGATAGCAGAACAAAATGGCTGCTTCATAAAATATTTGAAAACTCAGCCTAAAAAATTACTTGATTTCAAATTGTGTTCCATAATTAATTGTGTTAAAGAAATCAACTAGTAAAAATCCAATATGGCGGAACAATATTAAAAAAATTATCACTAAAATACGAATTATCCAACTTACCTCAAATTTTGCACACAAGTCAAGTGTCACATAAGAATGAACTGGAAACATTTCGATATAAATTCAAGAGAGCAAAACAAATTAGCGGCCTAATACAGCATTTAAGAAATCAGCCTGGAAATACTACTTATTAAATTAATTTCAATTTTTGTGTAAGAATTAAGTATAATATAGAAATAAACTAGTAAAGTGTGGTACAAATTTAAGATTGCGAAACAACATGGCGGACAAATAAAAACTTTAAAAATTAACGTGAAAATGATCATGTTCGACTGACTATAAATTTTATATAAAAAAAAACCAAATGGCGGTATGTTCCAATGTAAAATCTACTTATTGAATAAAATTCTTGTATAAGGCAGTATATGTAACACATAGGTATACTAGCTGTGACAATGTGCTGAACTAAAAACTTAAATTTAAAAAAAACACCTACAATATTAAATTTAAAAACCAGATCTTATATTTAAAGACTAAAATTGTTGAACAGGGTTTTAATACAAAAATTATAATTTTTACTTTCTCACCTTTTCGATATCAGGATAAAACATCGCTAACCAAATACATGGCCAAATTTTAGTACTCATATTCATACTTATACTGAATTTATTACGTAATATTACAAATAATTGTGCTTTTAACATGTCAAAAATAAAAGACCTGGTAATGTTTTTGTAAAAATCCAATATGGCGGAACAATGTTAAAAAAATTATCACTAAAAAACTAATTATCCGACTTACCTCAAATTTTGCACAACAGTCAAGTGTCACATAAGAATGAACTGGTAACATTTTGATATAAATCCAAGAGAGCAAAAAAAAATAAAGAGGTAGATAAAAACATTAAACACATTTACATACATCAATCCTAATAAAAGTAAAAGACACTACCATCTTAACTTACTATATTTAAACCTAGTTATTGGTCAATTTTAAAAATTTAGAGAGAGAGTAAAATTTAGAAACATACACATGGCTATTCTAGTTTTAATTCAATTTAAAGTATTAAAATTGATATTAAGGTATTTCTCAGAAGAGTATAATGTATCTTTTGATAGGTATACTTTCATTATTTCTTGAAAAGTTTTCACTTCGGACTTTGAAGCTTGGGTAGTCGCATGCTGAAAAACTTTAAACCAAGATATTCAGCACCATCCCTCCTTCTTTGAAGTCTACGAAATTTTGAAATAATATTATTTCTGTAGCGCAGATCGGTGAAAAAGGTGACAAAGGGTCAGTATCCTGTAGCGGCAAAAGTATTCACTACAACACGCCCTCTAAGCAAGCCCGGAAATTGTTCAAATGCATGTTCGCAGCTTTAGTCATTGAATTTTAAATCATTGACATTTTTTGGTGACTGTGTACTCAATTTGCAAAATTCTTTAAACCTTTTGATATAACAATTGCTTTTAAGACTGTAAAAAACATTTGGTTAAACTAAAAGACAAAACAGATCTTCTAACTAACTTTGGTGTTTATTCTTTACAATGTTCTGATTGTCACGCCACCTACGTAGGACACTCGGGCAGACAGATTTCCACCAGAGTACAGGACCATCTTTATTGAATAACTATAAAAACATTGATGTTTCCAACACCAAGTGTTCTTTTGCAAAAGCGAAAAATTAGACTTATCTGAGAAATTGGAGGTCTAATAACTAAAACCAATAAAAGCCTTATTTTTACCACCACATTTGGTTTTCAATAACATCGCTTAACACACACCGCTGTTAGATTGTCAATGGTCAACTTGTCCTTATGTCATTATTGTCTCTCTTCTTCTTTTTAAGATTATCGATCTTAACTACCAAGACTATTCAGCTGTTGTTTTCTTTCATATCTGGACAAACTGCCAGCTCATCTTTCCTTAGTCAAGTTCTGCTCTTCTGATATGTCAGTTAACGCCCTCTATAGTATTTTTCTGAACTGTTCTACCCTTCGTTTTTGTTTCTGTTGTCAGTTTTATCTACTTAACGTCTTTTATGTTTTTCAGTCTGTTTTACATACATTTACTTTATTTTTTATTTAGTAGGTATACAGGTTTCTATTCTTTTATTATTTTCTTGTTTAAAATTAGTTCTTTTCAGATCAGATGATGCCCGTAGGGCGAAACATGTCATCTCAGACATTAAACTTAGTCTAATCAAATATATTTGAGTCGTTTGACTTTAATTTTAGTTTTTTGTTGATACCGTTTGTAATTTTTGCTGCACGCCAAACATTTTGCAGCCTTGAGCAACGAGCTCACATACCAGAATGGCATATGCAAGGTTAAATGCAAAGCCGTGGTAAGAGTAAAGATATTGATTAAGTACATCGCTTCTAAGAGCTTATTGCTGAGCTCAGCAACATGCTCAGCTTATATCACCCTTAAGTCCAAGGACACACATTGTACAAGAAGAAGCTCATGTATGCGTCTTAGCGTTGGTCAGGGTAAGTTTTTTTACTGTAAATGATTTCTCAATGTCAAGATGAATATCAGAAATTTTCTGTTGAATAGACAAGGGTGGTCGGTAAGCAAAATATATTGTTGTATCATCCGCAAATAGAAGAAGATTCATGCCATTTACTGCTTGTATACTGAAAGTACCACTTTCCGCACTTGCTAGGAAAATAAATATATCTGTAAAAATGCGACTTGCAATTTTCTTCATTTTTATCCACTACGGTATCATAAGACCTAGAATAGTCACAAGCGGTTTTTAGAATTAAGCCCATCTCAAGGAGTGACTCGAGAGATGAGACCTTTCAGATCGCATTAGCATTGAATGCCTTGACGTCACGAGGGCGAGCCGGGTCAACTCATTGTCCATGCTGGCCAGACCCGTGAATGATTGAACCTCACCTCGACTATTGTTTAATTTTTCGTGTTCAAAACTCCTACGTACCTACTCCGGGTATGAATATTGCATTAGCGAGTAAAGCAGATTTAATATAATGTATGTTTTTATACAGAACATCGGAGAAGAGTTGCGTTGTTGCAAATTTTATAATTTATTCATACACGACACAAAACACGATTGTCTAAAAATATATAACTTGCACTTTTAAATATCGTAAAAATCAATTTTAAGTCGAATCTGCAGAGGTGACAAAATTTTTCCACCATGTTGGAGGTTCTAAATTTAATTTTTTATAAACGAACGAAAGTGTTAAATTGTTTTATCACGCGAACTGTTTCAATTCCCTGAATTTCTAATAATATGTATATTTCTAAATTTTTTACATGCATAACGTTGATTTTTCGCGGACCTCGTCCTTAGTGACCTAAATTATTGGGGATTTATTGATTTGCTTTCCCCTCATTTTATTCGTTTTATTACTAAACCAAAATAATATCAGTTAATGACCACAGAATGTTGAATGATAAGCACATAGTAATTAAATTGTCAATAATATATACCTTTCGCTTTTAGCCTTAGATAACCCCAAATACCGATTCTCAGTCGATTCTGCTTAAATCGCAACATTGTTCCGCTATGTTAGAGCTGCTATTATGAATTTGGAAATGTTCTAAAAATACATTGCTCTCCTAAATAATCACAGATACTGATTGTAAAATGGAAGCAGGAATTACAATACTTGTCCGCCTTGCTGAAGCCGCCATTTTAATTTTTACTTCTCTCGTAAAAGGGAAGTATTGTGAGCGTGAAAAAATCACACGAGATCGGAGGGGTCCCTAGAAGGCGAAAAACCTGTTTTCTTAATTTCGTCTGTCTGTTTGTCTGTCTTCGCAGCATATCTATAAAACTATTTACCCGATTGACTTAAAATTTTAACCAAAAATTAAGGGTCATATGAGGATGATGTAGTAATATTTTCGTAAAATTCCAATATGGCGAAGCAAAATGGCGCCCTAGTTAAGTATTTAAAAAAATTATTATTAAATCTACGTATCCAATTTATCTGATATTTTGCACAAACATCACGTATTATGTTGTAATCAACTGGTAACATTTTGGTACGAATCCAAGATATCGGAACAAAATGGGGGCCTAATAAAATATTTAAAAATTCAGCCTGAAAAACTGATTAATGGATTGATTTCAAATTGTGTGCCATAACAAATTGTGGATGTTAAAAAATATGTTTTATTAATTCCGTTCGTCTGTCGGTTTGTCTTCAGTTCGCGGCATAGCGTAAAAACTACTTACCAGATTGATAAAAATCCCATATATATTTACCTCGAATTATGCACAAAAATCAAGTGTTATATAGGAATATACTGGTAACATTTTGATATGAATCCAACATAGCAAAACAAGATAGCGATATTTAAAAATCAGTCAGAAAATACTATCTACTAAAGTAATTGTAATTTTAACATAGAATGAAAGCTTTCACGGCTGTGGTCAATTAAGAAATCATGGTTCTTGGGATTAGACCGTGTCAAAATGGAATAACTTTCCGACGTTTCGCCTTCGATTGCACGCGGCATCTTCAGGGATCTTCACTTCAGGAGATCGGAGCACTGAATGAGCTCGGAGAGACCCAGGCCGGCTATTTATAGTCGACCTGTGTTTACCGAAGCGTGACTTTGTGTAACGATCGGTTTCCACGTATGATGTAGACTGAAGCCCGTATCTCTATTAAAATTGTTAGGATGCTTATACATTTCAATAGATTCTCTAATTTTGCGTTTATAGAGTCCCGAAACCGATGCAAGAACTTCGGTTTCTTTTACATTTATGACATGCCCAGTAGAGTGTTGGTGTTCAGATACAGCAGTTTCTCCAATATAAACATCACCACAGGAACAAGGAATTGCATATACTCCTTCCGTTTGAAAAGGAATAATGTCCTTTGGTGATCTCAAACATTGTCCGATTTTCTTGTGTGTATTGAAGATTGTACGTATCTTGGACCGGCGAAGTAACCTTGCAATCTTGTCTGTGGTTCCGTGTATAAATGGATATCTATGGGGAGGAAATCAAGAAGGATGCCAAAACTTTTGGCGATCTCAGGAACAACAAGAAGAAACTACTTTGCCAACTAGCTTTTCTCCTTAGATGCCGAGCTGAAGACGTAGTACCAAAATTTTTACAGATGAAACACCACATAACATCAAAAAGGGCAAGGAACATCTACAAACGAGCCAGTATGGCATTGGTAAGAGAAAGGATACAAGCTACTCGACGTGATTTGGATATAAACGCTCGTAAGTTATTAAATATTCATTTAAAATTAGCTTTTATACTTGAATATCAAACATTTAGAACTCTCGATAACATTACCAATGCGCAAGCAGAAAGGATACATCAAGCAGTTACAATTAAGCAACAGAAAAAGTTCTAGGACTGCTAGACAGCCTAAGACCATTAAAACCGCCACAGGACACCGTTATAGATTTAACTTCCAAAATCCTTACTGAAGCAGAACAATCCGTCCTATCTAAAGGTCAAAACTTCGCCATTACACCAAAAGACATCCCCTTAGAAGATATAGTGACATCCGTTGAAGCGACAATTATAAGACTTCCAGGAGAAGAAGCTGACGCAATAAGGTATGAAACAGCAAAGATCAACAAAAATTCTAACCCGCCTAAGTCGAATCTATCAGCTGCGGAAAGAACGGCAATAAAAACATTAAACAACAATACAGACATTTGGTCCTTCCAGCGGACAAGGGAAATGCCGCTGTCGTTATGGACAAAACAGATTACGTGAAGAAAATACAACTCCTATTGGACGACAACATCTACAGAGTGAACAAAATTGAAAGAAGGATAACCAACCTTATAAATGCATCCAACCTACCAACAGAGGAGAAGAAGATTTTAAGGCCAAGCAGCTCAAGGATCCCGCGGTACGGACTACCTAAAATACATAAGGTTAATGTACCACTTCGACCTATCGTCAGTGCAATAGGATCTCCTACTTACAAAATTAATAAATATCTTTCAAATATTCTCAATAATTTTACAGGAAAAACACATTTATATATTAGAAACTCTACGCATTTTGTAGAAAAACTTAAATCAATCCAATTAGATCCCAAAGATATCTTAGTCAGTTTCGATGTAGAATCGCTGTATATGAATGTGCCTATAAATGATTTAATTTCCATAATATCAGACTTATTTCACCATAATAGTATTGACAACTCACTTTTAGATCTAATTGAAGCATGTCTTACATCAACATATTTTGACTTTCAAGGAACTTTCTATGAGCAAACCTCAGGAGCAGCCATGGGATCTCCACTGTCACGCCTTAGAGTCGTCTCCACTAAAACCAAAATTATGATTCAGATATGTAGACGACACTTTTGTAATATGGCCACATGGTCCAGAAAACCTCCCTGGGTTTCTTGATCATCTAAATCAACAACATGCTAACATAAAAATTTACGATGGAAATTGAATCAGGAGGCACGATTCCCTTTCTAGATGTTCTTGTACAAAGGAAAGGGGATGGTTCCTTAGGACACTCTGTATATAGAAAACCAACGCATACGAATAGGTACTTAAATTCAAATTTCCATCATCATCCAGCACAAAAGCAATCAGTCTTTAATTCATTGGTTTACAGAGCTCTCGAGATTTGTGACCAAAATTCTTTGCAATCGAAAACAGAGAAACTGACTCAAGCTTTAAGAGGGAATGGATATTGCACTGATGATATTAGACCATCAATTAGAAAATATAATAATCCTACTCCACGAAATGATACTAATAGGGAATCACCGATAGGAAATGTAGTTCTTCCATTCATACACGGAACCATAGACAAGATTGCAAGGTTACTTCGCCGGTCCAACATACGTACAATCTTCAACACACACAAGAAAATTGGACAATGTTTGAGACGCCAAACGACATTATTCCTTTTCAAACGGAAGGAGTATATGCAATTCCTTGTTCCTGTGGTGATGTTTATATTGGAGAAATTGGACGATCCATTTCGACTAGGCTTAAGGAACATGAACGATGTATCAGAAAGAAACAAGTTGGACAATCTGCTGTATCTGAATACCAACATTCTACTGGGCATGTCATAAATGTAAAAGAAACCAAAGTTCTTGCATCGGTTTCGGGACTCTATAAACGCAAAATTAGAGAATCCATTGAAATTTATAAGCATCCTAACAATTTTAATAGAGATGCGGGCTTCAGTCTACATCATACGTGGAAACCGATCGTTACACAAAGTCACGCTTCGGTAAACACAGGTCGACTATAAATAGCCGGCCTGGGTCTCTCCGAGCTCATTCAGTGTTCCGATCTCGTGAAGTGAATATCCCTGAAGATGCCTCGTGCTATCGAAGGCGAAACGTCGGAAAGTTATTCCATTTTGACACGGTCTAATCCCAAGAATCATGATTTCTTAGTTAATTTGAATTTTTGTGTGAGAATTAAGTGATATTTTTCAGAAAAATTAAATGTGAAAATGGGATAAACTGGTAAAAATTCAACATGACGTAACAAAATTACAGTATGTGTCAATGTAAAAACTAATGAATTTATTTTAAATTATGCCTAAAAGTACTGGTAAAACATTGGTAAGAATCCAATATGGTGGAATAAAATGGCCCCCAATAAAAATGTTTGAAAATACAGTATATGTAACAGATATATACTGTGATTATGTTCTGGACTAAAGGAAACTTACCGATTTTTTTATATATTGCAGGAATAGTTTTTGTACAAGATGGTGGGAAGAGATGCGTTGGTGCAAAACAAAAGGATATTTATACCAAACTTAGGCAATAATTCTACAATATTTGACTAGAAATCTATAACTTGCTTTCTAACTCTTAAATACCCAGAGATACTGCTTTTAAATCGAAATAGCAGATATTATACGATTCTCCTAAATACCTAGAGAATATCTACAATTTTGAATAAGTATTCATTGGTTTATAGTCCTTGTCCTTCACGTATCAAATAGAATAACGGATTCAATGAACACTTGTAGTTTAGAATCAAAACTAAAGAAAAAAAGTTTCGTTTTTTACATAATATGGAATATAAAAAAAAATTTAATAAAGTAATCAAACTATATAAAGTCTAAGATATATCTAAAAAGTTAAGTGAAACTTTGAAAGTACTTATATTTTAAATGACTTGTTCTCTTGCTAAAGGCCAACAATTCCTAAATACCATCACCTCAAAATATTTTGTAAACCTTAACTTAGTATCTAAATATACTCCCAAGTCCTTAACAACGCTAACTTGCATTGACACATTGTTAACAAAATGTTGTTACTGAATATAATTTTTAAGTAGGCTGAATCTCAAAAAGCAAATTTACATCACTATACAGAATAGTTGTATCCTGAAAATATGACTTAGCTCAAAGAAAGCAACAAACCCAAATCACTGATAAATAAATTAAATAACAATCAGTTAGTCAAATGGGAACCTTGGGTATATCCCAGACGTAAGTAGAAGGAGAATTAATTCCTAAAAGATAGTTATATGTATACATCGCATGCATATCATTTATTGTCAGATTTTTGGAAGGTGCATTTATAGGTGTCCAAGTATTGGAAAAAGGACTAGACAGATTTAGAACACCATCAGAGCCAGCACCCCTGCTAATGCCTCTTTGAGATAGTGACCTCACTACAATAATATCACTGACTCTAATGCCCGAGATAGGTTCAATCATTTAAATTATTGTTTTTAAAGTTGAAATGTTGCGTGCCAAAGAATGCTTTTTTAGAACAATCTCTTAATTTAACTACTAATTCGACATTATTGTTATGGCTGTTTCCGCATTATTGTGCAATTAAATATTAACATTAACTAATAAGCTGTATGTATTATAGTTTGAGACAGTTCTTCATTGCTTGTATCTTTAATGAGCTATAGTTTCTTACGAAATGTGTAAAATTTTAGTTCTCTAAAAAATCAAGATAAAAACCTGTTACAAAAAAAGTTTTTTTATACAAACAAATCAAAGCAATTATTAGTTAGCATCACTAATTATAAATAAATCTGTTTATTTATGTTTTTTTCTGGTATTTTGTTTTTTCTTAACCATAAAAACGTTCCTGTCGGCGCACCAGCGGAGACAATGCTTAGTAATAACGTTTCAATTAGGTAAGAAATAAATTTCAGTGTTGTAAATGCTTAAAGCTCAAATTAATTATTCAAAGTATTTAATCTATAAAATGCTCAAAAAAGGTCAAACCTGCGACTCATATATAGTGTCTCGAAAAAGTATGCAACATATGGGAAACGTTTCTATTATTCGTTTCGCAGAATATTTTATTGTTTGTTGGTGGTTAAAAAAAAAATTTGACAGTATAGAACGTTAGGTCGGGTATACAGGATGGTTAAGAAATTTTATGACGGCAATTTCCATAACCACAAAAAAACGCAAATAAAAGCCAGGTAAAATCTTTTCATATTCGCTATAGCTAAGGAATTATTAAGATTGAAAAATTAAAAATCGTATTAGTAGTTTTTCAGCTATGGCGCTAACAGACAGACCAATAGAATAGTGAAAAAATGTTTTTCCGCAACTGGGGACTCCGAAACGTAAAAATCTGAAAAAGTCTCGGAGGATGATTTTTTCAATTACAATACTTCCCTTACGAGGGATTGATTGATGATATACGCTTCACGACGCGGTAGTTTTGATCGCTCCTTCCTGGGCTAGGGCCTATCCAATGGGTGTCAGTAAAAGAATTTGTAAGTAATCACAGTATAATCTATATGTAAAAAATATTTCATTTTGTTTAACATACAATCAGTGGCGCAACTAGGGGGGCTAGGGGGAGCTTAGCCCCCTCAACCTCGGAATTACCCTCCCCCCCCGACCAGGCGGTGTGACATGTGGCGTGATTGCTGCGAGCAAAGCCGAGCAAGCGGAATGCAGACTATTGTCGATCGATCGTCAGGTTCTCATTTTGTCGCGGTGCACCATTGAGTAATGTTTTTAAGTTTGTTTTCTGAGATACTTTTGATTTTGCTGTTACAATAGTTAATAGTTACGACATAGGTAAGATAAAAACTTGAAAAGAATATCTCTTACTGTGTTCCAACGCCTTCTATATTTTTTAACTAAAAATAACACTTAAACTCCATTTTGTTTGTAAAAATGGGCAAAAAGGTATTCTTCCGTAGCGTAGTTTATTTTTCTCTTGCCTCTTCCTTTTTTTTAAATTTTTAACATCCTGTATACTTTTGACCAATTGAATTGGACACGAAGTAGTGATTTATACTATAAAGGATGTAAGTAACATTCACCAGTAGAGGACGAGTTTGCGCCCGAGCGATAGCGACGGCTGGCAAAAAAGTTCGAGACTGGTTAATGCACTTACATCCCATATAGTATATAACATTTTTGGTTATATATTTTTGGATTTTCATCATCATTACATTCGATAGCATTCTCATTAAATTATGAAGGCAGCAGTGATCCGTTGCCAGAGCAATATAAGCAGTTTTTATTTTATCAACAACGTCAAGGTGACAATTCATAGCGAAAAGTTTGAAGAAGTCGAATTGTTTGATTCTGTGTGGACAAAATGGATGTTTCAGACATAGAAGAATCAGCGAATATTGCTTGTTTATCTCTACTACCGGAAAAGTCGAAAAAAAGGTATGAAGCCGCATATAAATCCTTTAAGAGTTGGTGCCAAAGCAAGACGGCTACTACAGTCTCAGAAACGTTCTTTTTGGTGTATTTCCACGAAAAAAGTGCTATACTGAAGTCCCCATCAAGCTTATGGTGTGAGTATTCGATGTTGAAGTCCACCCGGTTTCGGTAAACTATGTCGACACTCTTAAATCTCGTTTATTTTTATTTACCATTCTAGGAGTCCAAATTGAGAAAATGTGTGGAAAACTCTCATCAGTACTCCAAATTTACTTTAAGATGTAATTATTATACAAATGGAAGGTAATTTTGATTTCAAACATCTTTCCGACTGTTCCCGTCGCCATGCTTGTTTTTAATTTAATGTGCGACGTTGCCATATTCATAATTAAATAAATACTTATAGTTATGATACACGTAAAACTAAGTTTTTTTATAACAAAACTTATAATTAATAAAAATGCGGATTAGGTTAGGTTAGGATTAATTAGGTTTTCTGCAAAGAAAGCGCGCGGTAGCGCGCCAACCGAATTCCGAGTCTATATTGAAAGCGGGATGTTTCTGTAACAAAAACTATATTGTTAGGTGAATCTGTCCCGCTAAAGTTAGGTTAGCCCAGGTTCGTCAATAAAACCTTCATTAAAACTATAATAATAACAATAAATAATTACAATTCTGTTGTCCAAATAATTTTCAATTGGTCATTTCATTTCCTCTAACAAATTGGTAAATCAAAACATTGCTAATTTTTTCGTTTTAAGGCTGTCAAATTGTGACCGAATGTGTCTTTTAATTAATTTTTTTTAGGAAAACCCTTGCATATCCCGCAATTTTTATTTTTGAAATGTAATATTACAAATGGGTACTTTCTGGGAAAAAAATAAAATATGCAAAAATCGTCTTTTTATAGAAGAAAATATAGATATTTCTAAGTATCCAAAACTTGTGAATAAGTTCATGCTTGAAGCCCCCGATGATATATACTTATTGATGAAGGACGTAACGGTAATGGGATTTGCTGGAGCGTGCCGTTCTAATGAACTCTGTGAAATGAAAATGGACAATGTTAAAATAAGTCACGAAGTCATAATTGTGGCCATTCCTGACTCCAAAAATCGAATGTCATGTATATTTACAGTGACGGAAAGTGACGACACTCAGGTTTGTCATTTCAAAATAATTCAAAAGTACATTGATACAAGATCCCACATGACGACTATTAATCCGCGCTTCTTTATGAGGGATCAAAATGGAAAGTGTCGGGAAAAATACGTTTTCCTCAATTCCAAGTAAAATTGCGAAATTTCTAAAATTTGAGAACTTCAAAATGTATACTGGACACTCTTTTAGAAGAACGTCGCGAACTGTATTAGCAAATACTGGAGTTGATGTATTAGCTATCAAGCGACATGGTGAATGGAAATCCGCTACTATTGCGGAAAGTTACGTAGCTGAGAGCCTCAATAATAAAAAGGAAGTAGCGAATAAAATTTTATACAATAAGACCCAGCCAGAAGTCTCTTGCAGTGCTTCAATAGTGACAGAAACATTGGTTAGAAATGAAGGATCTGTGGAGTCAGAAAATGTAATACACATCGAGAAGAAACGAGAAAACGTGTTTCAAAATTTTGTTAATAATGTGAATAATTGTAATAATTGTACCATTAATATTAATTTCACCGGATTTTTGTCCGGATTTGTGTAATATGTTGATGAAATCAAAAATTAAAGCTACTTATAATAATTTTAGATTATTATTTCCCTAGGATGTAAGTTGACTTACATCGTCTCGTTAAGGGCAACCAATACCTTACAGACGTAACTTTCACTTACGTCTGTCAAAGCAGTGTCAAAATAGGTTGCTTACAATACAGGGAGGGGGAAACGAAAGGTTACGAGTTCCCGCTCAAGGTAGAAAGACAGCGGTCTCGAGGTCAATCGACGATCGGCGGGCGCGCTTATTTTGAAGTTATGGAAACTAAAAGTTGAGAAAGGTGTATAAAAGAGTAAACAAAAATCAGCTTTTTAGAGTGCAAAATCGATAATAGTCACAATGAAAACAGAAATAGGTGGGGTAAATGTTCTAACACTGAAAAATAATGGAAGCCATTGACGTAGATATTTAATTTTTCTAGAGAATACATATTTAAAATAAAATTGAGGTGGTATTCCAAAAAACGGCGAAACTTCTCAAAGTTGTTTAATTTTTTTGTATCAAAATAATGTTTGTTCATTATACGGGGTAGAATAAAAAGTAGGGGACACTTTGGCAGGTTTCCAGTTACAAGGTCAAGTAAAGCATATATTATGTTATACAAGAGAAGTGGGTAACTTTTGAACTCCTTAAAATTTGTATATACGGGTCTCATCGTTCTATGTAACTTTAAGTGTCGTGATTTATATGTAGATATTAATCAAATCATATATATAGCCTTACGGTCATGGTCTAAAAAATAATAAGAGACATAAAAACTTAGATAATAGATAATATCGAGAGTTTATAATTAAATTATAGCCGTACGATAAAATTCGGTCTAATAAAAGGTAAAAAAAATATTACTAAAAACTGGATGAACTGGTAAAATTTTACTTCGTTTCAAACTTGTACCAAGAATATTTTGAGAACGCCAAATCAATTATAGTCAAATGGAAAACAGATATGGTTCGGTTAAATGTAACATTAAAAAATTGCTGAAGTCGTTGGCGTAGATTCTTATTTTTTTTTGCGATTATACATATTTAAAATAAAAAAGAGGTAATATTTCAAATAACGGTGAAATACGGCAAATTTATTTAATTTTTTGTATTCATTGTAGTGTTAAGATTAAGATAAAGTTAACACGAAAATTTGCATGACATTATTAACTTGGAAAAAATATCATGTACAAAAAAATCATCATTTCTTTAAAATTGGTTTTATCCTCAAATCAATATTATCTTATAAATGTCAGGGCTTGAGCCCCCCAAAAAGTCGGTGTCTAGTTGCGCCACTGCATACAATGTGTCCAAAAAAAGTATACAACATATGCGAAACATTTTATCATCGATTTCTCAGAAAATTATAGTCCTAACAAAAGTTGGTGATAGAAGAAAAAATACTCTTGACAGTATTAAACTTTTAAAATTAAACAAATTTCAGAAACTAAAGATTCTAAAAAATTATATTTTCGGATCTTTAAGATCAAATACTGAAAAAAAAAATTCAATCTAAATATCTCCTTAAATATTCTACTAAATATGATAGCATTGTACTCCGCTTTTATTTACGATTTTTTGTGGCTACTAAAACTGTTGTCACAAAAATTGTATTTTTGAACGCCTTGTATATCTAACCAAAAGTTTAATACTGTCAAAACTATTTTTTCTCGAAGCACGATTTCTTATCAAGAATAAAATTTTCTGAGAAATGAATAATAAAAAAAGTTTCTCATATATTGCATACTTTTTTTGGACATCTTTGACAAGTGATTAGGAAACATTGTCACCGCCTGTGGACAGGCAGGGGGAGCATTTTAAGCATTTACATTTATATAGAGAAATACACCCAACTTTAAGCAGATTTTTCAATGAAAAATGAGGGCAACTCCCGAGCTAAATCAAAAACTATTCAATAAAAATTACCTATTGACAGCAATCTCTAGGTCATCAATAAGTACAGACAGCAAATTATAACAGATAACGATTAACTTGTTCTACGACCGCATTTTTAAAGTCCTATTAAAAAATGCTATTTCGCTCCAAATATAATTTATCTAGAGCTATTGTAGAAGTAGTAGAAGTCTACTGGTGGATAAAAATGATCGCAACTGACTAGAACATTTCCTTTTTCAAGTGGCAAAATAGATTAATTTCTGAATCACTTAAAACACCCACTAAATAGCTCTAGCAATAAAATATGTTTTTAGATTTATCTGCTTAGTCAGTTACCTAACAACCGAGACGTAATCAACACGATATGTATCATTTTCTCGTACCTATATATAACCTATGAAAGTAACAGCGTCAAATGAAACAAAACTGAGTAACGATCACATTAGAAGAGAGTAAAGCACCGAGTGCCCCTGCATGTGACCTGCGACCTGATTTCTATTGCAAGAAGAAGAAGAAAGAAACGGCAGATCGTCCCGTTTGGCCTCAGGCAAGGATCCGTTCTTTGCAATGTTGCGATGAAGAAATAAGATATACGATATTGACGTTGCGCGCTCAAATATCACACTTACTTAGCCGGAGAATTTATGTTCTTAAATGGGTCGTCTCTTACCTGTTTTCATACCTTCATTCGTTGTAAATTAATTTTTGATTATAATGCGAAAATACATGTTATGTAGAATTTACTACGTTTCTGAATAACGTTCTGCCTTCTTTATCACACTTAATGCTTGCACAAAATTTAAAATTAATATAGTAGTTTTTTGCGGCTGATTGTTTAAATATTTTATTAGGCCGCCATCACGGATTCACTTCAAAATATTATAAGTTCATTTCTATATAACACTTGATTTTTGTGCCATATTTGAAGTAATTTGAATAATCAATTTTTTAGTGATAATTTTTTTAACATTTCACCAAGCTGCCATTTTGTTCCGCCATATTGGATATTTACCTTAAATCTTACTAGGTCATCTCCATAAGACCTTTCGTTTTTGACCAAAATTTGAAGTCATACAGATACATGTTTTTGGGCATGTAGAAACGCTAAATCTCGAAGATATGTAAAACTTTGAAGAAGGATTTTTTTGCGATTACAAATACTTTATTTGTTCGCCATTTTCTTGCGACATTGGTTTCGTACCAAAATTAAACCAGTTGTTTTCTACGTAACACTTGAAATTTTGCAAAAAAAAAATGGATAAGTAGTTTTTACTAATAATTTTTTTTTTAACATTTGAAGTCGATCGAATAGGTTTGTATGGTATGCCGCATACAGAGAGACCGACGGAATTAACAAGGCGATTTTTCCATTGGTTCATATTTGTGTAGTGAACACCCAAAAAAATTTCATAAAAACACAGTGTTTGAAAATCATACGAACATCATGAAAATATAATCTCAAATTTTGATTTCACCTTTGGAGAAATCGGTCACATTAACATATTTTTTTACGCGTTCGTATGAACAACTGACGTATTGCGCAATACGACTGACGTCAATTTTTAGGCATTATGAACCTCAAAAACAAGTACAAAAAATTTCAGCTTTGGTGAAACCAGCACTTTTCACTTTTTTGCATAATCGTAATTGCCCCAATACCTTTCAAAACGTTGGTCATCTTGCTTATCAATAGCATCAGTATATCTACCAATACAGAAATTAGCTTTGGTAAAATTGGCCGCAATTTCAATAGCTTCTCCTTAATACAAAGGCCTGGACCGATTTTTATGAATGAGCAACTAAAATGTTTTAGTGTTAAATAAAGTAAAATGGCTCAGATGTGTCAATTTTGGGGGTATAAATTAGTTACTTTCTCGTGTTTTGATATAATAGCTATTTCAACACTTTAGCTAAAACTAGTTCCCTAGTTTTGTGTTTAATTCGCTATCAATTCCCTAAGATAAGTATTAACAAATAAAGTATCTGAATATTTATTGCAGACTGCAACCTTCAACTAGTTTTGTCGAGTTCATAATTTCTTTATTTATATTTTCAGTGATTGAGACAAACATACGCTCTTGGCAAGAGTCTGAACCCCGGACTAAAACGAAACTATTTAAATCCCCTCAATTTCTGTAGGTTTACGCCAAGCCTCCCCCTTTGACTCGCCAGGGAATAGCGCCGCGACGCGGCAAATGGCGCCCCATAACGGGAATATAGCAAAACATTCTCTGCTTCTGTTTTCGGTGAAGTGTGAAGATAATTTTTATTTTATATTTATTTCATTTATTGCGTCAAGTACACTAAATGATTAGTAATTCTAAATGGTACATGAATATTAAATTATCTGCACAAACGAACCGACAATAAACAAAAAACAAAAGATATTTTACTTATACAATAGTTGTCGACTGGGAACCCTTTAAACCGGACAAAGAATAGTTAAAAATATCGTAGTACTCAAAATTATATTTTTTATTAAGTCTATCAAGAAAATTTTATATTTAATTCGGTACCATCCCTCGAAAAACAATTGAGATATTCCTAGCCGGAATACAGTATATTATGGCCTCAACAATTGCTGGTTTTTTTTATATAAAAATATAATCTCTTGCTTTTCTCTCCTCTGCTTCAAGCTCCTCAACCTGCAATCTTGTCTCATTAGAGATAGGGAAAATAGAACTTATAAAGGAAGTATTTGGCAAATTTATTTTGCATCCGCTCTTATTAATGCTGCATAAATAAATGTGTGAGCAGATCCTCGAGCACAATGTTATCGATGTGTAAGTTAAAAGACAGATGACTCTGGAAAATAACACCTAAGTAATTTATTAATGGCATCACCTCTAGACTTTTGTCTTTTATAGAGTATGCGCTTTAGCTGGAATTATGGCAATTGTAGATCTCTGTATCTAAAATAATTTTTTTAAGTTTAATTAAAGCTAATTTTTGTCAAATCAAGCTGCGTACAGCAAAAACTGGGCAGTCTTAAAACAGCCAGACACATTAATGAAAAGTACAGAATCAGTGCCAAGTGTCAGACCTGAGGGATACTAGAAGTCACCGTAAAAAGTGTGAGGCGGCACCACTGACAGTAACCTGTTGAAGGCGCTCGGCTAGATAAGACGAGATGCACTCTAAGTAATGACCGGCGATCGCCAGTTCCTTGAGATCGAGATTTTTTACCAGAAGAGGATGGCATACACTATCGAAAGCTTTCGACAAATCAATTCAAACAACGTCCACTTGCTGTCCACTGATAAAGTTAGAAAGCTTTGATATGGGTCAACGTGCAGTAGACCGTTTTCTAAAAAGCAATGTTGTTCGGGAATAATATATCTCCTGTAAGTTTGAAATATCTCACCCGTTAGAACAGATTCGAAAAGCCGTGAACTAGTAGATAACATTGAAGCACCTCTGTAGTTTTCAGTATCTATATGGTGGGCGGACTTGAAAACTAGCACCAAGTTGGATTGTTTACAGTAAGCAGTAAGCAGGGAAGTTATCACTGTCAAAGACCGCATAAAACTATCAAGAAGTAGTTTAACCGAAGAAGGATCATTATGCAAAAACAAAGTTGATCATTGTCGCGGTCTGTAGACTTCGTGGTGTCGAGCAGTTCTAGTTTAGAGGTTTTTTTCCCAAAAGAAATGGTGATGTGCGAGATTCTCAACAAGCTCTCAACTATAGTAGCCGCGAAAATGTTCAGCAAAAGCCGTTGCAATATTTGATGGGGAGTAAACATTGTTGCTCTTATACTTCATAGTTGTTGGAAGTGAAAGTTTTTTTACGAAGTGACAAAAATTTTATATTATTTGGATCTATCACATTAGAACTCTGAACTTCTAATGAGTTAGTAAGTACATAGTATTCAGAAAATATAACGTAATTCAGTCTTATAAAAAACATAAGCTGTGCATAATTTAATACCTCTTATCAAAATATGGAATCACAAGATTCACAATCACAATATTAACTAAACTTTAATATGATAATAAGACAAAAAAGGCTTAGTGTTTTTTTTATAAAACGGAAAGAAATTACGGCATGACAGCGGTGCAACTGAAGTCCGGACAAAAGCCAATAAGCCAAAATTAGAATTCACAAATTGCTGTCCTGAGTTTTACTTTACCTGGAGCCACTTAATTAAAAATACACGGATTGCGGTGAAGACTCAAGTAAGTAAATTTTAGGCTTATAGAAAATTGTGATTTTTATTAATTATTAATCATGTAGTACTTTTTTATATAATTAATTATGGATATTTTGTTACATAAGTGGATCGGTATATCAGCCGAAGCGCGGCAACGCGGATGGAGCGGTCTTAGTGTCTTGGTATTAGGACAGCGCGGTATCATCATTGAGCTACAACACAATTAAAATACATTATTAGATACTAATCCTTGTCATAAATTATTTTAATTTTTTTTAATTCCTCCGAGAAATACTGAAGTTCATTTGCACAGTAACCCAATATTAGAACCTCATTATCTAGATCTCATTGAACCCTCCGTATGTTCGATGTATTAAAACTGATCCCGTTCACTCTGTTGTCCATTCAAATAATATCAAAATACGCACAAAATTGTTTACAACACTCCAGAAAATGGTAACATTGAATAATCTTTTTCATGGGAATAAAAAAAAGCAATATATTATAAGAATTGGTAATTATTAATCTTAATTATGTTATGGTTTTAATGATGATGACTGCGCTTTGGTACTCAGATTTCTAACTTAAGGCTAACTTCGTACCGATCCACCTAACTCCTTCGTGCTACCGCCCTTCTTTTGACATATTCAAGATATTCCTTATTTAGAAATATTATATCACTAACAATTAATAAAAATCTGCATTTGAGTTTTGTACCGCGATCAGCTTCAATGTATTATATATAGCATATGTGACAAATTTTGTAAGTAAAAATGTCACCACCTGAGTTTTTTTACCAGATTCGAATCGCCTGTAACACCGCTCATGTTACACTGACCATGAAATAAACTTGAAAACTTATCCCTTCACAGTTATTTTCTTACAGTCCTAATTTTCACTTCAAACTAGAATATTAATCTGGCACACCTTAAAATATTTTACCTTACTTTTGAAATGCCCTTTATATATGTATATTTTCTTTTGTGCGTACATAAATAACAATACTGGAATTCAAAAAGTATGGTTTTTCCGGCATCAAACTGAAGCACCTTACCAAAGTTACGTTTAGAATTGCATAGGGTATCGTCAACGATTTTCACTCAAGGAGACTAGAACATTAAATTCAGTGTTTTGAGCACGGGTCGTGAAGATGCCCCGCATAATCCAAGACGAAACGTCAACAAACAGTTCCAACTTAACACGATCTAAACCAGGCTCTTGGTTTTTCAATTGACTCCAATCGGGAAAGTAAGAAATGGTAATTCTGATATTCTTGAAAAGACGAAAATCCTTTGTAAACAAATATAATCCTGAAAGAAACACTTAAACTTAGTCAAAATATACATAAAGTTAAAAGTTCACGTCAATATCTTGATATTTCCACTTTTTATTAGTATGTTTTTTTCAGTTCCTTTTTAAATTATTATATTTATCCAAACAAAAAAATCACCGCAGACAAGCTACTTAATTACAGCAGCCAAGTACCGATAATTTCCTTTTAAATAATTAAAGAATCGAGTCGCTGTTGAATGAAAATTCCATCACCCTCGTTCTGGAAGAGCGAATCGCGTGCCAAAAGCAGAGAAAGTAAATTAATTATATTATTTTAAACAGTTTTTAACAGTTTAAAGCAAAGTAATTTCCCGAGGAATTTCCCTATGAATTATGATGTGAAAAGTTTGAGAAAAGTTCGCGGGAATGCCTTTCTCTTTTATTTAGTTCTTTAAGGAGGTTACAGTTTTATTTCCTTATTTTATCATGCCGCGTTCTATTTCGCTCTCTTTATTCGTAATCTAGGTTGGATTTAATTATTTCGTGCCGACAAAGGGATTTGAATTTATTAATTTATGACTGATCATTTTAAATATAAAATTGGTATTTTTGGTACTGTCGCTTGTTTAGTTT
Source organism: Kuschelorhynchus macadamiae (assembly GCA_030620095.1). Taxonomy (NCBI): domain Eukaryota; kingdom Metazoa; phylum Arthropoda; class Insecta; order Coleoptera; family Curculionidae; genus Kuschelorhynchus; species Kuschelorhynchus macadamiae. The sequence goes on from JAUTXW010001082.1 coordinate 53,163, forward strand.
TTAATATCAATAATTAAATCATTTTATTCAGTAATCAACATAAGAACAAGTGAAATATAATAGTCCCTCCTCACAAAAAAACCAAAATATCACTGAATGTCTTCCTGACACTCAAATTATAAGTTGTCCACATCCAGTGGCGCAACTAGGGGGTGGGCTAGGGGGAGCTTAGCCCCCCAACCTCGAAATTAGCCCCCCCGCCAAACGATTGGTAATCATATTTTGGGGACGCAAAACCGATAATAGTCAAATTGAAAACTGATACAGGTGGGGTAAATGTTCTAACATTGAAAAAGAATGGAAGTCATTGACATAGATACTTAATTTTTGTCGACTACACATGTTTAAAATAAAAATAATATTCCAAAAAATGGCGAAAATTCTCAAAGTTATTTAATTGTTTGTATCAAAATATTGTTTGTCCAGTATATGTACAGGGTAAGCCTGGCAAGCGAGCCCCCCCCCTGTATATCTGTGATAGCTGAAAATAGAAAAAAAACTTTATATAAAATATTTTTAATATTCAGGGAATTTTATTTTATGACGAGCGTTTACTATACAGAGTGGTTCAAAAAACTTGAGCGTGTCTAACTTTGCATTTTTAAATGTAACCCTATATTTTTATTTCAGTTTTGAATTCAGCTTGCAATTCGGGATGTTTTTTGTATAACTTTTTATCATCGTAAATGTACTACTTTTCGTCAAAATGATATTTGAAAAAAAATTGTAGTTTCTCTCTACGATTGTGAAGCAACTACCAGCTGCAGCCAATACCAGTAACAAGCATTGTTATTAAAATTGCACCAGTTAATATCTATTTGTAAACAACAATATTTCGATTTTAACTTTTTATTTATTAATAACTAAACAAATAATCAAGGAAGTAACAATTAATTAACGGTAGAAAACGTAAAAACTATTAAAACAATTAAACGTGATAAAACCAGTGGATGAAGTTTAGGATATTACAAAATGTTAAACTCTCAAATGCTCGAAAGTGCTTCCATTTTGTTCGATACACAGTTGTAAACGTCTTTGATTATTTTTCATCACGTCTAAAAGTGTTACAGGAGTAATTTTGGAAAACACATTTCTAATCCGGGATTTCATATGTTCGATGGTAGTTGCTGGAATTACATTAACTTGTTCTTTGATATATTCCAAAGGAAAAAATCACATGGAGTAAGATCAGGTGACCTTGGCGGCCAGTGTATACTCCCTTTTCTTTCTATCCATTTGTTTGAATAAGTTTGATCCAAATAACTGCGAAGAATGTGGGAATAATGAGGAGGTGCCCCTCCGTGATGGTACCATATAACTTGTCGAACCTGTAGAGGGACCTCTTGCAAGTATGTAGGCAAATCGTTTCTTAAAAAATTTTATTAAATTTCGCCCCTTAAAAAAATGTGGTCCAATAACCTGCGATCCTAAAATTCCGCCCCATATATTTAATGACCATTTGATTGTCTGCAGCTCTCATCCAATACGGATTTGAAGTACTGTAATAGTGCATGTTGTGTCGATTAACAGCTCCATTACTTTTAAAAAAAGATCCGTCGGTGTATAAAATATTTCTCAAAAATGGTTTATTTTCAATAACTCTCGTTTCAAGAATTCTACAATGATTTACCCTGTTTTGGAAATCATCTCCATGAAGTTCTTGGTTCAGATACAGGTCATAAGGATGATACTTATTCTAATAATTCGGGATACTGTGCTCTGCGAAATATTCTGATCATCTGCTACTGAATACGTACTTGGATTTGGATTGTCCACTATACTCAAAATAACATTGGTTTCATGTTCCTCACTCATTATGAACTGCTTTTTTAATTATGAATGTAGAAAATGAAGAACTCTTGAAATTAGATAACTTCGCTACTTCACAGCGATAGGTAAATACAAACAAAAGAACAACCACCATAGTTAGTACGCACAAGTTTAGACTACTATTAATAATTATCACATGCTCATATTAAGACGTCTTTTCGTTATAGACAGGGACGACACCTAAGGAAACATTTCATTCGATTTCGAAACTATGTCCGGGGACGTTTTAAAACCGTTTTGTAAAGATGGGTATTTCGATTTTTTTTATTAACTTTGAGAAGCGTAATATTGGTCTAAATTTGGTTGTGAATTCTTTCGTATTATTTAAAATTTTGACATCTCACTCAAATTATGGATAACAATACAAGGATAGTCAAATAAATGTAAGAGCAGAGGGGGGTTGTACCCAAAACCCCCCTTCAGTGCGCCAATAATAACAGTAATATTCGAGGCAGCAAGGCAAGAAAGCTATAACAAATTTTTTCAAGTATTATTTTGGCGAAAACCTTTAAATTTACCATATACAATATCCAGAATGGCAAGCTGTGTCCAAAAATGAAATAGAAAATACAGGGTTACATTTATAAGTGCAAAGTTGGACCGCGCCCAACTTTTTTGAACCACTCTGTATAATGAACGCTCCTCACAAAATAAAGATCGCTGAATATTAAAAATATTTTATATGAAGTTTTTATTCTATTCTCAGCTATCATAGAAATAAGGGGGGTCTCGCTTGCCAGATTTACCCTTATATTATGTTATACAGACTTTTGAACTCTTTAAAATTTTTATAGACGGGTTTTATCATTCCATGTAACTTTAAAATTCGTAATTAATTCAAAGAATATATATATATATATATATATATATATATATATCGCCATAGATATTAATTAAATCATATGATGGTCTAAAAACTAATAAGAAACATAAAAACTTGGACAAGGGTCTGTAATTAAATCATAGCGGTACAAAAAAATGCGGCCTAATAAAATGTAAAAAAAAATATTACTAAAACTGGATGAACTGGTAACATTTTGATTCGTTTCAAACTAGTACCATAAATAGACTAGGACTGTGTCTTAACAATTTTGATTTAGAATGCTATAGGTGTAGATATTCAGTTTTTTATGAGTTCAAAATATTCATATTTTATATTTTGAGAACGCTAATCGGTTATAGTCAAATTGAAAATAGATATAGTTGGGGTAAATGTAACACCAAAAAATTCCTGAACTCATTGGCGCAGATTCTTACTCTTTTTCTCGATTAGGCATATTTAAAATAAAAAAGAGGTAGTATTTTGAAAAACGGCGAAATATGGCAAATTTATTTCATTTTTTTCTATACATTGTAGTGTTAAGAATAAGACAAACCTAACATCAAAATTTTCATGGCTTTGTTGACTTGGAAAAATTTATCATGCCCAAAAAATCATTGTTTCTTTAAAATTGGTTTTATTCTCAAATGAATATTATCTTATAAGTATCAGGGCTTGAGGTCCCCCAAAAGTCGATGTCGAGTTGCGCCACTGTCCACATCAATTGAAAAACTTAATATTAAATATAAAAACTGTTGTTAATAAATACTTGCAATATACAGGGTGTAATTTAATTGATGGCTGAAAATGCAGGATATGATTTTTTAGCTTATTTAAGAAAGAAAGGTTCATATGAACGTACGTCCTAATCCTCTCAACTTTTGAGCTACAAGGTGTTAAAGTTTAAAAAAAAAATTGTTTTCTTATCATAACTTTAATACTGTCCTTAGTATTTTCACAAAATTTGGCACGCACCTACTAAGCACCAATAGGCATTTTTTGATGTAGAAGATTTTTTAATATTTCCACCAGTGGCGTCCGTACGAGATGTAGACTGAAGATTTTTCTAAAAAAATATGGCACGGCACTGCTTTTTTCGAAAATTAGAATTATTTTTGAAATCATCATTTATTTTGCAACAAATTTAAATTCTTGACATTTTTTCGTCCGACGAACTGTTTTGGCGTAAAAGAATAAAAAAAACAATTTTCATTCTCTAAATCTAATGGTAATGAAAAATTCGTTTTCGACTCAATACTCAAAATAATACTTACTAATAAATTTTTTGCGTTAAACTTGAATTGTAGTGGTGGCTATTTTAATCGATTGACTTATGTTTTTGTCTAATTTAATAAAAATTAGACAAAAACACATCTTAACTACAAACTGCCACATGAGATTTTAGCGATTTTGCAATGCATGAAAACTGAATCTTACAAGTTTTGACAATTTCTATGCATAAAATAAACTAATATTAATTTAGTTATCACAACAATTGTTGAAAATGTCCTTCTGCTAGAATACGGGCTTCAATTCTATTTCCCATGGATTGGCGAACCCTATCAAAAATCCCAGGAGTATTTCTTATGGTTTGTCAGGAAAGTAAAATTTTTTGCCTTAGTTCTTCTACAGTTTGAACCGGTGTAGTATAAACTAAAGTCTTGTGGTGTCCCCACAAAAAATAGTCTAAACTGTTTAAATCAGGGGACCTGGGAGGCCAAGACTGAGTAACTCCACGTCCTATCCAGAGATTGGTAAACGCCTCATTTAGAAATTCACTACCATGAATGCTAAATGTGCAGGAGCATCATCATGCATGTACCACATTTCTTCTCTTAATAAAAGAGGTACATCCTCGAGCAAAATTGGCAAAACGTTTTTAAGAAAGTGGGGGTAGGATAGTCCATCCAGTCGTCCTGGAAGGAAGTACGGTCCTATGAGGAAATCTCCAACTATTCCAGCCCACACGTTCACGGAAAACTGCTCTTGATGATGGGCCTCAGTAATTGCGTGTGGGTTTTCTTCTGCCCATACATGATTATTATGGAAATTTCGAATGGAAATGCGAGAAAAATTAGCTTCATCAGTAAAGAGTATTTTGTTATCAAATAAAAAATGTTCAGCAAGTTTTTCTAAAAACCATCGGCAGAAATTTAAACGCAATGGAAAATCACGCGGCAGTAGTGCTTGAACCCTTTGAATATGATACGGGTATAGTAAATTGTCAACAAGTATTTTCCAAATAAGAAAATGGAAAACATTTAGCATTACCGCAATTTTCCTAGTACTTGTTTTTGGATGTCCTTCAATTATGTTCAAAACGGCTTTCTCTAATTCTGTTGTTCTCACCGTGCGATGTGCCCCTTTGGAACTATTGTCAATGCTAAAACTCCTAGTTTCATGTAGTCTTTTGTGTATTCTTGAAAACATTCTGGCATCGGGAATGATACGATTTGGATACCGCTCTTGATATATCTGCCTAGCCATAAACGCATTCCCGTCAGCAAGTCCGTAGGTGAAATGCATATCTGCTAACTCGGCATTTGTAAATCTTAACATAGTTTACTTATTTTCTTTTATCATTGATTAAAGAAATTTTCACAATGTAAAAAACTACAACTTTTATGAATACTTGTCAAAATAAGACCGCAACGTAATTGACCAAATGTCATTATTTTAGAAACAAAATAGGGCACCAGCCTACTAGTTTAAAATAATTTCGTTATACCACAAATGCATGAAAACAATTTTTATTTTTTTACGCGAAAACAGTGCGTCGGACGAAAAAAACTTAAGACATTATATTTGTCGCAAAATAAATGAGGATTTCAAAAATGATTTTTAATTCCGGAAAAAGCAGTAGCATACCACACTTTTAAAAAAAATCCCCAGTCTACATTCCGTACGGACGCCACTGGTAAAATTATCAAAAAATCTTCTACATTATAAAAAATTACTATTGGTGCTTAGTAGATGCGTGCCAAATTTTAGGAAAATACTAGTAGTACTACAGTATTAAAGTTATGATAAGAAAACGAATTTTTTCTTTAAACTTTAACACTCTGTAGCTCAAAAGTTGAAAGGTTTAGGACGTATTTTCATATGAACTTTTCTTTCTTAAATAAGCTAAGAAATCATGTCCTGCATTTTCAGCCATCAATTAAATTACACCCTGTATAACGCACGAGCTAAATGAAAGTGAATATGCAAAATATGATCATCGATTCCTGTCTGTGGATATAAATTTTAGAGACGTTGAACTTTAATTCTTTAGATGTTACTACATTCCCAAATATCAAGAAAAGCTGCGTTACAGTCGTACACACACAAGTTCTAAATCTTTTTTTTTAAATCTTTTCAGAATTTTTTTTTGAAAACGCTTAGAGGTACATTTACGTTACAATACGATCGAAGAACATGTTTATATCATCACTAGAATATATCTTGCAACCTTAAATTGGAATATAACAATTACATCAACAAACACAAAAACTCTTGCACTTGTACAAATCTACCCCGCAGAGAGGGTATCTCTCAACATACCAGAGGTAGTTTTGAACAATAAGAAAAAATTACCTATAATGGTACTAAATAAAAAATATTTATTTTAATATAAGTAGGCCATTTAAAAGTAAAACTAATTGTAATGATATTTAAAATGATTATAATAAGTCTTAACAAATGTTTAAGTTAAGCTATTAAAGTCAAAGTTGAATGATAAGACAGCATCGTTGTTGAGGTGCCTCTTGATGTTGATGGTTTTGGTACGTCAATGATATAATGGATTATACGAATCCTCATATTTGATCAGCCTGCGTATGAATCAGTGTTCAAGATCTCGTGGAGTAAAGATCCCTGAAGATGCCTCGTGCAATCAAAGACGAAACATCGGATAGAAATTTCAATTTGACACGGCCTAATGCCAAGAACCATGATTTCTTAATTACAACACATTTACAAATTACGAAAAGTCATTTGACTGGAGTAGTGGTTCTGACGATTTTTCTATAAAGCAATCAACATATCAATAATTTTAAGTAAATTTAACCCGAAGCTCATATTCTTTAGAAATTAATGTATATCTATGTTAATAAGCTGTCATTATTTGATAAGAAAATAAATATGTATAAATCTTACTCATTTCCCCTATATTGTCTATAATCCATAAATCTTTCCTTAAAACATGGAAATGAAATCTTTGCAAAATCTAGTTAAGCAGCTTTTAGGCATTGTTTTTGGTTGCCTAGCGGACTGGTTGTGTCTCAACCAGTTAAAGAAAGCAATATGGGCAAGACTTTAAATAAAAATTCCCCATCAGACTTTCATCCAATTGCTCTGCTACCTACATTGTCAAAAATTATTGAAAGAATAGTGAAGAAGCGTTTAGTTGCCTTTCTGGATCAGCATAATATTCTGAGTGACGCTCAGTTTGGTTTTCGCTTAAATAAGAACACAGACGATGCAATTTTCTCATTCCTGGAATCGCTATACTTAAATCTGAATCAGAGAGACTTGGCTGTTGCAATGTTTTGCGACTTGACTAAAGTGTTCGACTGTGTAAATTATCAAATATTGTTTCAGAAACTGGAAACTTATGGGATTAGAGGTGTGGCCCTAGAATGGTTTAGGTCTTATCTCTCGGGAAGAGTTCAAAGAGTGTCTTTGGATGGCTGCCATTCAGCAAATCAAGACATAATACATGGGGTTCCTCAGGGTTCAGTCTTGGGGCCCATACTATTTTTACTATATTAACGACCTGAGTTATCTAGATATCAAGAGCAAGTTCATTCTTTTTGCTGATGATGCAACAGTCTTATGGCATAACAAAAACCCCCTGACTCTAAATGAATCCGTTTAATAGGGATCTGAACAAAATTAAGAAATGGTGTGTTGCAAATGAACTAACTTTAAATATGAACAAAACTGGTATTATGAATTTTAAATGTACACTTAATATAAGTTTAGATAACATAATTGTGAAATCTCTAAATGAAAATAAATTCTTAGGACTGTTCATTGATTAAAGTTTGAGGGTCATATATTAAATTTAAGAAATAAACTTGCTTCTGGCTGCTATGCTCTTCGATTTTTGAGCCCGCAACTTCATAAGTCAATTGTTCGGAATTCTTGCTTTGGACTAATAGAAGTGCATCTACGATATGGCATTTGCTTCTGGGGAAATTGTACAAGACAACTTCAAAAACGTGCGGTGAAGTATATGTGCAAAGCCAGTGTTCGCGACTCTTGTAGGCCGCTATTTGTTGAGAATAAACTGCTGACATTGACCTGTATTTATATCCTGGAGTCCGCATGTCTAATTTACAGAAAATTTCAGAATGAAATTCACTCTGCATCTGTCAGGACTACCCGGTCTTCTCATATAATTGCTTTACCTATCCCATCCTCTACCCAAATAAAAAAATCTCTAATATATACCAGTAAAAACATTTTTAATCATCTGCCATTAAGATTGAGAGGCATTCGACAAGAACATCACTTTAGAACAACCCTAAAATCACTTCTCCTAAACCACGCATTCTATACAGTGGAGGAGTTTTTGAATCAAATGTTGTATAGTTAAAATTAAACCAAAATAGTTAATAAATTTTGCCTTGTATTTGTTTGAATCATGTGTGTTTATTTAATTTATTTTTGTATATATTGTTTTATAATTTTTGACATTAATATGAACTTTTAATTTAAGATTTACCTATTTATTGTAAATTGTATTTTAAGCATTCATTTTAGGCTTATTATGATTTAATTTTTAGCTTTGTCAATAAGATAATTTCTTTCGACAATAAAGCACGATTTGAATTTATAAGCATCGTCGACCAGGGATTCAGGGATTAGGCTGCCAAACGGCATCCTAGGGCTCGGATTTTTATTAAGAATCCAATTAGTTTAAGTTTATGCCAAAAGTAAATACTTTTATTATTTGAATATTACCAGAGTCAGAGAATGTGCAATTTTACACCCCCCACTCTCAAGAAAAGCAGGCTACAGATAGTTTTTGAACACTAATAGATTAACAAAAACCCTATGAAAAAAATATTAGGAAAAAAAATATGGATATAACAAATATAAGTCTTCATAAATTTTTAATAGGTTATCTAGTTCTCAGTTTTTACAATTAATATTAACATATGTATATAAAGAAATTAGAAATAACATTTTTACAATTATAATTAACACATTCATATAAAGAAATACAAAATACATTAGTTTTTACAATTATAAGCACACTTATATAAAGAAATACAAAGTAAATTAGTTTTTAAAATTGCTATTGACGCATTCAAATAAGACATTGACAAATTGTTACCTGTTTCTCGATATTGTCTGAGATTTGTAAATCCACCATTAAAACACAAAAGTGAACTCTTGTGAGCAGCTTTTACGCATTTTTTTTGATAGCCTATTCGACTGGTTGAATCAAATCCAGTTAAAGAAAGCAATGTCGGCAAGACGTTACAACTATCCTCGTTTGGTAGCCCAGTACCTGGGGCTACCAAACGACATCCTAGGCCTTGTCAAACCATCGGCCTTGGCAACCAATTGTTCTAAGTTTATGCCAGAAGTAAATACCCAGCTGCATGGAATGTAGGACTGAAGATCCTTTAATCGGCCTCTAAATGTTAGACAGTTCTATTATTTCAGAAAAATTAAAATCCGATACTTTAAAACATTATGATGGTTCGTCAAATGCACTACAAAATCTACAGCTTATAGTTTTTATTTAGATGTGCATATATAGAACTTTTTGTGAAAAGAAATTTTATTATCTAATTGAAATTTCATAATTTCCAAAGAAATGGTTTCTATCTGCAGCCATTTTTTCAGTATGATTTAAAATGAAAACCTGTTTTAATATTTTGTTTTTTGTAACGTAATTCTGACCAAAAGCTTACAAATAGAAAACAACAATAACCCATTCTTTGACATCAACTTATTCTTCCAATGCATAATATTAAGATTACGATGCATGTTTCATAATTTGTTTTCTACTACCTAATATTCAAGCAAATACTATAATAATCACCTTTTTACGTAATAGTATGAAATTACATATATACACTTTCTACCCTAATTAAAGACACAAATGTGAAGGTAAATTAACGATTTTGCTATGTGTGGTAAGGGAAGAATGAACAGAACCACACGGGAATATGGCATTCTTTATAAGAAATGGAAAAAATGCACACTGTCTAGTTCTGGCAACATCAAAATTATTTAAGTTTAACGTTTCTAAAATCTATATCCACTGACGATGCCTATATTTTGCTATATTTTTGTATACTCAAGTATACCTGTACTAATAAAAATAAATATTAAATATACAGTAAGTGGAACAGCCTAATATTTTCAACACATTAATATATGCAACATAAAAATAATCCTGCTGAAATGATAATCTTTGTTAATATTTCGTCTCAAAGGTTTTAGTTTCCAACCATTTGAAAAGTAAAAGCCTGTTTTGACATAACGCAGTCTTATGCTTAGAGATGTCTATCAAGTTTCTATGCTGCGTATTTTGAGAATTATGTATCAGTTTTTTTCGCAGGTAAGAAGAGATACCTGTAAACATAATCATATTCATGAAGCAGACACATTGAGTCAGTATCCTAAGTCTGAAGTCCTTGGAATAATTTTACGCTAATAAAATATGGTAATTCTTATTAAATGATACTAGTATAATATCACTTTTTTTGATATAGTTTATTATGGATAATATCTTACCGAACGGATCGATACTTAATGTAGCGACGCAGTGCAGAGGCACTTGGTGGGTCAGTAGTACCAGGTTAGCACCAGGAATGCATATTTGTTAAAATCATACCTTTTAAATCAACGCAAACAAATGCAGCAAAATGCATTACTGTCGGAAGACAAACCTGTTTTATTTTGCTTAGTGTTATTTTACCTTAGTTCAATTATACAGAAATCGATCATTAAACTTGCCGGACCGTAGTTCAGCAGTCGATTAAAGTAGCCTTATTAGAAGAACCACCTCTCCACATCTTGACCTAAGTTTGCGTGATTCCTACCAAACATTTCTGATCCTTAAATCACAGCTCTTTGGACTGATTCATCCTCATACCAATAGACAGATCACCCGCGCCTTCTATTATAAATAAAAATGTTTTGAAGTGTGTTTTTTATACTTTTATGTTTTTACGATCTTCTAGTAATGAGCAGATCTTTATAGTGTCTATTATAACAGCTTCATTAACCTTTGTAAAACTTTAAACGTCGCAATGAAATAAAACAAGAACTATCGAGATTGTTAGATGATGATTTTTACCCATAATAATATTTATGCAATAAATTGTTGAAAATATGGTCTTTTAGGTTACACAATATATTAAAGTTAACCTAACGAAAATATTCGTCAAAAAGAAACTACTGTTCCTTTTGAATTTTTTGTATTTTTTTAATATATAGAGTTTGTAGCTGGGTTGGGCCGCTGGATCTTTACACCTGTGTCATGAATCGATGAAAATATTAAAAAAGTGCTTTTTAAACATAGTATTCTCTTATCAATTAGTATTTCATAAATCAATAATAATAGAAGACAAGGAAGAAACATGAAATATTGTCTTCCAAATATGAATACAATCCAGAAATATGTTATAATAAATAAATTACTGAATGAATTTGCTAGACAAATATATCAATATAGGCAGGCTTTTCTGCCTTAAATATCAAAGATTATTTTTCTCATTTTATATTGTTAGTATTTGTGTTTTTATAAAGTTTTGTACTGTTTAATCTTCAGGATAGGAAGATATTATTCTTGTATCTTTTGTTGCTGGTAAGTACTGCCATTAGTTAAAACTAATGTAATTTATGTTTATTATTGATATCTATATCCTCGCCACTAATAAATGTGAATTTTTTGATTATTTAAACCTTGAAATTTTGATTCGATTCGTATGAACGAATGTTGACGCGTAGGTAAACATCCAACGGATCAACTATATTTTTTGTCGAAACTGCGTTGCTTTCAGATGTTTATTTCCTATACATAACCTACAAACAGAAAGCACATGATACAAATTTTTAGAATTTTTCTCAAAGTTTTACTTATTGTTAAAAGAAAAACTGTTGTAAGCATACTTCTAGTGATCATTGATAAGCATATCAAATTTTAGATTTTTGTACCTAATAAAACGGTTAAAAACTGCATTTGGATTTTAAAAAATAAATCGTCTCCAGTTTCTGTGGAAACTAACCAAACTGAATGTTTTTTTAGATGTGGGTTTTTGTATTCTCTTAAAAATTGCAAAATTATTTTATAAACCTTCTTCTTCTTAGGGTGGCATTTCTTGCGACGTTATCAAGAGTTTCGAAGTGGTGGATGTTGCGAAGACAGGATAATAGCTTACGCCCTATTTGCTTTCCTTCCATTTAGCCTTATAAGGAAGACGCTAGAAATCGTACCATTCTCCATACAATATATGTCTCAAATAAGTTTTCTTTCTCTTCTTGATGTCCTCAAAAAGCCTCGCCCTCTGGTGTATCTTAATCATTTCTGACTATGAAATTCTCAACATTCTACGTAAGATCCACATGTCAAAAGCCTCGATTTTTTTTAATGGACGTGGCTTTGAGACTTTATGCTACAATTCTATATAAAACAACAGACCAAACAACATTTCATCATTCTGTATCTAACAGCAAAATTCAACCATCGGTGCGTTTTTTAGCTTGGTGAAAGATCTGAAATTTGATTTTCATTTCTGGATTCTACTTTGTATTTATTAGATATCTCGAATATTTAAATTTATCGACTTCCTCGGTCTGTTCCCTTTTTATATATATTCTTGTATTAGGCAACTAATTCCTACTGAAACTCATAAAATCAAATAAATGTGTCCTTTTTATGTTCATTTTCAAACCAACTCTGCGTCGCTCATTCCTAGTACAGCATCTAAAAGGCGTTAAAGGTCGTGTCAATTGTCTGCCAACAGATGAGACTAGAGAGTCATCGGCATGCCTGTTATAATTCATAGGGATGTCATGTACCATAATTTTTCCCCATACATTAAATAAATAAGACATTATTTTTAATTTATTATTAAAAATAATTAAAACAACAAAATTTGGTTTCTTTATGTTTTAAATTTTTGTTTTTATAATTAAATCTATCGAAAAAACTTTTGACTCAAAAGAAAGGCAAAACTTAACTTTTAAATACAAAAAAACTATATTTGATGTAAGTTTATTTTCAAATGAAGTATTTTTTTATATTGAATCAACTAATAATTATCCTGGTTTTTAAAAAAATATTATTTAAAAATATAATAAACTGCATTTTACCTAATAATAAAATTTTACTAACTAAAGTTCTTTTTTTTTCTTTAGAAATAGGCAGTTAAACTATTTGGCTTGCACTTGTGTTTAATTGCTTTACGTTTAATTATAGAAGTATATATTTAAAACATAAAAAATCAAATTTTGTCAAACTTTTAGTTTTCAAATAAAGATAAGTAAATTAAAATAGTTATTTAAAAAATATATTTAGTGCCATTTTGAAGAGAGTAAAAGACATTCATAAGAAAAAACATTCAATTTGGTATGCTTGTTATTATTAGTGACCAACAAAAGTATTTTTTTACAAGTTTTTATCACAAGTCATTCATATCAGTGGTTTCTATTCTTTTGTAGGTTATATGAGCTTGGTCGATATGAATCGGACCAAGAAAATATATATACACAATGTTATATTTGTGAATCAATTTTTATTTAGTTAAAATAATCCCAACAAAGAAAACTAAGACACTTTGATGCTCTCTGGTATTAAAAAAATAAAACATAATTTGACAAAAGTTTTTGAAAAATTGGTTGCAGTTACTTTTGAGTGTAGTTCTAGAACTGCATCGATTCTCTTTGGCATAGTGTCCACTTATTTTTTACAGTTTCCTGGTTGAAAATCATTCTAAATATCCTGCAGTTTCTGCTTAAGTTCGGGAACGGTGCAGACTGGAAATGTTCGGGGTGCTTTTTTTAATTGGTGCCATAGGGTGTCAATTGGAGATAAGTCGGAGCTACTCGAAGGCGGATTTAGAACAGAAATATTCATTTCTTCCAACCATGAGTTTACGGTTTAGCAGTACGGCATGTTGCACTATCCTGCTGAAATATGAACCCTGCTTTTGGTAGCTGAATCATGTTAATAGATAGCAGCAATTCTTCTTATAAAATTATTTTATACTTTTCAGCATTAACGGTGCCAACTCGTCGAACTCCTTGTGAAGAAAAGCATCTCCATAACATTACAGATGCCGAAAATGTAACCTTTTTTTTGCGAAAGTCTCTGTGATATTCTTCTCCTCGCATTCGATAATTTTACTTCGTAAATCGCCAACATATTTCAAATTTAAATTCGTCACTCTAGATCACTGAATCCTATTAATGTTGTACCCAGTTTTCATGCTTCCTTCACATAAAAATGGGTTTCGTTTTTGTTTTAGAGAAAGAAGTGGCTTTTCTTTCTCCTAAAATGAAAATGTAATAAGCTTGAATTTTCTTTGTTACTTAGAAGTACAACTTATTTTGTAGAACCCATATTCCATTTTTTTCATTCTTCTCAAACAAGTATACTTTGATCCCTTGAGATCTGTCAAAAAAAAATTTCCCTGTAATTTCATTTTCAAATACGGTGGTACGTTTTATTGAGGTAATTAAAAAAAAATGTATTTTCCCCATAACTTCTGGGAGAAAAAAAAATTATTTTAGAGAAATATTTTTGCAGCTGTCCGAAAAAACGTCTAGTAGTCCTAACTTTTAAATAGCTAATTTTTTTTAAATGAGATTTTTTACAGATAAATGTGTAGCATTGTATATATTTTCTTGGTCCAATTCATATGCGACTAGCGTAGGTTTATCGGAAATTTAAAATCGAAATTTATGATATCTCTTTGATTCCGATTTCACCAATAGAAGCCGCTATACCTATATCTTTGTTAAAAAAATCGTCGTAAACGTCATTTCTCCAAAAAGCTAAAAAAATGGCTTCTGGTCATCGTGTAATGGAAGAACTTAGGAATTTCTTTCTTTGTAGTCACATGAACGTAAAATTCTTAGAAGAAGAGAAGTTTTTATTTTTCGCTAACATTCCAGTTAGAGTGACTTCACTAATAGGGAAAAACCGTTACAAAACAAATTTACTGCTTTACTGTCCTTAAAAATAATGAGGAAATCAAACGAGGGCCAATGTTTGCCTAAGCTTTGCCGTGGCCCAATAAACGCTAAAGCAGGAAATATTTACGACACCATATTAAACACAATTCAAATAACAAAATCCCGTTGTATATCAGGTCAGACAATATCTTATGGTCATAAGGTTCTTATCAGTTTGTTTTCACAGGTTATCGTGCACATATTTTGTTTGTCTGATGTAGTGGGCTTATCTGCGATAAAACCTTTCATATGCCACGTTCACAATCTCCACAAATCTTATTTTCCGTGAAATATGTGACCCAATGATAAAAATCATGGCCGTTGATGCAACGCTCTCTAGATGTTTTTTTCTAAATAATTACGATTAGTTTTTCTGCCAATCGGTAGTTAGCAAAATGAAAAGATTATTTATTATCAAATTCCATTAGCTACAAGTGGTATAGTGTTGAGTAGTTTGGTAATTCCATAAAATAGTATATTGTGTAATAAGCTTCAAACACAGCTCTTTTTATATGAATGTGACCATTTGGTGACACGTGAGACTCTTGAAAAGTGGCTTTACACTGTATTTTTTCTATGACTGCATCTGGATCGTTCTCTTAAGTTTACTATGTACCTTTTATATTTTACATGAAAATGTAATTTTAATTGAGAAAAATATTTTTTTTCTACGAGCGTGCGCGAAGTGACTACTTTGCGCACATTTTTTAATTCGCAGAATTATAGCCTTTAAACAGGACTTTTAGATATTTTAATGTTTTTAGCATTAAGTAATATTCAACAAATAGAGATTTATTGTGTTTTTTGTTGCGCTTGTAGAAAATTTAGCCAAATTTACTCCATCATATTAGATTACCATAATTTTATAACTAATTAAATGGCCTGTATCATTACTTGCTAGTGTTAAATAAGACAACAATAAGTTCTCTTTGCCTCCTTACAATTTTGATAATTTCAGTCTTTTTGCTATGTTAACCAAAATACAAATATTCAAACATTTGAAAAAAGCTTAAAAAAAGTAATTCTGCTAAAAGTGGATAGTTCGGATGAAGAGATACCAGAAGAGTTACTAAAAGCCACGGAATCAACAAATTTGGAGCTATTGCCAGTAAAATCAAAACAGAAGTATGAAAAGCAGTACGACTTGTTCGGGAAATGGTCCAAAGGAAAAGGTGTGAAAACGGTTAAAGAAGAGGTACTATTAGCTTATTTTCTTGAATTAGGCAAATAATTTCGACCAAATACTTTGTGGGCTAAATACTTAATGCTTCAGAGCGTTTTAAAAGTTAAAGGAAATAGAGATATAAGCTAATTCTACAAATTAACTGATTTTATCAAAAAGCAAAATGTTGGTTTCAAAACAAAAAAAGCAAGCAAATATTTTTACAAAAGAAATGAAGAAGGCGCCAGATGATACATATCTTTTATTGAAATTTGCAATGATTTTTGGACTTGCAAGCGCCTGCAGAATAGAGGAATTAGCAAAACTAACAACAGAAGACATTGAGAAGTTGTAGTCAAAATTAAGGATTCAAAAAATTACACTTCACGCTCTTTTGTTGTATCCGACGAAATTAACAATGGAAAGTATCTACTTTTTTTAGAAAATATGCAGCCTTACGATGACCATCAACAACGCATCAACGTTTTTTTAAAAATTTTAAAAGAGGGAAGTGCACAACACAGTGTGTCGGGATTAACAGTTTCGAGAAAATGCCCTCAGAAATTGGGGCAATTCTAAAATTGCCGAACTCTGAACTCTACACGGGGCATAGTTTTCGTCGCTCCTCTGCAACTTTGCTGGCCGATTCCAAAAAAGAACTTACAGATGTAAAACGTTTAGGAGGCTAGAAGTCATCAACAGTAGCGGAGGGATATATTAACGACTCAGCTATATACAAAAAAGTGTTATGCAACATTATTGTTCCGGATTGGCCGGTAGATAAAACGTAGTTTCTGAATGCTCTCCTTTTATTCAAAACACAGGTTAAAGGTATCACAGGTAAACACTGGTTATACCTAATAATCGTAACTAAGGTAACTTTAAACTTGTCAATGTCAGCTTGTTAACACTTCGAAATCTCAATTACAACTGAATCAAAATGTGGCCGCGCGGCGCGCTTATATAGCCTTTAGAAAAGGATAGAATGATCTAGAAAATTGTAGAATAATCTAAATACTACAGGGTGAAGAGAATTAAGCCTAACAGAACATTCGAGAACGATTTTTGACACTATCATAGTCGTTACATGGATGAAAATTAAGGTAAGTCTATTTCGTTAGCATTACAAATAATAAATAAATTCATCTAAAACTTAAGAAATCTATAATTAGGGCTAAATTCGCAACAATATTTTAAGTGGCAGTGCAAAAAATCATCCTGTTGAAATAGCAGGTTTGCCAATTTTCAAGAAAACCATTGAAGTTCCATTTCATTCATTAACGCCGGATAACTTCCCCGAGAAACCAGTTGCACTCAGCTCTAAATTTGCAGCATGCCACAAACTGTAGTTTCAATATCTGACTTGCAGCTGACTGGACTTTTAGTTCCTCTTTCTCCTTTTACTAATAAGTAATATTATTTCTGCTTTAAGTTAAAATAAAAAGTTTTTTTAATTTATTTAATGTTTTTTACAATTTTATGAGGTATAAGAAATATTGTTTTGCCCGCGCTAAAATATAGGTAAGAAGTTATTAAAATTTATAACACTCGTAGGAAAAAATATTGTTCTTAACACATGCGCAAACTGTCTGTTCCGCATTTAAAGCTTATCCCAAAATTGTCCTCTGGCTCTACACGACCGTCATTCGACCTATGTTCGTTTACGGTGCCATTGTGTGGTGGACCAAAACCAAGCAAGTTGTTGCACAAAACAAAATGCAACAGCTACAGAGACTAGCGTGCCTGACGGTTACAGGCGCAATGCGATCCATACCTACTATGGGGTCCGGGACATGCACGAGTGTTCCCAGAGGCTGTCACACGACAACCTCTTGCAGAACACCAAGTGGATGCCCTGATTCCCCGCTTTATTCTCAATAAAAACTTCGAAATTGACATCAGCGGTTCAATAGAACCAGGAAAGGAGGCTGACATACACATCTACACGGACGGCTCTTAGAACCAATATGAGACTGGCTTGGGAGTGTATGTACCAGAACTCAACCTGGATATCAGCATGGCTCTCGGCAAAGAAGTGTCCATCTTCTAGGCGGAACTACTCAGAATTCTGCATGGCGCTATACAAATAGAAAAAGAAAGAATAACAGGTAAAAAAGTTATTATTCTCACAGACAGCAAACAAGTTTCGCAAACCTTAAAAAAGAATAAAATTACATCCAAACTGATTCTTGAGTGTCATCAGATGCTGGCGACGGTTTCCCAGGGGAATACTGTCACAGTGTCATGGATTAAGGGACATAGCGAAATCGAAGGAAATGAATAAGCAGATAGGTTGGCGCGTAACGGAGCAAAGACCAAACCATACGGTCCTAAACCCTTCGCGCCGCTATCCTCTAAGGCGATCAATCTAAAGATAAACGAACAGGCAATAGGGATTGTAAGAGAGAGATGGGAGAGACAAGACTTCAGACACTCAGGTGCCGCAATCTGCGACCTTGAGGCCGCTCGGACTAAGTACCTCCTTGGACTCTCTCGAGGAAATCTTAGAAAACTGGTAGGAATGCTAACATGACACTGTAAGCTAAACAAACACCTTCACACCTTGGGCATTCTTCCGGATCCAAGTTGTAGAGGATACAACGAGGATGACGAGACTGCAGAACATATTCTTTGTTACTGTCCACCTCTTGTAAATATCAGAGATGGCCAGAAATGGCCACAGTCGGAGGATGCTCGGCCGCTACGGTGTTGAATTATATTAAAGCTGTTGGCTGGCTTGACGAGTAAACCTCCGAAGGAGGTTACAATGGGCCCACCTGCGAGGCCTAAGTAAAAGGTTGGCAAAGGTCAACCCTCCATATTCTCTATCTATTTCTATCCGCCTCGCGTCGTCCGTCTAACTGCTTTTGCGTGCGGGAAAATGTCACTTTGCGTGCAAGCAACAATAGATGCATTGTTGAAATTGACTCATAATGTCAAACTTTTTATTCTGTTTTCATGTGAACAAGAAACATTGTAAAACGTCAGCATCGCGTACCGTTTTTTTATCAGATTCTAAAAAATTATAACCATAATTTTGAAATGAGCAGCTCTGATGATGAGTTACCAGATTCTGTCCTGAAGGCTGCAAAAATTAGAAGTCTAAATATATTGCCGACGAAATTTCAACAAAAATATGTAAAACAATACAAGAATTTTGAAAACTGCTGCCAAGACAAGAAGACAAGTAGTGTTAAGGAGGCCTATTTTGCGGACTTGCAAAACACAATCCAAATACTTTATGGAGTAAGTAATCCACGGTAAAAAACGTCCTTAAAATAAAAAAAACTTGGATTTAAGCCTATATTCAAGCTAACTTTCGAGTGCGGGAAAGGAACACCTTGCGCATTTAACTAACTATAACTCTTTCTGACACTTGCACACTGCATTTTGTACACGGGAGCTGACCAATAAAGAACCAGTTTTGGCCATGGGAAAATGATTTCCCACGACCTGCGAATATAGTCGAATTACCTTGCTTATTGTGGGATTTTTGACGTTTTCCTAGCAATCAAAGATAAAACAGTTTTTCTAAAACTGCTATGGAAACTTCGTATTTTATTCTATGCAATGATATAAGGCAGTTAGCTAGCGTTTATTTATGTTTAACTTTTCAATGTCAAAGGGCGTCAACAATATTGAAAATATTTTAATGTCATCAAAAATTATCGTATCGTAGAAATGGACGATACATAGTGATTTAAGAGTGAGCCCCAAATGCAGTTGTAGAAAAAATACAGTGCATACAACTTTAAAATGTTGAATTTTTTCTTATATCACATTTAATTTTTGTGAAACATTTGAAGTCAAGTGAATAAGAAATTTTTTACGTTGATTTTTTAACTATTTTATTTGTTCTCCATTTTGAATTCATACCACAATTTTACTAGTTTGTCTATATATTACGCTTATTGCTTGCGCAAAATTTGAAATTAAACTTATAAGTAGTTTTTTCAGGCTGATTTTTTATATATATTATTGGGTCACAATCGTGGATTCATACTTAGGTCACAATTTGAATAATTAATTTTTTACTATTTTTTTAACATTTCACCAGGCCGCCATTTTGTTCCGAAATATTGGATATTTACCAATATATTACCAAGTCATCCCCATATGACCTTTAACTTTTGACTAAAAGTTGAAGCCAATCGGGTAAGTAGTTTTCTAGCTGTGCTCTAAATTGACAGATAGACAGACAGACCAACGGAATTGAGAAAATATGTTTTTAGACATCTAGAAACGCTAAAACTAGAAGCTATGTAATACCTTGGTCAAGGATTTTTTCACGACTACAAATATTTTCTTTGGTAATACAATTTCACCAGTTCTTCTCTATATCACACTTAATTCTTGCCAAACTTGATTTCTACGAATTACTTGATTTTTGTGCAAAATTTCCGCTAAATTGAATAAGCAGTTTTTTAGTAATATTTTTCTTTTAATTTAACTAGGCCGTTTGTTTCGCATCTTGGATTCATACCAAAATTTTACTAGATGATTTCTGTGGAATACTTAGTCTTTGTGCGAAGTTTGAGTGAAATTGGATAACTAGTTCTTTAGTAATATTTTTTTTAACATTTGACGGGGTCGCCAATTTGCTCCGCCATTCTGGATTTTGACCAAAATATAACCGTGTCATCTCCTTATGACCCTTGAGTTTTTGATCAAAATTTTAAGTAAATCGGATAAGTAGTTTTTGAGCTATGCCGCGTACAGACAGACAGACCGACAGATCGACGGAATTGAGAAAACCTGCTCTTTGGCATCTAGGGACCCTAAAACATGAAGATCTTAAAAACCTAGGAAGGTGGTTTTTTTCACGATTACAATACTTCACTTTTACGAGGGAAGTATAAAAGAAAAATATTGTTTATTAATAAACTGAAGATTTATAACTTAAAAGGTCATTGAGTTTGATAGTTCTACTGTGACTACTGACAAAACAGGGCCAGAAAAAGGGCTGGCCAGTTAAGAATCTTAGTGGAAAACAACGTGATAAAATAACAAATAAAATGGATATTGTTATTGATTTTTTACACATTTACCAGAGTACTGATTAGCTACCAAGTGGGACAAGTTTCAATTTTTATTTAAATTGCCATATTTTCTTCTAAATAAGTTATTAAATACCGACATATCGAGTGTATTAACCTTTTAATTGTTATTAAATATTGAAGGTAAAATTTTAAAACAACAGGCGTTAAAAATTATAATGTACACCATTATTTGAAAGTTAATCGGTAAAATTAAAGAAAAAGAGTAATTGGTTTATTTGAGTTTTTGTTACATTGTTTCATTTAAATGTAATAGGCGGTGTGAATCAATGGCATAGAAAGTATCGAGTTTAGAGAGCGGGAACACAATTTTTTTTGTGATATTTGTTTGTATTTTCAATAAAATATTAATTGTAGTAATAATAATAATAATAAGTTATAGTATAGACTACAGTCATAGTCATACAATAGTACACCTAATAATATTAGTATTAAAGAAAAAATATATTTTTTTCTTTTTATAACGGCTTGTTTTGTTTTCTGGCATTATTATTAATTTTTAGATTTTATATAGACTGAGTAAGAAACCTTTCTACAAATACAATTGACTGTTAAATTAAATCTCATAATGTAAGAAATAAAAAAAAAACATATTTTTTATCAAAAACTCATTTTTACTATTAACGACTTTGAAATTATTCAAAATATCGAGATATACATAAGGTAAGTATCAAATCAGAGAAATCTAAAAAAATAATCAAATATGAATATTTTGCTTGCAAAGGCATAAATTATTTTCATTTTGTTACTATTACCCAAAAAATTTTGTCAAAATCTAACAAAACAGGAATATACATGGTTCCCCATAACAGAACAAACATTTTATTACACTTAATTACAATCTACTCTTTGCGATTTACTGTAACATACGACTTAATCTAACTTTTAAAAATTACGTCTTTTAAGTGACCGCCATCAACTTCAATGCACTTTTCAACATTGGACAAGAAATGATTCATGATACGATAAAGCAAAATCTGATCTATTCGCCGGACTTCTTCAGCAATTCGGACTTTAAGTTCTTGGATGTTTTCTTGACGAGTTGCAAAAAACTTCACCTTTAAATAGCCCCACAGAAAAAAGTCTTGTGCAGTTAAGTTCGGGGAGCTAGATGGCAAAATTAAACCCCAAATCGTGAAATGAGTTGCCCATTAAATACTTCTCGCAGAACTCTCATAGAGTTTCTAAGGGTATGGGCTGTTGCTCCATCTTGCTGGAATAATAATGCATTATTTAGTAATCCCCTTATTTCTAAATCAGGAATAAAAAGAATATCTAGCTTATTTACGTAACGCTCGGACGTCACCGTTAGAGGATGGTTATTTCCATCTTTGAAAACATATGGACTAACAAACAATGCCCAACCAAAAAATAACTTTTGGATCATGGAGATTGTAATGATTTCTTGAGGATCTTTGTTTGACCAATACCTAAAATTCTGTTTATTAACCACGCCGTTCAAATAAAAATTTGCCTCGTCACTCATTAAAAGATTGTGGATATCTCCTCGATGTAAATTTAAAAATTCTTGACAAAAAGCCATTCTGGCTTGTTTATCTTGATAACTAAGATACTACACTATTTGGTATTTGTCCGAATAAAATTTCAGGTCCTTGTGAAGAATTCGATGTAGGCTTTCTTTTGATATTATCAAAATAAGATATTGCTTATTAGCAGACCTTTCTGACTCGTTTAATACTTTTAGGAGTACGAATTGTTCTTCGACGTCCGGGTTTCTTTATTTGTGAATCCATGACACAATAGTCTTACAGTTTGGAGCATGTGCCCTACTTCTTCATTTGAGTTACTTATGTCAGTTTTTACGCAAAAAACTCGTTGTTGAACTGAACTGGGGATTAAAACTAAACGTTAAATTATGTATCAAAACCTAATGACAATAAACTAATTTATTAGAAAAATGGCGTTTTACAAAAATTAATTTTTTCCTAGTTTTGAGACAAGCGCCTACTCGATTAATAACATATTGATTAAAATCCCAAAATCGCACTGACTTACCTCATATAGAATTTATTTCAATATCAAAATAGGTAGTATATTATAGCGAACCCAGTATATTTATTCTATTTAAATTAGTGATATCTCTAACGTATCCGGAAAAAGCTGGATATTTTTTATCGTAAATTTTTATCGATATCTCTAGATGTCCTAAATTTCAGTTTTTGTTTGATGTGGGTTAAAATATTAGTGTCATCTGGCATCGCAATAAACCTCACCTGGTGCAAAAATTAAAGAAACTGCAAATGTTTAACATTTGTTCAACATTAAAAAAAAACACATTTGCGACCTGCTGATTAAGCTTAAATAAGGATGACGATCTCTACCCAATATAAAATGTACCAACACCTTAAATACCTTCATAAGTAGCCAAAACCGACCTGTCAAGAATATTTATAATATTTGAAATCGATCAATCAAAAGCTAATACCAATAAAGCCTTGGCTACTGAAATTGGAATTACGGACGTTCTAATTGGAAAGAGAGACAAACAGAAAAAAATTAATAGATCGTCTATAAAAATTAAACGAATGGTTTATGAAAAATAAGCCATATATTATATAGATAGTTAGCTATGCCAAATGTTTTTGTTTTAATAGCTCATATAATATTTGTATATGATTAAACTCGTATTTACCTGAAACCGCTTAAAATAGTTAACAGGTTACACGTCATGTATTTGCCGTTTTCGTCTTCTTTATTTTGAACAACGGAAAGTAATTTTTAAGAAAGGCCTAATATAAAAGAGAAAAAAAAACTGAGTGTCATATTATCAGCAAAATATTGAGTTTTTGCGCTATTTACATGGATTTCCATAAATTTGGTTTTTGAAAAGTAAATAGATTCAAATATAGATCCATGGAGTATATTCATTCCAACTGACAGCAACCCTTTGCTACTTCAGGCATATATAGCTTGTTAAGAGGTTTTGCTGTTAGATCATCAAAATCCATAGGACCTGCGTTTTGCAACAAGCGTCTTGGTAGACCATTTTATTTTTGCATCTGCGGAGTATAAACGAGTTTCGTTAAATTTTCGGTGTGAGCCTTTTTTTTTGAGGTGATGTAAAAAGTGTATATATATATATATATATATATATATATATATATATATATACTGTCGTTCTGAAAAGAATAGTTTTTTTCTTTCGAAAATGCCAAATGTGATTTTGTCAGCAAAACTGTTCTTTTCAGAACGATATATGAATATATATATATATATATATATATATATATATATATATATATATATATATATATATATATATATATTAAAACAGCGATTTTCTTTAACAAAGTTTAATTAAGTTAGCTCCAGGTTCCGGATAAAACCGTCATTAAAGCCATAATTTGACTCGTACCGTGCATGCGAAAGCTCCACTGCCAAATTAGTCCACCTAGATTCTTGTATAGTCGACTGTATCGATCGCTTTTTAAAAATTTGCTATAAATAGATTTTCGTATTTCCATCTTCGACCATGTTGTCCAAATTGAACAGAATTAATGAATGCCAAAGTCATATACGTATAAGGCTAGAAGCAGTTAGATAGTCTCAGTAATATATAACCAGTCGGATATTTACTATTTGGTACAGGTTTTGTCATGGACTTCTATAGTTTATCCGAAAAATAACCAGATGCCAAGCAACAGGTAATGGCGTGTTTTCTGTTCAACATTTTCTCAATAATGTCTCAAAACATGTCGTAAAAGTAAATACATAAATACACTTTTTTATTTGAGCTTATTTAAGACTATCGAGACTAAGATTAGGCAAGGCTCAGCCTAGAATCATGGAAAAAGTGACTAGAGTGCCTCACATTTTTACAGCCATTTTATAACTTTCATGTTGAAACTATATCCAATTTTTAGCAGTTTTTTTTTCAGTACACAGTCACACTTTTTTTCAAAAATTAAAGTCAATTGAACAAGATTTTTTTAAGTTGATTTTTTAAAAATTGACTTTTGGGCATAATTTAAAATAAACTCAATAAGTAGTTTTTACATTGACACATCTTAAATTCGCACCACAATGTTACCAGTTTATCTCTATATCACATTTAATTCCTTTACAAAAATTGAAATTAATTTAATAAGTAGTGTTTTCAGGATGATTTTTTGTTAATGTTATCAGTCCATCTCCATATGACTTTTAATTTTTGACTAAAATTTGAAGTCAATTTGGTAAGTAATTAGCTCTGCCGCGAACTGATAGACACATGTTTTTTGACATCTAGGAACGTTAAAACAAGAAGATAATATATAAAACCGGAGAGGGTGATTCTTTTCACGATTACAAACATTTTATTTGATCGCCATTCTGTTGCGCCATCTTCAATTGTAACACAGTTTTACTAGTTGTTCCCTATACCACAATTAGTTATGGCATACAATTTGAAATCAATCCATTGAGTAGTTTTTTCAGGTTCAATTTTTAAATGTTTTATTATGCCACCATTTTGTTCCGCCATCCTGAATTCGTACCAAAATTTTACCGGTTGATTCCAACATAATACTTGTTGTTTGTGCATAATTTGAGATAAATTGGATAAGCGCTTTTTTAATACTATTATTTTTTAAATTTCACTAGGCCGCCATTTTGCTTCTCCATATTGGATTTTTACCAAAATATTGCTAGGTCATTCCCATATGCCCCTTAATTTTTGTTCAAAATTTGAAGTCAATCCGGATAAGTAGTCTTTAAGCCATGCCGCAAACTGACAGCAAGACAGACCGACAAAAGGACCGGCGGAATTGATAAAGCATATTTTTTGGCGTCTAGGGACGCTAAAACGTAAAGATATGTAAAACCTGTGAGGGTGATTTTTTCACGATTACAAATATTTTATTTGACCGCCATTTTATTCGTCCATCTTGAATTAGTACTACATTTTCACTAGTTGATATCTATACCACAATTAGTTGTGGCACACAATTTGGAATCAATCCATTAAGCAGTTTTTATTAAGCGGCCATTTTGTGCCGCCATCTTGGATTCGTGCGAAAATGTTACAAGTTGCTTTCAACATAATATTTGATGTTTGTGCAGACTTTGAGATAAATTGGATAAGCAGTTTTTTAATATTTTAATATTTTCACTAGACCGCCATTTTTTTGGACATATTGAATTTTTACTAAAATATTAGCAGGTCATTCCCATATGACCCTTATGTTTTGACCAAAATTTGAAGTCAATCGTGTATGTACTTTTTTAGCTATGCCACGAACAGACAGACAGGCAGACAGACCGACGGAATGGAGAAAACATGTTTTTCGGCATCTAGGGACCCTGAAACGTGAAGATCTGAAAAATCTTCCAGGGTGATTTTTTCAGGGTTACAATACTTCCCTTTTATGCGGGAAGTTAAAAAGTATATTTTTACTGTTTTCAAATATATAAATCATTGGCTACTATTACCAAAGACGGAGGAAACTTCAAACAGAAGGCCCAGCAGGTATAAATAAATTAACGACATTAGCTGTGCATGTTAGCAATGAATTAAAACGTACGTAACAATATTTAGCTTGGTGTTGCCGAAAAAGGTGATTTAGCTATACTTGTTTAAAAATATGATACAAAACTTATGCTAAAAAGA
Organism: Kuschelorhynchus macadamiae; assembly: GCA_030620095.1. Classification (NCBI taxonomy): domain Eukaryota; kingdom Metazoa; phylum Arthropoda; class Insecta; order Coleoptera; family Curculionidae; genus Kuschelorhynchus; species Kuschelorhynchus macadamiae. The sequence continues at coordinate 79,826 of JAUTXW010001082.1, forward strand.
GATAAATAGGATTGCCGGGTAATAACAGCAAACTCATTTATTAGCGGATTTCACCATCCGATCAGATGCAGTGTGTCTCAGACTGGAAGCTCCTGACGTTGAGCTATGCGGAGATATTTCGATGGACCCCAACTGTACTGGATACAGTACAGAATTAGAATTAAATTAGGGGGTAGTTTGTTTTACATTGGATGGATTGTCTATTCAAAGTATCATTTCCAACAAACCAATTGTCGCAAACACAACTCGACTAACACCTGAATGGATAATACAAGATAATCAATAAGGCAATAGTTGCATACGCCACCACCTTCGCAGGATATTAATCCCATAAAACTTTTACAGGAAGAGTTAAAGCGGCACATACGCCAACATGATGTTACTAACAAAGAGGCTCAGAAAACTAGAATTATGAAATAATGGGAAAATATTCCAGAACATTCTAAAAGAAAACTTTTTTAACTATGCTAAATAGATAAAATATTATAAAAAAGCAAGCTATATTTCAAAAACGTTTGGATACATAATAATAATTAATTTATAAATATGTAGTTTTCCAAGCTTAAGTTTAGTTTATTTGTTTTGTAATAAGTTGTTTTTATGTTTTAAACGGAATTAGACACATATTCGTTGCAAACACTAATAAAAACACTTATCTCAATAATTGCTTTGGGCATGAGGACTTGTTTAACCGACTCTGTATAAAATATCCGGAAAAAGCGAGATGATTTTGTTGTAAATTTTAATCCACATCTCTCGATGTCCCTATTATCATTTTTTATCTGATATAGGCAAAAGTTTTACGGATGCTGTTGTAAATTTTCTTCCACAACTATCGATATTCCGAATATCAGTTTTGTCTGACTATCGATATTTTAAATTTTAGTGTTATCTAGTATCGCAATAACTCACAGCTGACGCAAAAGCTTGTTTCAGATTGTGTGTTTTACATTTATTTAAAACTGAAAACTCTCTGTTTTTGTCCCACTGAAAGATGACAATCTTTACCCAATGTAAACGGATCCAATACGAATAGGTATATTAATGTAAAATATGTACAAAATCAAAATTAGCACCTTGAAGCCAAAACCTACCTGTCAATAATATTTATAATATTTGGAATGGACCAATCAGAAGCTAATATCAAAAAAGCCTTAGCTACTGAAACTAGAATTATGAACGGACAAAGTCCCAACTTCTGCATTTTATGCTGAATAGACTGAATAATGATAAAGACTTTTTAAGGAGAAAATATGATGGATTGACGAGTCAAATTTGAAGCAGTTTGTGAAAGAAGCATGATTTCATTGTCGATAGATGGCTTGAAAATAAAATACTGGGACCATATTTTTGAAGGCGCGTTAACTAGTCCGTTGTATTTTCAGTTTATGGAAATATATATATCTGTAAAACATGCTTCAAAATCTAAGTTACGGCAATTCCTAATAGAGTTTTCCAACAGGTTTAAAAGTTTTTTTCTATACGCTCTCTGAAAAAGATAAGAATATACAGGGTGTTTTTTTTCTAAATACACTTTTTGGCGCCTTCTGTGTATGTTCAATTATCCAGGAAATCACAATACAGATTCGAAAAGGGGAAAACATCCCCTGAGTAAGTATATTCATCTATTTTTCACCAAAATCCATAGTACCGATGTTTTGCAATCATTAAAGCACAGTAGGCTGCATCGATTACTTTTCAAAAATCTAATACAATTAAGAAATTTGGTATTTCCTATTTAAAAATACTTCAAAATTTTCTGAAGTATCAAAGAACATATCTCCAAACTAAGAAGGAGAAATATTAGTATTGGCAAATTCATATACGGTTAAAAGGTACCAATATAAATATATTTATGTAAAATACGTACATATCTGGATCTGTCTATAAAAATTCAGTTTTTGAAAAATTTCGAGTTTTTGAAAAATAAGTGTAACTATAACTGTACATTATGTAGATACTTAGCTATGGAAAATGTTACCTAAATACTAACTAACAACTTAAAATAGTTCAGATATGTATTTACAATTTTCGTCTTCGTTATTTTGAATAGTGGGTAGTAATTTCAGACCTCGTTTTGGGTGTTGTTTAATTGAGTTTCTATGCAGGCGATCTCAGGAACGACCACCATACTTATTACAGAAGAAAGAAACAACTGAGTTCAGCAAAGCATTGACTTTTTGCACTCTTTATATGCGTTAGTGTACGAAAACTAGATAGATTAGAAATAGAAGTATGAGTCTTATGCTACATCCGAACTAAGAACTGTCTTCTATCTCTGGTGAAAGAGATTTTTATTTTGCTGTTAGTTCATCAAAATTCATTTTATGTTTTACAATAATTAGTAAATAATAAAGCGACCGCATCGATTGCTTTAACACTATCAGAAGCTCTGATATTTCTTTTTTCAGGATATATAAAAAAGTTATCTGAAATTTCAAAGAGATATGAAATGATATTAGTAATGGTAAAATCATATAGGTAAGGTTGAAAGCAGGCTAACGGGTCTATAATTTATATATATATATAAATATATCTATATATATATATATATATATATATATATATATATATATATATATATATATATATATATATATATATATATATATATATATATATATATATATATATATATATATATATATATATATATATATAAATATATCTATATACAGGGTTATTCACGCAATCCGTTCGTTAAAAGTTTTTGATGATGCCATTTAGATAAAAGTTTCAAATTTTGGGATTACGGTAAGGTTAAGGGGTATTTCTTTTCTGAAATATTTTCAACTTCCTGTCACTTCCGGTTTAACCGGAAGTTGGTATCAACTTGCTTATTTTAAATGGAACACCCTGTATTTTATGATATTTTTAGATTCTACGGAGAATTTTAATGATATTTTATGTAGCATGTTCTATACCTAGGTTCAAGCGTTCTTAAGATATTTGAGCTTGAACCGAAAATGAGGCTTCGGGGTACCAAAATTTAAAATCTCATATTTTTGTAAGTTTTGAAGATATAATCTTCATATTTTGCAGACGATCGGTAAATAATCTTAGGTTTCTATTTTTTTTATTGAATTTGTCTATTTTTATACAGGGTGTCCTAAATTCAGCGGCAAACATTCACATTTTCAAAGCCGCTAAAGTCCGTTTTTTTAAATGGGACACCCTATAACTTTATGCACTATCAAGTGTAGAATTTCGTTTTCTATCGAACTGTATTAAGGTTCCCTATACCTATTCGTAACCATTTTCGAAATAATTGGGTTTTATAAAAATATCCTATGTATTTGCTTAAATGTTTACATGTTCTAATGGTGAGCCATGGAAAAACAATTGAGATCCAATATCCAATACGACAGATGATTAGTATGCGTTATTTATCGAAAGCTGTCAGTGATAAAATAAATCTTCTAAATCGAAATGGAAGAATACTCAAACGCTGATATTCTCAATCTATTTTATATTCATGGAGAATGTTATAAAATTTTGGAGAGAACGTGTCGTGTGTTTAATGAACGCCATCCTGATTTGCCGCCAATGAACAAGTCAAAATTCAAGAGGATTAAAACGAACTTTTTGCGTTTTGCCAAGGTTACAAAAAATAATCCGAAACCAGTGACGAATGCCGAGGATAACGTAATAAACACATTAGCTTATTTCCACGCAAACCCGCAAAGTTCAATACCGTCTGCAGAAAACGATTTGGGAATTTCTTCTTCATCTGTCCAAAGAATCTTGAGCGAACATCATATGCACCCGTATTCCTTCCAAAACGTGCAAGCCTTGAGACCTGCGAATTCATGTTTTTGAAAATTCAAGAGGACCCTCAATTCCTTTCAAAAATATTTTGGACCAATGAAGCGAAATTTTCTAGAGAAGGAATAACAAATAGAAGAAACGAACATTTCTGGGCAGCAGAAAATCCGCATGCTTTACGCGAAACGTGTTCTCAAGAGAGGTTTAGCTTCAATGTTTTCGGTATAGTATTAAATGATCAGGTGCGGTACTGTATTTATGAAGACAATTTAAACAGTGATAAGTATTTGGAAATTCTACGAGGGACGGTTCCTGAATGTATAGAAGAAATTCCTATTGGTGAGCTGCAAAATTATTGGTATCAATTAGATGGGGCACCAGCACATAATTCCGGTGCAGTTTATCTCCAATTATCTCGAATTTTTGAAGATCGCTGGATTGGTCCCAATGGCTCCCGCGATCGCCTGATTTAACACCCCTTATTTATGGGGATTTATCAAAGGTAAAGTCTATGCTTCGCCAGTAAATAACCAACAAGATTTACTGGACAGGATACGAACAGCTTTTGCCGAATTAGAAAACGGACAAATTCAACGGGCCACAGCAACTGTACAAAGAAGAATTGAAATGTGTCTTCAAATGAACGGACATCATATAGAACATTTGTTATAATTCAATTTTATTATTTTATTTATTTGATTGTTATATTGCTATAATTTTTAAGTTCACTAAAACAAGTTTAGAACAGTCTCGAATTTAGTAGATATGGTTAAAAATAATGTAAACAATTTATTACATTTTTTATAACTTTAACTTTTCCGAAACGAAAAAATTTCGTTTTAATCTTCTTCAATTTTCTCTTGTTCATTGGCGATAAATGAGGATGTTTTTTATTAAAAACATGGCACGTTCTCTCCAATATTTTGTAACATTCTCCGCGAATATAAAATAAATTGAGAATATCAGGTTTTGAGTGTTATTTTATTTTAATTTAAAAGTTTCAAATCAGCTGTCATGTTGAATAGAAAAGCACAACAATTGTTTTTCCATGGCTTACTACGGGAAGGTGTAAGCATTTAGCAAATACATATGATAGTTTAATAAAAACCTGATTATTCCGAAAATGGTTACGAATAGGTAGAGGGAACCTTAATACAGTTCGATAGAAAATTAAATTCTACATTTGATAGTGCATAAAGTTATAGGGTGTCCCATTTAAAAAAACGGACTTTAGCGGCTTTGAAAATGTGAATGTTTGCCGCTGAATTTAGGACACCCTGTATAAAAATAGACAAATTCAATAAAAAAAATAGAAACCTAAGATTATTTACCGATCGTCTGCAAAATATGAAGATTATATCTTCAAAACTTACAAAAATATGAGATTTTAAAATTTGGTACTCCGAAGGCCCATTTTTGGTTCAAGGTCAAGTATCTTAAGAACGCTTGAACCTAGGTATAGGACATGCTACATAAAATAGCATTAAAATTCTCCGTAAAATCCAAAAATATCATAAAATACAGAGTGTTCCATTTAAAATAAGCAAGTTGATACCAACTTTCGGTTAAACCGGAAGTGACAGGAAGTTGAAAATATTTCAAAAAAGAAGTACCCCTTGACCTTACCTCAATCCCAAAATTTGAAATTTTTATCTAAATGGCATCATCAAAAACTTTTAATGAACGGGTTGCGTAAATAACCCTGTATATATATAGATGGAGATTTAATCGTAAGTAAAGCTTTTGTTCATACACATTACAATGTGGAGACGGAATTGTTTTGATTGGACCGCAATAATACATTGTCAAACTTATTACTTCTTTGATCAATTTTGTCATCTGATCGTTTTTAATTCGGAAAGGTTGACAACTATTTTACATAGTACAAAATCATAGGCATAATAAATGTCTATGGACAAAATGTATACCTGCTAATAACCTCTGTAAAATTTCATAAACTCTGTATAATTATTACCAATAAATAAATATTCAAATAACCTGCTTTTTTTAAATACATGGATATTGAATTACACTAGTACCATAGTAAATCGAACAAGGCGGCGGTGGTGCCTTGATTCGGAGCAATGTTTTTGGGCGGTTTTTGCGACATTTTGGGTTATTTTTGATAATTTTTGTGTAAGTTTTTGGATATTATAGTGCGTAAGTGCGAAGTGTGAAAAAAATTGGGTTATTCAATTCCTTTCGCGGGTAAGTCAAATTGTTATGGTTTTTCTGTATTACATAATTGGCGTACGCTCTACGACATTCTTCCTAATATTTATTCATTTGTAAGTACGATTAATTACATAAGGGTTAATATGACTTTTAATTGCTATTCAATCGTTCTTTAGAATGCAACATTACATATCAGCACATTTTCCCTAAAGCCCGCAACTTCCTTTTTGTTGATTCATCTATTCATGAATTCGTCCGCTTAGTGTGGAGAGTACGGTTCACATTTTCAATTTTTTGAGCGGATAATCAAGGAGGCTTTGACCTCGGCGAACCATCCATTCGAATCCAATCTTTTTTGTGTATTTTTAAACATTGATTCGCCAATTCGTTCATTCATACGAATGGATCAATCGAATGAACGAATCGTACCGAATTCATATTCATAAATACCGAGGCAAAATCGATTTTAAATTATTTTAAAACACTGAATTATAGCACGATGTTTCATTTATATTTAAGGTATACGTTTTATGCATAGTGTAAAAAGAATAGATTAGATATGTTATTAAATTTTAATTTTGATTGGCAGTTGATTGTTATAAAAAAAGATTTAAAAATATTACTATTACTAAATAATAACCTCATGGCCATTGAATATTATATATCAACAGCAACAAGTCATTATTAATTTTACAGAGCTGCCATTTGTAAGATCCTACAAGGAGAATAGATATTTTTTGTTTTCCTTTTCCATTAGGTGGCGCGACAAATTCCAGTGAAATTGAGGCGCATTCACCACATCGTCCAGAAATGTTATTGAAGTAAAACATATTGGTTTTATAGAAAAAATACGCAATAAAACAATATTGTTGAAAGATCTCTGTAACCCGATGATCATTTCAAAAAGAATCACGTAAATTGAAATGGTGCAGTACAACTCTCTCAACTTGCTGTAAAATCTGACTTAGTGTTTTAAATATATACATGGTTTGGCATAGATTTTTAGAGTTTATCTGATACGTGGTCAGCTGTGTTGCAACAGTTATCGATGTGTTTTTTTCTTAACATTTTTGTATTAATGTCCGACACAACCAGTTATAGAAATAAATGTATTAAAATTTGTTTTATTGAACCGCTACACTTAAAAGAGATAAGTTGAAAAAACATTGATAGTATATTACAAGATCCATATAACAATCTAGTGATTCGTTAATTGTGGTGTATATTGATGACTAATTTGCTCCGCTAACAAATCACGAAAATATCGTAATTATTAAACATCATTGGGTGAAGGTAAATAAGGGATAGGCACAAAAAATATCATGTAGGAAATGGATCGAAAAATAAAATTTATTTCTTATCAATTTTAATTAATATTAAATCGTGATACTGAATTTACCTATACAGTTTACTCATAATAAAAATTCTGCTGGTTTTCTGCGTTTAGTCAGTCATGTTATATTTTAAATTAGATTTCCTGCTTTTCATAACGTCTGTGTAGTTCGGGTCTGTAGTTTAAGTGTTTCTTATAAAATGTAAAAATCATTAAAGATATGAAATGATGATTTTACACGACTTAAATTTTGGAATTTTCACATCGTCACTTAAATGTATCCCTTGATTAAGTAAGAATGTTTTCCTGAACAAAAGTCAAATCTGCCCTTGCCTCAAGCAGATTAATGTACTTACGATTTTCACGTTTTTAATTTGAATAGTGGGAACTGTTTTCAGAGGTTGGTTAATTAGGTCTCTATTTAGACAATCCATGTCATCAGGAAAACACTGTGTTTTTACGCCTCCTTTTATGTGCCTTTACATATCATTAGTGTCTGAAAACTAAATAGATTTAACTATAGAGTGTTGGGGTAAATTCATGCTAAATCCTATATGCTACTTCTGGTGTAAGTAGCTAAGTAGTAAAGAGATTTGCATCAAGATCCAAAGCACAGTTTTCTATATAAATTTAAAAATGTTATCTGAAATATCAGGGAAAATTGTAATATGTCCGAATTGACCAAGAATAATGATATAATTAATGGCAAAGTAAGGTCGGAAGCTTGCTAGTTGGTCTAAAAACAGTGTAGACAGACAGGGATTCAGTCTTTGGTAGAGGTTTTGTTATATATTTTTTTATTGTTTAACTGAGATGTGTTCAGTTACAATGCAACAGTTATTGGCATGCCTTTTTTACATTTTTGCAGCAATGTCTTAATAACCTGTCGTAGAAATGAATTTAGTAACATTTGTTTCAATAAACCCCATACATTATTTGTTTGTTTGCAACTCCCAAGCACGTGTCTAAATTAAAGGATTACTCAACGAATTTTATTTAATTTCATTAGTTTGTCTGAAACATTTTTTTACAGATAACATATAATATATTTTTCCAAAAATTCGAATATGACTAATTAACTGTTTTGATGGTAATAATATTTAACATTCTGATATTAGAAAGAATATTACATTTTTTGATAACTTCAACAAAGGAATTATTGATCGACACAAATAAAAATCTGCTATTATTTCTGTGGTGTGATAACAAAGTGAAAAAAAAATCTGTTACAAGGTTCATATGTAATACACAATATTTGCATTTTCCTGGGGGCAAACGCCCTCTCTCCGGGCGACCATGATAAAGTTCGATCAAATTTTCTCTCGCCTTCAGGTCAAAATTGAAACTTAAAATTAAAATAATTTCTAGTATTTTATAACAAAATCTGCCCAATTACACTATAAGATACCATTGATTTTTCTTCAGTAGTTACTAGGTATCTACAAAAATATCGTATCAATAAAAAAAACTTAACCATAGATTATCGATTTTTATATTTCTATAGGCAATCTAAAAGTCACATAAAGTTGATGCCAATCAAAGTATCCGCGAAAAAATGATGTTTCTTAAATCAACAAATTTGTTTAAATTAGGATATTTAATTGTACTTTAAACCAATGTTCTATTTCCATCATGAGGGTGAAGTATTGAAATCGTGGAAAAAATCGTCGTCTGAGATTTTTTCCACAATTTCCTTCGTTCTGTCTGTATGCGGCATAGCTCAAAAACTAAACAAAAATAAAGGGTCACATTGAGATAGAACGGCAACATTTTGGTAAAAATCCAATATGGCGGAACAAATTGTTAAAAAAACATTATGAAGTACTACTATACATACTACTACTTATCGAATGGACCTTAAATTTGTCACAAAAATCAAGTGTGATGCACTGAAAAAATTAATATAGTATATTCTAACAATACGCATTTGTTATCGAAAATATTGTTAATTTAACATTTTTTTCCAGTAAAACTTACAATTTTACTATTTATTAAATAGTCACGATAACAATATTAATATTATTAAAATATAATTGTTAATATAACATTAATATCATCAATAAGTTTAGTATCACTAACAAGATAGTTAAAATATATTTTACGATATATTTGTGTCATAGTTGTAACTTAATATTGTTGTAATAACCTCCATTCTTGACAGCAGTTGCTGTCGTTATATTTTGCTATGTGATTTTAGTTAAATTAACTGAATGATTTTGTTACATGACACGGCCAACTAGAATTTTTGAATTTCGCAGTTCAGTGCTGCCATGTCTTTGTGTCGATGTCGCGTCAATCGTAAAGTTCCAATGCGCGTTTCCAGCAGTTGCCTCTTGCTCATTACAGGCGTATCCACAGCGTATCTACGTAACTTACTTCGAACCTTTGTAGATTTCCATAATCCGCCATTTTATTGTGTGTGTCGTACAATGCACATTGTACTCATTATCATAAACTTTTTCTTTGCTCAATGTGTGGGAATGGAGGAAGTTAAGGAAATATTAGATGAATGGAACCTTAGACACCTGTATAACATTCGAGGGTAAGTAATAAGTATTGTTTCATATGCTGTTCTAAATTAGGCATGCTTTTTCATAGGGTTTTTATCCAATTTTGATGCGAAAATAGAATAAATTCTATTGCCAAAATCCAGTGAATAATAATATTGCAAAGAGAATGACATACAAAATCGACATTTGATATTTGCCCTATAAAATCAAATACCTAAACCTATTAAAAATAAAATGTTAAGGTGGGTTCATGTAGCTTTTTCCTTTTCTTTCTTTAGTTTTAGATTTTAGTCTAGTAGTAATAAGGATGAGTTAATTAATTAATTTATTAATATCTTTTACGGCTGAGGGTTAATAATTACTAAAATTTGGCCAATTCCGATTACGACTATCTATTTACATTGACATTTGACATTTTTAGGAGAGAAAAGTTTGCAAATTTAACCCAACTTTTTTTGGTTTTTGGCGGGATCCATGCCAAGGGCTTGATTTCTTTTTTACACAAATTAGGTAATTTGTCTTTTTCTGCACGGTAGGTAGTGTAGATTATCCAAATTTGGTTTTTATACTTTACATTTTAGTTTTTTTCAATCATTTCATCAAGCTGTGGTGTGTCAGTTTTAAGAATAAAATTAGGTAGTCATTAATTTTAAGAACATGAACAGGGTTAGCATTATGGAAAAAGTTATTACTAAAGTTACGGAAAAAAACTAATGAAATAGTTAAGTTATATGAACCCTTATTACATTTGCCGATATTTCTAATAAAAACATTTTTTCGCAATTTAAATCTGGTTGGATATATTTTTCTAAAGTGTTAATTGTATAGTAGATCGTTAGCCTATATAAAATTAACCAATTTACTAATTACAAAAATCTATTTTTGTTTGTCCTTGTCATAAAAATGTCCATGATTACTTTGGTCTGCACCCTAAAAAGTAGATAATGCCCAAACCTTAATGGATTTTTCTATTTCTGGGTTTAGTCAGAGTTTCCTCATTTAAATATTTACAAATTAGAGAAAATTGCTGCAGCAGTGTGGAATAACTTGTTTTTAATTTGAAGTTTATACTATATAATATTTTTCTAATTTTGAGGTTATTAAGAATTTAAAATGTGTTATTCCATACCACTTACAGTTACTCTCATGAATACGTTTGCCAGTTTACTGTTTTTAACTTGTTTCTAACTTGTAGTTAGTACTCCACTTACAGTTACTGTTAAAAATCCGTTTCTCAGAGCTAATTTTTTCAAATAAATATATTTGTTATACAATTGTGTATAATATGTTTTAACATCCATATGAAAACTTTATAATTCAAAGCAACTTCTTCATTACATAAAACACTCCTGGCTTTATCAATTTAAAAATATGACATATAGAAAAACTACTTCATTGTTTGAGTGAATGTGTTTATTTACTATTCGCTAACTGTTTCTAGTAACGCAAATTTTCTACAATAGAATGTTACTATAATAACATACGATGGTTATTTCTAAAGGTGATGCTAACATTTAAAGGGATCTTTCTTCAACAAGTTTTAATAATTTAATGTCAAACCAAATTTGAATAATAAAGGAATTTTAGTAAACAAAGTCACACTGATCCTGGAAGTTTCAAAAAATGGAAATTATCTCCCTGTATCCTAAGAACGTGATGTTTTTAGAAAACATTGTATTCATGAAAACCCTAACCAAGTAAGTTTAACATACCGGTTTATTATTACATAAATATACAGTATTATATTATTAATAATTTGCAGAATAAATATTCACATAGTAAGTTTTACAACCTGTTATTGCTGTTATAACTACGCACATATCTTCAAAATAACAAATCTATATTGTGTACTGAACCATAGGGATTGTAAAAAAATTGTTAGTAAGTATAACTATAACACATTGTCCATATAATCATTTAAATAATTCATATAGTAAGTTAAACACCTACATATGTTTGATTATAATGAAATACTTATCGTTAAAATACCCAAAAACAAATATTTTAAAATTAACAATTGCAAATATAGTTAAATTAGCAATAATTATTTAACTATATTGATTCTGCAACAATAACTATAAGTTCTGCCGTGCCTATACTAAACACACTGTATAGTTACTTTAACTTTTTTTTTGCTATTTTAACTGATTTTTTTTTTCAGTGTATGAAGATAGTCACCAGCCAAAACAAAAAGGCGGCAGCCAGTGTCGGACTACTCGGACTATACTCCCTCGCCGGGGGCCCTCACCGATAGGCTCAAATAATGGAAAAGGACCTTTTTAGTTAATTATTTCTAACTTAAGGTTTATTTCTATTATCCAATTTAGTCTCATTTTGTCAGTATTTCAAAATTATTTTTTACCCGTCTTTAAGTACTAAATGATCGTTGGATAGAGCAAGTAATTGGTGGAAGTTTTGAAAAAAATCTTGAAGAATTTCTGAAGACACGGATAAAACTTACATTCATTTGATAATAATTCACTGACATCTAAGTCACATGCAGATAGTTCCTTACATTTCCATGTGCCACTAAATTTTTCTATACCGTATTTTCTCAACCATATCTCTTGTTTGATCTGGTGTCAAGAGATCATTATTTTTTGTTTTTTGGATCAAATAGACTTAGAGAAAAGCCAGTATTAGAATCTTGGGAAAAACGGGATTTAAGAGACGTAATTATATTATTTCTTTGATTTGAGATAATTTTTTTTGCCTATAATATTTTATTTCAAAGTGTTTTTAGTGCGAATTTGTCATGTTAACGATTTTATGAGTCTCTTGAACAAAATAAGTTTTCGAAGAGCAACAGTCACGTAACAATAGTCGAATCGATAATCTGTATCCGGTTTTACATATATTTTTAAAAAACATTTTTTTTAGTTTCCAGGGAAGGGCAAATGCCCCCCTTGCCCCCCCCACGACGCCTATATATACACATATAATCTGTGCTATCTGGAATTCTGTAAAATGAAAGTTCTGGACAAAAATGAATTTACCGATTTTTTTTTAATTTTCTTCTACGAAAGTATTTTTTAATATTCGATTGATTTAGAGCTCCGTAGTTAAATTACTTTTATAACTATACTAATCTCTAAAAAGATCACTGCGGTACATATGCAAAGCAAAGTTTAGGGAACACTGTAAACATTTTTTTAAAGGATCAACATTTTAAATGTTATTTCCATTCTTAGCCTAAAAATACTGCTCATACTATCCAAAAGAGTAGCAGCATTTCTCTCCCAAAACTCAAATTTTCCTTGACTAAAAACTCACTAATTTATAAGAGTGTTAAAATTGCAATCAGTTGCCGCTGATCCTGAAATCGATTGCTCTTGAAAAGAGAGACGGACTTTCACAAATTATTTTTATACTAATTGCATATTATATGCAGAAACCTTTGTGATAGTATGTATAATTACTGACGTTGCCAGAAAAACTGTCTAGGGAGAGTGGGAGGGGGGAGGCAGAACTCTCTATTAGATATATTGTTCATCGCCCCATTCGCCGAACCAAAAGAAAAGCCCTGGAGATAATAAACCAATCAAATTAAAATTAATACGATTTTTACCCGCTTTGCGTATTAAGTATTGTTGAAATAATAAATTAAAGCAAAGCTTGAAAGCATAAGATAGAAACAATTTAAAATATACTTATCTAGTATAAGTCAATTTGGCTTCTTCGGAAATTTTCAAACACCAAATTTAGTAATATATTTCCTTAAGTAAATCATGTTTGTACCATAAAGTATATTTTTAATATAAATTTGAACTGTGTCCGGGGGCTGTTGCTCTGCTTGCCCCTTCGGCTATGCCAGTGGCTATATTTTAAGTATTTGCAATTTAATATTTTTTATTTTTTTTAATTCAAGGTACTACTGATTCTCATTTATATTTATGAGAGATGTATGTCTTTTATTGTTGTCAGTTATTGTTAATATTATTTTTGATTTATATGTCTATTTTCTAGACTCTTCTTGGTATATATACTACACACATTTATATTTTGTGACTGCTCTATCCATGAAACTTATTTTGACAATAAAACTTATTTGGTTTGTTTTTGAAAAATTATATATTTTAAGAGAAATGGACAATAATATCCTAAGGAATAAGAATCGCATCTTAAATGAAGTGTTAAGCGTGCTCTTAATCCTGCCGCTCGCGAAAGAGCACCTCATCGAAAGCTCTCGCGAGATCCTGCCACAAAACTCACCGGAGCCATACCGGAACACGACTTCCGGATGCCCGCTAGCCCTCCTCCCGCACTGTCATGAATCGCGCAGCACCCCCACTACTTCGCGCACTACACACACACGTTTCTCGCTCACAGGACCGCTGGCTAGTAAGTAGCCCGCGCGAGCTTTTACGACCGCCACCGACCTATCCCGAAGTATCCACGGGGCTTGAAAGCTGCTGCCCGGTGGATGAAGATACGGCACACGCGTTTGGACCATTGAGATAGCCACCGGTCCAGGAACACAGCTTCCGCAGGATCGCAGTGAACTTACGTACACGTTGACAACCGATTCGTATTCAATTGTTCGTTTAAATCTGAAATTTTTGATTGTCAACGCCAACTGAGTGAAGTTAAGTTTTTGGACATAGGTACCCATGCCGCTCAGGACAGAGATGACTTTAAGTTTTTTTCGCGCGAAAAACAAATTAGTGATGATTTAGCAGGAGTTTGTTGTGGTTAGCTGCGCTTTGTTGATTTTTTTAGTTGATGTTTTTTATTTTGGTTTTTAACTGACGATGAACTAACTGTTTTTTTTTCGGAGCCGAGAGACTCACAAAGTTGTCAAGATGAGAATTAAAATGCCGGCAGTGAGGATCGCTCAGGGTAAGATTTTTTAGAATGTTTTATCTTTAGATGTATGTGGACAGCATGTAATATATATGGTAATGTGTGGATTCATTTCCTTTTATTTATGTCACTATTCAAGTAAAGCAAACTGAATAACACTATATATTTATTTATGATAAGTATTAATTTTTAATAATTGTAATTTTTAAAATAAATCTTACCTATAACGTAAACGTAATTTCCAGGTATATATTTAATATTTTCATTAGTTGCAGTAGGGCTCCTAAGAAAAAATATAGATGAGAAAGCCATGTTTCTGACAAAAAGCTTTAACTCATATTTTGTTTATTTTTTGTAGGAATAATTGATATATCGAACTTGAACCTAAAATGCCATATTAAAATAAATGTCAAAAGTTTAATTTATCAGTTTGTAGTCAAAAGACAGGTAGTAACAATGGTAAATAAATGAAACAGTAAACTAGCTAATTACATATTATGAAAAATCTCCATAACATTTATTATTGTTGTATATTTTTACATTTTTTTAGAAGTAATTGAAATTTTAAAAGTAAAACTGAAATGCTAAGAATTGGCAAAAGTTTCTTTGTCAAAAGTGTTTTATCAGTTCGTAGTTAAAAGATAATAACCATCGATAAATAAATGAAACAATATACTTGCTAATTGTAAGTGAAAAATCGCCCTCGCATATTAGCTGCCGACGGCGACAGTCTCGCGCAAAGTTGTCTATCTTTTTTAGAACTCTATACTGTAGAAAATTATATGTTATATTACACTATCCCTGTCTATAATAGGTCCGTTTTGTCAAGAAAAGGTTAGGTTGGTAAATTAAATCACGTGATGCTTATTATAGCATATTTTAGGAATATAAAGGAATGATATCGTTCATCAAGTACCTACCTAGTTTTTCGGAACCTAACGATTTTATCTTTATAAATCATTTGTTTTCGGTATAGATAAGCTAACCAGATAAAATATTTTAAATTTAATTCAATCATTTTTCGAACATTAGGTATGTTTTTAAATAAATGCCATAATTTGGTTGATAATTTGGGATATACAAATTTTTCTAATACATATTCCTATTATACATAGGAATTTTGTGTATTATATCAATTTTATTTAAAAAATTATCGCTAAAATCTACTGTTTCACTTTTTGCTTCAAAATTAGGGGAATTTTATGAATTTTTCTGTTTAGATAAAACAGTCGCTGGAAATGATAAATATACGTAACAAAAAAAAATAAATTTTCTAAACATCTGAACTTTCTCAGTTCCGAAGGTTTATTCAAAAGTTTAAGTTAAAGTTCATAACAGATGAAGAATAGGGTTTAATGTATAAGCAGTGATGTTATTTAACTTGAAGAACCTTAATAAAACGTTTAAAATTAATTTTAAATAATTAAAAATAATATATGAAACAAAATTACAGAAAAATTGTTATTAAAAATAATTTATTAATTTGTTTTTAATTTTACATTACATCATGTGCGTAAAGATTCTACATATTATGACTAGATATACGTCAAATATTTTATTGAATTAAAATAAATATTGTTTAAAAAAGTTATAAATTTGGCCACCAAAATTTGGCATAAAAGAAGGACTCCTAACTGCGAACCTAACTGGTTGTGTTTGATTTTCTTTCTCGCTCAAATCAATATTCTTCAGAAATGCGTTTTCAAAACCTAATAATTTTATATACCTTCATCCAATATTAGATAAGTTGTCTAGATACATAAAAAAACATCTCAATTTGTCAAATCTGTGGCAAATTAATCACTCAGGAGAGCACTCAGAGTAACGTATTCAGAACATATGATATAAAAACCCTTATAAAAAGTTATCTATACGCTCTTAAAACTGTAAATATCTAAGTAACAATTTTTCTATATACCTTAAATATAAAAAAAATTAATAATATTAATTTAAACTAATTTCAATTCATAAAATTCATGACCATCTGAACCCAAGAAGTTACTTAGGTCTATCATTGTATGTGTGGAGTAACAGTTCCTCAAAACCGCAAACCTATATTTTCCCATCATCAGAAGTTAACAATAGTCCAAATTAAAATGTCCGTTGCATGTTTTACATTATTTTACCTGTTACTTCCTCATACATTTTCCGTTTCTTACAAGCATTGACCACTGCCCACCCCAGTCCTTAGGGACTTAAAGGGTTACACTTAACTTTTCTTCAGGAACAATAAACAACCCACCCTTTTTCCTAACCTTTCGACCCTTTGCGAACTGCGTTGAACGGAAAGACTGTCCATTATTTATAAAAATGTTTTTGATGCGTTTTTTAGAATTAGGTCTGGGCTAAAGTTGATGTTTTTTATATTGAGGAAAGTCAAGGCGTTTTTCAAACTATGAACATCTAAAAAAGAGAAAAAATTACGCTTAGATATCGAAAACAACCCAGTGTAGCCAGCAGAAGAGAGCAGAGCTGCGTATGTTCTATTTGGGAGGCATACACTTAATTCGTTCATACTTTGGACGTAATAACGCACTTGTGCGACTGGACAATTCATATTTTACAAGACCAAAAAATATGTTATTCCAATCTAGACTAACCAAAATAGCAGTCTGATAATTAAAACATGATTATACTTAAAATTATGTTATGACAAAAATCTGCCCTACGCCTAACAAAAAATATCCTTTGTATAACTTATTCATTTATAGTTACTCATACGAAATGTTATATAAGATTTTTTTATATATGAACCAGTATTACTTGGGAGAAGAGCGGTAAGATATTACTCTCAGTAGCTGGATTCTGTGCCACACTGATAAGCTGTTAAGAAACCTCAAACCCCTTCTTGACGTCAAAATTCGGAACGAAGGAAATTTAAGGAATTGCAAAGCAGAAAAATAAACATAACTTGGTGGACTGTACTGTTTCTTCTACACGTAAAAATCCAGTAAAACACTACTTTTACTCTTTGTATACTACTTGATTCAAATACTTCTAATATAGAACTACGTCTTATATAATTTCTTAATAATGGTTTTAAAATACAAACAAATGATAGACGTGTAGACAATATACATTTCTGAACTCAAGTTGCTCTCAAAATTATAAATTTTATGATAATTTCGTCTTGTTGATGCATTATCTAAAGGTATTTAGTTTTCTTTTAGTTTATATAAGTGCTCATCGATGTTTATCGGAAGTTAATCGTTTGCCAACTTCAACTTATAGTGTTTTCTATTGTCCTGTCAGAAGTCACATTTAATTTAAGATGGCCAGGTAGGCAGGTAGCGTTTTAAGAGGCCGTAAATTACGGTGGACAAAAGACAGTAGCGACACAACTAAGTCGTGTGCCAAGCGAAAAGATATTTAAATTAAATCTCCAGCCACGCGTCCGTTCACTTTACTACCCTCTAAAATATTAATTGAAGGGGTGAATCTTCTTTTAAATACTTACGCCCTTGCTTGGCCTGTTTGGACGGAGTAAAACTGACTTAAAACATTTTTTGCCTCAAGAAGAACGTGTTAGAAAACCTGGTTAGGCAAAGGGGTGATCTGGACACGAGGAAGGGTTATTTGTTTGATGTGCCACCGTATAAGTCAAGTTTCAACCTTTGCAATATACTCAAGAAATGGGGCGGGCAACGGTCAATTTACTAGAGAATACTTAGTTTAATGTCAAGCTAACGGATTTTCATTAATTATTTTATAGTTGTTTCGCGTGATTAACTTCGTGACATCTTTGTGGAACTGTTATGCTGAATAATATTTTGAGAAACAATCCTTTAAAGCAATAGAAATGTAAAATGTTACTCACTACATTTAAAAAGTAGTAATTTTTGTATTAGAAATTTTCAAAAAAGGTATAGCGATTTCGACCGAGTGAACTTATACGTTTTCGGGCGAAATCGTGCGATTTTCGATCTTTTTTTTTATTTCGGATTTAACTTTGAGGTTGATTTCAGAGATGATTCCGGAAAAAACCTATTGCGAATTCTCAAGAGAAACGCTCCTCAGAAAAAATTTATCATTTA
Organism: Kuschelorhynchus macadamiae; assembly: GCA_030620095.1. Taxonomy (NCBI): domain Eukaryota; kingdom Metazoa; phylum Arthropoda; class Insecta; order Coleoptera; family Curculionidae; genus Kuschelorhynchus; species Kuschelorhynchus macadamiae. Next base: position 98,446 of record JAUTXW010001082.1, read on the forward strand.
TATAATTTTCAGGAAGGCAAACACTTGCTGTATAAAGGTGATACATATATTAAAAAATTTAAGACGACATTTGATGTGGTATTTCAAACAAAACCCCTTAGCTGAGTTTTCTAATTTGGTTTGGACTCTTTTGTTAGTATCGCTATCACTTTAGTACTCTAAAGTAATTCAAGTAATACAAATTTACAACCAAAATATGGTGTAATCAAAAAAATATTCGCGGGCATTCAGAGCGAATTATCTCGCACTGCATATTAATGGACAAACCTGATTTTCAATACTTAATTATAGAGTGATATAATGATTCGTGCACGTCTTAACTAGTAGAAAATTATGCATTTTTAACTGTAACTCAAATAAGAGGTTTTGGACGAAAAGCGTTCTCATATACTTACCAATAGCACATATTTTTCGGTCTGAATTAGGATATTAAAGAACCAATAAAATTAAAAATGAAGCAGCAACAAATTTGTACATTTTGCCAGTTTATCCCTAAATCACATTTATTTCTATAGATTAAATAAATAATACAATATAAAAACAATAACAACAATACTTCTTCTAAAGGAGGAACATTTCGTCCAGTTGATACATTTCTGGAATGATCAGAAGCAGCATTTTCTTTCTGGATTGCTAAGCTAATCTTCTGTATCAGAAATGAAGAAGACTTAGAGTCATTAGCAATTTGGTAGATTTTGGTAACAATGTAACAAATGATAAAGTATCTTAAATAATGCCAAGGAATAAAGGATAGGCAATCTGGCCGTTTTCCGTTGCAACGACAAATTCTAGAATTGATGACATTTCTGCCGAAACAAGAGCTCTTTTTAAAATATCATTTAAACAACTGTGACGAGACTATCTCTCACCACTTTTACCGCATGAAAGGCCGAGAAGCCCATTTTAACAGTGCTATGCAAATACAGAAAGATACATCATCGAATTAAGTTCCTAAAGTATAAGAAGGTAAAGCGTTCAACCAAACGCCACTTTTCTTCTCTTGAATAGCGAGTCAACGAGCAACAAATTAATATTATTGGTTTTGAATATTTTAAGATTTTCTTTTAATTTAAAACCGAAACTATTATTTTAGAAGATGTAAACAATTTCATTTCTCGATTTTTCAAAAATGTACAACGGCACATCTAAACTTTTTTTACTTCTCGTAGATTTAGGTAATCTATTCGATGTATTCTCTAAATCTTCCTTTTATAATATCTGGAGACTGATGCAAGAACCTTCGTATCCTTTACGTTAATCGTTTTTTTTTCTTACACGTCTTTTGTGTTAATATCATGTAAAATATAAAAAGACTAGTATTTATATAACACGTAGCAAGTTTCGCAATACAGTATCTTCTTCGGACGTTACGTCTTGAATAAGCTACTGTATAGCAAAACTTGTTACGTGTTGTTAAACCAATATAGTATCGGCACAATCGTATCTTTCATTTTCATTACTTCCTATGTTAGTTCCTTGGTTAACTCTTAATTATATAACAAAAGGTATCTTGAGAAAATGAGAATCATTTCGGTCATCTGCCGAAACATTTTAAAACATATTAACTTTAATATGATGAAATTTCTACTACGATGTTGCTCTATTAATAAACGTTGATAAATATTAAATACACAGAATAAAAAATAACTGTAATGTACTACGGCACGTAGGTCCATATCAACAAAGAAAAAAGACCACGGCATATCGCCTAATCAGTTAAGTCCTGCTTAAACAAATTCCGAGCCAAACACGACATACATTTTTCTTGAAAATAACGTTTGAATCAGTTTCACCTTAAATTTATCTAATCTCTGGTATATATCAAAGCTTAAGGTAAATGGTGATCCATAAAATGTCGAAACACAAATATTTGCTAGTTCATTATATATTTAATAAACAATGTCCCTTGTGTAAATAAATGATAAAGACATGACATCAGTTACATGTACACTTTGAGCACCGTCCAAAAAATCGTATTATAATAAGATACACATTTTGGGATCCATATTTTATTAGTCAAAGTTTTATCTTTGGGTCGCATTTTTTTTAGCTCTCCGCAATTCTTATTATTTTAAAATTCCTGTATGCAGAGTACCCAAGAAACTATGACACAAAAAATCGACATTCTCTTACTAATAAACAAGCTTTTGAATTTTTACCAAAACTGAAAATTTATAATTACATTAAAATAAGTTAAATGATAAATAAAAGCTCTTTGTTTTAGAGCAATGTCAATCAATGTTGTTAAGGGATACGAAACCTAAAAGATTATAGATTACAGAAGTTACATGTGCTTGTTATTGTGGGTTTAGTAATATACATTAGAAATATAATTGGGTATATAGATTTATAGACAGAAACATTGAGACAAACTAATTACAAATTACTGTAAGGGAATAGATTTATTTAACAAATACTCTCCAGAAACATGAATAACGCTTCAGAAAAATTCAAAAGCTGATTCAAACGTGTTGGCCGCCTGAAAGGAAAAAGTTGATTTTAAAGATTGATGGTATTAACTTTTATTGATTTAAACGACAGGATCAAGAATTGTTCATTTTGTTCTAAAACAATCAAGAGGAAACCTTTACAGAAGATCAAAACGCGTCAAAATGTCCAGCTTAGTTCCAGCATAGGTCCAATGAAAATAGCGTAAGGATGACAACACAAAGAAGAGCCACAAGAAATAAGCTAATCTTGAGCAGAAATAATATCGTTTGCATTTCATTTTGCACAAAATCAGTGAGATAGCTCTATTCTTATTTCACGGGGAATTTGGTGAAACGGTTACATCTAAACTGAGCGTCGGATGACTAGTTATTTCCACTAAATTGAGAATATGGTAATAATGAAATTTTAAAGTTAATTTTTATAAACATTTACGAATTCTGAAAGTTCGATTTATTCTATCTTAAAAATTGCTCCGGAGAACGCCTTAATTTGTACGTAGCGAATGCTACAAGGTGTAAAATAGTAGGGTCCATAAAGAATTTTACAAAAGTGCCATTTATTGTATAACAAGATTAGGGACTACCTTTCTAGACAGTTCCATATACAGTTTGATGTTCTTAAGTTACACGCTGGCCTATAACTAATTTTAACTTGATTGTACTACATAAACTACAATGAACATATTTTTGCAATACACAGTTTGCAAAACTATGTGTTTAAAAAAATGTTACTGATACGCGCCACAAACAAAATAAAAGCATAAATAATGCTTTTTTAGATATGTGGAGTGAATGTACATGACCATTCAGCTCTATAAGCTTAAACAACCTTTTTTAAATACGCGAAATTAAGCATTTGGTGTGTTATTTTTTCTAAAGAATTAGAAAATTCTTTTTTTAAATCAGTTTGACTTCTGGTAAGAGCCATTGTTACGGATAAAGTTATTTTTTTAAATGAAATAATTTTTTTAAAATCAAATAATTTATGTTTTCATTTAAAAAAAAACAGTTTTTCTCGTTCTTGTTCGTTTATGTTTATTTTAGCGGTTTGTGAGATATTGCCTATTTTATGATATAATTTCTACTATGATAAAGGTATTAATCATATTACATTCATTTATAAATAACACGACCACTAGTTTCATTAGGATGTCATTAATTTGAGTATTTGCGATGTTCATTTAAAACCAGGCCAAATAAGAATTACGTTTTTAAACTGTTCGGCGCGTTTTAAATAAGAAGCTATCTTCTGACATTAAACAAGAAATATTTATATTCATTACACCAGATGAAGATTACTTTATTAAGGAGGAGTGTTAACTTAAGGCTGTCCGAACCATTATTTAATTGCTAATCAGTTTATATTAATTGCAAACCAAGTAATTTAGGATTATGGTGCCACGCATGTAATATAATCTATTTTGAAGAATACCAAAAAGTTATGTTTTTAAAATACATAAAAAGAAAATGTTTATTTTTGGCAAGAACATTCACATATGCTAATTGAAAGTCTAGTATTTCAAAAACAAATGGTGCCACATTATTTGCTTAAAGTTTTCATATTTTCTATACACAAATGACAGATGTTTCTTCATATCATCTGACATTAAACAAGAAATTTTTATAATCATAATCCAAAGATTATTTTATTGTATATGGCTCTGCACTATCACTGTCCGATGACTTGATTAATCGAAAATAAATTCATAAGATTAGGAACGGACAAAATAAATTACCTAACTTTCAAAGATGATATAGCAATTGCTAGACGGGCTTAGATACATCAAAATAAAAAATAATTAACCTTTTAAGTAATCATACATGTTGTCTTTCAGAATGTTCACATTTTTTTTATTACTCATAATCCCAAATAATAAGAAGATAAGAATAAGATTTTTAAAATTAGCTACGGTTGTGGAATACGCTCTTCACATCAGGAATTATTAAAGCACAGATTTTTTTCAGGTTTCAAAATAGAAATTTCTTAATATTAAACGTATACCTGCAAACATTTTGTACATAGTTTAGATAAAATATTGATTAGATTAATGTGTTATATAAATTTCCATGTTTAAATCTCGATTTGAGGTTTAGAGAAAACTTTATAATCAGTGCTTACTATAATAATTATAAAAGGTACTTGTGAATTTTTTTATCAAATTTTCTTTACAATATACAGGGTTTTTACGAAAATTTGTAATCTTCATACAAATGGAGCTTTATCTTAACAACCTGTATACAAAACAAAATTTGATTACCTGAGTTATATCAAGTTATACAGTTAACGTTACCAATAATAGGTTTAGATACAGGGTGTATCAAAACTTAGCTAGAATTTACCTAACACTGAATTGATGTATTCTATAGATTTTTTTATTATTCGATTTTGAAATTATGTCAGACGTAAGACGATTACAATATACCGGTTTTTATACCACTTTTGTGAACTATGGACCTTTTTGCCGAAATAGTTTTTTCATTTTAACTCTAGTCATTTTATTAGTCAGGGTATTCGCTTTTAGTTTAAAAAAGCGATATTCAATGCACCCTGAAAACCCAAAAATGACAATTTCATTTATTCGTTGTACTAGGATTTAATGTAAAAAAAAAAACTTTAAAAGAAATTGTATTTTATTGGCTATAGAGGGTATTACATATTTGAGTGTATGCAGTATGCATGGAGATACAAAGTAGGTTAAAAGGTAGGCGAAGATGCGCAATATGGTGTTTAATAGTATTCCGTTTATAAATTGATAAAACTCCCAACCACTTGGAAGATATTCGCAAAAATTCGATTATACTTTATTTCCATAAGTATTTAAAAATAAATTTTAGATTATTGTAGCCTCTTTATTTTCTCTACAAGATGGCATTATCAAATTTTTAATGCGTTTCTTTTTCGGGCCACCATCATCAAATTATTTTTTTAAATACGGTCCTAGATTTTTTATTTTATTTGGACTTTTTTTTTGACGCTTCCCCTGCGATTGTTCAAATCATCTCAAAGGATGGTATTTATATTTGTGCTTAACTTTTCACACCTTTTTAGCCCGCGCGGTGGTTCATGAGCTCTATAGATTTTGGTACCAATTAATTATGTGTCTAGTTGTCATTCTTTCGACGATTTTTATCACAGCGCAATGTTTTTGTTTCAGCATCTCTATTTCCTTCGAAATTGAATTACCGTTCCGTATAAAAAGAGTTCTAAAAACTAATACATTGATAAGCTTTTTTTCTGAGATGGATGATGATATTCGTATGTATCGGTTTTGTTTCTGTAAACATAATAACCTAAAGTACATTCAAAACCAAGATGCATATTAGAAAAACAAAACCACCAGTGATTCCGTGAACATTACACTAGAACATGTCATATTGGCATGCCATATATGTTCTATTGTAATGTTCATGGGAACACTGGTGGGTTTATTTTCCTAATATGTATCTTGATTATAAATATAGTAGGTGGTATTTTCTTCCTTTTGTACTAACAAATCAAGAAAGGAAATGGTACAAACTACCTGTGGGATTTTTTTAAGAACAGGTAGATCAAAAATGGTACAGTGACGTTTAGGTCATAAATTTTGACATCCTCCAGGTTGAACAGACTCCTAAAATAGAACAAAAATTTAAAAAAGAGTAAATTCTATGAAAATTAGAATACTGTGCCATGTCTTTTAAAGGTAACGCAATATGTTTAATGCCAATTTTATCTGCGCTTGGATAAACATTATTTCTTAAATATTTATGTTCATTGCATACTGAATGAGTCCTAATATTCGCATTACCACATAAAATAAATTCCTATGTCACACTGATTTTGTAGTTTAATGGATCCTCATGTATCTAGGCAACGTATCCGATTAAAGTAGGTAACTTAACTGAGTATTTTATTTTAACTATTAATTATTAACTTAGACTGTGCTTTAAATTCGAATATTTACCGCTTATCGTACAGGGTGTCTAAAATAAAACGTCGCTTATCTGGAAAACTATGAAAAATAAGAGAAAATATTAACACAATAACCAAAGACAAATATTTATTTGTTATTTTAAATAGGATACCCTTTATATTTTTAAATACTATGATTTAATACGTTGATGATACGTTTAAATAAGAGTTATTTATATTAAATTTATTTAATAAGAATTTTTTTCTTTTGGAGATATTATAAAAATTAAGATAGGAACACTGGTATGGGAATATGTTATATAAGGTATAATTTGACATAGAATATGTTATATAGTCATTATATATTTTATTTCATGTTCAATGGTGTTTTCGATAAATTTGAATTCTTTAAAAATAATTTTTGTTGCCTTATGACAATGGAGATATAAAGCACCTTTACTCCCTTTTAAATCACCCTGTACATTATTTCGGAAATTTGAATGAAATGGATCAGCTCGAAGTTTTTCACTCCTGAAATTTCCTTGAAAAGTTCCATAGATTTGAAATGTCTAAGAAAAATTATTATTTGTTATTGGAAATACAAGTGGGTACTAAGAAACAAAGTAGATATGTCGTTACTGGACACATTGGAGGCTAAATATAACTTTTATTTACGTGGAGATGTTTGGATCATGTCATAAACTTGACTTTAAGTGTGTCGGCTTAGAGCCACTAGCAGAATTTTCTTATTTACTCGATAGTAAAACAATAATGTTAATGGCGATTTTAAAAGTTGTTGACAGCTGTTAACACTAAATATCTCTGGTTATACGCCGACGTTAAAACGGATGTGGTTGTATAAAAAGTTATATAAATAATGTATTAAGGATAATAATTTCAAAATTCGGATATACTGCTAGTAGATAGACTTTTTTTTTCTTCTTCAAAAAAAAGATAAAAACACCAATGAAAGCTATCAGCTTGTTCAACACTGATAGATATTATAAAATATTCCACAATCTTAAAGGTCACTTAAAAAACAGCTTCATATTGTTCAAAGTAATTAGATGTTAATCGAATATTATTTCAAGATTTTGTGTTGTCATCGCAACATAATGAAACGATCAGCCTTAGGTATTACTTAAAATTATATTTACTAAAACGATAACGTAAGATTCTCGTTAAATATTTTTATGGACATGTTTTAAGTTATTTTCTTCTGGCAAATACGATAACAGAGAAAACATAAAACTTTGGAGAGATGTACCGAATCAGTACGTTTCGTATCAACGATAAGAATGAACGTAGGTATAGGTTCGTAAGATGTAAATCACTGTTAGTAAACAGATTCACGCCACTGATATCAAAAAGATTTGTACCGTACGTAAATTAAACAGTCTGTTTTTCTTCAATAGTTCTATTTGTCATGCAGTAAATAAAGTAGTATATAAAATAAGAGCTACTAATTTTTTTTCCAAAAAATATTTTATTCACTTTTTATGTAAAACCATCACTATCGCCGTAGTTGCCACCAAACTGACTGGAGCGCGTCTTTAATTAGATTTTCTATTCACTCACATTGCCAAATGTGCTATGAACTGGTTAATTGTCTTCGATGTGCCTCAATCAGCATAAAGTACTGCTGCTGTCAGTTTAAAGGGTATATAAACTTTTTGTAAGAGAATTTGATAAGCTTTTATTTTATATACCACGATATTTGTCGTAAAATAAAGAGAAGACAAGTTTTCACGCAAAAACCAACTTCTTCTACCTAATTTGCATATTCATGAACGCATTCATCAAGGATGGCAGAATACTGGATACGTTTTTCGTTACTTCCAAGACTAACTATTTAGCGCAAACAAGAGGTCTTCATGTCAACCCGTCTTTGAACAGGAAAGGAATAAAAATGTGAGAAATGTGTAAAAAAAAAGATGAAATGTCGTCTATTATCAATGTTAATGATAAAAAAGATTTAATAGAAATTTCACTGCAACAAAATTCAACTTGAACAATAACGTAATGAAGATGACCAAGATCGCAGGTTATGGAGCGCTTCGGTACTTTTGTTAACCTATCAGAGATTATCTTTATAATAAATTTCCTGGGCGCTAGATTGAACGTCGTGGAGCTGTTGAATGACCAGAATGGTTGCTGGACCTTCCTCTATTTGAATTATTTCTTTGGGGTTACTTTAAAGTGCGGTTGTTTTTACAAGACCCAATAATTTACAAGGACTACAACAGAAATTCACTGATGTTTGCTTTATTGTAGAGCTTGAAATACTTTAAAATTTTAGAAGAGCGTTTGAAAGTAGACTTTATAATTGCCAACAAGTTAACGATAGCCATTTACATAATCTTATTTCAACACCTTTTCATTCAACATTCAAAAACAGGTCTAAATAGAGAACTCCAGTTTGCACAAAAGTATTTTAGAGGTCTCCAAAATGTGGTAAAATTCAACATAGGGTTGAAAAATTCAAAAAGTTCAAGCCCTTCTCGCTACCTCCAGGAGGGGTGAAAAAATGTTAGACAGCCAAAAGAACTGAATTGGAGGTATACACGCAACTTGAGATATTAGTTAGACTCTTTGGACAAGCTGTATCTTTTCTTAAATATTATAAAATTTTAAAGTCGCCTAAAAAGGTTTTGGGCTAAAATGTAGACGCACGCTTATATACCAATGTGCATTGAACAACCTAAACACAGTACTGTTTTATTTCTCTAAAACGTTTATGACGGGAAATAACGATTTAACAACACGCGGCAATCCCCAGTGCTCATTTACAATAGACATGATAATTTTGCCGGTCGAACGACTACCCTTAGAAAAGTGGACACGGTCACTCACAACAAGAAACACCCCTCAAATTAATTTCGTCCGAAAAGGAAGATACCTGACCTATCCTCAGAATGAATCATCGATTTTGACTGTGGGGTTGCAATAATTAGTTATCGATAAAACAATTCTATATTTTTTTAGACACTGTCAAATAAAGTTTCGATATTTTTTGTAGCTTGATGTATGGGGTAAAAAAGAAGAGAACGAGTTGAAATGTAACAGGGAGTCCCCATACAGGGGTTTTGGAGTTTGTTCGTTTTAAAATTCACGAATTTTTAAATTATTGCGTTCAATTAAAAATTACATTTAAATTCAGCATATGATTAAATATTCTTTTATCAGGCTTAAATCTAGTATTTTTTGAAATGAAGTAAAATGTGTTAATATGGATACCATCACTTGTTACACAAGCACTGCAAGGGCAATTCATGTTTTCACAATCTGCTTAAGGAGTATGTGGAGTATATATTATCTGTCCCGCTGCTACAAAAATTCGGTGGTAAAGCTCGTTCTCTTCAATTAATTCACCACCTCGATATATTAGTGTCTTTATATGAGCGAAAAAATTAAAAATTTAATGGTATTAGTTTGCTAGAATTGCCTTTCCGATTGCTTGTACGCGTTGATATTGACATAAATATTCTATAGCTCTCCTTTCTGGAAGTTTTTCCGGTAATTTGTGGCAGCTAAATGTGCGTTTTGTTACGTATCACAATAATGAATCAAATTCAAACGTTGTATACATGTTCTATCACCACGCATATCACTATGGCACATAATCTCCGTATCCTCAATTTGCGTGATCATAAATACCTTGATATTAACATAAGCAGATACATATAAAATAGTTTTTTGCTCATTGATGAGAAGATCTTATCTCTTCACATTAGCGATTTAGAGATAAACAACTGTAGCTACAGGTAGGAATCGTTTCGTATTGGCGAATTGTGTTATCAAATAACGAGCACTCCATACCTAAGTATTTTTTAAGCTTTGCGACTTTTCGAACAAAAATCTTAATTATAATTAATAATAATGTAGCTAATAGTCTTGGGCAAAAATATTTAGTAATCTGCTTAAATTACAATAAACTAAGTTAATTTTTTCTCAATATTTACTATTTTGGAATTACTATAGAAGTACTGACTACTGATCCTTATGTGGGCGTGTATATTTTTTGTCTTGACATGCAGAATTACCTTTTTAGTCTAACCGGTCTGCATGATATCTGTTTTAACCTTATTGAGTTCACATTTGGTTGGTTGGTAAGTATCTTTAGCTTCCAGGAAAAATTAGTAGCTTCCGAGCTACTTCTAAAAAAAAGAATGATAAGCAGACCGATAGAGAAAAATTATGAAACAAGTTTTTCAGGATTTAGAGACTAACATTAATTATATTAATGTTTGTTTTTATTTTAAGTTAGTATACTACAATATTTTCTTTTGTCAATTGAATTTCCTAAATTAGTTTTAAGCAAATTAATTGCTCGATACAGGATAAAAACCAAATATAGTGTAAAAGCCATATCCTATCAAAATTTGTATATAATATAGAATATTATTAAACTCTATAGATTATCATAAATTGCTATATGTTATGCTTCTACATAAATTTAAATTATTCTGTTATGGTAAAAGATTAAATATCTTTTACATTACATCAAACAAAAATCTTAAACTAATTATCTAGATAGATAGCTGACTATTACTTATGAAGAGTAATTAAATTTGTATTTCAAAACATGCTACTATTTGCTTAAGTAACCCTTCAGGTAAATTTGCTTTTTTCTTCATCCAATATGTTAACGAAGTTTGGCACCTTTGTGTTTGACTTTTTTTCTTTTTTTTACAGCAAAACAAATTTACTTAGTTAAACGGTCAATTAGTGTCGTCCAGTGGCCAAAGTAGCCATCTGCTGCGAGTTAAAATAAAGTTAAGCAAACAAAGAGTGTGAACGACAATATGGTTTCTGTAAAAAGCGCACACATGGGCCCTTTGATTTGGAAGTACGTTTTATTCCTTAGTAAATACAGAAGAAAATGAAAATGTAATCACAAACTATAACTTAGGAAATTACACACAAGACTTTATTTAAAGTCAAGCTACAATGGAAATGTTTGATACTTCTATTATTGAAGTTAAGAAAATAACTATACATATCTTAATAGTGGAGCGTATAGAAACACATTCGTTCATCTCTGTATAAAAGCATGAAACTTGAGATCATGAATTAGTATATATTATATTCAAATTCTCTTAGAAATTGCCTAAAAAACGTTTAAAATCCAAATTAATAAAATTTTTCCGAATAATTGTTATTATCATCGCAATGATTTTTGGCTCCTGTGTATATTTTTAGGTATTGAATATACAACACTAAAAATTAGCGTTTTAAAATAAGAAAGACGTAAAATAAATAAGGTCTGATCAAATAAAACATGTTTATTAACCAATTTTATTGATCTTCGTTTTCATCATACATTAAATAAATGTTAAGTTGGCAAGTGCCATTTTGATATAGATTTTTTTTTGTTTTCACTTTTAATTACACGTTAATGAAATGAGTTCAAACATGTTAAAAGGGCATTTGGCAGGGCAGTAAGTCTAATATAGATCGCAAGTCTGGTTGGTGAAGGTAATTTTATATATATGTATATACATATATATATATATATATATATATATATATATATATATATATATATATATATATATATATATATATATATATATATATATATATATATATATATATATATATATATATATATATATATATATATATATATATATATGTTTGTTTTTTTTTTTACTCCTTCACGGATGGAAAAATACAATGTATTTTCATTCCGGGTGTACATCCGTTCACTACTGTCGTTCTGAAAAGAACAGTTTTGCTGACGTTTCGCCAAAATCACATTTGGCATTTTCAAAGCTTTCTTTCTCGCGTCCGAATAGAGACTCAAGACAATAAATTTTCTAGGCGTAGGAAATGGAAATATATGTACTTATGATTATTGTTATGACGAAACAGAAAATCATCATTGCTTAATAAATTTCAAATCACAAAATTAGCTAACAAAAGAAAATTATGCCCATTAAATTTTAACTCAGAGCATATTATAGTTAATGTTTACTATTTGCAATATTTATGGTAAAATTTCAATTTTCTGCCGTATGCAAATTATTGGTCGAAGTTAGCTGACTTTTTTGGCTGAAACTTCGTTAGGAAATCTACTTGTAGATGGAGCTGTTGATGCAGAGAAAGCGATAACCCCTTTCTAGACATAGAGAGTAGAGTTTTTCTGAAGTCTGTTTTCTGTTTAAGTTTTCTCCTCAGTCAACTAACAGGGTTGCTGATGTCTGGCGAAAACTGTATACTGCTCAGGATTTTAAAGGCATTTTCCCAAAGCAGTTTAATCCGACACACTGAATTGTACAACTGGAAATTAACAAAAACATCTTTTGTCGGTAGTGTTAGGCTTACGTACTTGTGGTAAATAGATAGATATTTTCCATCATCCACTTCTTTAGAAACAACCAAACTCTGACTGAAATAATTTTTTATATCTGGTATGTTTATAATAAGCAAATCAACTTTGTCTTCTATGTTGTCGATGCTAATATATGTCAATTCCTGCCTTCGACATGTTCCAGTTAACCCGAAGATTATTGCTACCTTGATCAACAATAAATATTCGATGCCTCATCTCAATTTTCTTACTTGGATTTTTCTTTCAAGTACGTTAAGTATGTTAAGTTTCGATATTTAACAATGACTACATTTTTTATTTCGGTTTTCAATATATTTTTTAACATGAAATACATAGACCACAAGGTACTTGGGTTACATGTGTTCTTTATACTCAAAAAGTATGCTAAAAAGACTTCGTGAAACTAGAATATTCTTTTTCGTAACGATCTTTGGATTTTCATGGTAGATCAGCGTATATTTACTTCGCAGAGTCTAAAACTGCACCAGGTAGTTCTTAATCTAAATTGCTCGACATTTTACAGATATTAATTGATTTTTACGATGTTTTTTTAGACATTTTCTGCACCCTCGTTGAAAAATAATTTTTTTTCGTATTTTGTGGATGGTACTGGTTCTGTCATAATAAGATGACAAGTATTTCAATTATGCGGAACATTTGTTCTGCTAATTGTTTTGCTGCATGAGATATCTCAACATGAGCATCAGTAAATTAAAAGAGAACAGCTCATAAAAAGTGCGTTTGACTGGCTTTATATTTTTCTGTACGAAACTCAATCCAAATCTCGACCTATTGAGAAATCCAATACCACCACGTCACTATTCACCCTATTTATCAGCTTCTTCATGAGTTGTACTAAGAACTATCTACCTACCTATTACAACAAATTATCCTTCGTCTATTAGTAATATTTGAGCTGACATGAAAATGTAAAAACATTTGTTTTATTAACTTTAACATAGATAGAGTTTTGCCAGTTAGAGGAATAGATGCTTCTACAACCACACGTCTCTGTGTCTCTGTATTACTTTGATGTAGTGACTGGCGGTTCTTTGGTGAGTCGGATTTAATATTTGAATGATAGTTGTTCCATCAATATTAGAAACTGTAGGATATGGTTCCCAATTATCTTCTAAGCAACTAAAAAGATTACTCTTGGTATATAAAGGAAGTTTTGTATCTACATCAGAGAGTAATTGGAAAAAGATCTAATTTTATAAATAATGAATTCAAGACAGCCCCTCTTACTTGGCAGCCAATGTAGAAAGGAGAAAAAAATTCCACATTGGTTTTTATTGATGTGCATTCAATATCCATCAAACCCTATAATAAATAAAAATGGTGTGATTTTATGAGCTGACATCTTCTTTTTATAAACTTTCTATTCTAATACGCTATTATTCAATGTTATTTACCGTTCAGCATACACAAAAAGTGAGAATCATTAAACAATTTTTAGAAACAAAATAAACATTGGCAGCTATTATAGATTTTAGGGGCAATTTTGAAGCGGGTTAATAGCCCCAAATTAATGTTTTATAAGTTATTATGCCAAATTTCATGCTTTTGTACATAAGTGAACGATTATGTTAGTTATTATTATAAGCAATGTCTCTGCACCAGAAGTTTTACTTTTAAATCTGTGTTAAAATAAACCAAATAAAAACGAATATTAAGAAAACGGTAGAAGTCTACCAAATTTCATAACAAATCAGCAAGTTTGGTGATTCTTTTATTATATTTGTACATTTCGGATATCAAAATCGGAAGATTGATACAGTCCTCTAAGATTCTAAGATATCGTGCATATATGTAACTATAATTACTACGAACTTTCACATGTGCTTTCTCATTTACCCAGTTTTGCTCTCGGTTACGTTTTTGCTCTTTGTTTATCGCAAAACCAACAAGACGAAACTTATGCGACAGCAAAAATTGTCTAATAACGTCCTTATTTTCTTTAGGCGCATCTCTTGACCTTCTTGCTGCTCTGTGGTCTTCTTAAATGTCATAGGGTCAACTTACGCCTGATATTTATAGTGTGGCTTGTAACTATTATTATTCGCTTGTGGGAAGGAACTATATGAAATATGTCATACTAACCTACACAAATATAGACAGCAATTATCACTTCCTGGTGGTGAATTCAGAAATGCTAAGTGTAAGTGTTATGAAAGAAAAGTTAACATTAGGCGTTGAAAGACAGGAAATAAGTCTGTCTAAATAACAGATTTGTTTTTGTTTTTTTTTATAAACAAAGCATAATAATAATAATAATGATAAAAATTTTTATTTCTTCAATTGAAAAGTGTAATATACATAGCTGTAATACATGTTTAAACCGTATTCAAAATTAATGTGTCTATGAACAGCATATCGCTTGGAAGTGATTAAAGTACAAAAAAAAATCTTCCAACTTTTAATATGGCAAGAAATCAATAATTAGTACCTTTTGTATTCCGTATAAAACTGGTATTGCTTTAATTTGAAAAAATAAATAGTGAAATTTATTGGATGACCAATAAATATTAAATCAATCAATTGACAGAACGCTTTTTATACATGAAATTAAATTTTGTTTTTTTTTTAATTGAAGAATCTCATAATTTGTTTTCGTATATTATCATTATTTTTAAACAACATACATACATGAGCATATCGTTTTGCTAAATGCAAAGATAAAGCACCACAGAACTTTTTGAACCTTAGAAACTGAAAATAATATCAGAAAAAACGAAAACTTTTACCACACATGGTAAGAATTTATAGGGTTGAAAGTTGAGCCGAATTTCGTTTTGAGAAGGATGCTTAACAACTCAGTAACAAAGAAAGCAATGCAACCTGCATTAACTTCATATTTTATAATTTTCTTTATAATCATATTTGCGAGAAAATGCTGGAAAGCTCAAATCATTTTAAACAAAATAATTTTGACTATATTATATTAACAAACATTCGAATACAGTGGCGGCTCGCGGGTGAAAAAGTAAGTGAAGTGCAAATGAAGCAAGAAAATATCTCAATAATTCTTTTTCCAGAATTTTTTTATACGTGAAGGGGGTAGAATATTTTTTTACGACTTACCTAAATTTTGTATACTCAATCAATTCTCCTATCCTTCATAGCAGCAAATTTATTTATAACATTCTCATAAAATGGATGAGTTGCCCTAATCTTCTCCAGAAATTCCTTTTGAATTGAAATATTGCCAAGAGATGTAAGTCTTTCTTGAGATATTGCATTTCTTAAATAAGTTTTTACACATTTGAAGCAAGAAAAACTTCTTTCCACTGAAGCACTTGTCGACGGTATTGTCAAAATAAGGGAAAACAATTTATATGCTTCGTTAAAAATATATTTATTTTTATTAATTTTTTTCACTTGCTCTTGCAGCAATATATTTCAATTACTCTCATTGGCAAACATAAGACCAAGGTCATTTTTAAGTCGTTGACTTTTTGAAAATATTTCCCCGTATAACTGTAACAAATTTTCAAACGGACCAGTCGGAAAATTTAGACTATATTCGGAAAATTTGCAGAACCTGCCAAACATGAAAAGGTAAGTTTTTCACAGTCTTGAAATCTTAGTGTCATTTCCATTAAAATATGGTCCAATATTTTATAAAAAAGAGTTTTATACTTAGCCCTAATTTCTTCAGGTGAAAGCTTAGCAAGCTCACGTTTTTAATGATTTATTTCTGTAATAGAATTTGATTTATCAAACATAGTATTGAAAAATGTCCATTTCTTTTTTTACAGAGCGACTCACGACAACGTTTTATATTGGAAATGCAAAAAGAAAGATGTCATTAAACACTAACGCCAGAAACGTGAATTCAAAACCGTTCATCTCATTCAATCCTTTCGCAAGGCGGATTGATTTTTCATCAGATTTGTCACAGTTTGTAATAAATTCAAAGACGTCTTTGAATTTATTCCAGTCTTGAACAATCACATCTACTAACTTAGAATTTGAAGTTGTAACAACACCATAAATAAATATAACACTAAATAGTCAAGTTAACTGCAAACGAACTCACCGGTTGCAGCGAAATTCGCGAAAATAAAAGTAAACAACCACCGCAAACTGAATGACACGTGGGTGTAGTGTACTGCGCCTGCAATTCACCGAGAGCGTTGTATGGCGCTGGGCTCGACATAATAGGAAAATCGTAAACTAAACATAGCACCTCCAGCAAAGTCAAAGCGGTTTGCGCCACTGTAGTTGTTATAATAAAGTTCGATTGAAAGTTTTAAAAAGACATGCCGCCAACGGTCAAGTAAAATATTTATTCGAGATGTACAGTTTATTTTTTACCAATTAGGTGAATAAATTAATGTAAAAATTAAAATTTTAAGAGATATATAATAAATATAGTTAGATGCTTGCTTGTTTATTTTTCCTGGCGAAGTAGCACTTCACCCATTTCACCTGAATAGCCGAATGTTCGAATATTATTGTAATTTGCATTTTTTCGTTATAAAAAAAGTTATGAGCAAAAATGTTACCGAATTGTTTTCTTACTTCCAATTACTTATCATGATACCTCAAAAATTTCTTGTTAACATACATAAAAACTCTTTTCACTTTTATCTGTTTTTTAGTAAGTCATCTGTTTTTACAACTCCAACCTTATATCAATAATAGTTATTTATAAGGTAAATGAGTTACATTATTTATATAAGTATTATATTATCTATTTAGCTTAATTTTCTCAGTGACTTGTAAATTTTAAGTGTTATTTATCAAGCACTTTCATAGAATCTTGCTTAAATAATTGATAATAAAAATTGATATATTTCCTTTTATTAGAAATCGTGAAGTGTGACCCTAGCCTTTGACACATATACAAAATTTGTTTTCATTCATTCTTATAGACAAAAGGAAGGATTCAGTTGAAGTTTGCTGATCAGAAATCATTCCTTTGGTTTAGAAAAATTAAAGATTTATAGCTACTAAATGGCGATATGCGAAACTAAATAGGATGGAATTTTACTATTCTTAATAAAAGAAAAGATTAATGGCAAGGGAAGTTCCGAAAAACAAAATATACCAATTCTTTATATTGTATTTCCAAATATTTTATTAGACAGCCATTTTGTAGTATTCATACCAATCTTTTTCAAGTTCCCACGTATGCCACATGTTATATTTCGGCTAAATTTAAATTCAAAATTTATTAAGCCGCCATTTTGTAATTTGTACAAACGTTTTAATAGTTTATTCCTATAGCAAATGCAATTTTTCTGCAAAATTCAACCATTTAAAAGTCAAGATCATTCCCACATAAGTCTTAATTGTTTACCAAAATTTGAAGTCAATCGGTCAAGTAATTTTTAGCTATACCGCAACCAGACAGAAAGACAGACACACCAAGGGAACTGAGAAAACATATTTTTGACATCCAATCACACTACAATATACATATATGTAGAATCTCGAATTTTTCTCTTGTTTTTCACGGTTAATTGTCTGCCATTTTGTTCCACCATCTTTAATTATTACCACAGTTTCATCAGTTCATCTCTATACGACAACAAATTCTTGTAGTACATTTTTTCAGGCTGAAATTTTAAATATTTTATTAGGCCGCCATTTTGTTTCGCCACTTTCGACTAAAATTTTACCAGATGATTATTACGGAATACTTGATTTTTGTGCAACATTTGAGGTACATTGATAACTTTGAGGGTTTAAAAGAATACTGAAATTTCCAAATTCAAGAGATTAGTGGCATTTGTGAAGTCTAAAGTATAAAGTCTAAATGTAATCGAAAATCCTAAAAGCGTAATATAAATATCAACTAGATGTTTGTTCCCGTTTGTAGAGCTTTAGGTTGTTAATAGCTTTTTAATAAATTGTTTAAATAACTATTGCAGTAATAATTTTAAAAAACTATAAATTGAAATCCTATTTTATGTTATGGTTATAACTTACTAGTATGTTATGGGCAGTGTTATTCGTTTAAAACTAAAGGATGTATAATGCCGCTATATGGAAGTGCAAATAAAATGACAGGTTTTACCTCTATTAATTAAAATTACAGTTGCAAAAATTTTAAAAATGTGTAGTCAATTAAAGTGAATTTGGCGTAATCCAATAACGCATTTAGCTAGAAAAAACGGTGACCTTATGTTAGCGTAGAGGATAATTTTTTATAAAAAAGGCAGCGATATGCATTACATTTCAATATAGGTGAACAATATTTACCTTTGATAAAAGTCCGCATATGCGGGGCAGAGCTGATAAGATAATGCTAATAACCGACGAACCGTACCACACTGGCCACGCATTGCTTGATAAATTATAACATCCTGTGGTATACAGGGTGATAGGGATTTATCGTTTGCCTATTCAGAATTATATTTTCTAAAATTACTGAAATGGTTTTCTTTGTTAGTTCGATTTCTGGTATTGATTGCTGATTATGTGGATGACTAATATAACATCTTTATTATATATTTATAATTTACTTAATATCAAGCATATACCATTTAATATAGTAAAAAATCGGATTTATCACTTATGTTAGTTGGTTAGTATGTATGTTTGGGTCAAACTTTTGAAGCAGGTCTCGTTGCCGGAATTTGAATTTGAAATTTCATATACTTACATAAACCACATAAGTAATACAATATTATAAAGTTTAATTATGATTGTCTTACACAGGGTGCATAAAAAATGCTAAAAATACAAAGTAAAATAAAAGTTAAAGCAGTTCCCATTATCTGAATTGACTGAGATTTGGTATACTTACATTAATCCGATGATAATACAATAGTATGTGTAGCAACTGTAATATATATATATATATATATATATATATATATATATATATATATGTTGATTTTTACTCCCTCACGGATGGAAAAATACAATGTGTTTTTATTCCGGGTGTACATCCGTTCACTACTATCGTTCTGAAAAGAACAGTTTTGTTGACGTTTCGCCAAATCACATTTGGCATTTTCGAAGCTTTCTTTCTCGCGTCCGAATAGAGACTCTATTCGGACGCGAGAAAGAAAGCTTCGAAAATGCCAAATGTGATTTTGGCGAAACGTCAGCAAAACTGTTCTTTTCAGAACGACAGTAGTGAACGGATGTACACCCGGAATGAAAACACATATATATATATATATATATATATATATATATATATATATATATATATATATATATATATATATATATATATATATATATATATATATATATATATATATATATATGCTTGGTTCGTGGAACTTTTCTACTTTCATAGACGTTTTCATTTTTGATTATGTCATGTCGATAATCTCTTATTTGAAATCTCCCTGGATACAAGCCTGCCTGATGAGGTTAAAGGTCCAGAAATCGATCCCAGGAGGGGTATCCTGTGACATAATCGAAAGCTATTACTTCTCATAGGCCGTTTTCTTGCAAAAATTAAGTATTTTTGTTTTCCTACATATAGCCTTTCCGGCCAAGAAATCTTGAATAAGTGTGTAAAAGCACATTTTTACTTGTTTTCAGTTTTACATACACATATTGCATGAGTTCGCTTCAATCCCTATGGGTTGCAGCCGGAACTCTCCGGAGTCCCAATAGGTGGCGTCAACTGTTATGCTTGGCTCGTTGAACTTTTCTACTTTCATAGACGTTTTTGATTGTGTCACATGGATGATGAGTAAAATATATACCGGGGCAGGAGGGAAAGGGGGCGTATGGTAGTCTATCTGGTTTTCGAGGCATTATTGGCACGATATTCAATTTTACTAATTATTTTAATTTTAGATTTTCTCAAAAATGAATGATCGTTTTTAAATTTATATAAGGATGAAATAAAGTTCTCTCAGCTATACCTAAAATATTTGAGAACTGTATCGAAAAGGTTCTGATCAATGTCTTTCATGAAATAATTGTTAATCAACAACATGGCTTTACATCGGGTCGATCTGTCGATACTAACCTGTTTCTGTTTGTTAATTTTATATGTAATTGCTTTGAAGATGGCTGTGAAACTCACACAATATACACGGATTTTAGTAAGGCATTTGAAAAATGTCAAATATACCATACTGCTCTCAAAACTGGCCAGTTATGGAATCTCAGGAAACCTATTCTCGTGGATTGCTTCATATCTGTCAAATAAAAAGCAGAAGGTTAAAATTGATGGACATTTGTCTGCGAAGTTTAACGTAACATCTGGAGTACCCTAAGGATCCCACTTGGGGCCTCTCTTATTTAGTTTATTTATTAATGACTTAGGTAACTTAATCTCCTCCAACTGATTTGCTGATGATATGAAGTTGTTTTGTCGAGTATCATCTGCTCAAGACACTGTCATCTTGCAAAATGATCTAAATGTAATCATTACTTGGTGTCAGCTTAATGACATGTCATTCAATATTGATAAGTGTTGTTTTATGAGGTTTAGTCGATTAAAGAATATAATTTCTGCTGATTATTTTATTAAAAATGTTGCTCTTGCTGAAATGGCTCTGATTAAGGATTTGGGTGTTTACCACGCTAACATTTACAAATCACATAGGGAATATAACTGGTAGAGCCAATAAAATGTTAGAGTTTATTAAGAGAACAACTAGAAACTTTAAAAATGTATTCGCTTTAAAATTATTATATACAGCTCTTGTCAGATCTATATTAGAGCTCTCACACATAGTTTGGTTGCCATATTACCAAATACATTTTAATAGATTAGAAAATGTGCAACATAAGTTTATTAAATATGCAAAATATAATTGTAATGGTATCAATCTTGAAGAGCACCAAACCATGGCCTACTTAGATTTAGCCTTACTTATCTGTAGAAGGGAGTATTGCGATGTGTGTTTTGCCTTTAAAATTTTTAACAATATAATTAAAAGTCCAGAATGCCTTGGAGCATTTCAGATTCATATACCTACCTTCGTAAACAAACCCTTCTACATATACCAAACTGTAGAGCATGGTATTTGTTGTTTAGTCCTGTAAATAGAATATCAGCTACTGTAAATAATTTTTACACAAACCTGGATTTTTTTGTTGTGCTAGAGAATAAATTTAAGCAGAAGGCCAAGAGAACTATTTTAAGTTAGTCTAAAACAATTTTATACAGTAAATGTATATACTTTGAAAATAAATAAATAAAAAATAAATAAAAATAAAAAGTTAAAAAAATTACTTACGATTTATACAAAAGCACGAAAAGGTAAAAAGTAATATTCTATTCCATCTTGGAAATTAAGTTATTAGGAATGAGTTTGTTGCCGACTTTATCAACTCAAATTTTAAAAACAGAAAAAAATTATTATTTTTAATATTAATGTTATTATATTTCCCTTTATTAATTTTTTTATAAAAATGTTTATTTTCTTCGTCATCATTCAATAATACTTTACAAATTTTACTGCTTCAGCTATTCCACAGAAACCTACACAATTAATAGCATAATTTAGGACTCTGTCCAATAGGCATGCAGACCAATTAATTTACAGTTTATTACACCATAATCACTAATTAATTATGTATAATAACGCTACTCTCCTTCGCAGAAGTTGGCAGTGTAATAAAATATCGCGGATGATTTAATGATAAATAAAACTACTTTAAAAAATGTCAGTTTATGCACTCAGTTGGGCACCGTTAAAGATATGTATTTAATAAGCATTAGTACTCCATCATTCCCTCTATACAAGGAGGAAATAGGAATACCCGAAAGATGTGTTTATAAAGTCAAAAAGAGATTATATATTTATAGGTCCGCAAATTCTTAGTTTCCGAGATACAGGGTGTAAAAGAAAGTTTAAAGGAAATCCGTTTTATTATTTCGAAAACGCTTATTAGTATATTAATATTATATCAAACTGCAACTAAGTATGTCAAATCAATCAAAAAGATGAATTGACTTTGACATTTCAAAGCTAACTTGTGAATAATCATTTGAAATAATAATGTAAGGATATGAATGAAAAAAAAAGAGACCTTTTTCTTTTTGAACAGATTGCCAGTTAAGAAAAAGTTATTAATTCGGAAGAAAAGCATTTCGTCCATTTTTTCCGTGAAAAATATGTTGTCACGCATCTGGCGAAAGTATTACAAAACATTTTATTCCAAAAGATGAACCTTTAAGTCATAATATGACATAACAAATGTCAATTTAAAAACTCGTTTCTGAAATATTAAATAAAATTTAATTTTCTTTTACACCCTGTATCTCGAAAATAAAGCCTTTGCAGACTAAAAAAATATATATAATCTTTTTGATTTTTTTGACCTCCCAAACACATCCTTAGAATAGTTCCCTTTCCTCCTGAAACACTCTGTATATGAAAAGCGATTTTTGAAATTTAGAGGGAGTTATAATTTTGAGTATTATTCTATTTTCTCCTCATAGAAAAAAAACCTTCAAAACTTATTAATAAATAGAATTTTAAGTAAATTGCGAGGATAAATTGTATGTTTTCTACTTTAAGAAATAATTATTAAAGAAAACTGTAAAATTTGTGATACATTTTAAGTTATACTGGGAAGTGGACGTCATACAAAAAATATCTGTGTTAATATATATCTAAAAATATTCGTGCATAATCGAATAAAAAAAACTCATTAAAAATTATTTAAATCAGCATCGCTATTCAAAAGAGTTAATGCTACGTCTGTGATAAGGACTATCGAGAATGGAAGAAGTTTGGATGAAATTTTTTATCTTTGATTTTTTTTAATTTAATTTTATTTTTGGTATATATTACTTAATAAACAATTTCTAGATTATATTTTTTTATAGAGAATTGATAAAATTGTATCAAACATGAAATAAAAAGTCCAGGTCTGTACTTTAAAAAAAATGTGTTTAATGATTCCAGAAAAAAACGAAAGGTTGATTAAAAAAAAAGAAACTATGGCTTTTAAAAGAAGGGTTAGTTTATAAAAGTGCTTTCGGTTTTTCAATAACTCTAATAATGACCACATAAATTGGAAAAGTAAGCTTGGTTAATTTTTCTTTTTTTTTCTGAATATTTTAAATATTTGAACGGGAGAAGTCTAAATAGAATAATGCGCAATTTTGCCCCGGTTGAACCGACTTCGTACCTCGTATGGCTTAAAAGATTTTAGTAATCCACAAACTAGCGAATATTTTCAACAAAACTAGTTAATGTACAATTTTCAAAAATAAATCCGCTTTCTGTGCAAATTTAAGTTAAACGAATTCCATCTTTCTCTACTGGCGCGGGCGTCGGTAAAATTACCAGAAGATTTATGATTGCTATTTTCATTAGATTTTACACCGATTTTAATGGCAAATTTATAAATTCAGTTATAAACGGCTTAATACGTAATTAAGGCAATAATACTTATTTCTGGTTTAATGACTTGATTCAAATAATATTACTTGGGTGCGTATTTTATTGTCGCCAATTACTTCATGGTGTATTATGAAATGAATTGTGATATTTTTATTTAGGAAGGAGGACCACTTTTTCTGCAATTTTTCATTATATTTAAGTTGATACGTAGGTGTCCAAATAATATAAATAAATTTATATTATACCATCTAGCAGCAATTTTTATTCTTTTTATTTACTTATCTAATTCCCAAAAGTATAAAATACTAATAATGTTCATTTACATTCTATATAACTTATTGCTTATACTAAAGATTGTAAATCTAAAACTTGTTTACTATGTGTTGAACCTTAAACAAAAAATCGATGAATTTCCTTTACCCGGAACTTCCCTCGTTATGAATATTTCTTTTTATTAGGAATGGTGAAGTGTTAACTAATATAATTAAGTACCGGGTGGTCGAAATTGGTCTGTTTTAACAGAGAAAACCTATTTCCTGACTAGATAGAGCAAAACTGACTTAGGTGTCATGGGCTCGATTTCTGAGAAATGTTTAATGGCAAAAACCGCCTGCCGATATTTTCACTGCCAACTGAGATATAGGGCGTTTTTCAATTTTCGGCCATTTTGAAAATTGTCCATAACTTTTTTATTTTGCGGAATATTAACATTCTGCAAAGACATTCTAAAGGCACTTTTTTATGTGCAATCCAGTGGCGTACTCAGATTTTTTCTATAGTTGTCCGTTTTATCATAAATAGGCAAAACTTTTTTTTTTCAAATGGAAATCATAGTTGGCTATAAATTATAAAAAATGCTCGCGTTTAGCCCTTTTCAGTGATATAAAGTTGTAGGTACTTATTTTCAAAAATAACGAAAATATTAGGTGTTTTTGGTTTACATCGAAGTAGGCCTTGGAATAATGACGCGCGTTCAATATTTTGAATATATTGCTGTCAGATTACTGTAGTCTGGTGTAATTATTGCGTTTTGGTGTTATCTTTATAAAGTTGTGTTAAGTTGCTGACAAAATATGTTTGAGAATTATGAAAAGTATGATATGTTAAAATGTTACATATTATCTAACGAAGTTCCTGAAGCAGCTAGTGAATTATATTTTAATACATTTCCCGAGCGACGTCAACCGGATAACCGAATTTATCAAACATTAAAAAGTAATTTAGTAAATTACGGAAGTTTTAAAAAGTTAAGAACAAGACATTATGAACTAAAGGAAGAAAAGGAAATCCAGCAGCTAAATATAATTGGTGAGGTATTAGATCATCTTGGCACCTCCTCTCGAACATTGGCTAATATAACGAATGTTCCAAAGACCACCGTTTTAAAAATACTCAAAAAACATAAATTCAAACCGTACAGAACGAGAAGAGTTCATCAACTCCGTGAAGGGGACGCCGCTAGAAGATTGAGATTTTGTCAGTGGTATGAGCAAAAATTCATAGAGAATGAGAATTTTCCATTAAATATTATTTGGAGTGATGAATCCAGAGTAGATACTTCTGGTATATTTAATAGATATAATTCATATCACTGGTCCACTGAAAATCCACACGTAGTTGTGCAACAAGACCGGCAAGGTCGGTGTGGATTCAATATATGGGTGGGGATATTCCGAGGAAGATTTGTGGGACCTTATTTTTACGATGGAAATTTAACTGCAGATGATTATGTAAATATTTTGCGCACATATATTGTCCCTTTGTTGGAAGACATACCTTTAGCTGATGCCAGAAATATCTACTATCAACAAGATGGTTGTCCCCCGCACAATGCAAGGATCACAACTGATCTTTTAAACTTCGAATTTCGAGAAAATTGGATTGGTACGTGGGGCCCCATACCTTGGCCTGCTAGGTCCTGTGACTTAACTCCCTTAGATTTTTTTTTGTGGGGAAGATTGAAGGACTTGATATTTAAAGGAAGAACCTTTCACACAAAAGAAGAATTGCAAGAGGCCACTAGGCAAGCTTTTGCATCTATTAGCCCAGTTGAACTAATAAATAGTTGCAACTCGGTACGCAAAAGATGCTTAGTTTGTATTCAACAGGGAGGGGCTCAATTTGAACAACTTCTCTAAATATATTTATCAGAAACCTATCTAACTAAATACCTAGATTTTCATAATTATTTTTTATTTTCACTTGTAGCTGTAAATAGTAGTTTAGTTTGTTAATTTTGTTCAACTTTGCTATGTAAACAAAAAAAAATAAAAAAAATTAATAATAAATAATTAAAATAACGTTAGCTAGTGTTATTTAAAGTTGTGTTTAAGTTGCTAACAAACTATAAATCTTAACAATACATAATTGAGATATTGTCATCACAAATCAAAGCCTACTTCGATGTAAACCAAAAACACCTAATATTTTCGTTATTTTTGAAAATAAGTACCTACAACTTTATATCACTGAAAAGGGCTAAACGCGAGCATTTTTTATAATTTAAAGCCAACTATGATTTCTATTTGAAAAAAAAAGTTTTGCCTATTTATGATAAAACGGACAACTATAGAAAAAATCTGAGTACGCCACTGGATTGCACATAAAAAAGTGCCTTTAGAATGTCTTTGCAGAATGTTAATATTCCGCAAAATAAAAAAGTTATGGACAATTTTCAAAATGGCCGAAAATTGAAAAACGCCCTATATCTCAGTTGGCAGTGAAAATATCGGCAGGCGGTTTTTGCCATTAAACATTTCTCAGAAATCGAGCCCATGACACCTAAGTCAGTTTTGCTCTATCTAGTCAGGAAATAGGTTTTCTCTGTTAAAACAGACCAATTTCGACCACCCTGTACATAATTATTTAGAAACACATATACTGTCTTTTCGAAGATTTTTATTGGACGCCATTTTGTTTCAACATATTAAATCTCTACCAATATTTTACCAGTTTCTACCTATGCCACGCTTGATTTCTGGGCATAACTTAACATAAATTCAACCAAAATTTTTCCATTTTTGATTCCTACATAATACGTTTTATTTTTGTCCAAATTTGAGATAAATTGGATAAACACTTTTTTAGTAATAGTTTTTTTAACACTTCACTAGGCCGCCTTTTGTTTTGCCATACTAGATTTTTACCAAAATTATACCATGTCATCACTAAATGACCCTTAATTTTTGACCAAAATTTGAAGTCAAACGCGTAAGTAGGTTTTTAGCTATGTTGCGAACAGCGACACCGACAGACAGACAAGCAGATATAGGGACCCTGAAACGTACTGATCTGAAAAAATCTCGGAGGGTGATTTCTTCACGATTACAATATTTTTCTTTTAAGAGGGAAGTAAACACTCAAAAAGGATCAAATGTAAAAAGGGATGGGCAACAACAAAGAAATATTAAAGCAATTAAATCTAAAAGGCGATGTTGCAACTCCAAAACTTAATGCCAAGTGAAACAATACTATGAACAAATCAAGATATACCAAAAAATTCTTAACCCTGTTCAAAGATGGATGAAATATATCAGCCTACTTCATTTGCAAAAACTACCAAACGATGCATTGCATTAAAATACGAAATATTGAGGGTTTTTGTCAATTTTGTTAGTCAAAGTTATCAAACCTGGTGTATTTGTAATCAGCAAGAAGAGACCCATGTATTCAGTCAAAATATTATACCGGTTGTTTCATTAAAAATAATGAAGTTGATGCTCACTGGTTAACTTTCCGATCGTCTTTTCTATTATCTTTCCAACGACAACTACATTTTTGAAGTTAGATTGGTATTGTTCGAGAAAATACGTGTTACAAAATTTATATGTCTCACCATTTTCGGTCCAGTAGATGTTCAAAATGTCCACTACCAACTTCCATATAACAATTAAGCATTTATTTAAA
Organism: Kuschelorhynchus macadamiae; assembly: GCA_030620095.1. NCBI lineage: Eukaryota > Metazoa > Arthropoda > Insecta > Coleoptera > Curculionidae > Kuschelorhynchus > Kuschelorhynchus macadamiae. The sequence goes on from JAUTXW010001082.1 coordinate 126,319, forward strand.
ATGTTGTCGGATATTCTGAAGTTCTGGTCGAGTCGAGTTGAGTTAAATCGGGAGAGCAAGCGGGCCACTCAATAGTACCTCTTGTGTGGATCCACTTCTCTGGAAAAGTTTCACTTAAAATTTTCCACCTTAAATTGCGTAATATGGCGGAAAACCGTCTTGTTGAAATTTTGCCTTAATATGGCCAACCTCGTGGTAAGTCAAATTAAGACAAAATTGTGCAATAAAATGCAATAAAGAAATTTGAAAAATTCCAACTATTTCTGGAGGAATTCGGAATAACCGAAAATTTGAAAATCTAATTTTAATATTTTCCTGGGTTTATTTTAGGAGATATGTTAAAATAATAGCATGTTATAGTTGCAGATTGTAGTGTTCTACAACATCAGCTTACTTTATTAAATACCTTGGATATTTTATTTTGGTTTTGAAAAGTGTTCAATCTTTTAAACCCAAGGATGCATAACACTTAATTATTTAGCATTTAGGAAAGTCGTAATAGAAAAGTTCTAGTAGTAGAAGTGCCCTCCTTGTAAGAAAGAAACATGCCTGGTGTCTTGATGCTGAATTTTCTGAGTAGTAGATATCGAATGGAGGTGCTGTAGAATGACCTGCGATGTCTCTAGGTTTTATTCAGTTGGATTTTGGTTTATGCAGTACTTCAAAAAATATTGTAAAATACAAATTCATACTTCAGATGAATTAAGAATGCGAATCCTAAATGCTTTTGTTTGATTACACAGAAGAGGAGTGAAAGATCATCCTTGACTGTTAATTTATAATTATTTCTAAGTTTCTAAAGCTAAACTCATGTTTTGTTGCATGTTCTTGTTCATGTGTTTAGTATATTTTTGGTCTTTAGTTCGGTTTTCTAAGTATTGTGTTATCATACCGATATACTTTTTAGGACAATTTAAACATGTAATTGAATAAACTACGTTTGATTTATTTTTTGTGGAACTTTACTTACTTACAAACAGTTATGTTTTGAAAGAATATACTATAATTTTTCTGGTAGGTTATTTATGTAAGGTAGCGCCATGTATTTAGTATTTTGGTTTTTTATTGGTTCTTTCTTTTTGTTGCAATGAAGATAAATTCTTTGTTGAAAATTCTAAAAAAAAAAATATTTTTTTCTGGATAGAGGTTATTTATTAATGTCTGTTTAACTAGTTTCTGGTCGGTATTCTGGAGAGGTTAGAGCGATTGCGCGGTCGGTTAATCCTATTATTACATTGTTTTTTTGGTTGTTTGAATAGTTGGAATTAAGATTTAGGCATCTGCCCGACCAAGCTTCTTTGTTATATAATTTAGTTTTTAATTTGTTCTGTGCAAATTCTTTGATTAACGTTAAATCTAAAAAATTAATTTCATTATCTTCTTCAATTTCCATTGTGAATTGTAACTTAAGCTGAAAATTATTAAAACCATCTAGTAGTCTGCTAATTTTGTCTTTTGGGGTAGCTGTCAATCTAATGAACCGCAAACTTACTTTTTCGTACTAGTGCTAGAACTGGCCTCTAAATTCAATAAAAAATGGTAAAGAACCGGATCGTACATAAAACCTCATAAGACAAAATTACGCGCCCATGACACCAAGAATTAGATAACTTTCTAATTAACCGAGCCTGAGTAATTATAAAATCAACTTAACGTAAAATTCGAGCGACATCCTGGACATTTCTTCACTGTTGGACACAAAAGATCGGTAGTACGGTTTTAGCAGTAAGACTGAGTACCGATGCGTATCAAAGCGGAAGAGTGGTTTTCTTGACTCTTGGACCACATTATTGTCCTTCAAATAAAAAATAATCACTCTGTTAACACTTTTAACGGAATGAAAATCGTGAACGTTCCGAAACAATACGGCGCGGCGGCAGCGCAGCGGTGTCGATGTCTAATTCGCTCGTTTTGCTTGCGTAATTTATTTGAATTATAGTTTTTACTTTTGGCTTAGTTTTTATGGCATTAGAAACCAAATATCTTAATTATCATGACTATGACTGGCTGATCGATCGATTTTAAATACTAGAAACAATATTTGAATGGTAATTCTGTCTTATGAATTTTTATAGTTTTGAATACAAAATTTCAATTGGTAATTGTCAGCCTTTTATTTAATTTTACTTGTCTGTCTATCTATGACAAATTTTTTTGGGCTTCTTATACTAACCCAACAATATAATATTTCGAACTTGGATGGAGGACTATTAATAATTATTTCTCATTTTTTGTCTTTTCTTCATTTATATAATAAATTATCAATTGTTTCAAATAGTATTGACACAGCCAATCAGTGTAAGAATTTTTGAGCCAATAGGAAATCCAAAGAAGTTTGACGGTTGGTAAGGATAAAAAACACTTGCGAGAGAACTTTTACTGTTAAAAAAATCTAAGATAAGCATGTAAAACACGCGCCCCACGCCTTCTTGAAACTAAAAATTTCGATTTCTACAATTTTTTTTTTTTTTTTTAGTTTGGAAATGTATTTTACTAAGAAAATTGATTAAAGAGTTCATGTCGTAAAAAAACGTGCATGAAAATACGTATTAATAGGTAAAAAGAATATGTTTGTTTAAAGTGGGCAAGTAATGGCTGCTAGGAAATTAGTTTGCCAATAAAAATGCCTACTTGGTTTGCCTTTAGTACTCGCTAAAAAATGACTAATTTAAGACCCAGGAGCCAGCGTAACAAATTTAAACTTTTTTCTATGATATGTGGTGGAATATTTAATATTTTTATTAGACATTTTGTGTGCTAAATTATTTATATTTCATTTTTCTAAATATATCTTTAATTTGGTTAAGTATAGTTTTATAGGTTATAAACGTAAATTTGAAAATGAGGCATATTTTGGCAATATTGTAGCAAAAATAAGCGAAATAAAACTTCCCAATTTTAGTTTAATTTTAAAACAAAAATATGATAATAAAAGCCGTATTTTTTCCTCTCACTTTTTGTTGTCTAATCTGGCATTCTTATATAGCTATTATTACTATAATTAAACTCAAATACTTGCTAAAATATGTTTGGTTGGAATTTGGAAGAAATGCCTATTTATTGACTATATTCTGACCTCGATTTCTATTGATTAAAACTGCCATATTCTGGCATTTTAAACAGCTATACTTACTATAATTTAACTTCATTACTTACTAGAATATATCTGGTTACGTTGTGGCAACAAAATTGAAAGATATTTCTACTTTTTGGCCATCCAATATTACAAAAAAAAGTTGAAGGTTTAATTACTCCATAAAAGATATTTTTTGGCTAAGCAATTATGCTATAGCCTATCTACATTAAAAACTGCTACTTTTGGAGCCAAAAAATCTAATTTGAAGCGAAATTTGACAAATCTCTGGTTTTTATGTGTCTTTTATGGCTAAATGTTAGACAAAAAAGCTCATCACCTAATTTGTGTTACTTGGGATAGATACTCATTGTGTTTCCTAAATTAAGAAACGCCGTGCTCAAATACGTAGACTAAACAGTCTTCGTTTGTAGAAATAAAGCTTCAATGTGTGATTTCTATAAGTTAATAACAGTCAAAAAGGCAGAGAGTTATAAATAATGTTAATTCCAGAAAGCTCGTCTTTTACGCACTGTACGACTAAAATTTATAATAAATTTTAACATTTTTTTACAAATATTAAGTTGTTTTGTTTAATTATGACTGACACCCTAAATATAGTTCTAATAACTTTGCATATGAATAGATTTTATTATTTCTAAAGCAAAATGATATGCCAATGGCGTTTCTATGTCTAAGTGGTAATGTGTTAAAACGAATTTCTATAATATCAATGTGTTGTCTCTAAAAATAACTTTATAGTCTGATCTAGCATACCATCAAGATTCTAAATTTTCTCCTCTTCCTAAAGTACATAATTTTCTTGAAAAATACGCGTGATGTTACGCCTTGTTACAAAACCTTTAATAACTTCAACCCACAGCAATTCTACTGTACTTAGTTCACAATGTTACGGTGAAAATCGAATTAGTACAATATTTCGATTTAGAACAATATTTTTACCAAACATATATTTTCTGTAGGGAGGTTTTTTAAATTAACAATTTCAAGTAACTCTTTTAAACATGTCATCTTGATATGTTATGTCTTTTAAGGTAAGCCGTTGGTTTTTTTCTGAAAAAAGCATTTTGTAATTTTTCAAGCTTCCTAGAATGGCAACTAGAGTAATCCATAGCGACTAACTGACTGAGCAGTAAATCCAGCATCTGCTCAAAATATTCCTCGAAAACATCTGCACTCATGTCTTCACGATATTCACCAGTTTTCTATGACTTAAATGCTAGTAAATCTGAAACCATTGAAACAATATGTGTGATTATTATCCGCCTTTGCCAGAGGGCGCTTTAATTCCAGGGGACCATCCTTCTAAGAAAGCTTGGCGAGTTCTTATCTTGCCGTATTTTACCAGCCTTGTATCTCTCGTGTGTTCATCAAAGTAATGAATATTTAGATTGTCTTCTCGACACTTTCCTATCTTATTAAATATCATCTCCTCCAGAAAATAATCTCGTCTTTTTCCACCAAAATGGATTTTCTACTTTTCAGTTTTTCCTAACCAAAACCTATTTTCGTTGAAGTCTCTAGTGTCGTCTTGCCTATAGACGCACAAGAATTCTAAAGTTCGAATAGGGGGGGAGGCAGTATTTAATAACTTATATTATATCTTATTATTCCTTTCTTTTATGTATTACAGAGTTTCTAAAAATTAAAAAATTCAAAATAAAGCACTAACTTTTTAATTGGCACACTTTTAATACATTTTTATTAAATGCTGAGTTTTAAGAATTTATTTTAAATCTTAAATTTTTTATTAAACGTTTTTTAGAAGCAGATCAAATATCTAAGCGTCTTTAAATAAGGATCCTTTAAAAAATGAAAGGAAAATAATTATTGAAATTTCTGTTAGATACGCTTTAATATTATTGCCTTTAATAATTTTATTATTTGTATACAAAAAAGTTACAATAAGGATTGAAAATGCTAAAAACTACACAACCCAGAAATATGAATGTCCAACCTGGGTCTTCAAAATAAAAAAATCTGTCTTCGTAATAATATAAACTCAGCGATTTTATACTATTAAGTTTTAGAAGTTAATCAGATTTATTGGGAAAAATAGTTATTTCTTCAACTGTATAGAGTTTATTTCAAACAGTTTTTCGAAATAACTATTCGTTTAAATAAATAGCGAGTTTGCATGCTTTTAATAATTAAAAAAAAACAGCGTTCATTCAATTAGTTTAAATACAACTTTCAATTATTTTCTGACGGAAAATGTCACGGTCATTTTTAGAACACCTTGTATTTACTTTTTGCGAAAATATATGAAAGTACAACATGCTTCTTGTGAACGCTAACTTAAATTTTTATTGGATCTTTCGTTTGGATAAACACTGCGTATATGAACTACATGTATTCAGCGATAATATCACAAGTGCTTGAAATATTCCTGGAAAATTTTTGAGGTTACGAATAATTTTCTTAAAATATGCGCAACCAAATAAAATTTTCCAAGAATAATTTAAGTCTGAGTGGTATTAGGCAATATTTTGCACCACAATAATTGTAATATAAAAAAATATATAAGTCCAACCTGACGTTTTCAATTAATCTCACTCAATTGAAAATTATAAACAGAACTAAACACGGACGATAGACACGATTATTTTAGTAAGCAAAAAAAACCACCTACATCTCCAGTCATATTCAACATAGGTCATAACTCTATTTATATTGACTGCATAAAATTATATAATAACTGACCTGAACCAATCAGAAATTAATATAAAAAAACAGGATTTATTTAGAAATAAAAATATTATGTTTAAATATAATTCCTTAATAAAGATTGTAAGCCTAATTTTAAATTATAGGGAAAGGGTAGTTAAGATTATTATTATTTAGTGACTCAAGTAATCTAGCTAATTTGTTTGTTTTTCCTGGCATAAGATTATTGCATTTTCTTGTTCTCAATAAAGCTTTGTTGCAATTAAAAACTTGCCTAGTGATTTTGGCTTAAGGTACTTAACTATTTGATAAAAAATATAGTCAACATAGTTTTAATGAAAGAATTTGGACTTATGAAATTTTAATGACCGATGAAACAACGGCCATTAAATAACGAGGATTTTAAAACCGGCTTTAACAAAATGTCTCCAATACAAAAATCTATTGTAATTTCTTGTAAACACTGGCGGTGTTAAAAGTATTTGTACCGGCGATTGGGCACGTCAAAACAATATCTCTATAGGGGGCCCTTTCTTGAACCAATGAGGTTAAGAGATTAAGTGTAGGGGTGAGAGGAACTAGCTTTAATGTTATTGAGTTTCTTGCGAATCCAAAGAATGTAATATTACAATATTCAGTGTTTCATTTGTTGGTCATATTACGAAGGGTAGAGGTAAAATTAATTTATGCTCTGTTTATATTCCTTCAGGTAATCATTTTGCTTAGATTTGTTAACAGACAACGTTTATATCCTTTTTGACCAACTGTCTAATGACAAAGTTTTAATGTATGGGGATTTTAAAGTCTGTCTCGTAGATTGTGCATCAGCAGTAATCCAATTTAATGGCATAAAAAGATCCATGATCGTGAACTAGATTTCATATCTTGTAGTGAATTTTTATAGAAAAATTAGTTGATTCGGATGTATAATTCAATATGATTATTTAACATAGGTTAGGTCTATTGAAACCGACGTAATTAATATTTACTAAAATTTTGAGAGCTCTTTTCTCTAATAAATCGAAGTAATAAATAATAATCTATATATTTAAAATACTAACCCAGATTTTTCGAGTTCGAGAGACAGTTATACTGTACCAATTTACATGATTTTTTTTTGAAATGATCCTCTGGTTACACTATTTTTTGTATTGTTTTGTTGTAAATTTTTATCTATAAAACCGTTATAATACAATAACATTTCTGGACGATATGGTGAATGCGCCTCATATATTTATAATTCTACTGAAAATTCATCATGCCGTGTAACGGAAAAGCTAGAACAAAGTGTGCCTGGCCAGCTAGTACTTATAATTAATGTACTATGGTGATAAAAGCCAGAAATCTCTATTTGTAAGTTATTTTCATAATTTTTTTCAAGGTGTGTTTCAACCCTACGATGAGAATTTTTGCTCCAACACAGTCTAGATGAAATCAAAGTCAGTCGTCAATTCTACGAGTTTTTGTGAAGAAATATACTTCGTCCCTGCAAATATACAAATATATTTTTCCATTATTTTTAATTAATCTTTTGTTGAAATGAACTATTGTTTTGTTAAATTCTGTAAAATGGAAAATTATTCCTGAACAGCGTTAACTTCTCCCTAAGCGATCTATTGAATGCAATATATCATGTTACTTAGAATAAATTATTGCCTTTATCGATTGTCAAATTTAGGTGAATTCTGATGTGTATACTGATTTGAACAAAGCTTTCGACAATATAGACCATAACATTGCTCAAACTGGGTTCAGATTGGTAAATATTAAGATCCTATGCCATTCATATTGTAATTAAATTCAGTAAATAAATAAATTTAGTAAAAATCAAGAAGATAAAAATGAGAACTTAGGTCTAATAGATGTATGACAAAAAAGCAGAGAAAAGCATTAACATGTTGCGCTCTGTGATAAGAACTTAACTTAAATATTTGTCTTTTATGGATTCTTTAATGGTCTTTTACTGTAGAGTAAATTTTACATGCTGTATTTGGTCGCCTTTGTAAACGTATTGGAAAAAATACAAAATAAATTCTTACATTATAATCACACACTGTTGTTCGGTTTTCTCCGAACACACGACAAATTTATTCTGATATTTTTTTAATTTAGAATAACTAATTACCGCACTGATTGTCCTGCCCTACTATTTTCTGTATTTTTAAAACCAATAATATATTTGTAAACTATTTTATAAAACCAATTTGCGTAATCACTCTTCAATGAATCAGGTTTAGATGATAAGTTCTTTCAATACCGGCTTCTAAAATGTTGATATCTTTAATATGTCATTAGAACATTTCAAGAAACAAGTTAGGCAAATTAATTTATAGTGACACATCTTTATGTAGTATGGGCTAACATTTTTTTCTCTGTACTTCACCTGCAAATTGAAGCCACCACCTGTGGCCCCTAGGTCTGTTGGCAACTTATTTGTAATTAAAGAATAAATACAAATAAAACAATTGCACAACTGTGCGTACAAATTATAGTAGAATGGTTTCTACTTGCTTTCTCATCGGAAAAAATATTATCTATAAGTTTCCGTTTTAGAACACCTTATCACATCATCCCACTTAAGCTCAGAGGTTAAATTACAAAATCACCGCTTGTATTGTAAATATAGGCACAAAGCAAATATTAAAACTCACCTTAGTCCGTAATCACCAGATTGTTTATGGCTGGGTACTATAAATTATATTGCAGTTGTGTGGAAACATTTTGGACTCGAGTAAATAAGTTTTAACTCAACACGGGTTTCGAAGAACCTGCCGCTTCTAAAAATATTAAATGAGCGTTTTCCATAATTGGTCATATTTTTTGTTCAATTTAATTCCTCTCAGGTTTTGAGAAAAGTGCAATACTATGGTACGCTATCTACTTTCACTGATAACAATAAGTACACAAGGAGATACCAGTATATATCTATATCTTTGTCGCTGATGATAGAGAAAAACACCTGTTCAAATACAAAATTCAATTTTCACTAATAGTTTTAAACATTTAGCAGTGTTAGAAACCAATGTTTTAATATACATTACAAACGACAATGACATAATTTAAATTATTTCATGATACTTTTCAAATAATGTATCTCTACCAGATTTGCCTACACCAAGCTGAACTTGGGACATCACTAAATGCACATTCAATCTGAAAAATCAGAAAATGGTTCAAGTAACTTATTGACAATAATATTTTCTTGGTCACCAACGTCATAAAATATAGCCTTCTGTAGCCTTAAATCAGCTATCATTCCAATAAAAATAAATACAGTTGTTTAAAACATATTGCTGGGTATATTTACTTTTAAAACATTTTTCATACAAAAGTATGTCTTAATTTATCCTTCTTAACATTAAAAGTTAATGAATTGGGTTCTTTGCCGCATTCTAATTTTTTTTAACACACGGGGAAACAGTATGACCATATGGTGAATGATAAATATAGAAAAGCAAAAATAGACACCCTTGTTAGCAACTATGCTTTGTTTATTATTTTCATTATATTAGAGGTGGCACTCATTAGATCCAAAGAGTTTTCTTTTGAATAAGCAAAATTAATTTTATATAAGGTTAACATTATTATATTTTTGGGTACATACAAAAATCTGCTTAAAATATATGTTGTGATATTTTTCCTTACTAGTATGGACTCTTGAATGCTCCATGTGTTGATTTTTACTCCTTCACGGATGGAGAAATACAATGTGTTTTCATTCCGGGTATACATCCGTTCACTACTGTCGTTCTGAAAAGAACAGTTTTGCTGACGTTTCGCCAAAATCACATTTGGCATTTTCGAAGCTTTCTTTCTCGCGTCCGAATAGAGCGAGAAATATATATATATATATATATATATATATATATATATATATATATTATATATATATAATTGGAAGCGGGATAGAAACTTTATCAAAAATTTGTGAAAAAGAGTTTCAGTATCGGTATGATGTATTTTTAATTTTCTGCACCTTTACGTAATGTTTAAATATTAATTTACAAATTATTTCTTTTTATTAGGTATATATCGTAAATAATAAAAATCGAGGTGTATTCCTGGAAAGGATGATTGTTTTACAAGCAGTATATAATAATGAACACATTTAATTTACCTATGATTAAAAAATTGAAATTCGTTTTAAACCAAATAATTTCTTGCCTCTTTGAGCCTGAATTTTGGTAAATACATTATGTACAAGTAAGTTACCTATTTAAAAATCAGTCTGCAATTTTAATATTTTGAACATAATTAAGTTTCTAACATTATTAGTAAAATGTTTAATTTAGCAACAATATGGATATTTCTGATACAAAACGTTTAAAAACACAATGAAAATAAATTCTAATTATTTCTAATTATCAGTGAAAGCATAATGGTTTTGTGGGATACTAACAGGCCAGTATTTCTGCTAAATACATTAAATACATCAGCATTAATTTATTATTGTATTACAATGATTTTTTTGAAAAATTTCTTAAAGAGTTACAGAACTTGTAATTTCGATTATTTTTTATCCACTTACTATAAAAATTAATATATCTAAAAATAAGATAGTATAATTTAAAAATAGAACTTTAAATGTACTATTTCTCAACATTATCCGTTTATATTCAGAGTAAAATTATTCATGTCCAAAACTCTGAGAGATCATTTATAAAATAAAAATTAAATGTTTATTAGTGGGATATACCCATAGAAATTTACTGTAGACTTAGCAATCTTTAAAATATAACACTACAATGTATAAAACAAAAATACAAAGTTCTTACAACACCTGCAATATACGTAGTTTAATTAAGGCAGATTCAATGATCTCAAGAAATTCTTAAATCCAGAAAAGGAGATTACATTATATCACAGTCAAGATCATTGCATATTCTACACATTCTATCGACAAGAGCATAATTAGTCCTAAGATAATTAAGGATAATAATGGAGAAGAGATTTCAGTCATGAATGCACATGAAAGTTTATTTTTGTGAGAATATCAGGAGTATCAATAATGCTATGGATTATTTTGAAAAGTGTCATTAAATTATTGTATTCTCTCGTCTTTTTTTAAGATTCTAAATTAAGTATTTTTTTTATAGAATGTTCTAATTTAAATTTTCCTGGGTTAGGGTGGTTTAAATGCTGAAAATGTCTTTGAACTGTTTCTAATTGTTCAATATGAGTCACATAGTATGGTGACCAAATCACTGATTCATTGTCTAGGAAGATCTAATAATAGAATAATATATACTTTTAATACAGACCTTGTTGTTGAAATCAGACATATTCCTTAAAATATAGCCCATCATTTTAAAGTCTTTATTAACAATATGTTCTATATGAAGTCTAAAATTTAATTTAGAATCGATTATATTACGTATATTATATTATCAAAAGACACATTGCGTAAAGTATAATTATAGTAAATATTATTCTTTCTTCTATTAAACTGGATCTCTTTGCTCTTAATAATGTTCAACAGTATCCCATTATTATTAACCTCTTATTAACATCTACTTATTAACACACCACAAAATTGGATATATCATTCTGCAATTCCAAGCAAGTTTTCGAATTTTCAATGATCTTATAGACTTTTAAGTCGTATTTAAATCAATAAAAAGAGTCATTAATAAGACAGTTGGAGATAGACAGATGTATGTCATTTTACTTTACAAACTGAGTTCTGAGGGATAAATAACTTCTAACCCAGTCAAGCAGCGATTAGAATATTCTAACCTGACCAAGCTTTCTCAACAACATAAAATGATCTACCTTACACCTATTTTATAAAAATAAGTAAAATTCTTCTCTTCTTTTTTGGCGCTCCAACCCAAATTGAGTTTGGCCTCCTCTGTTTTCCTCTTCCATGCGTCTTGATCTGTTGCAGTTCTCCTCCAATTCCTGACGTTGATCATTTCTAGGGTATCCTTTGATATACCGTCTTCCCATCGTAACCTGGGTTCTTCTATCAATCTCCGGCCATCTGGTCGGGTAAAAAGGGCCTTCTTTGGGATTCGCTCTGCTAGCATTCGTTGGACATGGCTGGCCCATTCCAAACGTTTAATTCTAATGAACTGGGATAATTTAATTTGGGTTCTTTATACAGTTGGTATAATTCATGGTTATATTTAATTACCTAAATCCTCCATCGTTGGTTGGTCCGTAGATTCTTCTAAGAATTTTTCGCTCAAACATCCAGCAAGTCTGAGGCCCTACTGCTCAACGTCCAGCTTTCGCTTTCATATGTTACCACAGTGCGTATCAGCGTTTTACAGAGTCGCAGCTTGGTGTTTTTGTAGACACAACGTGATCTCATAACAGGCAGTAGAGAGAAGAAGGTGCGGTTTCCTGCTGCAACTCTCTTTTGTATTTCTACTATTTCATTGTTGATGTAATGACAGATCAGAAGTATTTAAACTGCTCCACCACTTCAAAGCTGTAGGTTTCCATTTTTTTGCATAAAAGAGTTCGCAGGTGCAATTTTGAGCACGATATATGACGACTAATGTCAATAAAGCGGCTAAGAGAGTTTTAGAAAAAAATTGCAGGGTGATATTTTGTCAGGTTGCAATCTCTTTAACTTTGATGTACTTTTTAATATGACGTGACTGGTAATTTTTATAGCAAATTTTAAATCTTTATTAAATTCTGTAGTTTTTATGTTTTTTAGATTTTTCCGTATCTTATACCGCTTAGAAATTATTTAGCAAAATGTCAATTCCTGAATAACTAACTTGAAGATCATAAATAAGGCTGGGCAAATATGCATGAAAAACACATAAAATATGCGCATAGATATGCATGTTCTTCATTAAATTAATGTTAATAAATTTAAAACATGCAGTAAAATAAACGATTTTTATATTGAAAGTAAGTACATGTATATTACGTTTTTATTATTAACTAGTCGACCCCTGCACTTCCTTGCGCTTACAAATCAAAAAAGGAATACGAAAAATTTGCCTATAACAATAATTAATAACTAAAACAATAGGGATATGCCAAACTATTTAAAATAAACCATACCAAAGAAATCCGTTTTTAAATAAATATATATAAAATATTTTTAAAAGCCTTGAACAACTGAATCATTTTAAAATAATATTTACTTTAAAAAAATATTTATAAAATAGGAAAATCAAATTTTACCCCATTTCACTCCCTTAATTTAGGTTATTATTTTTAAAACCCGTTTTGAAAATTTAGTTGAACAGATACTGAAAAAAAAATAAAATTACCTCTTTTCACCTTTTTATCGGTGAGATTTCGAAAAATCCGAAAGTCGGTTTTTAGATAAATATTTCTAGAAACTATTGACGAAAGAATTGTTCTTAAAACTCATTTTGTGGAGAAGATATTGCTAAAAAAATTTTTTTGAATCCCTTCAAGAATAAAATTTTAAAAAATCCAGGAACAACTATTGCACCCCCCCTACGGGTGGAATTTCTAAAAATTCTTCTTTGTTAAAACCATTGACAAAATAATTATTATTAAAAACTACTGACGTAAGTATTGTTTTGAAAATTCATTTAGTTGAAGTGTTATTAAAAAAAGGGGAAAACACAATTAACCCCATTTCACCCCCTTAAGAGTGGAATTTAAAAAATCCAGAAATTCGTTTGTAAATAAATATTTTTAAAAGCCACTGACAAATTAATTGTTTTAAAAAATTATTTAGTAAAAGAGATATTTTTCACACCTTTTGTAGCGAGTTTGAAAAAATTCATTCTTATCTTGTACCTACTTTACAAAAAGATGGTCTACGCCAAAATATGTAAAAACCTCATTTTCTTTGGTCTAGGTTAATAATAAAATACAATTTTTCATATCAAGTCGTTTCGCTCATTCTGTTGAGCTTTTTCAAAATTTTATTTAGGCTTGCTTGATCCCTAAAAAGTATTTCTTCATAAAAAAAAAACGGGAAAATATATATAAAAACCCAAATATTATTATACATAGTGGAGTTTAAAAGCTATAAAATTGTCGTATTAATAACATTAAATTTTAAACTTATTTTTTAATTCTAATTTTTTTTTAGAGAAGTCACGTAACTCCTGACACTTTTAAGAACCGATTTAGAGTTCTTTACTAATTTTATGTTTTCTAAAAGTGGTTTCTATCGGAGCTAACCTTTTAAGAATACAACTACAGTTGCACTTAATAAATGAAAACTACTGGTAAATTTCTTTAGTTTCCACACTTCTTCTGCTTTCAAAAGAAATTGTGAACTATTATATTGTTTCAAAGTTTTGAAATGTTTGGTCTTTGTCGGTTGTTTGTTGCATCGGCTCATTGGTGTTGTTTCGAAATTCCTCATAATTAATGTTAGTGTTAAACTATAGACGTAATTGCTGCTGTTTCTTAACCATCTGCTGGGAGCAGTACTCTTAAATTTCTTCTTCAATTCGAGGCAAGAAAAATGCTTGAAGCATTTGTGAATACCTATTTATTTAATTCAATAAACACATTAGAGGCATAACCCAAATTGTGTTATTATCTTAATATTAGTTCAATATAATACAAATATCATTACTTACATATGATACACTTTGCTTTTAGCATTGTATTAAACGGTTCATAACTTAGTATTTTCCAACATCGGTTCGACCGATACTTTAAAATTTATTTGCGACAGCACAAAGCTGCTGTCCACCGAGCCACATAATAATTTGTGGCCAAAACACCAAGTCAATAATTTTCTACGAAATTCTAAATCTTTTAGACCTATTAACTTGCGGCGGTCTTGATAGCCAAACTAGACCTATCAGCGCCCATACAACGCAGCGATATTCTAACGTGCTACGAACCAAAGCGAAGTACAGTGATTTCAGTGTCCTATTGACGTATAACCCCACCATCTTAAAAGCCTTAGCTTCAACATTATCAGTGTCAAATATTACTCCCAAGTCGTTTATGATGGCGTGCCTTTTCCAAGAGAAAGAAATAATGTTCTAAAATTAAGAATCGACATTGCCTACTCCACAATAATTCTTTAGATCTTCTGCAAAAAAAAACAAGTGCTGGCAATCCTGGAGATGAAAGGATAAGTCATTTATATAAACAAGGAATAAGATTGGCCCTAGATGGGACCCATGTGGAACACCAGATGATACACGAATTTCTTTGGATATGCAGCGATTTATACAGATAACTTGAGTTCGACCTGTATTGAAGCTAATCCAAGATAGTAGTGAATCAGCCATACCAAACAATATTTTAAGTTTGCTAATAAGGAGATCGTGATTGACCCTGTCAAAGGCCTTTCTAAAGTCAAAATAAGTGCGTCCACTGAAAACCGCCGTCGATTGCTGTACTTATAAACTGAGAATATATTGATAAGTTTGTTAAACAAGATCGGCCATAAAGAAAACAATGCTGTTGCTATGAAATTACTCCACGGAAGAAGACCAACAGCTAATCAGTAACTATAGACTCCAGAATCTTTGCTAAGTAACTCAAACCCTATATTGGACGATAATCTCTTATGTCTTATTGCCAGATTTAAAAGGGGGTGTTATATGGCGAACTTCTATAAATCTTTCTAGTGTAAAGATTTCTTTAAAGAAAAATGGTCCAATTATAATTTCAAGTCTTCAAAATGGTATAAAATTCAAGGCACTTGCTTTATAGATGAATATTTTATTTATATTAATAATTATTATAATTAATAGTCTTTTTACGCCCATAATATGGTCATTAGGGGTAATTTAGAATTACTAACAAACTTTCTATTGCCCTTTTAATTTCCATATTTGCGATTCTGCTCACAGATTTAATGTAAATGCTATTGCTATGCACACAGAAAAAATGCTAAACACTTGACGAATACCCTCATTGTCGTCTAAAACAGGCTGCCCGACTAAAAACCTCCTTGTCCCTGCGATGTTAACAAACAAAGTTACCTTGCAGTAGCTAAAGCGATATCGATCTCGTTATCGAAGATATCGATCTAATTGACGACCGTAAACGTAAACGGCTACTAATAATAAATCTTTCCAGTGAGAATATTACTTGAAAATAACTAACTCCGCAACTTCCTTTAACGTTGAACAAAGCTTGTAAGGACAAATTTATAGGCAAATTGTCTGAAAAATCTACTGGCATGGGTAAGACAAAATTAAATAAATTACAGTGTATAGTTTTTAGTTAGTCATTTTAGTTATTTCCTTATTGCTACTGTTTGGGTTTTGTAATGAGTGCCATTTGCTGCTGGCGTTAAGTGGCGCGTATGGCTGGTAGGCATTATTTAAAAACTTCATTACGTTATAAATATGCTCCTACATACCCAGGATATTTGAGGTAGTAGCGATGTATTTTGTGACTCTGTAATTTGTAAACAGTAGGAGTTAATTATTTGTATTTTATGAAAGGATGAAACCAATAACTTTAATGACCAACGTTTTACAATCCGTTATAAAAATTTTTCACTTAGGTGGCTGTATCTTATTTAAACTAAACACGGTGTAAATTAATTCATGTTTGAAACTTTGTAAGACCACTTATCTCATTAAAATAAGAAAAGGGGAATGTTTACCCTTTTTTTTTTAATACATCTCGTAAAGTATATTCAGAGATATAAGAAAGTGACTACCTGCCTTGAAATAAAAGCGGATTTGTCAAAATAATAATAAATAATTATCATTAAAATTAAAATGTTCCATATTTGGAATTATTTGTGAACATTAAACTTCTCGACGCGATGATTCGGAAGAGACTGGAAACCAATAAAAGTAAACAACTTTAATTACGGCAACCTGATTGGCGGTTTTGGATTTTGCCGGTTTTGGTACCAACTGATACTTGGAGATTGGAAAAATTTGAAACTAACCCTGATTTTGAACATTAAATTTCAACAGGATTTTGTCGGATTGAGTTCACATTTTCAAGTTTAACCGCTTGGGCGTGTTTAAAACTATACATCTATGTGTTTATCCCATTTTCGCAAAAAATGGAAATGGTTGCCTTTCCTTCTAGACCCCTCATATCTGAATGTACTTATACATATTTAAATCTTATTTAGTAGAAGATATACTATAAGGCGACTTAATATGTTTAAGAATTCTACTGGGTGTTATTTTCATACTTTCAAATGTTTACCGTTTCCTCTGATATATGTCAAAAACTGAACTACGCGGTATTGACCCATATATTCGGACACCTTGCTTTCTCCAAACGGGATATTTCTGGTAAATACCCAAAAGGGTAGCGTTCAAGTTAGTTCCCACACCCTCAATGCCGAACTTGTCGTCAAAATATCTGTATCATTTTTCATTTTATAAACATAAAACGATTGAAAGGGTATTGGGGCAAACATTTGGTTTTATTGTCCGACGTCAAAGGGTTTGAGCGGTCAAGTTCTGCATTCCCACACATCACAAATATTATTTCGTAGGAGGAGGTTGAGTTCGTAGGTTAGAGATCATTAATTGCCTGATAATATTTTAATAGCGGAGAATTTTGTATTATTTTTCTGAAAATTGTTATAATCATACTTCAGTCTGAAGTTGGGGATATTTTATTTATTTCTTAGAAATTAATATAGGGCTAGGAAGTAGCTTCTATAAAAGGAATAAAGGCGATATCAAAATTGTAATGACCTAACATTACATTAAGAAATATTACCTAAGCATCATTGAGCAAGATCAATTTTAATATCTGGTATTTTAAATTTGTGTTTAAATGTCAGTTCCACAACACGAACCCGCATGGTATATACGGTACTAACCCCCGGTTGCACAAACATTAATTGCTGTTTAGAATATTTAACCGAGCTTTCGAATTTGACAAGCTGCTCACAGAAATCTCGGAACCCACTGTCAAATTTGACATTCCGTCGAATCAATTCACAAACACACATGTTGAATCCAAAATCCCTAAATATTTTGACGTCCTCTTTAGTAAAAAAGCAAATCACATGATGTTTTCCCAACACTGTGGCTTTTTTCTAAACAATATTTTCAGATATGAAATATATAAAAATTTTGGGAAATATTTACTTTACGTATTACGCTCAATGGGTTTAGGGTTTCTGTTGATTCAATTATTTGAACGCTCTTCATTCAGTTTTGGATTCTGTTCGTAATGATTTATCATCTGATTCGGACCTTCAGTAGGGTTATTATGACTAGAGGGCGCTGCTGTAACGTCTCTGGGCTTCTGATTTTATAAGTCTGTTAAATTTAATTCTTATTTGATCTTTATTCTTGAATAAACTGCACTTGTATTTTGTATTCAAGAGTATGGCAAAAGTTAAGTAACCATTTAGTTATATATCTGAACGGCATATTGGTATTTTCAGCTGCTAATTGGCATTTTTAGTTAATTCAGTCTATCTAGCATATCCTGGAACATTTTTTTAAAAGGCATATTAAGCTCTTTTTGTTATTTTTCTAGTTTTTCTCTCGAAGGTGATGAATGATGTAAATGTGTTGTAATATTTCTACCAGCAGCTATTGTTTCAATCATGGACTTTTGTGATTTTGCAGAATTTAATACACCAACTATAGTGAATGAATGAAATAAGACTCATTGTTGTTCATGTTGTTGGTAATCGCGCACGTTTTTAAGAGATATTTTAGTTTCTTGAAGTAACTCAATTAACATAGCTTTTCATTGATTTTTATTTAACCTTAAAATTAAGATTCAAATACAACTCTGCCGTCTAGGAACAGAATTGGACTGGATTTCCAGATTAAAACAGGATTTTGTTGATTTTTAATGGTAGATATTATTCAGCTGAATACTCGATTCGGCCGTATATTTCTTTTACGAATATTCGTTTAAGCCGGATAAAGAAAAGTATTATTCGCGGTATTCCTCTATTTTATGCTGATTTAAATACAAGTATCTCAAAAAACTTTTTTTTTTGAACCTGATAATCATGATAATATCAGCCTGCGAAGTTCAAATCACAGCAGCATAGTCCAAATATGGCCTTACTAATGCGTTGTATCAATTAACAAAAGTATCAACTCTAATAAATTTTGAATTTGTAATTACAAACACCAAAGCCGTACGTATCTATATGCTTTGTTGGCAATAAACATCTGTTAAACCTGAAGGTTGCCTGCCAAAAGATTCCCAGGTTCTTACATTCAGTCTTCCTAACTACAACAGAATTGCCTATAATATAGTTAAACTATTGTATATGGATTCGGAGTAATATACCTTTTATGATAATGCCTTCGCTCTGTCGCACTTCGGCACCTAACCTGGTGGAGTACCGACCTACCTAGGCTGTCAAAAAGAAAAAACATTATATTCGTGATCAGCGTTCAAAAATCTACTTATTTTGTATGTCGTTATTTTGTACCAGAGTCTAGTAAACCATTTTACAATACAATCTAGGTCTTTTTGTAATTTGCTTCAATCATCAGATAGTGAGATTATTTTAAAAACTTTAAGGTCATTAAAATAACCGTCTCTGTCTATGCGAATTCGTTGACCACTTCACCCACGACTACTATAATACTCCATCTGCCAGGTCAGTAAATTCATTGCTTTATAAACTCCTGAATGTTATCTGGACATCTCGAGGGGCCGTTTAAAGCAATTCAGGAAAAAATCAGATAGCAATCGCGAAGAAAGAATTATAAAGAGAAGTCTTTTTTGTTATCGAGTTTGTTTTTAATTTTTCATTGAGCTGTGAATCTCTTAGACGAATTTAATAAAAACAGGACCAACAAAGACGTAGGTGATGTTAATCTTATAATCTTGTGAAGACGCCTTGGACGTAAAAGAATAATGACGGTCAGTAAATGGCAATTTTAGAGAGGTTTTTACATAAAAAGAAAGGATAGTTTAAGGTAAATGATAAGTGCTTAAACAGCACATGTTTAACGTGACGTATAGATTTTATTATATAACTGTTATGTTAGAGGTAAATGAAGTAATAAACATATTATGATTTATATTATTTATGAAAGTCGCGGACGTAATACAGTACAGACCTACGAGCGTGGGAGTTTTCTCATTTTACACCTCGCATGCAGTTCTTTAGACGCTTACCTTATAAAACTACCGTTACAGGTCATTATTATTTTATCGTAAATCTGGAAAATCAACATGTGTGTGTGCACTGTAAGCCTGTTACTTATGGGACCTCATATGTTTTACGGCTCAATAAAAACATCAAGTGCTCTTGCATACGTTGAACAGTCATGATTTTGTGCTTGTCCTATAATCTTGCATAACTAATGTAACTCTTTTTTATTTTATATCGGAGAACCACCAACACTTGTACAACATTTTCAATTTTTTAGGCAGTAATTATTTGACAATAATATGCAATATGGAGTAATAAAATAAGGCAAACATTTCTTTTCGTCAGTTATTATATCATCAAGTAAACTAAAATAAAGGTTTTGACATTTAGGGTAAAGATGTAGACAATAAATAAAAATTAATTCAAATTCAATTCAATGCCATTCAAAAAATACTTTATTGCCATAGAAAAAAAGCTGATTTAAGTAAATTAAATCTAAAAAAATTAGAATAAAAAAGTGAAAACACTAAGAGCTCTCACACAAAATACACAAGAACATGAACAAATATATAAATTAAAGCAAAGTGCAAACTCAGTAGAACAGAAAAATATATGTAATCACTAGACTAGTAGGATAGAAAATAAATTATCTTAAACTAACAGACAAAAATAAATTCTAGGCTAAAACAAACTAAAATGGGAAAATGCATGCTGACGGAGTGAGCCAAAAAAATCTTTAATAAAGAGAATAAAAATAAACAAAAGAGAAGAAAAAAAACAAACATTGCTTATTCAAGCGCATTCATAAAAACATCAGTCAAGTCATAATAAGCTTTTGAAATTAGCAAATGTTTAAGGTACATTAGAAAAAGTCTAAGGGAGGTGGCCGTCCTAGCATGGTTTGGCAGATGATTAAACTTTTTTCTTCCTTCATATTATGAACAAATGCTTAATAAGAGCCTTCGTTGGAATTGACAAAGGCAAATCTTGAGCCTGACGCGTATTCAGGGAAGCGGAATGTTACTTAAAGAGACATTTGATAACCATGGAAGCTATAAAAAATAGGTTCCTTTTAAAATTGTTTTTCATTTTCTTCAAGACTGTTTCATCTGAGGGAAAAACTTTTATCTGTCATATTTGGTCCTAGTTATATACTTTATATAGTCGTTTTGCTATAGCTAAACACATAGGATTGTTATTGAACAATTACTATCCATTTATAGCGTTACAAAAAATAAAAATCTTAAGTTGTCATAAAGTTGTCTTTTTAAACTCAAAACCTAAAACTTGTTAAGAGATAATTTAAAGTTTAAAATTTATATAACAATACGCACATATTTTCTTGTTTCCCTTCTGGTTAAAAAATCTTGTCTTATTCAAGATTAGACATAGGTAAGGTTTTAATTCTGGCAGTATATTAACAACTTGTCTAACTTCGATTATTTATCTCTTTAAAGGTCTATATTTTATTTCTTTTCCTTTTTGTTCTCCACATAAATTTGGTTTCTTTATCTGCTGTCATCAATCGATCTTGCCCTTAGTTGCAGATTTTAAATTATAACCCCTGTATCCATAGCTTGTAAAAGCTTCTCGACCATCCTTCAGTCCCTTGAGGGTTTCTTATAGTTCATTTTTCTTGCACCAATTTAGTACCATGAACTGTACGAAAGTGTAAAATTTGATTCATCAATTTTCGGGATTTGGAACCGGTAGTTTTACTATCAAAAAAGATTTTCAGTTTTTTGTTTTGTAGGAAAAACAACCATCACTCGGTTTGTCATGTAGTTTTTAAAATAATAATTTATACGTTTATAGGGGTTTCGAGAAAACTGGCAAACAACAGTTCAACATTCAAATCAAATGCCTACGTTTGGATATTGATCAATGTCTTCTTCAGGGCTAAAAACACTAGAATCAGAAAAAATAAAAAACGTGTACTTCTGAAAAATTCAAAATAAGTTTAAAATTCAGTGTTTTTCTCGGTTGACTTTGGGGACAGAAATTCCAATTTGTGTGTTTGTGGTTTTCAATAAAAAATAATAGGCCACTATACAGAGTGTTTGGCGGCTTATTTTATCACTAAAAGTTAATTTGGGCTTGTGGAGTCCGGGAGGACCACCCAATTGATTTTTTATGGGTAACATACGCGACTGTTTTTTTATACGTTTATTTTTTGTTCTTCGTCTTTTTTGTATCTTACAGAAATTAGATGGAAAATGGAAAACATAAAAAAACAAAAGTTTATTTTGTTAAAGGTAATAGAAACTAGGAAGACCCCGTTTTTGTGGCAAGAGTTTTTCAGCTAGGAAAGTCAATAAACTAAATAATAATAACTACAGATTTTATTACAATTACATAAAAGTTACACGTCAATAATTATTATTGAAACTAACTTCCTCTAGCTATTATTATTTGGTTCCTGAAATTATATTCAGTAGTGTTGATTTGCAGATAAAATAAGCCAAGGATTGACAGTCTTTAGTATGTATATGACATTTAGGAACAACATGTAAACAAAGTTTTAAAAACATTAGAAATATGCCATATTTCTTTATTTTGAACTACAATCTTGTGCATCGGATATTAACTACCTATTTTATTAATTTATCTGAAATTTAATTTTCCTCTTTACTAGTTAAATTCCAAGATTGTTTAGCATTAATTATAGCATTATTAGAATAAAAAGTAAATAAAAACCACGATTGGTTAAATAAAATGCGTCACTTCTGATATGTTAAATACATTAGTGTTAATTTTTTTTTCGTATTTTGACCGTTTCTATTTAAATTGAAATACTTTAAATAGACCTGTATAAAAAAGTCAAAGAACGTCTAAAAACTATTATAAATAATAACAAAAATATAACCAAAATATTACAAACTTTATTATGCTGCTGTTTAATGTTTATCAAAATAAAAATTAATTTCATGGACCTAAAGAACTCTCGAAAACGAATAGCAAATGAAAAATTCATAAAAAAATGTCCGGTTATGATCCGAAATTGAATATAATGCTAAAAAGTTGACCTGGACCGCCAAAAAAAGAAAAGGTTCGGACATCGGTCAGATGCTTCATCATCAAGATCGTCGTAACACGGTCTGACTTTCAGCAGGTAAACACAAAGAAATTGCAAGGTGTACAGATCCTAATCTTTCACTTTTCTCACGATACTATATCTTTTCTTTCTTGTGAACTTTAGCATTACTCACGTATACGGTTGCGAGCTATTGATAAGGAAATGTCTGCGGATAAAATGAGAGTATGTTGCGAAATTAGTGTATGAGCCTTTGTCTTAACTAATGACGGTATTACGATCTGATGCCCTTTAGTTTCCTTGCTAGCAGTTTAGATTTTTGTATCTAGCTTTGCATGGGAATTGCGGATAAAAGATGAGTTTATAAGAAAGTTGAAGTTCAGTGTTTATGAATAGGTCTGAACGATGGAGATAGTGATCAAAGCGAAACTTTTACGTTCGACTGATAACTAAGGCAAGGCATTAGTAGTGCCAAATACATAATATCTTGCATATATGCAAAGTTCTTTAAAAAACGCATATGATGTAAAAAATATGTAAAAATAAAGGGGTTTCAATTTTAAAATGAGATTATCGAGTAATCTTTATTGATACGAAATAATGGATATTTCATCACCTAATACTTATTGTATGTTTTTATTACAATCAGGGATGTTAAAGTATTAAAAATTTAACATTCATTACCTAATTAACCACTGCAGCAAATGTATTTTGCTACATTTACTACATGGGAAAGAAATAAGTTTTAAAAGTAGAAAAATCACAATTAATAATGGTGTTAAAAAATAAAGTAATATAATAAAACATTGATCTAAGGTCTAAATTTAAGATATAGAGAAACCTTAACAATAATTAATAACACAAAACTGGTGCTAAAGTTAATTATGTTATTAGTACAAAAACACAGAGTGTGTTTAAGTTGCCTTATTTTATTACTGGTGGTGTTAAACAATACCACCTAAAAAATGTATTGACGTTTGAGGTTATGGGCTTTTAACAGAGAAGCAACACGTGACTAAAAATAACCAATGAGGGTTTGCTATATTTGCTACTTCCCTCATGTCATTCAGTACGTTTACCACGGAAGTACAGTAGTAGGCAGCAAATGTAGTAATATCGAATTCGATTTTTCGGCTACTATAACATCTGTTTGGTATATGTTATATATGTGGTTATTACCAAATAACTTTTTATATTTTTCTTTTTGAGCCTTTTACAATATTTTTTTATTGTTTGCTGAAACTAAAAATAATAAAAAACAGCTAATTAAAACAAATCCCAACAAAAATTGCTTTGAGCTCTTTAACGTAATACGGGGTGTTAGGGGTTTGACTACAAACATTTCAACATAGGATAGTATGAAGGATTTTATACAACATAAACCATTGGTAAATTCGAAAGGGTTTTCGAGATATTTAATTTTGGAGAAGGTGTCAACTAATTCCAAGACAAAATGGCAACATTGCTATTTGCTTGGACATCAATGTGATGACAATCTCATCACCTGTGTTTTGTCAACAAAGAAGTATAAAAAACCTGTAGGTTTGAAAACGATTCATTTATTCTATTTTGATTATCTTTTTGGAATGTATAAACTAATTTTTCCAGAGTGCTCAAACCAGGGTTTGTCTCTACTAGGGCTAAAATATGTTCCTCCCTCCTTTTCGGGTGTTATTTGCCTCTCAGGCCCCCGAATAGTTTGACGGACGTTTACACTTTCCGTATCGCGAAGTCTTTGTAAAACCACCACAAATGTTCTGTCATTAGGACACCTCCTGTTAGGATATCTCCTGTTATGAGCATTCTGTCTACACTCTCCCAAAATAAGTAACATGTCTGCATATTTAATATTCGTATACATTTTTAAAGAGTTTTTAAATCTTGACCACGTATTAAAACGGTAGAAAAATTAAGGTGAAAGAACCAAAAAACAAGACAACTGCAACTAATATGTTTTTATATGGTAAAATAAAACAATTTATTCATTTTTTATTTAATAAATTTTCGTCGTTTAGATATTTTACTGATAAAAAATGTGTAGGCATTTTGTAGAAAATCATATACTTCATTGTTTTACACAATAAAATTAATAAATGTGTTAACGGTGTAAATACAACTGTAGGGCCGTTTTTCTCAAAAATTGTAAGGAGTTGACCCTATGTTATTTAAGCATTTCTTAATCAAAACGGTTCATAGTATCACGTGTTAAAATATTTGTAGTCAAACCCCTAACATCCCGTAGATCTCGCAGTTTAAATTTTGACTGGTTTCGTGCTTCCTTAGGAAATCCGCGTTAAACATTTCACAAGATCACATTATTTATTTTAAGAAGAAATTTTTGCCAATCATTTTTCCGATATTCATTAATAATAGCAATAATATATATAATTAATGATAATAATAATCAAGAATCGGCAAGGTGCAAATCCAAAAATCTCCCACGCTTAAAACTGTCGATCATGCTCCAGATTCACCGGTGGCTTGAGAAAGGGCCGGTAAAAGGGTCAACTCATTCAGCACTTGTCCCTAAAGGACAATGGTCAATAGCGGACCTGCCGAGAATGTCACAAAGGGCCATTATAAGTCGATTATCGCACTCCTTCATTCCAAAACTGAACTAAAAATTGCTAATAATTAATTTTTTCGTCTGTGTGTTATGTCATTATCATAAAATTTAATATTTTTCTTTGTTTATTTATATTAAATTTAAAGGATAATTTGAAATACTTCAAAATGCATAACGAAATGCCATTTAGTACTGCCTTTGTGGAAATTATATTTGCTTTATTTTTAGTAAGTATTAACTAGGAAATTTCGATGTATGTATGGGTAGACACTGAACAAAAAAAACGTAACGAAACGTCGGATTTTCCCTCAGCTCCACGCAGCTAATTTAAAAAATGGACAAAGGGAAAATTTTCATGATAATTAAAGGTGGTATGTTTTTTTTTTCGTTCTGGCAAACCTGGGTTGTATAGAAAAAGTTTGAGCTTTAGGTCTGGTCCAATTAAAACTTTGTCATATGTTTAGCTTGCTAGTGCAGTAGGTTCGTATATTTTAATTAATTTTCCGAGATATGTACATTAATTCTACCTACACTAACTAGTTGTTGAGGAGTCTTCAAAATAGACTGAGCTGAAGCATTGTTACGCATCAAATTAATATATTTAATACAATGACTTAAAGTTAACTAATTTTTTTTCAGTGATAATTTTAATTTGTTACGTTCAGGCTACTAGTTATTAGTTTTTGCATATTTCGTAGTATAATTTTGTATAGTTTTTTCTACTTATTTTGATCAGATTTATGTAAGAGTTTTTTCAATGAGGCAATTTATTTGGTAGGAATCAATTTATCTAAGTATATATTTATTTAGATTTCTCCCTAGAGACAATTATCTACTATTTGTCTGACACCTTGTGCTCTTCTCACAGAACAAAAGACCCCTTTTAATGGTTTGCAATAGATTGCTTCTATTGCATTAAAAAGTAGAACAAATAGTATAAGAATTACATGAATTAAATAGAATTCAGTATTTGATTTACTTAAGAAAATATTTTACTCATTATATTAGGATATAGGAAAATATGGGTAAAATATTCATAATATATCATATGATCATCATCATATTAATAATATAAGATCGATTTTTTATATTTGGTCATTTTCTTTTATAAGAAATTCCAATTCATTTTATTCCTGTGCCTTAGTTTATTTCTGACATATTATTCTTTCTCATCATCCATTCTTAATATATTTTTATGATAGTCATTACCGAATTCACTTTTTATTTTTTTAAAATTTGTATTATAAATTAATATTACGAAAATTAAAGGTCGTTCTAATGCGACAACATTTTTCATTTTCTAAATAAGCAGTGTCTATATGAATCTAATAATGTTAAAAGACTCACCAAACTTGACATTTTAACGATATGTGGTTTTTGCCGATGTCCACATTTATACAGATCCTATCATTAATATTAATTTTAAAATCCAAATAAGTTTGTTCTGTTTCATTATGTAAACTAAAGCTTTTTTTGCTTTAAGCACTCTGTATTTCAGTATCAAACAAAGTGTTACTATTTATAGTTGGGCTATCTTGGTTTGTTTGACCATTTCCTGTATGGTTGGTTAAAAGGAAATAAATTAAAATTGTTGATATTACTGACGTGCATTTGATTAATTCATATAGAAATCGAAATTTTACATGAAAAATTGTCAATGATGTTGAACATAATCTCACACCTTGTATTACACAGAGTGTTTTCATAACGGAACTTCAAGAATCAATTCCTCACTACATTTTTTTTTAAAAAATGTTCAAATAAACGTATATCCAAAAACGTTGGTATGTGTAGATATACCATTTTTTTACTTTGATTTTGTTCTAGTTTGTCTCTTTATATTTTTTGAAAATGTATTGTTAAATTATAAATTAAGCGCTATCCCATACCAGCAAATTCAGATATAACAGTTTTGAAGTCGAAAAATTATTTAGTAAATGTTTCAAAAATAAATACTGCCCTAACGGTTTCTTTGTCAATACTGTTTGAATTTAAAACTATGCATTAAAAAATTTCTCACACTTCTTATTAGAAATAAAAACTGTTGACCTTAAACCCTCCTAAAAAAATCTGTGGGGCACAATCTCGGTTTGTGTGTGTGAGAATTTTTCTACGTGCATCTCGCTATTTTTTTCACCTGGCCATAAAAAACGTGGGGTGAGATTTTTTAGCATATGTTTTTTACCAGCGTAATATATCTTTTTCTATTAGCTGGACTGTTTTTTCACCCCTGGGCTTCGTCCTGAAATAATTATTAGGGGTTCAAGCCATTGACAAAATTGTGATTTCTGTCGAGGCTAGGAAACTTAGGACTAATTTTTGCTTGATAGATTTATATTATTTTATTGACAATATTTTATTTTTTTAATTTTATAAATTTTTACAAAAATTGCATTTAGTTAAAATAGTTTTTATAATTTATTTTAAAAAATGCGATAGATAGTTTATTAGATATGTTTCGCCCCTTTGTTCATAGTTTCCAAATAAAATATGTCGTACTCTACAAACAAAATGTATTTTTAGATTTGATAATTTAATAATAAAAAGTTTATATTAATATAAATTATACATTACTTTCAATAAGACTTTTTTTTTAATAAATCAAACTAAATATAATATTACTATTAGTATTAATTATAATCTATACAAAAAAAATACTTATTTATTTAAGAAAATAATATTTTAATTTATAAAATTAAAATAAAGGTCCTTTTAGAAAAAAAACTGGTTTTGTAATATAGACAATGTAGTTTTATAAAAAAATATACAATTTTGAAACAGTATATAAAATCTAAATAAACATGCGAAAATGCTTTAATCTACATTTTTAATAACCTTTTTACTTATTATTATTATTTAATAAAACTTTAGAGATATATTCACAGATATAATATATAATAAAATAATTGAATTGAATTCAAATTTTGAGGATAAGTATGAGTAACATCTTAAATGCTTATAACTTAGGAATTAAACTGCTATTTTACTTTTTCAATATTTCATTTTATATTTATAATATAATATTTTATTAAAAACAGGCTTTGCTAACAATTAATAATGTATAACATTAGGGTAGACAATTGAACCTCGTTTATTTTATATATGTTTTTCTAAATACCTATATATGTAACAATATGAACCCAACTTTGAGTACAATTCATTAATAAACGAAAAGGTTTATCAAAATTTTACGGTTGGAAATAAATGTTGACACTTTTTTCCCACCCTGTATACATCAGTCAAGATACGAAAGGTCTCACAAGAATTAATCAGTGGATTTTTTAGTCTTCTCCTAACTCACGAAAACAAACTTCCCATTAACTAGAGAACAAAATTTTTAAGTGAAATTTTTAATCCTAACCTCTAGCATCTAGTTGCCCTGGCAATTAGAACTTTCAGTTTGTGTTTGTTTCAATGTTTTTCTTATGTCACTTTCATTTCTTGTAGATGTGACATTTAGAAAAAGCATGTGTTCCATTATAGCAAGTCATCTTAAACACATTATTGACAATTTAGACAAAATTTAAACCTTAAAAAATTGACTAAAATATTTATATATATCAAGCAGGCTAACGAAACAAACAAACACAAAATAAGAATAATACGTTTTTTTTGTATAAATAAGGGTTAATAAATAAACTAAACTAGTTTAGAAATTAAATAGGTAGACCGGACTTATATGTTTATATAGGTTTCTACTGAATTCAGTTCACTCAAATTACGCACAGGTTTTAAATATTTTGTCTTAAAAGATTTGATTAATAACTATCTAAATTACCATAGTTCACAAAATAAACCTGCCTGGCAAAGTTCGAAATGTCGCTTATTCAAAATGTACATGCAACGGACTTTGAACTTTCAGAAAAAAAACATGACCGAAGCTCTGAAAAAGTAATCCCATTGTCCCATTATTAAACATTTCCGAAAAAATCCAGGACACCCGTTTTTTATACCTAAGAGCTTAACGTTACACACTAATTTTTTAGTCCCCTATTTTTTACCTCGAAATAATGCCGAATTACCATTAATTTTGCGAAGTTACTAAACCGTATTGTCATCCTGCCCTAAGGCCCTTTCGGTCCAGCGTGATTCTGAGGGTAGTTTTACCCCCTCCCTGTCTGGTCTTCGATGCGATGCGTGCCTTTACCTGTGATGATCTTCTTTCTTCAGTATCTTTTATATGCTTGTGTTATGCACGTCTAGTGCTACAGGGATCTTCGTTTAGTTTTGAGAGTTTTGAATTCTGTTTAAAATTCGGATTATGTTGTCAGGAGTGTGGTGTCGTCCATTTGTATATGTTTCGTAGTTTTAGTGGAATTGTTTGAGACAAGATGAGAAAAATGAAATACAATAGCAAGTTTATCAAAAGTAAGTTTTTAACAAAAAATAATAAAATGGCATGCATATTTATTATTTATATTTAATTTCTTTGTTCATGCTTTTTAGAAGTTTCCTTAAACATTCGAAAATATTATTAATGGAACAGGAGCTAATTAATTTCAATATTTTAGTATTTTATCTGATCTAATGGTTTCTCTAAAATTTGTTATATAGTTACATGATGGCAAATAACCATCTGTTAGATTAAAATTGTTCAGAAACGAAACTTTAACAAACATTTCTTTTTTGCCGTATATCTATGTTCATTATGTATTAGTTTATAATTAGTATTATGTTTAAGAAGATAACTACATAGATGGTTTCATAATTATGAAAATTGATTAAACGCCGAGATTTATTTTCTAAACATTTTAAAAAAGTAAATAACATCATAGGTCAAAACTTTTTCTCAAATTGTTAATGTTTTTGAAAATCTTCTTGGTTTTGTTTCTCAAATTACAATATATGTAACGTTGTGTCCACATATAGCCCACCTTTTATATTCTCTGAATGATTTAAAATGGAACGGTTTAAATTCTAGTGCTAGCTAAAAAAACAAATCAATATATATTTTTTAATTTAGCCATTATACTATTAAGCACTACCATTGGTCTCTAAGTCTATTACATAGTATGCCACACTAAGCATCTAAATTCTTCATAAATAAATTATGATATCTAAAAAAACGTTTATTACTTAAAAAATGCTAAAACCGAACTCGCTTTTCTAGTAGTGTTTTTAACTAAGAATTTTTATTTTCAGTTTAAGGACGTTCGTTCCTAAAACACTTCAATTTGTTGTAATTTTTCGCTATTTTTATATCCTCTCTGTACTCAAACACTTAATTGAAACGATCGCTCGCCATTAAGGCCAGATCTCTTGATTAGAAATAGCCACATTCGGCCTGATTAAAGTGAGAGAGACCCGATAATGTCCAGAAATCCGGAAAATTACGACCCGGCCTGGCATTGGAA
The DNA here is from genome assembly GCA_030620095.1 of Kuschelorhynchus macadamiae. Taxonomy (NCBI): domain Eukaryota; kingdom Metazoa; phylum Arthropoda; class Insecta; order Coleoptera; family Curculionidae; genus Kuschelorhynchus; species Kuschelorhynchus macadamiae. The sequence continues at coordinate 157,018 of JAUTXW010001082.1, forward strand.
AGTGTGCTTCAAATTATTTTATTGGTCCTCCTCTAAGACAAATGAAGACCGGGTCATGACGTTTATTGCGGGCCTCGGTGTAGCTTCCGCAGTTTACTAGACGATACGTCAACCTTGCGACTTCTTTATTATCTTGATGTTTACCTATTTTGGTTTTTCTTGTTCGTATATGCGCCTTTTTGTTTTTCTTTTTGAGCATAATCTTTAAATAATACTTAACTGAAATGAAAATGCTAGAGCGCATATGTCTACAAATAATAATTAACTTAACAAGAAAAAATTTTATGAAAGTAATATCATCAATAAATGATTCTAATATCCAAAAATCGACTAGTCGTCTACAAATCGAAGGCTCTGAATACTATAATGCAAAAACCGAAAAAATCAGACAGGGTCAGCTCTGATGATCATAACGGGGGTAGGCTTATATATGTACGTTTAATATGTAGTGTGCAGTGCCGCTTTTGGGCCCTAGGCCCGCTTGAAATTACGGGTCTCTATCGGCTCTATCACCTAGAAGCATTTCAGCCAGTGCCGGAGTAATCTTTTTTCGGGTCCTAAGCCCGGGGCCCCAGGCTCGTGCGCAAGTGACCAAAAAAAAAGTCCTGACTTTTATATAGCAGAAGCTTATAATACCTTTGTTCAATATAATAAGATAAAAATGAGATATTTTAGTAATAAATAAAACAAGAAAAATTATATAATTGGTTTTTGATGCAGCATTGCGGTGGGCGCTCTTTTCGACGAGCCCTAGGCCCGTACCTCACGGGCTGAGTTGGTAATCCGGCCCTGGAAGTGTGGTGTGAATTCTTCCTGCTAAGCGCCATTAGCGTACTCATCTAAAGATACGACATATATTTACAAACAATTTTTTTAGTGAACGTTACTATCGGCTTTCATAATATCTTCGATTTTTGGTTGAACATATCAGTATCTATTTTCATCTGGTTGAAAAATTAACATTATAAATTTGATTAAAGCGTATTTAATGTTTTAGTCAATGTGAGTATTTTTTTCAAAATCGTTAAGACTTGATTCGTATGAAAACCTTTCAGATATTAATATACCTACAGGTGATACAAGCGAAAAAAGAATATTCATTTTCTTGCTTAGTCTAGTGTTATATGATGGAGTCGGAAAGTGTGCTTTGGGAATCTTCCAAATGTTTGCGATTGACCAGACGTATAGTCTCCAAACGTACAAACTAATCACCGTTGAAGTTTTTTTTCTCTATAAATAATTGCTTGCAGCCTTTCCCATGCCCAAAACTGCATTTATATCTGAGAGGTCTTTTTTAAAGGATCAGAATAAAGTTTATGCACTATTACGTGCAGTTTCTCCAGGATGCAATACCATATCTCAACCTAAACTCGAAAAAGGAATGATAAGCGATGTTGGTGGCTGATCGCCCAAGTTCTCTAACGGCAAAATAAGCTTAAGATAATTTCTTGGCTCTTTTTCTATCACCTTTAATCCAAAACCAGATTGTCAAAGGTAAAGCCAATCTTAACAATCTGCGTTTTCCTTTCTAGTTAAGATGAAAACCATCTGTGTGATATCTTTAAAACCAGTGTTACAGTTTTTTGAGGAGTATTTCATAATGTACGCAATCGAAAGCTTTCGAGAAATCTTTTTATTGTGTTGATTGTTGTTACTATTATTACAGTATAAAAAACGATAAACAGTGACTGAATCTTTTTTATGTCTGCATTTTTATTTGTAAAAGTAATAGGCAGATAATATTCTATGACGACCAACAAATTAAAAAGATACAGGCCCTTTAAAAAAAGGTCCTGAGTTCATTTTGACTGATTATTTAGTTTTCCTACATCCTGTCTCATTACTTCCTCTGGTTTATTTTGCAAAACTAGTATTAATATTAGTATAATCAATTATTCAATATAGGCTTAAAATGTATTAATCTATAATTAAAATTTTAGTTGGGTAGGACACCTTTAAGCAGAAAAACAGACACACCGATCTAAAAATTAAACAAGCATGCGACAAAAAACATATTGAACCGTACGAAATGCAATTTGTCTTGTTCCTGTCCGGATGTCGGTCTAAGGTTGGATATTCTTCGGGGATTATCGTAACAAGATTTTCTTTTGTTTTTTTGTCCTTGCCTCGAGGTGGTCAGTGTCAAATAATCTTATTTTTTGGCCGCAACGGGAATCGAGCTTGTCACACCGTACGTCCTTAATTCAATGAGTAGATTGACTACAGTAAATACAAAATTAAGTTAAGATAAAAGTTACCCTCTGCCCGAAAATGTGGACGATAAAAGTCGATGGAACAAACAGGGTAGTTTTGTCGATAAATAGCGGTTTTCACCCTCCGAATATATTGTTCACTCCTCTTTTCGATGTTGTTGACTTATGCCGCGGCAGACTTTTGGAAGATTAGCGGAACGATCTCATTAACATAATTAATTTCGATAAATTATAGTTATTTTCTATAGCCATTTGAAACATTTAGGTTTTGTGCTGAGATTTTTTTTAATAAGCAAGATGAAACAAAAATAGGAGTGATTTCTAAAAGATATTTTTATTGGCAGAACTTGTATGAAATATTATAATTGATTAAGTACATAAAAGACAGTAAATATGATGCCGGGTAAATACAACAGAAAATATGTAATCATGTTGTTGTACTACCCTGTTTGTGTACAAGTGTTCTGTTACAAGAATACAATGAATCGTTTAAGTAAACCAAAATAGTAACTAATCATATTAAAATTTAAAAACTTCTCGACTTTACCAATGATTGTCCGGATCCAAATACCACGACAAGCTTAGATCATACATTTTGTTAAATTGAAACTCGAATTGATCTAAAAACGTGCGCATGCTAACATGCCGCATAACAAGGGTATCCTTCAGACTACTGAAAAAATACATAATTATAGGGAATCCCTGCACCCAGAATAAAATAAAGAATTTCCATAATGTAGCGGTTTTTGATAAGTCTATTATGGATATCCTGTTTCACATGTGCATCAGTACCGGGTTAGTACCAGGTTAGGCGTCGGAGCGTGACAGCGCAAAGGCATCATCGTTAAAGCTATAACCCTAAAATAATATATTTAATGTTGGTACTTACGGATTAAATCCCTTTGTAAGGAAATCAGAAAATTTATGTTGTGGCGCATTTAGTCTATCATTATAGAAATTGAAATTTTGGATTGTTTTGTAAGAATTAATGTTGGCGCTTTTGGTCTATACCCGGGTTTTGTATCATGGTATCATAGATAGAACATTTGCCACAACACCATTCCAAAAGCCGTTTCTCTTTCTCTCTCGGGGATCGTTATTTCAATATCAAATTTAAAGGAAAATATAGGCCAATTTCATTTTTTCGTTTTTCAATTTATTATCTTATCAGCTTCGAAAATACATCCGTGTTTCCGTGAATTCGTGGGGCCTCCTTACCTGTTGTTACTCTCTTTCTACTGCAGGTTTTAGGAAATCTAACTTTCTCAAACAGAAAGAAGTTTATCTGCTGTTAACTTTTATACCCCTCATATATCAAGAATGTTGTTCTTCTATATTAATATCATCAAAAAGCAAGTTTTTTTTAATTTCATCATTTTGACAAAAACTAGCAAGTCCTCAAAGCACTTTTAACACTTTTACACAAATATTTTATTATCTGTCCAAAAAGAGAGTCAATAAAATATAGTACTAATATACCAAAAAATGATTCCGCTTGGTAAATTACCCAGTAAGATTTAATGTTCATAATAGAAAAGGTTCTATCTTTTGATATAACTCTTTTAAAGCCAACTTGTTTAAATCTTTTTGTTATTCATACCTTGTCTAAACCTTATTTATTTCATCTACCAAGCAACAAATATTCTAGAGACCTGAAATTAGAAATCTACTTAACACAGGCGTTAAAATGGATAATACAAAATATGGGCTTACTACTAAATAATACTACCTTATATACCTTATTATTTGCATATCATCAAATCCTGCTTGCTCAAGACTATCAGGAACATCAATATATGACTCCAAAACTAGTTGCAGCAAGTTAATCTAGCAAAAATAAAGAAAACATAAAAACTGCCAGTAATATAAAAATCTTACTAATCTTAGCATAGACATCACAAAAGATGTCACTTTTCATAAAGCAATCAGAGATAGTGTATATCAAAAACGAAACATCGGATTACAATAGCCTCCTTTAAAGTATAATAATTTATGACAGTGAAATATAGTATCTGAAGGAACGGAGAAAAATAATATTAGGCACAATCTAAATATAATTCTGGAGGCTTTCTGCAGAAGCGTCAAAAATGGAAACAATGATCGAACACGGGATATCATGAATACTACACTTAGTATTGTAGAAGATATTCATATTAAGTAACTAAAATGGTACAACACAATGTTCAAAAAGTGTTAGAGGATCTCTGCTCAAACAAGTTCTGGGTTTCACAAGGGGGGAGAAAAGGGGCAAGACCTCAACTGAGTGGGAGAAAAGAGGCAGACAAGGAGATGAACGAAAAATAATTGAATAATGATCTCTGGTTAAACAGAGACCAATGGCAACTGTAAATCCGATGACGTCGTAGAACATTTGAACATTACCTACACTTTAACATCCTGTCTGCAACTGGTACATGGTATAATCAAGTAGTAACCCATACTACCAGTACTAATGATACTCGACGATGATCGATTCAAATAATTGCTCGTGTAACCTCCGAACTTGTCAGAAAATTATGGTTACGAATATAGTGGATTTGACACTATTCAAAATTAACAAATAAGCATTTTTAAAATGGTTTGATTTTTTTCTTAAAATAGCCTGTTAATTATAAGGCCGAGATGTAAAAGTTTTTTCTTGAAATCATATATATTGTTAGAAAGAACTGGTTCCTTGGGTAGAAACGTCTAAACGACTTTTATTTTCACTTTAATAATTACGTTTCTTTTAAGCGCATTAAGCCAGAAGGCCAGAACACGCCTTTACCGAGAGCTAGACAAAGCAAGTTCGTTGTTTTCGGGGCTTTGTCCTGTGGTCCAGATCGTGATGATGTGGACTCCGCACCTGGACGCTATTTGTTATAGAAATGGCGGTCAAAGGGTTCAGGCTTCTGTTAGATCGACCGAACATAATGAGTCGTGTTTATATATAGGGTCAGCCTTTCAATTGCTTTGAACTCGACTCGAAAATAAAATGACAAAAGTTTCATAGGTCGTATTTTAATGGTGAGTTATGACAAAACTTTCGAAAAACGAAGCAGTGGGTTTTTAATAACAAAATTTCATAAGATTTCACGTTCTAATTCTTATGAAAACCATACTTTTTGGTAGTTTGGTTAACACTAGCAACATATAAAAGTATATATTATCTACTTTTAACTTATACGTGTATTAAAAACGGATTTATGTATAACCCCATTTGTAAAAATATACTGTTTTAGGTTATTAGTTAAGTTAAATTAGGTTGGCCAAGGTTAGATGTTAGGTTAAGTAAGATGCGATAAGATTAAGTGAATTATAGTACGGGCACACGTTTCCTTTAAGTAACTTGGTAAAGGTTAAGCAATAGAATATATTTTTATATTAGCTAAGTTTTGGGCATAACATTAGTTAACATTAATAGTAGGTTTTTAAAATGGAATGTGTTATCTGAAAGTATTCTTTGCGTAAAAAAGTTTTAATGTTATGCTATCTTGTTCTAGAAACAATATCTGACCTCTTCTGGTTAATTCTCGACTCGAATTGCTTTCCCTGCGGCAGGAATACACAAAAACAGCAGAATCAATCATTCCAGTAACAGTAATAAAAGTCCAATAAAAATATATTACAATACATATCGGCCAGAAAATAGCCAATTTTCTATCCGCATCCCCAACAATTTTCTGATTTCCACTGTCTATAAGAAAGAATCGCGACGATTGACAAATTGGTTCGGATATCAGATATTCAGACCTTATCGCCCTTCCTATTTATTTTCCTTTGTACGTTTTGACCCCGGCCAAGGGCTGACCAATGAAAATATTTACACACATACGTAAGGGTTGTACGCGCACTGTTGTGGTCAGTGCAGGGAGTGGTCAGTCCGAAAGGGTCGAAGTCTAGCTGTGTCCGGTTGGATGGAAAAACCCTAACAATTACTTTGTATTTACCTATGAAGATGTGTGCCTTCTCGATGCAGCAGTTCTCAAACTTTTTTTGGGTGTCTGTTAGCAAAACTTTTGCCGAGACAATTTTTTGTGTATATTTGATCAAATATAAAAATGTTTTGAAAGTATGCTGTAAAATATAAAATTATGTATTTAAATAAGTTTTAAAAAGTTATATTCTTAAATAAGTTTTAAAGTTGTAGATGATTATGAGAATATTATCTATACATATAAAGCAGAATGTTAGAATGTTTTTTCCGGGAAAGAAATCTGATATATAGAAGACTTCGATGAGTGTTCCCGATATCCTATTTTTTAGGATACAGGGTGTTAAAATTTGTCCAAATTCAATAAAAAATATTTGGGGAAAAATAATGACATCAAATAGGTTATATTCATATAAAATTATTTTTTTAATTAATGACTTAAGTACTATACGTTAAATATTAAATCACAAATTTAGTGTCATCCCTTTTTACTTATCTATCTAGAGGCCAACGTTTGCCACAATGTGTCTTAAAAATTAGTCATAGGATTTAATTGTGGCCATAAGAACTTCTGATCAGGACAGTAAGAACTACGATACATCAAAAGAATAAAAAAACTCGCCAAAAAATCACTTGGCGTATATCAAGGCACTTGTACTAACTAGTATTTCCAATTCTCGAGAAAGTAATGAGCATATTTTGTTTTAAAAATGATTCTGGACATTATGGTGAAAGCATCAATAAATTATTTTCAAATCCGTTGCACAGTATATCAGCCAATATCTGATAAATTCATAATTTTTTATGCTTTGACTTACGTTTCTATATTTAGTATAGTAATATGGGTACACAGCATTTTCAGGTGGTGAACCATTCAAGTACTATTCCGCAATGAACGTTGCTCTTTATTCAAATTTGTCAGTGATGGTTCCAAAGTAAGTCAGTTTTTTAAATAGTCTTTTTATTTCATACAAAATTTACCTTGACTGTTCAAACATTCACCTGACTATATCCAATTGACTTTAAATTTTGCGGAATAATTAAGTGTAACTTAGAGATAAACTGGTGAAAATTCAAAATTGCGAAACAAAGTGGTGACATAACTAAATGATTAACATTAATAATTGGATTTTATTCGGAATTTCTGTTATATTTATATAGTTTCAATATCAAATATACAAATACATATTCATATGAAGTGTATTATCTCTAATTGTCTTGATAACATTTAATATGCGGGTAAGTAAAAGGCAAGTTATTTAGTACTTTAACCCATAAAATTAAATATAATAATATTTATTATTTGACTTTTTAACGAAGCTCTCCTCCCTACCGTGACATACCACTAATCTTTCAAAAATTTTGTAATGCTAAATTTTTTTATAATCTTGAGAAAATTTTTAAAAGCTAAGAGGAAAATGTGATTAATTTAAGCTCATCATGTCCCAGAGATTTGTCGCATAACTGAATGCTTTTAAGTTTTGAAATTTAAAAAAAAATCTTAAGTCATTAATATTTAAATTGTTATTTAAATATTTTTGCCTTGATTGTATTAATATGAATCTCTATATTATGTACAGAGGTTATTTGGCAGTTTTTTTCTACCTTTTTTATTAAACTATAATTCTAGAATTAACTCGAAATTGAAATTAATATTTATTTATTTATTTTTGATAGTTATTTACAATATTTATTAATATCACAATAATTTGAAAAATAATTCTTAAATATTGAAATTATGCCATATAGCTGAATTTTGATAAAATTTCATTATTTAAATTAACTTTAAATTTAGGTAAGTTATAATTGTTTAAAGGAGTATTTAAATTATTATACTTTATTTAATAAAAACTCACAAAAATCGATTTGTAGACAAAGTTCTGGTTTCCCCTTGTATTACGATTCTCATTAAATATGTGTTATACCTAATATATTATTATATCTAAAAAAACAGTAAGAGAGTAATTTTAGAAATGGTCCATATTCATCCAAATTAAGTTTCTGAGAATATTCAAAATGCTGATGTATTTATCACAGGCCAAAATTATTATCACTATTCTATTTTGGAAGATTAGTTGTCTGTTTTATCTGTGTGTTTACACAAAAACAAAATAATACTACAAAAAGTAAAAAGTACAAGAATAATAGAATTTAATGCCAATTTTTCAGAAATCGTGTCTCAAAAACAATTTACATGTTCATCAAATTAAAAGGTTATTGTTTTACCCAAATACTTACACCAGTTTTACTGTTACTAATCTTAAATTTTAAAATGAAGTTATTTAAAATTTTGTAGATATTTTATATTAAGGATAAGGAATACTTGAAGAAAAATTTCGCGCAACCAATTTTAGGGCAATTTTGTGACAACATTACGTGCAGTTCGCTCTATTTTAGCGACAGTTGTCCACTGAACAATACCTACTTGGGCTAGCACCCGACAATTAAAAACAAGAATGAAAAATCCGGTGATTGCTAATCTCGGCAGGGGTCGTTTTTAGGGGGTGAAGGGTTCAGCTCCACACTGAAGTGTCATTACGACACCGAAAGCGTTATAGGGGGCGGATATTCAAATACCATTCTCGCAGCTGTTATGAGTGTAATCAATATCGTGGAGGCTTTTTTCATCAGCACGTATTAAGACCTAAGAGACGAGGCGTCTGCCTTTTCATAATAATAATATTAATAATAGCAATAATAATTATAAATTGTCGTTTATAAAAGAAGAACTTAAAGACATCCAGTTGGAGGCGATATTTAACTTTTAATATCTAATCTTTCATATATCCCCCAGTTGCTGCTCTGATTGTCATAAACTGATTAAAAAATGTGTTCCATGTTTTATTAAACATGTTAAAGTTCAAACGAATACTTAAATATAAGCTCATTTGCTATAGTTTGTTTTACGTGTGAGTTGTCTGGTAACTAAAAAAAAATTAAAACAAGGCGGTCGAGTACCTTAGCCTGCTTTATAGACAACTGAACCGGATGTTTCTACCATGCCTGATGATAATTTTAAATACGCACTTGTTGCAAAGAGGGCAGGAAAACCAGAAATAACTACTTTATACACAAATAATGCAAGCTGGAGCTCACGCCTTTGACTACTTTAAGCCACCCAAGCTCAGTCAAGTCAGATACGTGACCGTATTTCCTAAATCAATATAAATAGATACATCTAAACTATTATTTTAGTTTATTATTAGTCTATCGGTTTACTTTAAGAAGACTATAGAAAGAGAGTTATTTAGGTATATGTACAATTGACTCATTCAAGCTTATATATTAAAAACAATATCTCTAACAAGAAGACAAATTGATTAAAAATATCATTCTTTGAAAAAGCTACTCCTATTAAGGGTTTCTGTTTGTTAAAAAGTATAAGGTGCAAAAAAAATACTAAAATATAAAATATGTGCAAGAATGAGCAACCCTTGTCACTCGTACAAAGGCAAAATAATAAACATAACTTACTAGGTTAAATCCAAAATATCAATTAGATATTCAAAGTTAGAAATTCCGTAAATCTCTTAACTTTACAATTTTATCTTTAATATCCACTTCTACCTATTACTTTTAAATTAATTTTTTATTAGGTTTAAATAATTTTTTATTGGACAGTAAAAATAAATCAAATCAGTACTTATTAAAACACAGCGCCCCCATATTCCACGCTTTCTTGCTTTTGTCAATGCAAAATTATGCTAATTACGGATTTTTTAAATTTTTATGAATAACTGCATTTGAAATTAACCTAACTGTGTATTTTGAAATATTCTTCTCATGAATTAATATGTCTTAAAATAAACAATAAGGTTAGTTTATGCGACAAAATCAAAAATTTGCAACGTGAGCAGTATTTTTTTGTATGAAGCAAAAACCTTTATTAAAAGTGTTTACCATTGTAACAAGTTGGAAGAAAAAATATTTTTTCAGCGTTTTGTCCTTTTCTCATGTCTATCCGCAGATAAACTATACGTATTTTTGGTCGTAATAAAGTAACTGATAATGATTCTTTTTTGTATAAAAATATGCTGGTTTATGACCTAAAAATGGGTATACAAAGGACTCAGTAAGCCTTCACAGTCAATAATAGATAATTTATATATTTTCTTGAAAATATAAATAAAATTATTGCGTCTAACTGCGTATTGGGCATATTTAAAAGACGGACGTTGTGATCTTTCTTCATGCTCCACCTGTCTGTTTGCAACCTTTTATTTACAGATAAAACTTGAACTGATCTAATTGTAAGATAATATATTTAAAACACTAGTCATAAGACATGATTTTATAGTACGAGCCCTAGGTTAGAAATCGAACCGCAAGCGAGTTTTCTAAAGGGCTAGTGAGATTAAATGGTTTATGAAATGAGTATTTTATACTATTTTTTTCTATTTTGTCTATTAACTTTAAAAAACAAATTTACTGTTGAAAATTTTCAAGTTGGTGACAATGCTTGCCAAAAGTGGCAATGCGCATCAGCATCATTTTTGTTTTTCAATTTTGACAAGTGACCGGGTTCAAATTCAAGGTAGCCATGATTTAGCATTGCCAACTTTGTAGAGAAAAAAATATTGCCGAATAGAATACCAGTACCAAACTACTTTGCGTATTGAAAAGACAGAAAATAAAAAATATATTTGTATTGTCCTTCCCCTATTATTTTGAAATAGGTCAATGTAATTAGCAGTTTGTTATTATTTAGAATAGTCACCAAGGTTATTAAGAATTAGTCTGATCCAACTCATGGGAAGGTAATAACAATTTATTAACGTTCAATATCTGGTTTATCCAACGTAACATGCCAAGGTTTCAAGAGATAGAGATATAATATTTTCTGTATTTTCAAAAATATTTTAAAGATTAATTTAAATATATTTTTGAGTTTATTGTTTACTACTCTTAATTGTAATATTCATGATAACTTTACGACAGACAAACTAACTGTTTTGTTCTCTATCTGGGAAACTCTCCTGTAGTTGCCAGAATTGTTCAAGCATTAGCAAGAATTTTTTCTTAAATGCAAGATTTTTTTTTGTCAATTAACAAATTTTATTGTCAATTAAGAGACATTCATTGTTAACTGCCAGAATATTTTGTCAAAGATTTGTCAAATTTTATCTGTCAAACCATGAATTCAAAAAATACGTCGCTATATTACTTCGTGATAAACTAATAAATGTATATTTTTGTTACAGCAGACGCAGATGGACAAGAACTGGCAGACAGCCACCAGGACATCCTGACTTGCGGCGTCTGTCAAAAACCGTTTGCACTCTCGGACATTGTACGGTTTATTCAGCACAAAATCCAGGCCTGCAACAAAGAAAACTTTGGCCAGTGTTTCGTCAATCCAGAACGAGAGAGAGATAACGATGATGGATCGTTACCTTTAGGTACAATTAACACCAGGAGACCTAGTATATCTGCTCCTATTAGTGGTAAGAAGAATGCTGGAAGTCGGGTTCATACACCTCCACCAGCTAGTCCAAGGTAAGAATTCGATTAAAACTAGTAAAATATAGTACTGGTGGGGTCAATTTATCCCAAACTTTCGTGAAAAGGGAACTCTTCTTTCCCTCGGGTATTTTTGTAAAAACATATTAATGGGATGCATTGCATAATGAAATTATATTTTTGAATTTTGTAGAAAAATGTAGTTTGAAAACATTTTTAACAAAGACATAGAAAAAATTTTGGTTTTTAAATTTCTGACAAAACTGCGCTGATTTCAGACTAGGGATGTCAATCCTAAAGGTTTTTCCTAATCCCGGCATCGAAACAAAAATACATTTAATAACTTCTTAATTAAATTAAAATGCATAAATTAACCGAAAACATTTTTTCACAAATTTAGGTATGTGTGTAAAAATAAATACAAACAAAAGTTCTAAGTTTAATTTTTTTTTAAATTACGCAAAAATATTATTATATCTTAAGTATCGTCTCTTAATCTCGAACATATTTTGTTGGATAAACACCCTGACTAAGAAAAAAATCTTTAGGTTGCACCATTGTGTGCTAGTTATAAAAGATTTAAAATTCAAAGACTTTTTGACAATTAGGGTCCCGACTATCCGACCGATATTCCGGACTTTTTTGTAATACCTTTTGCAATGTATGGTTCATTTACTGCTTCCAGAATTTTTGCGAGGGAAATATCATCTTCGTCACTGATCTCTGTTTCATACTTATTAGTTGATTTTTTCGATTTCTAGCCTTACCCAAAGTTTTTCTGATTCAGATTAATAAAATAGTTGTTTTAAAGCAGTCATTTTGTTCAGAGTGTATAGAGTCTGGATTTGTGACACATAAAAATATTTCAGGATATATCTATGGTTCTGCATTGCTTCATTATGGTTTTTAAGGTCTTTTACAGATCAGTGCTTTGGTGGTATTTTAATTTTGAATAATTTCTTCAACGTGAATATTTAAATTTGTCCAAAGATAACAAAAACACAATAATACAACCATAAAAGCGTCAAAATAGAGTAAAAATAGGTATTATTACAAGAATCAATCAACGAAGAATTACCGTCGTATGGTCGATTTTGTTTTGAAATAGCGACATAAAGAAAATTAATAAATGCTTTAAAAAGTAGGGATTAATCCCGGGATTGACATCTCTATTTTAGACGTCTTTGGCCAATACATAACCTACAAAACAACAAAAACCACATGACTTTTTTATAAAAACTTGCAAAAAGGTACTTCTACTGGTCACTAATAAGCACACTAAATTTGAGATGCTTGTATATAATAGAATTGGTAAAAATTGCAATTCAATTTGCAAATTGAATTGTGTGTAGTTTTGGTGCAAACCAGGCAAATTCAATGTTTTATTTTAAATAATATTTAACTTAATGTTTCCTTTTAAATAATAAAAAGTAAGATATATCACTATGTCTTTTTATCTATAAATAATGTATGATCATTCCAAACATCTCTTCGGATATAATGTCAAATGCCAATAGATAGATTGCGAAGAATTTGGATAGAAAGTACAAACCTTTAAGTCATTTACAGCATTATAAAATGTTAAACATTTCGTTGTAAAACCAGTTGAATTTAGGTATAGAAAATGTAACACAAAATGTGTCTTGGATGTTAAGTACAATTTAAGCTAAAATATACAGGAAGTTTTATAAAAAATAAAGTTGATATTCGTTACTAGAAAATTACTCTAGAAATGCGGTATTATGAGGTTAGCACGCTTGTTTTTAAACAATATCGTGATAGCTTTGTTATCTTCAAATTTAATGTCAACTGTCAATTGGTTATAATAATTCCTTGTTATTTTTTGAAGTGGGAAAAACGTTGATGGTTTCTTGCGTAAGATAAAGGTGTGGCTCAACTATAGTGGCTGACATGTTACACAACAAATAGATTGTACTACTTCATTACAATACCGAATATAAAGGAATCTACAATGTTAAAATTTTGTTCATTACTTTTAACCGACGCCAGGGCTGGGCGAGATAAATGCAATGTTAATATCTGACGTCAGTTTTATGGTGACGTACAAATAAATGGAGAATGAATAGTCCAAATCACTTATTTGCTTAAGCATATAAACACAGATACACATATGCTGAAAAACACTATGATGACAAGGATTTTTTCGCAATTATAAACGGTTTCTGCGAAGTATACGTACAGCAAATTTCCAAATTAAAACAGGATTTTTTAGATTTTTGTGTAATGTAGTAGTTTTATATCGAAAATATGAATATTTTTGAGGTGTTAGAGGTTCACGAGAAAGTCTAAAGTAATTAAGGTAAAATAATGTATCCAACACAATGGATCTTCAATACAATATTCATATACAAAATAGGTTTACAAAATGATAATTATCAGATTTTCTTTGTCACTAAAGCCCAATTTAGAAATATTAATTTAAAAACAGGGCAACACTGCAATATTGTGTTTTAGAAAGGTGTACAAGGCAAGGAATAAAAACCTTATTATGGATCATTAAAAAAAATGATATTGAACTAAGTCTAGACTCCTTTGCAAATCAAGAGTTATAAACAATATTCGACTCCACAATAACAGTAATCTTCCAGAAAGTTTCGTACCAGTTTTTTTAAGAATTCTGATTAAAAATTATTTAAAAACTTTTTTCTCTTTTCCCAGAAAAATAACATTAGGAAAAAAAATTAAATTTATTATTTATGCCTGAAGAATCAAGACATTTATAAAATCATATCTTAATCTAGGACTAGTGGTTTAAGAAAAAAAACATTTTCGAAACCAACAAAAACGGTCTACAAACTTCATTGCCCACTCCCGTTTTATAAAAAAATGCCTAATTCTTGTCTTGAGATGCACGATGAGCATTTTCTATACTAGTTCCAAAAAGTGTCTACCACCTATTAAAATGCTTGTTTAAATGTCTCTTACAGGCAAGAGTTTTTAACTGAAATGTCTGTATTACAAATGCTTTTCCCACAGTTCTTTTTTGTTTTCAGGTTACCAGCTCCAAGCGATCTTTGCGTTGATGGTGCTGCATCTTCGACTCCAAAACGAAGAGCATCTTCGCCACTAACTACCTCCACAAGTACCGATGACGGGGAAGACCACAAACCCATCATCAAACAGGAGAGGATCGATACTACAACGTCCTCTCCCGAAGAACATTCCCACAAGAAATCGAGGACCGATGTCGCTGATGCTGAAAGCAATACAACCCATAGCGGTAAGCATTTTACAATTATTAATAGCCATATCAACTTTTCGTTGTCTTAGGTCCGGCTGTGTACAATTGCGGTTATACAATATGTGCAAAAAAGGTAGTCATTATATGGGAAACTTTTTGATTTTTCATATCTCAGAAAACTTTATTCTTAAAAAATATTTTTCTTAGTATTAAACCTTAGATCACGTATACAGGGTGTTCAAAAAATGGATTTCAAAAACTAAAGTTTACAATTGTTTTTTGTTTATTTTGATGACATATTCTGTTGGTTCAATTAAAATCAAGTAACTTTTACATTCAACATTCTCTTCTATCTTGAATAATAAACCATTTGTTTTATGTTGGTGTCAAAATATATGGAAAAACCCTGTACAAAATAAGGAAATTATTCTGTTTAAAACAGAATCGCCAACCCTTGTCCAAAGTTTTTGTTGAAGGTCGCCACGGGCCTCTATGATTGATATATAACCTATCGATGACATTTGCGGCCGTCTCAGATTCATAATCATGTATTGTGTTCCCCATTTGAAAATTCAATATAGGGGAATTGGAAACTGAAAATTACATGGGGATGTTTTCCAACGGAATAACAATAAGGTTATTTTAGACACTTGTTACTGATTTTAAAACGTATCCTGGGGCTACTTGGCACCTCGGTATGTGCTATGCTGGAAAATTAATGAATTATTGATTGGAAATTAATCGGGGACATTTCTTATTCGATAAAGTTGAGTCAACAGTGGAAGAAAATTTTAATGTTACATCTAAAAAAGTTTGCTCCACTGAGACTTGTGGGATCGGAGTGCATCATCGTCGAGCGTGGTTAGTACTGCAGATAGGATGATAAAATGAGGTAGTAATTATAGGTAATATCACAATAACGTCCGGTACTATCGCTTACTTTTTATGTTAATGTTATTACTATTATTATTTATTTTCAGAACTTTATTTACATAATCTATAAAAAAATAAATTATGTCATTTATTATTTTCCTACATAAAAAGAACATTTTATTTCGCAGCCATTTTATTTTGCCGTATACGATTGGCACTATAATGTTACCAGTTTATCCCTGTTTCACATTTTGTCTTTGTGCGAAATTTCAAGTCATTTCAATTAATACTTTTAATAACATCTTTTAAAGATCCTAGAACGCAGATCTAGCTGAAAAATATAATAAAGTAGTATTGCTTGAACTCTTCAACTATGTTAGCTGATGAGATCGCTGTCACTTTCAAAAAGTTATTTGCAAAAAAAAATGTTTTCGCAAAATGTATTTAACTCACTTACATCACCGATAGGCCATAATATATAAATCACAAATGCCACAGCTTCTTTCAATAAATATCTTGGATAAGGGTTGACGCATTTGTTTTAATATAAAATCATTCACCCTTTCAGCCCTGTCAAAAAAAGGGTACGGATTGGGCAATTTCTTGAAATAAGCCGTTACTAATATGATTATGACATGTGACGTGCGCAGTAGATTTTGATCGGATTAGGCATATATTAAAAGGATAAACAAACGAGTTGCCCAATATTAAAGCTGGTGTTTGATTTGAGTGACGTCTTGAATATTGGAGTCCTCGTTGTTCTAAATTCTTCAATGTTTCGTCAGTTTCACAGATTATTGTAAATGCAATTTTTTTATAGATCCAAAGTAAATAGAATAAATGTGCATTTTATGGACAGAATATTAAATAAATGGATTCTTCGATAAGAAAAACATCCGCCTTGTTTTAGTGAGAACTTAACTAAGTTTAAAAACCTAGGTACTTGCGAAGACCGATTGTATATCGAATAGACAGTTTCACAAATTCGCCACATCAATCACTCGTGTCGCCTTTTGATCGAAATATTAGAACGCACGCAATAATATCTGCATTGCATAAGCAATAAAAAAAATAAAAAGGCAGATATGATTTAACCAGCAGGCTGTGCGTTGAGGACTGGCAACTCTGACCATCGACCTACGCGAAAATCTCTCGTTGAAGTTCTTAATTTAACCGTATGTATTTTTTTTATGCATCTACTGGTAGAATTTTCATTAATATTTTGCACCTAACTACATTTTTCCACCACTTACAAAAAAGTTTCATACAAAAGTTGTACGATTTTCCTTGTTTGATCCCTTAAAATACGTATATGTACCCAGAATAAAAAAAATATTAAAAAGTGGATAAATTAATTTTTTAATGGAAGCCTACTATTATTGTTGTATTAAAGAGGAACTTTATTTACTGATTTATAGACAGGCCAACAGTTAACAAAAAGCCTTCCGTAAGATACAATGTATCTAACTTCGATCACATAAATGACTCCATATAATGTTAGAATATTGTCTCTCACTCTAACATATTGCCTCTTATTTAGTCTTTAGAGATAAAGATATCAAAGATGTATGTTTATATTCAGAAAGAAAACATCCATTTAATGAAACAATAGTATACAGGGTGTTGCATTGAAAAAATAAAAGTCCTTCACTTAAAGCTGTTAGTAGGTGTCAAAATATAAATGAAAACCCTGTACAACAGTTACTCCGAGGGCTTCAAGAATTAAAATTTTTTTTGTGAAGTGCTTTAATATATTGACTAGAAATTTGGAGCACAAATTGCAATTAACCAAAAAAGTTGTTCAATATAAAGCATCTTCGAGCGCTGCTAGTACATGTATTGGTAACCAGTTGGGGAAAATCGTGCACCGTTACGAGTTGTTTACTATTGGAGTAAGTTCTAGAGAAACAAGGGTATTCATGGTTATAGGCTTCGATAGCGCCAATCGTATATTGCGTTTATTTTGGCGGATTATAAACAAGGTTCGCGTTAAATTCTAAGTGGGAAGCCTGGTGCTTCAGTTGTATTGTAAAGGATTCTAATTCTAAGCCCGATTCAGACGATGTTTGCTTTTAATTTTTTCTTCAAAACTTATAGTTTTGTATGTGATTTAAAAAATATTAAAACACGTAGCCAGACTTTTTTTTATTTTTTTTTACAAGAGATATACTGTTAGATGGATCCGTCCCGTTAGGTTAGCCTCAGTTTTGTCAATAAGACCATCATTAAAGCCATAATAAATACTAAAAATTGACAGGAAATTAATGATATATATATCCGGATGTCTCCATCGTCAAGTTCTGAGAGTTTAGATAGTTGGCTCTTTTTATACTGAAGGGAAAGAAAAAAAATTATATTATTATCATCTTAACTAAAATTATATTCCTCTCAAGATTTACTCAGCTGGAACATATTGTTATTCTTTTTTTTTGCAGTTTAACCTTTTCACTCGACAAGGCAAAAACCGTGGAATATATTCTCCTTCAATATTTAAGATTTACTGACTGGCACCACATCTTGCAAAAAACTCAAAATTGAAAGAAAAGAAAACTTTCGAGGCACTTATTGAATATTTCACTGACAAACAGTCGTGTCGAGATCCAATCCTGACAGATTCGTTAATTTCGAAAACATTTCTTTTGTACACTTTTGACGTGGAAACTTTACCGGGTCTGAATTCCGATATTTGAATTCTGTGAGAATTAGTATAAAAGATTTCCTAATATACGTTGGTTAGGCAAATAATATTAAATCCCTTCTAAAAATTTAGAAGAAAAAGTACGTGTATGTAAAAAGTCTCTGCCTGGACAGTTATTTTTTAAGCTAATCCAGATAGAAAAAGAAGTTTTTGATAAAATTTTTACAACTCTCAGAATTTTACAATTTAAAAATAATTTGATATAAACAGGGGTTGCTCAAAAAGTCGTAGTGGGTCAAACTATACTTATGGAGCAACCATATATAATTGTATAAAATAAAATGTGAAGTAGGCTGTATTTTCCTCACGGGAGCTGACCAATAGCGAACCAGTTTAGCTTTGGGAAATGATTTCCCATGAACTAGAAAATTACTTTTTTTCTGACTTTGCTGATTGTGTGTTTTTCGAGATTTTATAGCAGTCGTGGAAAAAAGAATTTAAGGAATCATGGAAAATGTTTTTTTCCCTTGCCTGCCAATGTAATTTATGATGAAAAGAAACAATGATGCTAACTTAACTTTAAATACTATTAATAGATACCAGTACTTAACAACAAAACATACAATTAACATTTCGAAAAAGGGTCCCTTAAATGTGGGAGCTATTTGATATGAACTGACAAATTGTTCGTTTTATCTGAATAAATCTAAACCGCACAATTCGGATATACTGGTAGTAAACTGACGTCACTTTTAGCAATTCAAACTAATAATCGATTCCGTACGGTTCTAACATTATCAGCGGTCTGTCATCTGGCGCAATTGTCGACCTTTTGTTTTTGGCTTCCCGCTGGGGCACATGTCCTAATACTTTGATGACCATCGAAGTTATTATCATCATCCCCCATGGGGATTAAAGAACTTTAAACTTTTTTACACGCTTGGCCGATTCTATTAGAGAAAATTTTAAAGGGTGACATGTGGCATAGGGTTAAACTGGACAATACGACTCACTTATGCAACGCTGGGTCATATGTTTCGTTTTTAATTTGTACGGTTCGCGCGACTACAGCTTCACTGTGATCTTCGAATATAAAAAATAGGAGTAATTTCATTAGATATTATTATCACAGTCAGTTTTTGGCTAAAATATCTTGTAGCTTATTTTAAACTATAACGGTCCCAATGGTCACTTTTTCCTAAATATGAATATGAAAGATAAAATGCGTGACTGCAGTATCTGATTATTCATTTTTACCTGCAAATTGGGCATATACGGCAGTGCGTGCAAATTGCTGCAGCTGCTGAAGCGTTCTCCGCGTCATCAATTTTACTCAATTTGAAAGCGGATTTCTCCTCTCCTCGGTCTCAAAAAACGATGGTCAATATAACAAATGAGAAGATCGTGAATTCAACTTTGATTTAATATATAAGACAACCGGAGAAAATGAGCTTATAAAATAAGGAAAAATGACCGATTTTAACAGTCCTCGCGGATGTTTAAAATTATCAAAAATTGGAACACTTCTTAGAAATAAGAAAACGTTCATTAAAAATTAGATATTTCAATTATTTTCAACCATACATACATACAGGGTATCCCGAAAATTGGGATTTACAAATGTTTTATTCTACGTAACAAATATTAAAATGTCATGTAAAAACTAAAATGTTAGGCAATCACATATTGAAAATTGCTTCGAAGAATGACTGAGCCCCCTGAAGATGGTTTTTCCTAAATATTTTCGAAACGTTTAAATACTAGATTATATATTTGGTTATTTTGAAACTTTAAAAAAACTTTTATAATTTTGAGCTCAAACATGTCAGTACTAAATCAAGAGCTTCCCGACTGGGAGGGTGCGAGGGAAAAGTTCTGCGTAGATTTTTTCAACTTCCAATTCGGAATTATAAAAACTTGAAATTTTCTAGATCAGAAAAGTACTTCTGGTTTAATTCGTTTTCGAAAAAATTGTATGAAAATTGCCTTTTCTTCAGTTGAAAGAAGATATGAAATGATTTAATGATTTACTGAACCCAAAATACATTTAATTATTAACGTAAGATAATTTTCAAAGAAAAATTTCATGAAAACGGTGTATTCCAACAAATTAAATTAAAGTTACAACGGTAAATTTTTCTCGGTTAACGGCGAATTAGATGCAATTACTTTCGAAATGATGATGCAAAAAATATATTTAACGTTTTTAAATTAGCGAAAAAATAAATTAATTAATACGCGCCAATAGAAAATACTTAATTTTGGAAACTTTGTCGCGTTCCATCTTTTTGGAAACCAACTACAGCGATTTCGGCCTCAAACAAAAAAATCGGTAAATTTCCTTTACTGGGAACTTGGCTCGTTATGAAAATTTCCTTTTATTAGGAATAGTAAACCCTTGCTTGACATTTGATTGTTGTGCACAATTTTAAGTAAATTGAATAAGTAATTTTTGGTACTGAATTTTTAACCTTTCATTGGTTGATTTGCACAAAAATGTTACCAATTTATCTCTATATCACACTTAATTTTTGCGCAAATTTTGAATACTATTCCATAATCAGTTTCCTATGTCCCCCGAAGTCACCCAACATGGCTCCATTGGATTTCTTTTGATGGGGAATGAGATGTATATTCGATGCCCTTTCACATCAGGGAAGACCTGATAGAAAGAATAGGCCTGATAGAGAAATCTACAGAGGTACAATTTCCAAAATATGCTCAAGTAAATAAAAAGAAGCAACGCTTTCATATTTTCAACATTTTTGCATTTGAATGATTTCCAAAATGTCAAAAAGATTAATATTAGGATACCCTGTACATATAAAAATATACAATTATAGGATGAGAATATTTTGATTTCTGGTGTTTCCTAATAATAAAATCATAACACAATTTCCGCCTCCATCTTGTCTCTAACATGAAAACTAAGTTTACGTTTTAATAACTTTCATGCAGTATCAAATACCAAATCAATTCGAATGAATGCAATAGGTACCGTTGCAAGAAAACAAGACTGAATTGACGACAACGCATAAGTAACCTATCCCAACCCAAAAAAAAACATCCGAATAACGCGTGCTATGACAGACTGATTAATGCATTCGAAGAGGGTACTCTAACAAGGTATTAGCATTGTTGCCAGCACACGCTCTACCGGTTTTCATGTCTTCTCATCTGTTCATCTAAATTATTAACGCGCGAGCTGCCCATCCTTTTTTTTCAGATCTGTGCCATCCTTTGCGCCATCCCGTTCTGTGACGTGAGCCATGCGGACAAGAAAAGGTGATTTGAATAATTAGTTGAGCGCACGTGAGGGGGGTTCACAGGGCACCCCCTTGCACGAGGACGTAGTAAAAAAGTAAGATAATACATCGGTTGAGAAAGGTTCGGTATTTGAAAAGGACAGGGATTTTCCTTTACGAGTTTGTCTGTGTCGTTTTTTAATTAGATGCACGCGACAGACGGGCTCGATATAATTAGATGTCTCCTATAACAGGTTTTATGTCTGTGGAAAATTTAATTGGAATAAATTGCATTACTTGATGGAAAAACTGTTTTATCGGCAAATTATTTCTTCGAGTACGGATCTTTTACTAATGTATGTGTAAGAATTCTGATATTACATATATTTTTTTTATCACTGGAAGATTCTAAACACATTTCATGTTACATGTCTTATACCAAAATCCAACGGTTTTCGAGAAAATGGCTCTTGAAATTGTCATTTTGGACCAGCCAGAGCCCTCTAAAGTATGTCATAAACGTCGTATAAAAATAGTGAAGCCACTTAACTGAAAAATGACCGGAATTTGGAAAGAGCGCAGGCGCAAAAACAAAATGATATTTACATACTTGATAAATTATTTTGCTATTGACAATTATCGAAGAAATGTAAACAGGACATTTTTTCCTACTTCATATTATTTTATATACGAAAATCCGATAGTGTTTAGTGAGTATGTTTGATACATGAACTTATGCTATCAAGAGTTTGTGAACAGAAATTCCATAAGCGAAAAGCTGCAAATGAGAGATATGTATAAAACATCCATTTCAGTTTTTTTAATATATTATGTTGCAGCCAAAGAAGAATTTAAGGACAATGACTACTAGCATAAATTAAAAAACAAGCCTGCTATCCAGAGAAAACTAATTTAAAATCTGAACATTCATTCTTTAAGTATATTATAATTTGTTTCATTTATAGGTATTGGAAACTGTAAGTAATTTTGAAATAAATGTGTTATTTAGGAATTTGGAACACTCTTTTTTTGAAAATACATTTTAATGTTATTCATTCGATGCATAATTGTTGATTACCTACTTAGTTGGTAAGAAGTAAATTTTTGGTCCATGAATCTTGGAAATCGCTTATTCTCATTGCTGGCATTGCAGATTATGGAGGAAATATTTTTTTGTTGTGGGAACTTTTGCATAATTCTCAGAATTTCTTAGTTTAAGACAATTATTTTTTGATATGTGTTCACAACTGCCGGTAGTGTCGTTAAAAATGTAAATACAAACAAAGTCATGTCACTGTCAGATTCCCATATGGTTATCAAATGTTGCATATCTGTTTATAATAGTTGAAGTTGACTTAATAATAACTAGCTGACCCGGCAGAACTTCTTCATTTTGCGTTAGATGGCGAGATGAGTCGGATTATAAGAATATGAGGCGCATTCACCACATCGCCCAGAAATGTTATTGAAGAAAAATATATTGGATTTACAAAATAAATATCTAATAAAATATATAAATTGCCTATATATCGTTCCGTTATAAATAATTATTGATTGCTCACGTTGTAAATTTCAGTATTTTTCATATGAACTGTTACGTATAGTATTTCTTTTCACACCTCAAGTTGTTAGACTTGCCTGAATTTGTGGATAAAATTTAACCTTTGACAACATCATTGACGTATGTGCAGAATGGACGATTTCGGTAACACATTTTTCATATGCTTAACTTTTCGGCCGTAATATGGGCCGAAAGAGAGCTCTAAGTGGTCGAAAATGATAATTTTTTCGAAAATAATTGAATTTACGCATATACCATAAAATATGTTTTCAGGATATCCGATTGATCTTAAAAAAAATAATATATGAGGTTTTGCACTTAAAATATGTATATACCAATTTGACGGGTAAAATAGTTTTCTCCAATTACCAACAGCTTCCAAGCTATAAAAATAATTCAAAATAAATGATCTACACTGTATATAGAAAAAGCTGTAACTTAACCTTGTTATTATTTGCATAAACTTAGGAATAACATTATCGAATTTTCAGCAATGTTCGTTTTTAGCAAGATTACTTAGAAGGATTATACAATAGGTATTTTTTAGTAACTCTGGCTTGCTGTATTTTTAACAGGCTTCAGAAAAGTAGGTGAATTCGACCTGTATGTATTTTTTTATGTTTCTTGGCGCATATTATCTAAATTTTAATAAGTCAAACACCAAATTGTGTGGACGTTTCTCTGGTGATCCCATATATTTTATATTGAAAGCCGTTCACCCGCCTTTTTGCAATAATAATATTTAAAAAAAAAACCAGGTATAAGGGCGATAAATGCGGAGACTTTTATAATTAAATTTATATTTTTTAAGTACCCTTTTCGAACAACCCCATTTGCTAAAATGTATCTCTTTTGCTATCTCGTCATGTAATTGTAAGTATAGAGAGTGACCATAAAAATGTGCAACCTCAGAATCTAGTATTTTTAACAGTTCAATAAAAGAGGAGGATATCAGTATCTTTTTTATGTTTGTGCATCGATTACTCCAAGATGGTTGACAAATTTATATGAAAGTTTTAGGGGATATTCAGGGTATTGCTAGAGTGGTCCCCTAGGGAGAATATTAAAAAAATTTAAAACATGGCGGATTGGCGCCATTTTGATTTTTGCGCCAAGATATATTGCAAGAAGTTTTTTAATATTCTTCGCTGGTGTCTCGATTCTTCGCGTTCACCATTATATCAGGAAAAAAATATTATGCGATGGAGCATTTGTTAAACCTTATTTTTACAATAAAACTCGTATAGATAAAACTAAAAAAGATGAAATAAAAATTTTTATAAAAAAAATGAAATCGAAATGGACTAAAAAGTAAAAAATAATTTTTTATTCCACCTTGACACTTTTACTCCGTGAAGTCGGAAACTTATTATTAATTATTTAATCACAAAAATATAATGATGTATTCAGTCAATTCGGTGTTCAAATTGTCTGTTTCTCCTCTGTCACAAAACTTTACCAGTGTCTAGGCACCTGAGGAAATTGCGGTTGAAAAGTAGCCAGTGTCTGCAGATAACAAATAATTATTCCGGAACAGTAAACCACAGGCCCATGTTATTATAAATCGTTGATTTTTATCTTAGAGAACACTTTTTCTGTAAAATAATTCATAAAATGCCCCATTTAAAATAAAAAAGTTGTATCAGGCCTCGTAAAATCAAACATATAAAATAGTGAAACTAATTTAAGAGCATCAGTCGAACGAATTTAAGTTTTTCTTTTGATCAAAATTATAAAAAAAACTAAATTTAATATTGACAATTTCTCAACAGTATTTAAAAGATAAATAAATTAAGAGTGTAACAAAATAATTATTATTAATTAAATATCAAAAGATCAAATCAAATCGTGGTCGTGTTTATTAATTAAATTAAAATAATTTTGAAAATTTAAAATCCTGATTATTGTGGGGATGTGAAAAAGTTATTTTTCTCCCAGAAAAACAGAAATAAATGTGTTTTTTAACGGTGCACATTTACTGATTTTTAGCCATTTTCGGCAGCTTGTAACATTTCTATTTTCTGATATTAAACAAAAATAATAACTTTCGCACATTCTCTTATAATTTATCTTTTAAATATCGTTGACAAACTGTTAATATTAAACTTAGTTTTTTTTTAATTTGGGTTAAAAGAACACCTTAAATTCGCAAAAGTCAAGGCAAAAATTTTAAGCCGACCACCACTCTAATAGAGGATTCTCATAATATAGGGCCACCCGTTTTAATCTCCTATGATTTAGCTAGAATATAAATTTAGGAACCTAACTTATGTAGATTTTTCGGAGTTATCTGAATATGACGTCGAAGGAACAATTGAAAATCAGAAAAAAAGCGGATATATCGCCGAAAAACTGATATTCGAAAATTTGCCCAGAATATTTATGTGTTGGATTTTTAAATTTCACTTCCGATTTAAGGAAACCGGATGTTACATTTTAGTGCATAACTTTATGAAATTCTGAAACAGATCGATAAAATCTCCTAATTTCAAAGATTAATAATAGTTTTTTCTTTTCTTTACAGTTTTCTGGATACGGTATCGATATTGGAAATAAGCAACTTGCATATTTTTTGAAATAGCACGAAAACATTCTATATATTAAAAAAAGAATATCCTCAAAGTTTAAAATGATGATAATCCTTATGCTTTAATTAATTATAGATAATTGAAGTTCGCCCGCATTTACGGCATGACGTCAGACAGAGTTTTTGTATTGCCTTTACGCTACTCGTGGTCGTCCTAGCAACGCACTTTTTACGTTTAAGACGTAATATCTGAAATACGGCTAGGAATTAATAATTGAAATTTGACAAGATTTTGGTCTAGTATTGGGGCTTTTGAACGATAACTGCCGAAAAAACTAACCAATTTCTATGATATTTTCATAGAAAATTTCTTTCTATTATATTTCTTGTTTATAGTCTCCTGAATCCTATTTGAAATGGGCGTGATCGAAGGTTGAGAAATAATTTTTTTTTAATTATTTTAAGTCGGAAGATAGGGTAACTTTGACGCCCTCTAACAGTTAAACCGCTAGCCTGTTCGGCAAAAGCAAAAATTATTCTGAGTGGTCATATCTAAAAGAAAAAAATATTAAATGCTTTAGTATTTAAAACGTGTAAAAATAAAATAAGAATACACGATTAAGTAGAGGATAAAGAAACACCTGCTTTTAGTTAGATAAATATTTCTTAGTCTTTAGATTTTGGCGAATTGGTATCGTTTGTTCCCTATTGAAGACTAAAGTAATATATCGAAATCTTTGAAAGATATAAATCAATATATATAACCAATATATTTTCGAAATTTTATGGGGTTAGGCAAGAAAATTTTGTTTCTGGTGTCTTTTTAGGATAAACCAGGAGCGTCACTTAAAAACAGTTTATATAAAAAAATCATCCTACAACCTTCTCTGTCAAATTTCCTAATAACATAATGGATGATATTTGGCATGCAATTGTTTTTATGCCGTATTTCGATAGCCCAGAAAAATCCACATAAGTTGGGTCTTTTGAATTTTTATTTAACCTAAACTATAAGAAAGTGAAATCGAGTCACCCGCTCTAGTGGGACATCTTGTACATTTAAATCCGATAAACTTTTCTATAAGACTTTTTTATTATCTCTCATAGGTTCTAAGATAAGACCAAGTCCCATTTTAAACGGGCCCCCTTGTCCATTTTTACCCCATCCATTTCAAAATCAATATGAAACTTTAATATTTTTACACTCGAGACCGCCATTCTATTTAAAGAAGGTTTTAAAGGCCATCCGTCAAACGTTCTCGGAGATTATGTCCCTAATGCCAAAGATAAGACCGAAATGACCGCGATATTCAAATTTTTAAGCCTCCGTTTCTTTTGTGGCCTGTCCAAAGCCATATCGTGTATTCAAGAGGCACTCCCATACCCTTATTAAAGTCCAAAGAAGACTAAGATTTAAGGCATGCTGGAAATGTATTTTTTAAAACGCGCACACGCCGATATCTCGGGGTCAAGAAAACGAAAAATACCGTCCCAGATCGTGATTTATTCTTGGCAATTTTATGCGAAAACTTTTCGGGATTGAAATTATTTATGAACTCGTTGCCTTGCTGTGAAAAAGTATGTAAAGAATGATATAGTATAAAGCTAAGATAGAATATAAATCTAGAAATCTAGAGTAAATATAACTTTCAACTGTTTATACATATCTTAATAAATGAGCGAAATCAGAGTTCTAGTCTCAATGATTAAAAAACGTATATTTAGAAAAATACAAATTTCTGTCTTTCGAGTATCAGTAGATCTACCTGAATTTAAAATACCTAATTATTAAAAAAAAAACACTACCACATTACTTTGGCACATATAAAAAATACTTGTGTTTCAAAAATAAGACAAACAAGACACTTATTTAAATGACATACAATAACTTAAGAAGAAGAAGAGAGGTTATTTATTTTTATAATTCATTTAACTTAAAAAGAAATTGAAAATTTACTGACCTATTGTAATAAAGTAAGAACTTTTGATTGTGACTAGTTAACTGGCGAACTGGACTTCGCCCTTTTGTATGCTATATAAATATATATATATATATATATATATATATATATATATATATATATATATATATATATATATATATATATATATATATATATATATATATATATATATATATATATATATATATATATATATATATATATATATATATATATATATATACTATACATATATGTGTTGGTATTGGTTTTCCTAGTTTTAGTATGATAATACACCGTGTATATATATATATATATTTTAAGATGGAAAAATACAATGTGTTTTCATTCCGGGTGTACATCCGTTCACTACTGTCGTTCTGAAAAGAACAGTTTTGCTGACGTTTCAAAATCACATTTGGCATTTTAGCTTTCTTTCTCGCGTCCGAATAGAGACTGAGTCTCGACGACAGTAGTGAACGGATGTACACACCGGAATGAAAACACATTATATACATATATATATATATATATATATATATATATATATATATATATATATATATATATATATATATATATATATATATATATATATATATATATATATTATATATATATATATATATATATATATATATATATATACCTATATATATATATATATATATATATACTATATATATATATATATATATATATATATATATATATATATATATACATAATATATATAGGACACGTCCTTCATGGATGGATGTGTTTTCATTCCTAGTGTGCATCCGTTCACTTCTGTAGAGGTAAGAAAACTAATATTTAATGTGATCTGATCTTTCAAATTCGTGACAGCGATTTACTTCCTACTTTTACACGGTTGTATTATCATACTAAAACTAGGAAAACCAATACCATACGAAATGCTAGTAAAGCTTTACTAAGGGAACATATCCATCAAACCAGAAAACAACTAGCCGATACAGAAAAAGACATTTTAAAGTTACACCTTAAATTAAGCAACAGCATTTGCCCTTTTTGTGGAATCGCATAGAAACTTTGGCTTTTTGGAGAACAGAATCAAATATGAATATTAGGACTGATAAACTTTCGAAAAAGTATGACAATCTCCTAAAAATGTCGAGTCAGCCACAAGTATCATCAGTAGACGTTGATAAAGTAATGCACAATATAGCGAACTACGATCTCCCAGAAAGTGAAAAATCCGTACTAAGTAAGGGTTTTAATTTTGCAATATGTGCTAAGGAAATGCCCAGAGAAGGAATAATAGCTGGAGTGGCAGATATCCTTGACTCCTGTGAAGAAACGAAAGCAGAGGAGATTCGACAAAAAGCAGCAAGAATTTTAAGATCAAGCAAACTACCGAAACAAAACTTAAATGCCACTGAACACAGAGCCCTGAACCCCTGAGCCCAAACCTTCGAAAAAATAAAGCCATCACAATCCTTCCAGCAGATAATAGAAACGTAACCGTAGTTATGAATACCCAAGAGTACATACAAAAAATGCAGGTTATCCTACAAGACAATTCTTATAAGCCTGTTCCAAGGGACCTGGCTACGTACCTAGAAAGAAACAACAAAAAATAAAATAAAAAATTCACCAATAAATCCCAAAATACAACAAAAATACATACCACGGGAAAAGTCGATCAGATGTCCTAGACTCTATGGTTCTCTCGTAAATTCAAAGCAGAGTTAGAAGAAAACAACAAATTTTCATTTTTCGATGTTCTGATGACAAAACTGCATAACGGACATGTCGAATACACCGTGTATAGAAAACTACACATTCCGATAAATATTTAAATGCAAGATCACATCATCACTTAGCACAAATTCAAGCTGTGGCCAGTACCCTAATATCTAGATCCGTGCCATTAACTCAAAAAAAAACAGAAACGAGACAAAATGAACTAAATTAGTGGTTTAAAGAAAAATGGCTACACCATAAAGAAAGCTATTAATGCACAAGGTTCCAATGAACACCAAAAGTTATGTACCCGGGAGGCAACAAGTAGTCTTACCATATGTAAGACGTACAACAGACAGAATCGGAAGAATTCTTAGAAAACACAACATACAAATAATACACAAGCCACAAACAACAGGTAAACTACTTGAAAACCCAAAAGAAAAAATCAAACTGGAAAACCAAGGTGTATGCAGCATTACATGCCAGGACTGTGAAAAGTTGTACGTGGGGCAAACTAACAGGCGAATATTAGCAAGAGTAGAAGAGCACAAACTCAGCATCAAAAACAAACAAACAATTTCGGCCCTATTCCTACACCACCAGGAAACCGTTCACAAAATTAATTTCGATGGGTGCTTTAACTTCTCTGTTCACTCTATGCACGGGACCAACCTGACAAGATATTCTTACAGCTTTGTGCGTATTTTCATAAAGTTTAAATAGCAAAGTCTCTATTTTTTTTTCACAATGTCCATTTTGGTTTTATCTCAACCTTTCTCGTGTCCCAGATTTCGTTTACTTCATGTTTTTGAAGTTTATACCTTTCTAACTGCTTCAGGCTGTGAGTATCAGACACATCAACAAATGTTTAAAATTTTAGCAGTGTATCTGGGAAACGAAGCGTTTTTGACCACCTCTTTAAATTTACTTTTTGTCTTAGAAATACTTGAGGAATTGCCCTGTGAAATATTGAACAACTATTAAAAGTCACCCTGTATAAACAAACATCCTGTATATACTATTATGGGCCGCTAGTGCGGCAGGATATCCAAATAAAAAATAATTTTGGTTTTATTATGTGACCAATATGGATATTTTTTCTTTAATAATTTTTGTAAAAAGTAGTAATAAATATTTTAGTTTTTGATCGTTTAAATTAACTATCCGAGTCTTTTTGCGACGTCATGATGATTTTAAAAGCATTGCAAGATGTTCGTCCCCCAATCCGTGCGCTCCCTCTCTCTGTCTTGCAATCGTGATAAGTAATCGCGTCTTCGTGAGGTCCTTTGTGCCTTAGATCGCGGCCACATTTTAAACGTATGCTAATGCCCAAGCTGTGTCCCAACTGCTGACCGTGAGCAGAAATTCTAAAAGACGTGGCCGGGTGGTGAAAAAAGAGGATTAGAGAAGTTTTGATACGAATATAAAGAGATTTTTTTTCAAAGGGGATTTAAGAGTTTTATTACCGCGAGCCAGAAAAGATTCAAGTTTTGTTTTAATAGCCTCGATTACTTACATTGCGATTCACATATACGGCATGTCCGAAAAGTCTTAGTATACGCTAAGAGAGGGTTAAACTTTTGAATTTTAAATGCAGCTTTATATCAAATTTTGCCTCCTTTGGAGATCTCTAAAACTAAAAGACAAAATCTTCTGTGCAAATCGAAGGTCTCTGTTTCAATCAGTTTTCAAATGCTAAGATATTGAAGCAAGAATTCAAGTCGTGAAGTTCAAACAGTTATTTATAATTTTATTTTATAAAATGTTGAAATTGGCCACCGTTAACTTCTTGATAATAATAAAGTCTATTTTTAAATTCCCTTCTAACGTTTTGGAGCATTTCTAACCATCGCACTAAAGCAAACATGGGCACTTTTTTGTTGTAGTTCATGCAAATTACTGGTTTTTGTTCGAAACAGTCGGTCTTTAAAGTAACCCTAAATGAAGAAATCAGATTATGGAAGATCCGGTGATCGTGCTTGTCACTCAACAGCTCCACGACATCCAATCCAGCGCCAAGGAAATTTTTTATCAAGATTTCTGAGGGGTAAATAAAAATGTGGGAATACTCCAGTTGCAGCTGTAACAATTTCTTCCAATAGTTGGAAGTGTATAAAGGTCCGATAAAAGTTTCATTATTAAAAAATGAACCAGTTACCTCATTTGGCATAATTTCAGCCGATAGAAAGCTAAACCTCTCGCTAAACCTGCAGAAACTGGTCTGTCTCGAAAAGCTTAATAAGTCTGGCTGCCCCATCGCAATTTCAATTACATTGTCTATAAAAAAAATCTTGATTTAGTCTTCAGTAGTAAGAAATATAAGGAAATTAAAAAAAATTAAGCGTTTTTGTATACTTTTATGTTTGGGACATTCTTTTCCTTGACCATAAATACGACCTTGATAACAAAACACGTTTTTTAAAGTTGCTCCCTGGGACCTCTAGTATGTACTGTATACGAGACATGACGTACTGTTGATCACATATACTCGGGGCGATTGATAAACAGCGAATAGGAATGAACAGGACTGCACGTATACGGTTGAATATGTTTGCGGTTATTTCAATAATATATAAATTTTCTTTGACGTCTCCATTTAGCCAACGAATTCAAAGGGCGTGCATAAATATGACATCCTAAAACAATTTTTCTCTACGAAATATCGACAGGCCAGCGAAACTGTTCGCAAACGAACCCATGCATTCATCGTCCATATACTAGAATGTCCACATAGCGAATGCATGCACTTAACGGCTACGCGGCATTAGCTGCTCGTTCTGCTAATCCATAAGCTGTAATCTTTTACAATTTCTAGTGGGGCTTAAGCCGTAAAGAATGTTTATAAGATATCAATCAACGATTTTGTGAAAAGTCGTGTTCCTTAGCTATTGTAAAGCGGTGATCCAATGAATATAAACTTGGTCGACTTTCCCTAAATCAAAATTTTCGAGCCCAGAAGCAACTCCTGCTGAGTTACCGAATAAAATATTAGCCTAATACTAAACATTATTGAAGAGCACGGGCATTTTACTGTTAAGACTATTTAGGCAACTTTAAAGATTTGTGTGATAGTAATTAATACCATTTTACACAAGAATCTGATGGTACGTAACCCGTGTTCTTGATGGATTCCCCACAGTCTGACTCCAGTTCAAAAAGAAAACCGTGTGGTGTGATGTGTGTCTCCACATTCTTCGGAATTAGCGGACATATTTCCAGTGTGGAACTAGAAGATGTACTGTTAAAAAAAACGTGTAAGAGGAAGGATCAAGATAACGCTCGGGAGCACACTGCTCCTCGGACAACTGAATATTTGAATGCCCAATACATTTAAATAATAGTTCATACATCGTATAATCTAGACCTAACACCTAATGATTTCTTCTATTTTGGCGTGTAAAGAATAAATTATGGGGGATAAGTTTTACATAGGACGAATAAGCAGTCAGCGTCCTTATAAATGAAATTAATAACCTAACTCGGAAAGATTGGAGAAACTGTTTTGAATATTGATATCCACGAATACAAAAATGCATTGACTGTCAAAGGGAATACTTTGTAGAATTATAAATAAATGTATTTTGTCAATAAGTTGTATATTACTTCAGCCCACATTTCATTGTTTATGTTAAAATGTTTTTAAATGTCATAAAAATAAAAATATTTACTAAAAGTTAACTAGTGTTTGCAAAAGAATACTGGTTTCCAGAGCTTAAAAAATATTAGTGCGTACTTGGATCATGGATAATAAAGAGAAACAGAGTCGTATCTGAGGAAGCTGTAATATAACAGTTTAGGCGTGGATTGCGCCCCCATGGCCTGGAGCCCTTGGCGGTCCCCCTGTTGCCAGGGCCGAGGTACGATACTGAAGAGAAAGAATCTGCCAGTTTTAACTTTTAAGCAACAAGTATTTGTTATTTGTAAGTATATTCTCCAGTTGTCTCATGTACCGTTGAGAGAATATTTATTTATTTATATATTTATTCAAATAAAAGGAGAAAATTTTAATTTGAAAACGTATTACATCATATTGTTGCTGTTTTTACTGTCTTGCCTTTTTATAAATTCCAATTTTTTCAATATCTACTTTTAATTAAACGATTTTATGGTCATAAATTTTCCGTTTTACTTATATATTGCTCTAAAATAAACATATTTAAGTGCCTAATTTTCATATTTTTCAAAGCATATTTGCATGCATATTATTTGATTGTTAAATGCATAATTATTCTAAGATAAGTTATGACTAGGTATATCTATTGAAGTTTCTAAAAGTCGTCTGATAGATTTCCTGAACTAGCAAAATAAAGTCACATTAATCTTCATATGAACGATTTCGATGAAAAACTGTGACACTGGACATAATCAAGTAAGAAACAACTATAGACCCACATGTTTACAATGATGGAATAGAAAAAGGGAACAATATGAATCGTGAAAACGATCCATCATTTTCGGTATCTTGCAGCATCTGACGTAATCGCAAGGAACCATGGATAAATGCACAAATCTGAGGTCAGAGTTGTGGCCGTATAGACGACAATCGGATGTCGAACATAATGACGGGCACGGTGATACGCAGCTTCTTTTCTCTGTCGCGATGGGCATTGTTCTCGCCCAGTAAGTAATTTAGCAAATCGATCGCGCCTTAAATTGTGACCCGTTTGAAGACGGCCGGACGGACGCTCGTGGAAGCGGAAAAGTCGGCGATTTCCGACGGTTAGGCCCGCGGGCTTGACGGGGACAATGTCATAAATATAACTTACATTTTTAAGTCGGGAAAATTACGGGACGATGTAAAATGCTTCGTATTTTTCTAGCCGCACCACCATTCTAAGAGCAAATATTTTTGAAATTTTAAAATAAAGGTAAGGAATCGGAAAGCTTAATAACATTTTTTACCGACTTTAAATTCAAATTTTTTTATTAGCTCAGTGATCATAAAATCATGACACGAATATCACCGTAGCACAACATCTCCGTATCCAAAAGTAGTATAATTAAGCACAGAAAAAAATAGTTTTTTCTGATTAATGGAAAGTTCTTGTCTGTTTACAGTTAACAATTTAGAAAACAATAACGGATACGCACACGATGATATACCTTATACCTAATAGCCTTGGATAATAGAATGAATAAAATATTTACTTGTTTTTTAAATTACAATAATATAAGATCAATATTTACCATTTTTTCTTTCTCAGAAATAGTTAAGTTTGGCTTCCGGTTATATGAACTGGCAACAGGCCTATAATGAACCTTACTTTAACATGTTAAACTATTTGTAGTCATTTCGCTTTTATATATAGTTTCTGTTCGAAGTATAATAGAACAACGCGATCAATTTATCTTGATAACATTTTAACCTACTATGTCTCCTTTAGATTTTAAGTTATCCATATTATCCAAAAACAAATTGTAGAACCACTTAATTTTTTTTTCTAATAATTCAAATACATTATATGTTCATAAAATGGACTTCTTTTTGTTAATATAAATATACCAGGTTTGATACCATTATCATTAAAAAATCCATAAAAATTTGAGAAAAACCCAGCCATAAGAGGCGAGGTATTCTTCCACTCTACTAAACGTAATAGAGCGTTTCCATCTCTCCCATACTGACTGACTCTTATGGTAGGGTTTTTCTTAAATTTCTGGAACATTTTTAAACATAAATGTATCAAACCTGTTACATTTATAATCAGCAAGAATAATGAATAATATCTTGTAAAATTGATAGTATTTTGTTTTTTGAATTATTAAAAAAAATTGTAAAACAGCCCTTTGTTTTACTTCTCTCGTAAAAGGGAAGTATTGTAATCGTAAAAAAATCACCCCTCGAGATTTTTTAGATCTTTACTTTTCGTTCCCTAGATGTCGAAAAACATGTTTTCCTGATTCCGTCGGTCTGTCTGTCTGTCTCTCCGTTGGTCTGTCGATGCCGATCTGTCTGTCTGTCTGCTAAAAAACTACTTACCCGATTAACTTCAAATTTTGGTCAATTTGGGGATGACCGGATAACATGTTGGTAAAAATCCAAGAAATATTAAAAAAATTATTACTAAAAAAGTACATGCACAATTCATTTCAAATTTTGCACAATTATGTAGAAATCAACTGGTAAAATTTTGATATGAATCCAAGATGGCGGAAGAAAATGGCGGCTTAGTATAGAATAGTTTAAAAATTCAGCCTGAAAAACTTATTTCAAATTGTGTATCATAACTTGTGGTATAGAGATAAACTAGTAAAACTGTCATACTAATTCAAAATGGCGGAACAAAATGGTTTGTAATCTGAAAAAATCACCTTCTCAGATTTTACATATCTTCATATCAAGTCCGTCTGTCAGTTTGTCTGACACATCGCGGCATAAGAATAAACTGATAACATTTTGGTAGGAATATAAGACAGCAAAACAAAATGTCGGCCTAATAAAATATTTAAAAAATCAGCCTGAAAAACTACTCATTAGAGTAGAGAGATATTACAAATTTTGGGCAAACATTAATTGTGATATAAAGAATCAAGATGGCAGCAGAACAAAACGGCGACCAAATAAAATTTTTCAAAAATCAACGTAAAACAAATCTTAATCAATTGTCTGACAAATTTTGCAGAAAAATTAAATCTGATATAGGAATAAACTGGTACGAATTCAACATGACGTATCAAAATCGCGGTGTGTGGCTTTGTAGAAATTGATAAAATAATGGTAGGAACCCAATATGATGGAACAAAATGGCGCCCAAAAAAATATTTGAAAAGACAGTTTATATGTGTTCCTAAATAACTAAGTACTAAACTAAACTGGGTCACACTTCTTTATTCCTAATAAAAGGTAATATTTATAATAAAGAAAGATCCGGCTAAAGGAAATTTACCGATTTTTTTTGTTTAGATGGCTTAAGTTTAAAACTAAAGGAGATTCGGGAGATTAAAATGTTATCAAGAAAAATTAATTGTATTGTACATAGTAGTTTCGACTGAACCGAAAGTGATGATGATTCCATCAAAATTATTAACATGTGAATTGCCCTAAATTATTAAACATTTTCCCATATCAAAACAATTTCTTAAAATTCAAGTCTATTTATTACTATCAGGCCTACTGTTGACTACGACGATGTACGAATTCTTATCTACATATACAAGCCATAAATGCCTGCCACTGGTCCATCACAGCCCGCCCTCGCATCTGTGCCCGCGATCTTCTTGAGAAGGCGCGTCACGTAACGCACACCCTGTGGACTGTGAATTTCCAAGGCAAACGTCCGAGCAATATTTCATTTCCGATTTCTCACTGTATTATCCCGCCCGACGGCGCCCGAACGGGGGCGTAATGGCCTGCCGACATCTGATAGCCGATGTGACCGCGAAAACGACCGCGTTATGTTTGCGGAAAGGTAATTTCCCTCGTCGCTTATTCCGTTTTTTTTTTCGGGGACGCAGCAGGAGAAATACAATTTGTTGAATAATTTGACCCATATATTAGCTTATTAAGCAGAGGCACTTTTTTCTTCAAACCCACATGTTTCTAACTGCAGCTTTTAAACTAGTTTATATTTCTACATCCTCTGCAAAAACAGTCGCAGAAAACTGGCATACAACGCCGTTTTACCAATATCGCAAACAGAGAAACTAGGTACATATTATTATTATAATAATTATTATTGTTATTATTATTATTTGTAAATAATAAAGGTGAGTATGTATATACTAAAAAAAATTTTTGATGATGTTTTCCTAAATACGATAGCTTTTGAGACAAATCTATCATAAACCTGTAACTAATTTTCTCCAATTGAAGTCTACTGTCAAGGAAAATATACAGAGTGCCCCAAACTTAGTAAACTATTATAAGTATCTGGAGAACCAATGAATAAGTTACTTTGAAAATTTGGCTCAGGCCATAAGGCAACAAAAATTTATTTCGAAAAATATTTACTATATAATAAATGACTACAATAATTTTAAGATGTGGAAGTACAAGTAATTTACAACAAAAAAATCTTATCTATGTACGAGTGGAGTTATAACAATTTTAAAACTGACGATTTTTTGACACATTAGCAACATTCTGAGTGTTCAGAGGCGTAGCTATCATTTTTTAGTCGCTGACTTACAAGCAGTTAAAAAATGTTTTTTTGTCCGTTATTTTAAGTACAAACCTAGCCAATATATTATTTTGCTTAATGGTCCAACCGAGTCTTGCTACGCCACTGTGAGAGCTTGCCATTTCGAATGCTAGGTAGATTAAAACATTACTCTTTATATTTTTGATCGTTTAATTAATCTAAAAATCGTAGCATATTTTATTATTATTGATTTATCGGGCCTGAATCTAGCGTTTTTAAAGTAAGAAACCAATACTTTTAAATAAATAAAAATTATTAATAAAAAAACCCTTACAATGTTTGTAATTTTGCACCGCACTCAACATACTAACGGAAAATTTTATATAAGCTTCGAAAATGGGAAAAAAACACTATTTAAACAAGCACGGCGACGGCAAATCAACTCTTCACAAGCTGCTTGGAGAGTGTGAAAGTGTTTTTATCTCCTCCTCTGCATTACAAATTCGATTGCAAATATGGTTTTCGTCAACAATTTCACCACCACGGCACACTAATGTCGTAGGACCGAAAAATAAAATTTTAATGAAGTTAGTTTGCTGGAATTACGTTTCCTGTTTCTCGTAAATGTTGATACTGACTTAAATGTTCTTCTGAAAATTTTACTCTACAAATTATATACAGCAACTGAATTTTCCAACACAAGCGAATATTATTGTAGTACAAAATCTCTGTGTCCAAAATTTGGATATAATAACATAAAGACAAATTTACTTTAACATAAGTAGACACAAATACAATAATTTTTGTTCAAACATGAGAAGTTTTATTCTGTTTACATTAGCAATTTAGAGAAAAACATCTGCAGTGGAATATGGGTTTTCTTCGGTGTTGCCGTTTTGTGTGGGTTATTCAATACTTAAATATTTTTAAAATGTTGCGTCTCTAAACTAAAACCTTGAATTCATAACGATGTAAATACAAAAAAGCAAGAGTAATATTTACATTTTTCTTACTTTCACGTGTCAGAGTATTTTAGTAGATTCTCTTTTACCCTGTATATGTAAAATTGTATACGATTCTCAAGGTGCTCTAAATGCATAACATATAACATAACGCACATGTTATACCAATAAGTTACTCTGTTAGATGATGTAAGTTTCCCTTTTATGCTCATATAATAAACATTTTTGAATAAATAATTCCCAATGTTTATTGTCATCAGTTTGATATTAACGCGATTATGACGCTAGTGTAGATTTCACGTCGTTGTTCAACTATCCCTATAATGACAAGCTGAAATCCCATTTGCAGTTATTGTACATGCAATTACACAGGTCATACGCAATTAAAGAAATGTGTTCTAAAAGACCGCATTATTTAATGCACCTTTATGTAGATGCAGCCTTTGAGCCAACCGAACTATTAACGAAATCATAAATAATAATGCAGAACAGTCAAGAGTGACACTAAATGTGAAGGTGTGTGTAACAATAAGCATACAATAAAGCATTAACATATTATTCTTGTAGTATAGCTCTTAGAGTGCCGCATTCTTGGCTAAAAAAAATCTTAAAAATTATATTTGAGAGGTCTATCATTGCATATCTTAGCGAAGATAATATATATAGTATGATAACTATACACTAAAATTCTTTCACTCCTTTCGATAGTTTTATATGTCCTAAACCTAATTAGGGCTAATACAATGTTATTAATTGGTCTTTCTCTTGTTACAGAACCGAGCAACTACGTCTGCTCAACTTGCAAAGCTCGCCTCCACTCTGCTTGGCGTTTGGTTCAACATGTCCAACACGCCCATGGAATTAAAATATACGTGGATTCATCACCTGGCTCCTCAAAATCCAGCAGTAGCAATAACAATCATTCATCCAGTTCAGCTTCTAGCAGTTCTTCCGGATGTTCGTCTGGCGCCTCCGGTGTCCCTCCTCCACCTCCCAATATGAGGCATCCGTTGCTTCCACCACCCGATCTGCACAATCCTTTCGGTGTGGGGGGATTATTGAGGTTACCTTTACCTCCTCTGAATCATGGCATGAACCCCAATATTCCTCCAGCGCCGCTATTCTCTAGGCCAGAACACCACTATCGAATCGACCAACTGGTTAGCGAACAATTTAGACATCACGGCTTAAATTTGGCAGCAGCAGCAGCTGCTGTAGCTGCAGGAGGAGTGCCACAACCTCACAGCTTTCCCTCACCAGCAGCGGAAAGGGCAAGTTCTTTAACTAGTTTACCACCAAGGGATCGGAGTACACCAAATCAACCCTTATCACTGGAACCACAACTGGATTTTTACTCACAGCGGTTGAGAGCATTAGCAGGAACAACAAGTCCTGGGGTAGCACAGGCGAGCTCCCCGAGCCCCAGGAAGCTTTCACCGCCTTTTACAAGTCCCTCGCCCTCGCAAGTGCCACAAACAACTATTCCAAATAATATAAGTTCGTCCAGCAGTACAAGCAATCCTATAAATAACAATAATAATAACCATAGCTCTAGTAGCGGGAACAGCGGCAATAGTTCTAGTAGACCTCCAAGTGTTTCACCGCCCAACAAAAGCAGTGGTGATGAACATTTGGTTAACACCCCCAGATCCGCCTCTACACCTCCTGGCAAGCCAGGTTCTCCTCGAAATTCTACTTCCTCTGACGCAGTACATGCCTGTGAATATTGTGGAAAGAAGTTCAGATTCCAAAATAATTTAGAAGTTCATAGACGGTCACACACTGGCGAACTTCCATACAAGTGCACTGTTTGTGACCAAGCTTACGCCGGTAGCGGTAAACTGAAAAGGCACATGAAAATCCATCGAACTCCTGAAGATAGAACCAGTAACGCGGGTTCTGTAGAAACTCTAGATGGTGAAGACAGTGAAGAAGAAGAGGAGGACATTGATGATGAGGAAGAAGACGATGAAGAATTGGAGCCAGAAGATGAAGAGGCAGAAGATCTAAGTGTACCCAGTCATCAGGTTCCAAAAAACGTAAACTCTAACCAAGCTTCTCTTGTCGGCGAACTCATGGACAAGTTTGGTTTGAGTAATATTGCGCAATACAGCGAAGCTTACAAACAAGCCTTACAGGAAAGTAACTCTGCTTTAAAGCTGCAAATGCAGGCTAACAAAGACAGGGATAATAACAACACATCGTTATCTACACAATTAAAAATTCGTGAAGAGTTCGCCAAGGGGTTATTAACGGGTCCACCTCCCCAACCACTGCCGCTTTTCCCCCCTTTTAACGATACTTATGAGGCAACGAAAAGATTAAAACTAGACTTGGAGCGCGGTGATTGGTGGCTACCTGGCTTAGCTCGCGAGAGCAAAGGTGTTCCTGGGCCTAGTTCATTATTACCAAACCCTTTGCTTAAGAAGGAATCACGTCGTAACGACACTTGCGAATTTTGTGGTAAAGTTTTCAAAAACTGCTCCAATCTGACTGTACATCGACGTTCACATACCGGTGAGAAGCCATACAAGTGTGAATTGTGTTCCTATGCTTGCGCACAAAGTTCCAAGCTTACTAGACACATGAAGACGCACGGCAGAATTGGCAAAGATGTTTATAGGTGTAGGTTTTGTGAGATGCCTTTCTCAGTTCCTTCTACCTTAGAGAAACACATGCGAAAATGTGTTGTAAATCAAGGGAAAGGTCATATGTTGGGCAGCGTACCCATGCTGAGCGCGGATGAGGATTCTTCGACGAGTATCGCTTCGAAGGAGGCTGCCACATGACTCTTTCCCTGGGGCGGCATACCGCGGTTCCCTGCCCCCCCTCCGAGTTTAACGTACTAGTCGTATATGTATATATTTTAGGGAATATTGTTGATGTACATTTTGTGATGTTCTTTATAACGCATGGCAGTTTTCCTAGTGAAACTTTGTAAAAATTATCATAGCTGCTCATGAAAAGTCACGAAGTAAACACTATCGATACGATTAATTTATGTTTTCATCTCTTTCGGTTACCTAGAGGAACTAATTTATTCTGATGATTAAATTTAAGGCTAACATCACAATATGCCATTGTTTTTTTTATTTAAATATTATTAACAATAATTTCAATTTCAGACTTCCACTTCGTTCTAAGGGTATCGGTTTTCTGTCTACCACTTTCTCGCTCCCTTTTTTGTAATCACAAAACATTTGTATTTTCTATGTTGGATGCCAGTTTGCCTAGAGTGATTCATCCTAATGCAACATTGCAATATATCGGGATATTCAGAACATGCTTGACTTGATTTTTGTTTTATTTTTCATCAGAAATCAGTTATTTGTTTTAATTTTTATCGAAATATGTTGAAACGTTAACATTTGATTAAAGATTTGTTGCGGCGCACTTTATTAGAAACTACCCAAGTAACACAAATTAGCTGATGAGCTTTTTTGTCTAACAGTTAGCCATAAAAGACACATAAAAACCAGAGATTTGTCAAATTTTGGCAAATGATTCTTGGTTCGTTTTCTAGCCATGAAAGCTCGCTTCAAATTGGATTTGTTGTGATTTGAAATGTGTCCAGATTATTTGTTGTATTTAGAATAAAAAACAAATTTATTTTTTGGTTTTTCGGCAATTCAATAAAATATTCACATTTCAATTAATTGAAACAGATACTTAAGTAAATTACATATCTCAACATGTAAACTAGTCTGCCTACAAAATATTTTGATACATAATACAAGGAATATTATTTAAGCCAAAAAATTAATTCTTTTCTAATAGAAATACCTTTCTCTAAATATCGGCGCACTGGTGAGCCCCCACAGGACGAAAACGCTTGTACAACTACTTTGGGTCTATAATTATCTAATTAAATATATAATAATATATGTAAATTAGACAAGTTTCATTTTTTTTTGCTTCAGTAATATTCATGTTATGTATCAAAACATTCTGTGAACAGACTCGTTCAAAAGTTGAGTAATTTACTTAAATATAGCCAAAAAATAAATTTGTTCGATCATGTATGATAATAAAACATACTTACTGAAACCAGATCAAATGTTAAATTTAAGCCTGCTTCGAAAACATTTTGATGGCATAGTGTGATGTGTGTAACGACACCAAATACCATTTAACGACACCAAATACCATTAATGCAAATTACTCGCATCATAGTGTTTACGATTCTGTGATATACCGTATTTAACAAAAAAACGTGAATGAATTTACTGAAAGAGTATCAGTCCTTAATAGGTAAAAGTTTTATCTTAAACATGTTGGTGTTTTGTGCCTTTTTACTGCGGATATACGAAAAGTGGCAGCCGTTTCTAACCTACCAATGTCATATGTGATATCCGTTTATTTATCCCCCAAAAAAAACCTCTGACGGTCGCCCATTTTCAAATTGTTCTATAGAAAATGTACAAAACACTTTGTTGTATTAATTGTAGTTGTAAAAAAAAATATTAAAATTGTAAAATGATCCCCTCTGGATACCCTTTTAGAAGGTATTTTTTGGGAATTGTTGTTCTATTGTAACCGATACCAAAGCAATGTTTTTTATTATCATTATTATTATTATTAAATATTGAGTTTATCGATTTGTATTGTATATCTGTAGTTAGATTAAGTTTTTGTTGTTTGAGACTGAGGGTTGCCTTTATAATTCGAATTGTTTTAAAATCAAAGCGGTACTTATCAATTCGAATTTTACAACCCGCTGTACATTCCCCTATCATATCATTTTGGCCAGTATGACATAGGCTATGACTGTAAATAGTATTTATTAAAAAGTACAGTATTTTACTTGGACGTTGTTGTCTAAGTAGGACCTACCTACTACTTAAGAATTTCTTAACAGTTAAGGATGTATAGTATTATTATTTTTATGTATAGATCTACTTTTTTCAAGTTTCAAGGTTTTAGATACAAAAATGTATTTATTAAAAATACTTGATACAATACTTAACAAATAGCAACCAATTCAGGGTCAAAATAAGGTTTCTGCTTTTACAGGTCTATCGCAAAAACTGTTATAGGTGTAACAGGATAAAGATTTTTGTCTAGAATAATGTAGTATACGAAATTTGTGTCACCTATTTCCGAAAAATAACAACCAGTGGGAAAAATATTATTATTAAAGAAACATAAAGTATAGGATTATTAAAAAATAATATTTTTCTCAGAGGCTGTAAGATATTTAAGAAAATCTTTAGTGTATAATAACATAGTCGACTGAGGACCAGGGTCTTTAAAAGTGTTTTATATTCAATGGCCAGTTTTCGAAATCAGTACCTATGTATAAGTTTCACCACAGTTTAAGACATGTTTTATTGTGTTATATTTTTACAAACATTTTGGTACTTATTGCTTCCTTGACTGCGGATAGACTTTTCTAAATACAAATTTTATATAGCTTTTTTATGGTGCTTACACTCGAGTTGATTTAAAAATGATCAAATACGTCCTTTAATACTTTTTTTCTTTTTACTTAAAACTACCTAGCCGTTTTTAGACATAATTATTACGTAAGCATACAAAACATATATATATATATATATATATATATATATATATATATATATTGATGATGCTCTTTAAATAATAGGAGTAAAAGTAAAAATCAAACTAAGTTTAAATATGAAATTAATTGATCTCATTATTTTCCTACCGCACTCAAGGAAGCTTGTGGCGTTAAAAATGCTTCTTTTTTTTGTACGATTTCAATAGTTGATTTTGTATGTTTCCTAAAAATGTTGTTTCGAATATTTTTTCTTTGCCATTATTGGACATATGAATGTTTGTAGCGCACTATTTGTATGGGCTACACGAAAAAATATTTAATATAAAAGTGTTCCTAAGCTGATGACCTATTTCAGTGTGTATTTAAATAAAATCTATTACAAATATATATTAGCTGTTTTATTTGACTAAATTAAATGTAAAAACATGATTATTTTTAAAGTAACTTGCTTTATTCGTTTATATACTGTTGTATCATCAGACTGATCAAAAGTCAACATGCGATAGCAGTATACAAATATATATATATATATATATATATATATATATATATATGCAATAATAATATAAAAATTTAGTACCTTTTTTGGGATGCAGTTTAAAAAAAATCTCCTGCGTATCGGTTTTCGTATGCGTATTACAAGCTAAAATAATCAGAATTATCGACATTGCTGACTTTTCAATCGCAACGTGCCCGAAAACCACGACTTCGATATTTCTATATGGATATGTTTTGTTAAAAATCGTCACATTAGCTCTGGCACAATAGTTGATTCTGAAGAAGAGAGAAAAAAAACCTGGAACCTTTCTTCAAAAATGTAATTAAAGCATTGGGACAGAAATGTTCCCACAACAAAATAATATACTAAACGTGTAGTTTTAATAATAATTTTTGGCAATTTCACTTATATTATTACAATCAGATTAGTATATCTTGTATTTATTTG
This sequence comes from Kuschelorhynchus macadamiae, assembly GCA_030620095.1. Taxonomy (NCBI): domain Eukaryota; kingdom Metazoa; phylum Arthropoda; class Insecta; order Coleoptera; family Curculionidae; genus Kuschelorhynchus; species Kuschelorhynchus macadamiae. The sequence continues at coordinate 201,813 of JAUTXW010001082.1, forward strand.
TATTTGTGTTCCCTACAACATATCTTACCATGTTTGTTCAATTCCAATAAGGTTATCTAATGTCAAAAACATTTCTGGCCCAAATTCAAAAAGTAAGATATCATTGTAAAGGTAATTTAAGACATTTAACATTTTAAGAATAAAGGCCAACCTCTCTTAGGATGCTGCTTAGATGTTTTTTTTTTTTTGGTATTTTAGCGGAAATTAGAAATGCTACACTTGGATATCGAAAAGTGTGTAATTATTAAGTATTTTAAATAAACAAAGTTTCAAATACCAGTGCAATTTTTTTGTCTTCTCAGTAATATAATATTGCTCTGAATTTTTGTTCTCGTTGCCTAGACATCTGAGCACTGAAAAATATGTTATTCTTACCTTTTTCTAAATTTTAAATGTAGGTACTTATGAGAGTTAAATGGAAAGTCTCAAAAAATTCTTGAAAATATCTAACTTTCAAGATATTTGATAATTGTGGATATCATAACAATATAAAAATATCAGTAGTTGCTATGCCAATGACATATTTACGATGAACTTATATTCTCTGATTCTTGCCACTTAAATATCGCGTTTTTAGGTCTCCTGAATAGTACAATAAAAACCCTGAAGATCTCCCAAGGGAATAAGGACGTTTTAGATTAACGGTAAGTATACAGGGTTATTCACGCAACCCGTTCATTAAAAGTTTTTGATGATGCCATTTAGATAAAAATTTCAAATTTTGGGATTAAGGAAAGGTCAAGGTACCCCTTTAGGTATAGGGAACCTTAAAACAGTTCGATCGAAAATGAAATTCTACATTTGATAGTGCATAAAGTTATAGGGTGTCCCATTTAAAAAAACGGACTTTAGCGGCTTTGAAAATGTGAATGTTTGCCGCTGAATTTAGGACACCCTGTATAAAAATAGACAAATTCAATAAAAAAAATAGAAACCTAAGGATATTTACCGATCGTCTGCAAAATATGAAGATTATATCTTTAAAACTTACAAAAATATGAGATTTTAAAATTTGATACCCCGAAGGCTCATTTTCGGTTCAAGGTCAAATATCTTAAGAACGCTTGAACCTAAGTATAGGACATGCTACATAAAATAGCGTTAAAATTCTCCGTAGAATCCAAAAATATCATAAAACACAGGGTGTTCCATTTAAAATAAGCAAGTTGATACCAACTTCCGGTTAAACCGGAAGTGACAGGAAGTAGAAAATATTTCAAAAAAGAAGCACCCCTTGACCTTACCTTAATCCCAAAATTTGAAATTTTTATCTAAATGGCATTATCAAAAACTTTTAATGAACGGGTTGCGTGAATAACCCTGTGTATATGACTTTCCCTATCGAGACAAACAATGCTAGTGCAAAAAGTTTTAGATGAATGCAGTAACTTTCCACAACACCACCTAGTAGTTAGCCTATTCCATAAATGCAAATATGTATTGTAGGTCGCGTGTTAATGGGATTATATTCAGAACGTTTTAATTAATAACAGTAACAAACCTGTGTTACGGCTTTAAAGATGAAGACGTCGCGCACCGGCCTTTTACCTGGAGACCACCTAGTACCCATGTTAAATAAAAATGAAAAATAAACTGTATCAAACACTGATTATTTGTAGAAAAAAAATATAATCAAGAAGATTGAACCGAAGCTTTCAGAGTGACACCTAAACATCTAACCATTCCTCTATGATGGTTCACATGTCAAAGTAAACAAATTATCTACATTCCGTTATTTCATAAGTAACCCTAGTCTCCGCTAGATGGCACCTGTGTGGGTTATGGATTAAAATGTGCCAGTTGGCTACCTGCTGGGTCGTGCTACGGAAAACTATACATTTTAGTGGCCTAAAGCTAGTTTTGGCCTATACATATCACATAATTAAAAAAAACCTTTTGTAGAACCTAAAAGTTGTATATATATATATATATATATATATATATATATATATATATATATATATTTTTACTATACGGATGGAAAAATACAATGTGTTTCATTCCGGGTGTACATTCTGAAAAGAACAGTTTTGCTGACGTTTCGCCAAAATCATAGCTAGAGACAGTCTCTATTTTGAAAATGCCAAATGTGATTTTGGCGAAACGTAGCAAAACTGTTCTTTTCAGAACGACAGTAGTGAACGGATGTACACCCGGAATGAAAACACACATATATATATATATATATATATATATATATATATATATATATATATATATATATATATATATATATATATATATATATATATATATATATATATATATATATATATATATATATATATTTATTTATTACATTCATAATTTGATGAGTAAAACTAGTAGAAGAAAATTTGTTCAGAAGATGCTAAAGTATCCCAGCAAGGAAACGGCCAAGTACTGGTAAGTCGAAGACAAATCTGTGATTTGTAAATGGAATTAGAAATAAACACTGTCGGCTAAGAAAAGAACTTTACAATGAAACTAAGTAAAATTCCTTAATGGTATTTAAAACTAGTCGAATTGGGTATGAAAGATATTAAGAATATTAGGAAAATTTTAAGTATAAAAAAATTTACAAAGAGATGTATTTAATGTTAAACATCTAAATAAATACTTATATAAAAATTTGGGAAACCTAGTACTTTCCCATATATGTATGTACGTCAGCGCTGTCAATAGTATTCTTAAATTGAGTTTGTGTAATAAATATAATAAATTGATCGTGTCTTGCCGTTTTTAAAAAATAGGAATGTTTTGTTTATTAAAATTTAGGGTTTAAACCTTAAAAAACTTAAAATTTTAATTTTGTTTTTAGAGAACGATTTCAACCCGTTAGATTAACCCTATATAAAGGAAAACCTTGCTTATGAAAAAAAAAAAAGAAAATAAACTTGCTCTATTTTACCATCTGCTTTCAAAAAAAAAACTAAGCATTTTGGAAATTAAAAAATATGTGCAGTTTCCCTTACTCTTGTATTCCCTGTTACTACCCTGTACAGTGGATAACAAAATTTATATACAAAGAGATAAAAATATTTGACATGATTCACCGTTTGCATTTTTTTTATTTTGTATACAAATGTGTTTCGCAGTTTTCAGAAATATTACGTAAATTCTATTTTAGGTATATATAATCTAAAAAAATCAAGTATCTACGACGATGACTGACACAATCTTTTATGCCAGAACATTTATCCCTATTATTTCTATTTTCAATTTGACTAGATATTATCAGTTAGGGCGTTCTCAAAATATGACTTTTTTACGTCTTTATTCCTCTATTCGCCTTAAAAATATCGAAGATCTATATCTATATCATCCAAAATTTAATCTTGACGAGAATCTAACCTGCTATTTTTTGTGTAAGTTTGAAATGAATCGGTTTGATCATTCTCAAGTTATCGTTAGACAAAATTTTGTTTACACACATACACACACACACACATCCGTACAGACACCGTACTTTTTTCTAAATATATATTTTTCTTAATCTAGGGACTCGTCGAAAAAACGCAACTTATATTTTTGGAAAATTTCTGCTATTCCAATACTTTCTCTCTATAGCATATTAATAATACAAATCCCAATTTGACTGTAATCGTCACCAGTTGTCACTTTTTTAAAAATTTATAGAAAATATAAAACATGTAATCTTTTTTACGATATTAAAGCTTTAAGACATTTACAGCACTGTTATTTTTTTTTCAATTTGAATGAAATTCTCAACACTTTTCCAGTTAATAGCAAAGTAATAATCAACTGAGAATTTTCTTAAAGCGCGCTTACTGTTTTTTCTAAAAATCACTTACATATAAAATTTTATACCAAAAACGGCAAGCAAAGTAAGTTATAATCATAAATCTGCCAAATCTGGTAATGTAGAATATTTTCAAACGAACATCTTCCAACAAAGAAAAAGTTAAATCCAGACCGTGGTTGAAAATATAATTTAATTAATCCCCTTTTGATCGTAAGTTTCTTTTTGTAGGGAATTACATATTTTAAAATAAATAAGTTATTTGTCAGTCGAGAAACTAAAATGAATAGGCTATATTATTTCATGTGTCTGGAGCTCCTTTATTTTGAACCACTCTGCAAACTCATATTTTCGAAGTTAAAACTTTACCAACTGTACGGAATAATGCGTAGGTTCATATCTCCCAGTTCACTCTCACCCCCATTAATTCTCACCCCTTAAATCGAAGCGCCCTCTCAGATATTTGCGACAAAAGACTGAACTTCTCAAATTCCTCATCAATCTATTCGATGATAGGTGGAGCGCTTTAGCACATTGCCAATGTTGGGGTCATATCTGACCCCAATCGTGCATTAATATTGGTTGATGTTCATTTATGGAATCGGATGAGGTGCGCGGAGGAACAGGGTATTATAGGGTATGTTATGTTATGTATGTTACTTTGGGATAATGTTATTATATGGGTTTATTTTTCATGTGCACGGTTGCCTAATTTAAATTGTCACAATTTCCGCTAGCATTAATTCACGAATCGAAGGAAAAGTTATGATGTATTTATAAAAACTGCTTAAAAATATGTTTTATTAATTCCGTCGGTCCGTCTGTCGGTTTATCTGTCAGTTCACGGCCTAGCTTAAAAACTACTTACGTGATTGACTTTAAATTTTGGACAAAAATTAAGATTCATATGGGGATGACCTGGTAATATTTTGGTAAAAATCTAATAAGGCAAAACAGAATGGTGGCCTAGTTAAATGTTAAAAAACTGATTACAAAAAAACTTATTCATCCAATTTATCTCAAATTTTGCACAAAAATCAAGTATTATGTAGGGGTCAATTGGTAAAATTTTGATGCGAATCCGAGAAGACGGGACAAAATTGCGGCTTACTAATATATTTAAAAATTCGGCCTTAAAAACTACTTAAGGGCCTGACTTTAATAAATAATTCTGGCATACAGATAAACTAGTAAAACGGTGGTACTAATTCAAAGTGCGGGACAAAATGACGGCTAAATATAATATTTCTAATCATGAAAAGAATCATCTTATCATGTTTTACATATCGTTTTAGCGTCCCTAGATGGCAAAAAATATGTTTGTCTGTCTGTCTTTCAGGCATAGGTCTAAAACTACTCATCAGAGTGACTCTAAATTTTGGTGAAAAATTAAAGGTCATATGGGGATGACCTGGAAATATTTTGATAAAACACCAATACGCCGGAATAAGAGAGTGGCCTAGTGAAACGTTAAAAAAATTATTACTGAGCAAAAGTATATATTATATGTAATTCTAACAAGAAAAAAAAAACGATTTCAATTAAACTAATCCGGGTGGCTGCAATCATGTTTAATTGCCTATATAAAAACTAGAATTTAAGGAGGCAATTTAGTTGAACAACAAATACATTATTAGTACTAGTAAAAAAATGGGATTGAATACAACTTAAAGAACGAAATTAAAATTGAAGTGAACACTTTCCTCTATCATAAAACAAAATAAAATAAAAAGATAGTAAATGTAAAGAAAATGAAAAATTTAAAAATAATAAAAGAAATAATTAGAAAATATAATATTATTATTGATAATAAAATGTGTAAGTTGGAATAGTGTTTGATATGATATGTCTAGCTGCATGTAAGATCAGGGACAGAGTAAAAGTAGGTTTATGTTGGAAATAAAATAACATAAAATAAGTATTGGAAGGTGGTTTATATAAAAAATAAAAATTAAATAAAAAATGGAAACATTTGCTGTCAAACCCAATAACACAGTTAACAGTTTTTTGCCAGCTATTCAATACTGCTACACATATTGGATATATTTTATCACAACTTTAGTTTAAAAATACACACAACTCATCCAAATACAAAAATATTTAGTAAAATTCTTAATATTATCAAGACGTTTTAAGAAGATCAAAGTTGACCGTCTCTTATTTTATTTCTTAGTTCATTTTATTTTATTTTGCTGTATAAACGCTTTCTTATTTGACTATATTTCTTATTGTATAGTAGTTAAATTTATTTCCTGTATAAACCCTTCTTAAAGCTGGTTATGTTATTGATGTCAAATGGAAATGGTGTAGGCGTGTTACATACTCAAAAATGTTTGTTCAGTGATTTTAAGAAACTCCCTAAGATGCTTGCACAAAAACCTATAAAAACATGTCATTATAGCCACATGTTTAATCATTTTCAAAAATTATGATCTAATTTAAATTGTTATAACTTTGAAGGAAAATTAATTTCAAGTGAAAAATTGTATTCTGGTGGTGGGTGAACATTTTCAGAAAAAGCGTGGGGTATTTTTATTGCGAAAGTTTTTTTTTTGCTTACAATTAGCAACTAATTTCTGAGATTTGTATGTGTGTTCTATTTCTTTTTTTTTTCGAGAAACAAACTTTTTCCCAACATTTTTCTATCCTACTAAAAGTCCAAATTTTTTAAAAACTATACTCTCCTAATTATTATACAGGATGTTCCATACTCGATGGTACGGTAGAAGTGTCAGGAGAACGAAAAAAAAAAGAAATCTGAACTTTTAATTACGGCCATAGAAGACTGCGCGCTAGATTTTAAAAATTAGAAACCGTTTGCTGTGTTGCCAGATCTATTGGTAACTGGCATCAACTTTGGAATGGAGTTGGACACCCTGTAGTTTTTAGATTCTGCGAAACAATCTAAATTTTGTTTGTGTAGGATATATTCGTTTCTCTTACCTTTTGTTAAATACTTATTATTATCTGTTTTATTTAACCAAAAGTATGGGAATGAAAACTTTAATTTTAGCAACATAGGATTGCCGACTTTTATTCAGAATATATAAATTTGATCAAAAGTGACTTTTTTTAAATGGAACGTATAAGGTGTATACCTATTTTGAACTGCTTTTGATTTATATGCAGTTTTATGAATAGTTATTACTATTAATATTCAACAAATAGACATTAAAGATGTCGATTTTTAAGCGATTTTATAAATAATTAATCGAGAAAAAGACATTACGTATCTAAAACGGTAAGTCTTTTATAATGTATCCAGAGCTTACGCACTTCCAAAGGATTTTCTGTTAATATTAATTGTGGTTCAGAAAAGAGCCAATTTTGTTAGTTATTTAAAATTCTCACCATTTACATAGAAGCAATCGGTAATGTAAATATCGGTAATACATTTCATCACATAACAGGTAGTAGCTCTTTGAATTTCTGATAGATCAAGTTGTTCAAAAGCGCACCACCCGATTTTCTAGAGGTTCTTTTGAATTTACTGGTGTTTTAGAAAAGATTTCTTTAATTCTACGCCACAGAAAAAAGTCTAATGCAGTAAGATCTGGAGATCACGGAGACCAATACCATTGTCCTTCACGTCTCAGCGATCTATCTTCAAATATGTCATACAGTTCGGCAGAAACTTCATGGATACAATGGGCAGAAGCTCCATCCAGTTGATATCAACAACAGATTATCCAAAAAGTCATATACGGTCGTTCTTAGAATTTCAACATATTTTGCAGAAGTTAAGAGTTTTTGTTTTGAAATCTTTGGAAATGACTAAAAATTGATAGTTTCCAGTAATGCTCATTTATTTGACTAAAAAAATGAATATTAATATAGTGTGTTGCAAACAATACATAAATTTAGAATTAATATCGCAGTAATTTTTTCGACTCAGTAACGAAGTAAAACTTTCTTAAAATAGGAAAATTGTAGAATAAGTAATTCAAAAAACGTTTTAAATTAATCAATGAATTTTCAAATAATAGGAGTCTATTTTCTATCCGTTTTAAGACAACCATATAAAAAAACCTATTGAAGTTAAATTACATCGGTCTAGATTAGAATTAATTTGAAATAACATACCTGTGATTCTAAAATAAAAAGCTGAATACAATGAAAAATCGTTACTCCAAGTATGGTTAACATAATTCAGGAAACCGTCCCGATGTTAAATCGCTAACAGAATTAAAAATGTTTAATACGCTGTTGTAGGAATTGTGAAAGGAAGAGAAAACAAATTTGAATTAATTATCAAAAACTTTCACATGAGAAGTTTATATGGTCTAAAATAATGAAACTATTACATATAGTCACAAATCTAAGTTAAAATAAATTGTTAAAACATTTTTTTTTATAAAACAGTAAAACATTTAAGTTGAAATTTATCTAAATTTGTAAAAGTTTAAACAATTTTGAAATTAGAACATTTTTTTTTAATCGAATTGATCAGTATTTTTTATTTGTATATGTCTTTTTTTCTGTTGAGACTTAGTATAATATATTCACATTTTACCCTAAAAACTATTTACCCGACTGAGACTTCATATTTTGGTCAAAAATTAAGGGTCACATTTTCTGGACATCCTGCATTCAAAAAGAAAAACCCCAAAGTCCATTTTTTAAAAATTTGATTTCATTTTATATCAATTTATGGATACCCTGTAGTGCATATCCGAATGGCCCACACAGTAATTGTATACATTGGAGCCAATTGTATCCAAAACATCTGAAAAAGAAAAATTCGGAATCTGCTTCTGTTTCGTATTTTTAGACAGTTTTTATTTTCCCTCGTATAATAAAACAAAAAGAGTGATTTAATACAGAGTCTTATAAAGCGAATGAAATAACCTCTTAGTAAAAAAAAATATAATTTATTCATTAACAGTGAAAATATGGAATTTTGAAATTAGGGGTATTAATAGTTGACGCGGTTTAAGTATTGACCAGTGTAATAACTTCTATGCCTGTCTCTTGCTTCTGTAAATTTCTTTCAACTACCCCTAATGGGTTAACTTTATTGTTCATAATAATTTGAATAATAAAAATTATGTGCTGGAGTGTACGTGAGATTACCAAAACCCCAAACACGCTGAAAATTCGAGTCATTAATCTTAATAGGACGGATTAAGTCGTCGTTTTCAGTCTCTCCTAGGAAAGAGTACTATTTTAATATAATATCCTAAAATCAGTGGCGGCAGTCATTCTCTTATCGGCAAAAGAAGTTGCCGATTGAGATGTTTTTTGTTTTCTTTAATTTTTGTATTGGTGTTATCATTGGCTTTATGGAAATTTTGTAATTCAGTTACGAAAAGTCATATCTTTGACACTGTTCATTGTATCTTATTTGTTTGAAAACAAAAATATGATTTTTCGTAACTTTTTTTCAAAATTTTCATTTTCGATAACACTATTCCAAAATTAAACTTCCCTTTTTTCCTTTTGTTAGGAATAGTGACCCAATTTAGTTCAGTACAAACATTCTTCAATAAGTAGCTTTTACAATAACAACACGCCGCCATTTTGTTCCGCCATCTTGAATTCGTACCACCACATTGCCAGTTTATGACTATGACATCTATATGACACTTAATGCTTGCACAAAATTCGAAATGAATCTAATAAGTAGTGTTGTTCAGACCGATATTTGAAATATTTTATTGAGCCGCCATTTTGTTTTGATATCTTATCTTCATACCAAAATGTTACCGGTTCATTCCTATCTAACACTTGATTTTTTAGTACCGACAAACCGACAAACAGATCGACGCATTTGATAAAACATATTATTTGCTATCTATGGACGCTAAAACTAGAAAAGATGGCAAATCTGAGAGGGTGATTTTTTCTCACGATTACAAATATTTTATTTGTCCGCCATCTTAAATTAGTACCACAGTTTTATTAAATTGTCTAGTTCTGGGTCTTTTTTTAATAGGGTTTGAAGGTTTCCAGAAAATATCGTGTAATTTTTTTTATTTTGCAACGTTTCGAATGTTGATTAACACCATTAAGAAAAAGATGAAATCTCAGCAACCCTTCAGAAAATACTGAACACCACACTAACATGGTGTGAGAGGGAAAAGATGTCTATCAACCCTAAAAAAATGGTACTAGTCCCCTTCACAAAGAAAAGGAATCTGGAGAGACTTCGACCACCTTCCTTAAGGGGACAGGTGATACCATTTTCAGCTGAAGTGAAATATTTGGGAACTATCCTGGATAAAACGATGAATTGGAATGCTCATCTGAATAAAACAGTTCAGAAAGCTAAACTATCCCTGTGGACCTGCCGTAAAATCTGCAGGAATTTATGGGGTATGAGACCAAAACAGCTATATTGGCTGTACCTAACGGTCATAAGCCTATGGCTCTGTAGCCTGGTCGAGCAAGGGACAACAAAGTGTTGCCCATGCTAAACTAAGTGGACTGCAGAGACAGGCTTGCCTGTCAATTACAAGAGCGGTTCGCTCCACTCCGACAGCGGCCATGGAGCTCCTTTTGAAATGTCCACCATTCCACCTATTTGTGGAAGGGGAAGCAATGAGGACAACATACAGACTCCATCCTGTTACCAACAGCATAGTGGATAGCACGAGTCACATGGAATCATCCAACATGCTGAAAGTTGTGAAAAACCACTACATGTTGGGAATGCCATCGGACCTGCTACCAAAAACTGTTAGTGCACAGCAACCCTACTCCGTGATCTTCCCAGGGAGAGAGGAGTGGGATCAGAATAGGGAAGACCGGGTCTGGTTGTCACACTTTAGACATATGTCTATTTTTTAGGATCTTCTTATAATATAAACACTTATGTGTATATGTCTTTTGAAAGTACATTTATTAGGCTTCATTCACCACAGTCAAATTACTAACTACTACGCAATTTACCTTGCAAAAAATTATATAAATGTAATATAATTTTTTGACAACCAACACCTTCTTCGGACTGGTTGTCACAGCACATGGGGTAAGTTGTCACATACGTGTTTTAGACTAATTATAAACAAAAAAACATTATCGGAATTCAAAAATATGTATTTAAGAAAAGTAACATATATATTATCGCAAATCAGGGAATATTAATGTGAATTTTCAAGTAATATAAAATATTCTTTTACAAAGTTAAAACAAAATAAAATAATCCTATAAACAAAGTAATACTGCCTTCTTATTATAAATAGCTAAATAAAAAACAAGTTCTTGACATTCTAAAAATGAGGAATTAGTCGGAGTCATCCGAATCACAATTGTGACACAAATATGTCGGAAATTCTGGTGTACAAGCTTCGTGTGCCCATAGCTTGCACTGATGGCATTGAATCCAAACCTCTTTTGGTCTACTTTCAGAATAGGGGTTTAAACATACAATGCAATAGTCTTCTTCTGTTTTTTCCTCTTCATCATCCACACTAACTTTTCTTTTTTTCTTATTTTTTTTTGTATCGTCAGCTAAAATTGATTTTCTAGCAGTATTTGCCTTTTGCTTTCTTTTATTTAATTCCTGTGCCAGTTTCTTTTGTTCTATAAGTAGTTTTTCTGGCGTATCTGTTAGAATTGCGGACTTGCATCTTCTTTTTTCCGTAATTGCCCTTTTTCTAGGTGGAGCTCTTGGCAATGGACGAACAGCATATGGAGATATTTGCTGTTGGCTGCTTCCTGGTTGAGGTTGGGGACTACAAGAATCGTCCATATATACTACTTCGTTTTTATCACTTTGTTTGCTATTTTTGTCGTCATTATTTATTTCGGATAAAGTAGAGTTGGAAGGACCCGGGGTCGGTTGCAATTCTACAGAATCATTTTCTTCTAAAGGGAAATATGCTTGCATCTCTGTTTCTGCAGGCGCTGGTCTATCAGTGACATACGAGGCAAGGAATTCGTGATCACCAAAAATATGCCTATTAAACGGGCATATGCCGCAAGCTCTGAATCCGGCCTGAATATTTACAGGAGTGAACGCAAGTGGAAATGATTTTGCAATGATACCAGGTATATTGTAAATTGTAAGAGGAGAACCTGGGTTGTTGATTATCCACTGGTCTATCTCAACGTTAACATATTTCTTTAACGGACTAAAAACTGCTCGGTCCAACGGCTGCAGCCTGTGTGTGCAGTGTGGAGGGAATGATAACATGTGTATTCCATTGGCTTTGGCATAGTTCAATCCGTCAATAGACAGGTGCGATCCATGGTTATCCAACAACAATAAACACGGTTTTTCCTTAGTAGATTTTACATGTGAGTGGAAATGCTTTAAAAACTTAACAAAGATTTCTTCAGTCATCCACCCTGAAGAGTGGCTTGCTCCTTGACATCCAGCTGGCCCATCTCGTATAAAATGCTCTTTAAAATGTACACGAGGAAAAACGAAAATAGGAGGAACCGAATTTCCTATTCCAGATATTGAAGCTGCGGCTGTCACTAAAGACCCACGTTCTGCCGAAGTGATTGCTCCTACTTGTTTGAACCCTCGCCTAGCTATAACCCTGTTCGGCCTTTGAACAGTTGTTACGCCCGTTTCATCCATATTCCAAATATCATTTGACTGTAGATTATACCGTGTAATAACAGTTTGTAAGTTATCGAAAAATAAATTAACATTATATTTATTAAAACTGCTTGCACGGGCCATGCTTGTTGCTTCTGGCGTTCTAATTGATAACTTATTATGTCGTTTCATAAACGATGTAAACCATTCGGCACCGGCTTGCCCATTTTCTTCCCATGTTTTTGTTTGTTTGGTTGTTTTTGGGTTATTATTTTTAGCGAGATTATATAAAAGATAATTTTCCAATTCATGTTCAAGTTCGTCTGAAAATATTTGCCGGTTTTTCCAATATCCGATGGGTATACTTGGCATAGTAACAGTACTGTATACATCATTATCATTAATTTTTTTGCAATATCGAGCTAACGTTCTATAATTGATATCAAAATCTTTGGCTACTTGCCTAACAGATTTTTTTTCTAATTTCACCATTCTAACGGCGCTTAACATCGTAGCGGGATTTGTTTCACCACGATTAGTCTTTTTTGTGAATTTACGTGGCATTGTTTTGAATATCTGTAAAAAAACAAAAGAAGTTACATCGGTGGGTATGGTTGTCACATGTGACAAGCAGCCCCAGATGCAATGTGACAAACACCCCAAACTGAGCACGCACATGTTCTTACGATTTTAATCTAAAAAATCAAAGTTTAATTTCCAACAGGCGAGGCAATTTAAGATATCAGGCCTATTTGTCCATGACAAAGCAAAAGGTAACAAAAAAAAACGCTTAAAAGACTTACTTACTGGATAAAAATTATGGTTCGATTTTTTTACTATTGCGAGCGGAAAATTTTGATCGTACAATCACTCGCTACCATTAACTGCAGTAAACTGAATTCCAGTATGAATAATGGCCCGTAATAATCGCACCACTACGGTGTTGCCATGATTTCCGGCTTTTCATAGTTTGTGATTAATTTGATTTGTGACAACCAACCCTTGTGACAACCAGACCCGGTCTCTCCTAAATCTGATCTACTTAAAGGAGAGCTGTGCCTCTTCACGGACGGCTCCAAAACCAATAAAGGTGTAGGAGCTGGAATACATGGGGTGAGACCGAAGATTGATCTGTCAGTAAGTCTGGGAAATAACACCTCAATATTCCAAGCAGAAATCCATGCTATCGAATTGTGTGTTAGAATGTTGCATGATCAACAAACAATACATAAAACGATAAAATATTCTCGGATTGTCAAGCGGCCCTTAAAGCACTTGAAGCGAGTTATTGTACATCCAAAACAGTCTGGAACTGCCAAAAGGCACTTGCTGACCTGGGGAGCGACAATCTGAATACCAGGACATGCAGGTTTGGAGTGAAATGAATCTGCGGACCTTCTAGCAAAGAAAGGAGCAGAAACGAGATTCGTGGAACCTGAACCAGCTTTAGGAGTATCCCACGAAACGGCCAAGCGCGCAATTTTGGACTTGGTTGAGGAAAAAGCTAATCTCTATTGGCTTAGACTGACATGCCTGTCCCATGCAAAGGCATTTATCCCCCTTCCTATGAAGAAGAGGATAACAGAAAGTCTGATAAATATGAACAGAATTAAGCTCAACACAGCAGTAGGCCTATACACTGGCCATTGTGGTCTAAGACATCACATGCACAGGGGGCTTAAAAACGAATCCGAGTGCCGCCTATGTATGGAGGATGACAAGGCAACCAGACATGTGCTATGTAAATGCCCGGCAGTTGCCAGGATCAGGTTCTCTATTTTTGGTAGAGATATCCTGCTGCCCGAGAACTTTAACAATACCTCCCCAAAGGCGATAATAAGACTCATTGAGGACTTAGAGTTGCTCGGGGAAGTGTAAACATAGGTGTGAGCCACAATAAACCACAGAGTCGCAGTGGAAGGTCGGTCTGATCCACCCACTTTTAACCTAACTTAACCTAACACCATTATCAAAAATATATTGACAATATAATCCTGCATACATAAAATTAGAAATAAAAGTATGATTGAAGTGATGCACACCTCCTAAGGAAAAGAGACGTTTTACTAATAGTCTGTAATAGATTTGGCCTATTTGATAATAATGTTCTTATGATCTATAAAAAAAACAAAATACCTAAATGGTTTTATACAGTGAGGACATAAATCCCGTCTAACTTTTAACCGGCTCGGTATATTGTAACGAAATTTGGTACGATAATATGAGCAAATTTTCCATAAAAAAAATGGCAGCTTAAAATGTCAAAAAGAGAGCTGAGTGCAGTTTCGAAACTTTTCTTTTTGGAAGGGGGAAGGGGGATCGAGTGAAAAATCAATTTAAAGGTCTTTTTGTTCTTGATTCAACACCCGATTTTGAATCACTATATTTTTGGGATATTTTTTTAAGGTTACCAATGTCAATATTAAATACTAAGTGAATCATGAAAATGATAAATATTTTATTAAAACAGTATAACAGTTAATAAAAAATTCATAAAAAAAATATTAAAAAATAGAAACGAACAAAGAAAAACGTCAAATTTTCGTTTTAAAAGATGTTGTAACTGTCCGCCTTGCACCTCTTGACAAATGAACATCCTGTTAGTGGATTCTTCCCTCACATTATGGAGGGTTTCAGGGTTGATTCCTGCACACACGTCGATGATACGTTCTCGCAGTTTGTCCAGAGAATCCGGAGCCATTTTGACATTTTGAGATTTTACATAGCCCTTAATTAAGGGGTGTAAGATCTGGCGAGTAAGCTGAAAAATATTCAATTTTCAAAAAATAATAGACTGTTTGAAAACAAAAGTAAACTTTTGATATATCGTTGAAAAGCTAATTTTAACTAAATACGTAGTCTCTGAAAAATACAGGATCTTATTTAAAATTAAAAATAAGGGTCACTTTCAGTAAAACACAAAGTATAGGAAATTTGCCTCTAATGGAGTGCAAAATTTCTACAAAACTAAAAAAATCGCGGCCTGTGTCCTGTATTCTGTGTCAAAGGTTTAACAGCCTAATAGGAAAAAATTTACTGGAATACAGAGGACCGCACAGCTGTGCTATAGTAAGTAATGGGTCCCTTATTACTGCGTTATGTTCGGTTTGTTTGGAGAACCCTTAAAATTCAGTCAAATAAAATTCAAAATCCGAAATACCGAATCCGATACTAATACACTATCCAAATAGACTTCTCCAATACCGTTTATTCAATATTTTTTTACTTCGCATCACTTTTAGAAATTCTTGTAAGCCGTTTCGTGCACTGCTTACTTACCAGCAAATTTGCTACTACAACTATCCCAACTTCTTCAGAATTGGAAGACTCTTCATATTCGCTCATTCATAAATTAAGAAACATATTTCTTGATATTAACCCTTTTTCACAATATGCCTTATATTACCATTGTTTTTTCCGCAACAGCTTAACAAAAGAATCTTGCCTAAAAATTAAACATTTTGTGGAAAAATACTAATTTTGAGATTACTCAGTTAATTATAGCTATTATGTAATTTCCCAGAAGATCAAGCAATTTAGGTGAATGTTTGTTGCGAAAAGTGTAATTGTTCACATTTTTTTTCAGGTCTGAAGAACTTTGGCTAAATTTTTCGTGCCGAAAATACTTCTCCAATAAACAAGATACGTGATATTAAATTTTTATAAATATCCGTTTATGATTCAGTTAATGATAAACATGAATAAAACAACAGTCAAACAATGGGTTATAATAGTCTAAACAATATTAAGCTTAAGCAATAATATCCTAATTTAATTAAAAAAAAATCAATACAGACTGAATCAGTGATATTAACCGGCTACCTTACATATTCTTGACACAATGGTGAGTGTAAATGTAAGCTCTATCATAGACAAGTATCGCCACACAAAGTGTCAGACCCGACAACGTTAAGCTACCTGCGCCAGGTAGTGGAGGGTTATACGTGTAGACAAATTGGTGAAGGCAAAAATAATACCTAAATGTAAGGTAAATTATGCTCTGAGTCAAGTATAGAAGGTAACAGTGCTGTTCCATTTTGGTGGGTTTTAAAAAAATTGGAAAACTGTTTATTTGGCCTTTAGGATCAAAAAGTTAATTTACTGTTTTGTACATTAATCAGAATAACAACTTGTGCAAAAAAACTGAGATTTTTCACATTGCTCATTGTTTTTATTTTA
Organism: Kuschelorhynchus macadamiae; assembly: GCA_030620095.1. Lineage (NCBI taxonomy): Eukaryota > Metazoa > Arthropoda > Insecta > Coleoptera > Curculionidae > Kuschelorhynchus > Kuschelorhynchus macadamiae. Next base: position 218,225 of record JAUTXW010001082.1, read on the forward strand.
TTTGTTGCATATGATGCCGCTTTTGGGGTTTATGTACTAAATTGGGCCATTTGTGTTAAAAAGTGCTTGTAAAAAATGGTAAAGGTCAGTTAGTTAACCATTGGCAAAGGCATCAACTTTTTAATGTTTGTAGCACTTAAAAAAATCTTGACATTGTAGTGTCATTATAATTTTTTTCATGTTAATTAAAAGTTATTTAATATAACCTATAGTTTATATTAATAATCAATCAAACGGTTAGTTTAATAGTTAAAATAGCATATTCTTGAGCCAATTTTATGAGAAAAGGGTCATATGAGCCTAATAATATGTATATCCATAATTTGTAAATGCTATTAATAATACAGCTTTTTAAATTATAATATGTATTATTTGTATACTTTATGTAAATATTTATATACATTATATAAGTTTAGAATAAAAACATAAAAATTTAAAGAAATAAAAGACATTAAGTTTGAAAGATTTAGTCTAAATAATTACTTTGCGGTATTGTTCCAAAAATTAGTTTCTGTAATCATTTTTTGCGTCTCCCATGGAACAAAAGTCTGTCCCCAAGAGGTACGAAATCATAGGAATTGGTAATTTCAATACACTTTTGCTTCTTCTTTATTTCTGCACCCTCCGAGATTTTTTCGTTTCAGGGTCCCGAGATGCCCAAAAACATGTCTCAATTCCGTCGGTCTGTCTATATGTCTGTCTGTCTATGAGTCTGTCTGTTCGCGGCCTAGCTAAAAAACTACTTACCCAGTTGACTTCAAATTTTGGCCAAACATTAAAAGTCATATGAGGATGACCTGATAACATTTTGGTAAAATCAATACGGCAAAACAAAATGGCGGCCTAGTGAAATATAAAAAAAATTATTACTAAAAAAGTACCTATCCAATTTATCTCAAATTTTGCACATATATCAAGTATTATGTAGTTTCAACTTGTTAAATTTTGGTTCGAATCGATGGCGGAACAAAATGGATTTTAAATTATCTGTTATAAGTAATTGTGCTATGAACTAGTAAAATTGTGGTACTAATTCAGGATGGCGGCCAAATAAAATGGTTGTAATCGTGAAAAAATACCCATGGGTTTTACTTATTTTTACGTTTTAGCGTCCCTAAATGCCAAAAAATATGTTTTATTAGTTCCGTCGGTCCGCCTGTCGGTTTGTGTGTCTTTCTGTCAGTTCGCGGCATAGCTTAAAAACTACTTATCAGTTTGACTTCAAATTTTAGTCAAAAATTAAGGATCATATGGTGATGAGCTGGTAATATTTTGGTAAATATCCAATTTGCCGGAACAAGATGACGTTAGATTGGAATGAACTGGTAACATTTTGGCATGATGGTAGCAAAACAAAATGGCGGTCTAATAAAATATTTAAAAAATCAGCTTGAAAAAACTACTTATTAGATTAATTTTAAATTTGGTGCAAGCATTAAGTGTGGTAAAGTTGTAGATCGAATTCAAGATAGTAGAACAAAATGGTGGCCAAAAATATAAAAAAAAACTCTTGACTTACAATTTTGCAGGGAAATTAAGTGTGATATATGGATAAACTGTTACGAATTCAATATGACATATCAAAATGGGGGAACGTGTCAATGTAAAAACTACTTATACAGTTTATCTTAAATTATGCCCAAAAATCAAGTGTATCATAGCTAGAAACTCCTATATGATAGAATAAAACGGTGTTTAAAAATACAGTAAATTTATGGGTGTTCCTAAATGACCATGTACTGAACCAAATTGGATCACACTTCACTATTCCCGGGAAAAGGAAATATTCATAACGAGGGAAGTTTCGGGTAAAGGAAATTTACCGATTTATTGTTATATTTGTATGTTAAAGTTTAATGAAGATATCAATGTATTTCTACAAGTAGCTCTCAACTATAGATATTCCATTTTTCCGTAGTACCAAAGATCAGCTCGCTTTCCATATATTCTGAGAATAGATCATCTAGACCCAAAGGATCAACAATTTTGTCGCAGGAGCATTCATGCTTCAAATTAGCTAACTTGTTCAGAAGCAGAGCTTTGGAAACATGAAATGTGAAATCATCATAAAGAATTTTCTTTTTCTTGTCAAAAAGTAAACGTGTAGAACTTATCTCGGATTTTGTAATTGAGTGATTTATAAATGTGTGGGTTCCTTTAGGTGTAAATTGAAAGAATCTCAAGATGCACGGAAGAATTCAGACGGAGAGGTTGTTAAATACACTAGAAAAGTACGCTTTTCATTTTTTTTCCAAAGCTCTGCAAAAATTTGTTACCACGGTCATAAAAGACGGTGCAGATTTTATTGGTTAGAAACTGGTCGTGTAGTTGTCGTCGAGTCAAAATATACTTTTTACCGTTCGGTAATTATATCTTGGAGACATTTTAGACACACTTTTGAAATTTGGTAAGTTTTAGGAGTACCCTTTGGGCTCGCAAGCGGTGTTAAACAGATTTTTGATATGATTTCTTACATTCTATTTATTTAATAATAAAAAAAAAAATTCAGACCATATTGGTTCGCCGAAGTTAAAGCCTACTTGATTATTAACCAATAAAAATTGGTGAATAGAGTGTATGAAATATTCGTCCACTCGTTGATTCGCTCAATCGTTTGTTCATATGAATTGACGAATCAAATTAATAAATTGTACCAAATAGTGAGTAGCGGGCTTAATGCATACTCAATGTTTTAAATATACTGTTTGACTTTATAAAATCATTCCGGTTATATGTCCATGAGTTCTTGACAAAAGATTGCAAGCGCCCTAATTGTTTTTTTTTTAATCTTAAACGCATTTTATACAAAAACAACAATATTCCCGTATATTTTAGAAGTTCTTTGTTTAAAAATACACCAACTGCATTAATTATAAGTTTTTGTTCAAAAAGCGATTAAGATAAAATAATTGCCTCTTACAATGCTTTATCACGCACCCATCCATATTTCTTTCACAAAAGTTACCCTAATAAGTGGAGAAATCAGTAAGTTATGAACGCTACTGTTTATCGAAAATCGGAGCAGCAGCGGGAAACATATCCTTGTGGCAGCAGGAATAAGTGCAAGTGGTTCAAAACAACACACCGCGAGATATTCGGTGCCAGTCAAGTAGGCCGTGTTACAGACAGCAGCAGCCATTGTGCTCCATTCATCTAATTAGCGATGGCTGAACTGAGCCGAGGCGCATTCACATGCGAGACTTATCGCTCTTACACTCATTAGGGATGGATTAATCCATCACAAGCGCCTCATCTGAGCACCGTGTAGACTTTACTTCAGGTCGCAAGACCGCGCTGTCGTCGGTCAGAATCGGACTGGCTAGTAAATTTTGGGACAGTTTCTTTTACGAAGTTTATTAACAATAATAATAATTCTCTCATTGAGAGACCATTTTACAGCGTTAATGTTTTTTTTTTCAGTGAGTAAGTCTCTTTAAATTGTGACTGACTAACTCGTAGCATAGAATTTTGTAAATCATTATATAGGGAAAAGAACTGTCGAACATTCACTTAAAACTTAATTATTTTTGTTAGGTATTGGATTAAAAACAATTTAATTCTTTTTGTATACTACATTCTACACTAGTTCAATATACCTTCTGTTTAACATCACAATTATTTGTATAACTATAATAACATAGAGTTTAAGGTCGCATAGTTGCAATTTTGATTTCAATGTCATCGAAATTATTCACCTCGTACATGTGTGTTTGTTTACTTTTATAAGGTTATCATGATTCATTTACTGTTTGCAATGTTATGTTATATTTTAACGTGTGTTTTACGATTTGGTAAATTGATAATTTACATTTTTAAAAAAAAGCACCGACCTGTCGAAATTATTTTCGATTAATGTTTTGATATGTCTTATTTTTAGGTATATTTTGCTTTGTCCATAAAATTGTAAAATTTTTCTGCGGCAATAAAGCATACTTTTGTTTGTTTGTTGAATAAAAATAATATTAATAATAATAAACATGTTTATTCACTACTGTTGCACAATAAACTCAGTGTATACTAATATTATCATAAATTTATGAGAGTGGATATAGGTAGTTTGCAATTTACAAAAGATACTAGAATGTATTGAGCAGCGCATGCACAGGAATAGAAGTGACATTTACAAACTTGATGAATTATTTTGCGATTGCCAAAGATGGAGTGAATGTAAACAAAGCATTTTTTGCTATTCCATATTATTTTAAAAACAAAACCGTTATTTTCTGTAGCTTTGATTCTAAACTTCGGTAAAATAGTTTAGTTGATTTGTTTGATACATGAACTTGTAATAACAAGAGATTATGGACTTAATTACGCAGAAATTCCCGAAGCGATAGCTCGAAATGGGAAATGAAAGATATTTATAAATCATCAATTTTGGTTTTTCCAATATATTAAAAATTGGGGGAGAATGTTTACAAGCTAATTTCTAAAAAATATTGGTAGTCAGTAAATGCTAATTTAAAATTTAGACAGTCATTCAATAGATCAATATAGATACATAGTAGATCGAACAAGACACAGCAACATTCAGGCCCCCTAAATGGATGCAGGCTTTGAAAAGCCCTCACCCGTCCGAAAAATTGACGTACAGTGTTACCAAGTGTGTTGAGGAAGCCGGCAGACGAGAGTAGTGACCGCAGACCTTTGCCGTATATAATTTGTGGCTATCCCCCGAAGTATATATTTTTCTATGACGACTATATTAATCTTTATTAACTTATATTAACCTCTGGAAACGGCAACGACTCGTCCCAAAAAAATTATTTTAGTTACTCGTTACAAAAATAACTATTTTGTTATTTATATTGTTTTCGCCAAATTTTGTTGATTATGAAAAACCCGCTTGTCTTATTTACAATATGTTTAGTAACAAGAAATTATTTAGCTTCTTTTTGATTACCTAATTTAAAAAAGTGATAATTATTTTTTAACCTGTTCCAAAAATGCACAGGGTGAGTCATAATATTTTGACACCTACCTACAGGGTTTATTAACGAAGATAGAGAAAATAAAGAAATATAAAAGAAAATATTAAAGCCTTAGGGTTTCTTTTAAACCCCAAGACTCCGTTATGAAAAAAACAAACCAACAAAAATCGTTTTTGGCTTTTTCGCAACTGAATAAACATATTTAACTTTAAATTAATTGAAGTAAACATTTAATAAAACTACATATCTCAACATGTAGACTAGTCTGTCTATGGAATGTTTCGATACATAATATAAACAATATTATTTAAACAAGCATAAGAAATTATGTCATTTACCTTAAGTTTTTAAATGACATCGCATGCCTACCTATATGCCTTAAAAATATAATGAAATACGTTTTTTTAGATGGAACACCCTGAAATTTTATAAAGTTTATGAATGTTCTTTTTTTTCTGATTTCAAAAATATATAGTTTGACTACTTTGGCGCAACCCGTGTTTCAATTATTTTGGTGTAACTGTAAAAAAGTTTTACGTTATATTATAATATTACCTTAGACTTATATGACAAGTAATGCTGCAGTTAAACTAAAATAATTAATAAACGCTTTGCGTCAATATAAACAAATTATACATTTTTGAAATCAGTGAAGAGCGGCTTTTCATAAAAATAAACGATATACAGAAATTCCGTTTGAATTGAAATAATGCCAAGAAAAGTAAGTCTTTCTTGAGATATTGTATTTCTTAGAAAAACTTCTTTCCACTGAAGGACTTGTCGAAGGTATTGTCAAAATAAGGCAAAACAATTTATATGCTTCGGTAAAAATATATTTATTTTTATTAATTTTTTTTCCGATATATTCCAATTACTCTTATTGGCAAAAATAAGACCAAGCTCATTTTTAGGTCGTTGACTTTTTGAAAATATTTTCCCATATAACTGTAACAAATTTTCAAACGGGTCAGTCGGAAAATATAAACTATATTCGTAAAATTTAGCAGAACCTGTCAAACATGAAAATGTAAGTTTTTCACAGTCATGAAATCTTAGTGTCATTTCCATTAAAATATGGTCCAATATTTCATAAAAAAGGGTTCTATACTTAGCCCTAATTTCTTCAGGTAAAAGCTTAGTAAGCTCTCGTTTGTAATGATTTATTTCTGTAATAGAAATTGCTTTATCAAACATGGTATTAAAAAATGTTCATTTCTTTTTTTACAGAGCGCCTCACGATAGCGTTTTATATTGGATATGCAAAAATGAATGTCAAGCGATTTTTTTTAAGAACGTCAAATAGTATGTCCGTGATTTATATGCTTCGGTAAAAATATATTTATTTTTATTAATTTTTTTCACTTGCTCTTGCAGCGATATATTCCAATTACTCTTATTGGCAAAAATAAGACCAAGCTCATTTTTAGGTCGTTGACTTTTTGAAAATATTTTCCCATATAACTGTAACAAATTTTCAAACGGGTCAGTCGGAAAATATAAACTATATTCGGAAAATTTAGCAGAACCTGCCAAACATGAAAATGTAAGTTTTTCACAGTCATGAAATCTTAGTGTCATTTCCATTAGAATATGGTTCAATATTTCATAAAAAAGGGTTCTTTACTTAGCCATAATTTCTTCAGGTAAAAGCTTAGCAAGCTCTCGTTTGTAATGATTTATTTCTGTAATAGAAATTGCTTTATCAAACATGGTATCAAAAAATGTTCATTTCTTTTTTTACAGAGCGCCTCACGATAGCGTTTTATATTGGATATGCAAAAATGAATGTCAAGCGATTTTTTTTAAGAACGTCAAATAGTATGTCCGTGATTGAGAAAATGTCATTAAACACTATTGCCAGAAACGTGAATTCAAAATGGTTCATCTCACCTAAAAATCCTTTCGCAAGGCGGATTGATTTTTCATCAGATTTGTCACAGTCTGTAATAAATTCAAAGACGTCTTTTAATTTATTCCAGTCTTGTAGTAACAACACCATAAATAAATATAACACAAAACTGTCAAGTTAACTGCAAAGGAACTCACCGATTGCAGCGAAATCCAGGAAAATAAAAGTAAACATCCGCCGCAAACTGAACGACACGTGGGTGTAGTGTACTGCGCCTGCAATTCACCGAGAGCGTTGTATGACGCTGGGCTCGATGTCACCGGATACGCGTTGTCATGGCAACATAGTAGGAAAATGGTAAACTAAACATAGCACCTCCAGCAATTTGTTATAATAGAGTTCGATTGAAAGTTTTAAAAAGACATGCCGCCAACGATCAAGTAAAATATTTAATCGAGATGTACAGTTTATTTTTTACCACTTAGGTGAGTAAATGAATGTAAAAACTAAAATTTTAAGAGATATACAATAAATATAGTTAGATATTGGCCTGTTTATTTTTCCTGGTGAAGTAGTACTTCACCTACTTCACCCGAATAGCCGCCACTGGTATGCTTACTCCTAGAAACTTTATTTCAGCTAACCTTTATCAAATTTCAACCCCAAAGATTAACAGACAAATTCAATTTTTCTCTTTTAACTAAAAGATTTCTTTTAATATTTAGTGATTTGTAACGCCGCATCTCGTTCTCGTTCGCGAGGCGAGGGTTAGCCCACGAAACAATATAGTTTCGGCCAGCATTGATGTCTCCGGACCGATTCATTTAAATGAGTTACCTATTGCCTAAGAATGGATCTTTGGTCATTCTAAATAACAAAATGACAATGTTATTTAGGAATTTATAATATACTAGCTGGCCCGGCAGACCTTGTTCTTCTCCGTTATATAGCCCGATGAGTTTCCAGTGGAATTATAAGAATATGGGATGCATTCACCACATCGTCCACAGAAATGTTATTGAAGAAAAACATATTGGTTTCATAGAAAAAATACGAATTAAAACAATACAAAAAATAGTGTTGAACGGTCTCGGTAACCAGACGATCATTTCAAAAAAAAATCATGCAGATTAGTGCAGTACAACTCTTTTACGGACTTGTTGAAAAATCTGACTTAGTGTTTTAAATATATAGATTTTTTTCCAGATGTTATTTATTTTATGCATATTTATCCAGTACCTACTCAGTGGGTAGAAAGTAAGTTTTGAATCCATGAATTCTGAAAATCGTTTACTACACTTTCTGTCATTGAATATTATACAGGAAACATATTTTGATGCGGGAATTCTTATATAATTCTCCGAATAAGAATATTTTAAGACTATTTTTTATATATGTTCACAACCGCCGACAGCGTCCCTAAAATCGGCTTAAAATTTACATACAAACAAAGCTTTATCACTGTCAGATTGTCTCATGATGCATATCATTAGACTAGTTGAAGTTGATTTAATAATAATTACCTATTTCACGTTTCGTTATAAACAAATATTGAATGCTGACGAATATTAATTCGTCAGTAATAACTACGGTCATAACTACTCTTAGCCCTACTCTTAAGAATATGGTATTTCTTCATTTATAATGGTACACAATATTCACTACTAGCAGTGAAATATTAAGTTCTTGGGTTCCAGGCAGGTTCAGGAATCTTTCTTCGAGATCGAAACACTGAATTTCGTAAAATTAAGATCTCTGAAGATGTCTCGTGCAACCGAAGGCAAAACGTCGGAAAGTGATTCCATTTTGACATGGTTTATTCCCAAGAACTATGATTTCTTAATTGACCACAGCCGTGAAAGCTACCGTTTTATGTTGTTCTGTTAACATCCAGAAAAATAGATGTATCATCGGCAAATAGATTCAACGAACCTTTAATATTAAGCTTGGTATTATCATTAAAGTAAAGAAGAAAAAGTTCCGGACCTAATACGGGTCCTTGAGAGACTCATCTATCAAATCCATTTGATCGGATGTTCTTCCTGCTGTCCTAACCACCTGCTTGACGTTATTTAAATTCGATTTAAACTAATTTAAACATTATTTCTAATGAAATTGAAACATTATAACTCGCACAGTCAAATGCCTTTGATAAATTACAAACACTGCGCCAGCTGCAGACTTTTCATTGATTTTCAAATGTAGTTTTTACAAAGAGGAAAATATTGCATGGCTAGTCGATTTTGAACTGTAAAACGTGAATTGATTATTTTCCACAAACAAAGTAATTTTTTTAAATACAACCTTTTCTATTATTTCTGAAAGTGCTGATAACAAGAAAATAGGCCTAAAATTTGACTCCCTCCAAATTAGCATCGCCGCCCTTATATAAAAGAACTATAAGAGCTGTTTTTAAGCAGGATGGAAAAACTCCCATCTCCAAAGTATTTAATTGCTGTTACCAGTGCACTAATTGCGCAATCGGGAGGATTTGTTAAAAAATCCGGAGATAAATGATCAAGACCATAACACTTTTTCTTGTTAATGTAACTTATAATTGGCAGCAACCGAGCAATAATAACTATTCTACCTATCAGGAAAAATACCAGGCTCTACCTATTGTTTTTGGCTTTTAGCTCACATATTATCATTAACAATTTACCAACTTCCATTTTGTTTATTATTTGACTCAAATAGCTTGAAATAATAGTCAAAAGTTTTTTCACTAACTTTCTATACAATTTGGGTAGATTCCCAATTTGCCTTCTTATGTAAAGAAGTGCTCTTAGATTTTGGATGATGTTTTAAGACGTTTGGTTAGCCAAGGTATATCTTTCTTCCTAATTTTTAGTATCTGCATTGGAAAGCAAATTTAAACGTTGTAATACGGATTGTACAAGGTACAGTAATCTATAGAGCAGTTGTGTATCATAAGAACTTTTATCAGTGGAATTTATATTTAAATCATCGCCAATAACTATTAAGATAAAATGTAGAGTATTTAAAGGATGGCGAGTCAAAAGAAAGTTGAAAAAGCCAAGCCTACTTTTAATTTGATTTATTTACAAACAAAGTAATTATTAAGAATTTCAACATTAGTGTTGAAACAATTTTTCCAAAACTGATTTTGAAATGTAAATAAAAATAAAAGCATCACTAACGAATTGTTGTGGACGTAGAAGAAAGAGTGAACTCGTGTGAAAGGTTTTCTTTGAATTTTGATTTTGTGTCTAGGATGAGACCAAAATTTGTGGAAGAATTCTTTATTAAAATACTATTATCCCTTGGTTTTAAATTAATATTTTCAATAAGCCGTTTTAGATGAGTTTGACCACAGAACAATAAAGTCAGATTCTAACTTGAATTTCTTTCTATTAATTGTTTATGGGAAACTTTCGATATTAATGTAAATCAGAGTTTAATTGTTGACTAGTGGTATATAAATAAATTTTATTGTTGTGTGAGTGTACTTAGCATCCCTTTGTAAAATCCCTACTGTATGATTTTACAAAGTTTAACGTATAAAAACTATACTACAACAGTCACAAACTACTTCTTTGAATTTTGGGTTCCTCCAATGTGGTTCCTTGTGAAAAATTTTGGTCTCGGACTACTATGTTCTGATGAATGCAGTTTTGTCGATTACTAGTTTTATTTGGTCTCGTTTTAGCCAACAAACTCTTTACGTATTTGATGGATTTAAAAGATGTCTTGAAACCTCCTGTATTGGGGAATTTTCTTATATTTTCTTAACATTTCGATATATAATTCGGTATATAAGAAAAACTTCACAAAAAGATAAGTTGGGAATACAAGAGGAATCAAAACAGCTTTCAGATCTGGAAATAACTTAAGAAGTTTCTTGGCTAAAACCAAATCAAATACAATTAGTAATCCAAAGAAATGTATTTATCAAATATCAAAAATTAAAAGTGCAGTGAATCTTCTAGGAGAAACAAAGAAAGCTATGGATGTAAGATTTTCTCAACACCGATAAAAGATAAAAGTGTATACAATCCTTCTCTCATCCGAATCTAAACTGTTAAAAGTTATATTTTTCCAATCTCTCTGACCATATGAGATGAGGTAAGATTTATGTACTTATAAAGCCTTTATAACAAAAATTGCCTTTTTTAACAAAATTAATTTTCTGCATATTTTTCGAAATTTGGTGCATATTTTGCCAAAGTATCATGCATAAAATTGCATATTTTCATACTTTTTGCGGCATATATTTCGTTTTCTAATTATAAACTCTGAAAATTAAGTTAATGAGATCACTTGTTGCGTTCAGAATGAATAGAAAACTTTCTGGCTATTTTCCAACATAAGATGAACAAATTTTAAACGTGTGTGAAGTAACTGACATTAGTAAGAAATTATGCACCTTAAATATTGACGCTGATATCATTGATGGCACCAATGTGCTGTAAAGCACAAGAGTTGAAAAACTCACGGTTTAGTCATGAGAAATATACAAAAGTTTTTTTATCGCTATTTAAAGTTCACGAAAAAATCAATATAACCTTTAAGCAATGATAATTTAATAATTTGAATGCATTTTTTTTCTCACAAAAGGTGGATATAGTTTAGTGGTTTTGTTACTATAGAAACGTAATATTGTAATTGATCATTAGATGTCAAAAGTTTAGATTTTAAAAGTGCTTTCCTTGTTGGAGTGCCCAAAAACTGTTGAATTTTCGTAAAGTTGTTGCCGAAAGTGTTCGGAACTCTTAAAAAAGTGCCGGAGTTGCTTGGGCATTGTTAGGTATTCTTAATTGCATGTTATTTTTTATATATTTAAGAGTGGCGTCACTGTAAACGTGGGTTTTAATTGAACAGTTTTTAACAAAAATACTTAAGAATTGATTGAGTTATTGTAATGTAGAGCTTTTTCTGGTATTGGGGGTAGAAAAAATTATTTTAATGTAAAATTAAGTGGATTTATAGTGGCCAGGGGCGTGCGGTGAAATTTTAAGAAAGGGAAGCAATTTTTAGGAACTTACCTATTTGTAATGTAATTCGATTCTTCGATCATTTTTTGCAAATTCGTTAATGACGTCATCTTAAAAACGTCGATGCTATGACATATTTTGGAAAAGTTTATTTTCAGTGGACAACAGCGATGTATTCGAAAGTCTTTCCTGCCTCGTTGAATTTTTCACGAAATTTGTCATACGTTTAAGTGTTGAAAAATTGCGTTCTACTAATGAACTTGTGGCAGGTATTGTCGATTCTAATTCACTCAATTTCGACACTTCGGTGTAGGCATCTTCCAGCTCCTCGTCTTTTAAAAATTGCTTTAGTTCGTTAGCGTTATTTTTTGCGCTAATGTCATCAGTTTCGTAAATCACTTTTAGTTCAGATTGCAGTAACACTCGGTCAAAGAACTGGCCATAAAGAAGAAGAAGAGATTTAAACGCATCTTCTGGAAAGCTTTTTCCTTTAAATACATCAAAATTGCAGAGCTCGAGAAATTTCAAATCATTTAAACCGTTAAATCTATAGTTTATTTGTTGCTGAATTTGATCGATTATTTCATAAACGAGGCGTCTGTATAATGTTTGAACATCTCCGACCTTGTTTGTTCGAAGACGCTTGGCTTGTGGCTCTACATCTAACGTCATCGTTTTCTCCCAAAATAGGTCAAAGTCATATCTTTTTTGGCTTAACATGGACTTAACATCATCCACTTTTTTTAGGCAAAAAGCAATATCATTTGTTTTAGTTTGTAATATATTAAAAATATTGTCCGAGAACGGAAATATTTGTGAAAATATGTTCAACAAATAATTAACATTAAAATCTCGTTTCAAACAGCCCAAAACTACCTCGAACTATTTATTGCTTCTGAGTCCCACGTTTTATTATTTTCTATTATATTCTCAAATAGTTCAATCAATGATTCACGATTTTCAGATACTGTTAACAGAAGTCTTCCATTACTGTTCCACCTAGTAGGAGCTACTTTGGGCAATCGTTTGTAGACAATGGAGTTCAAAGCTTGTGTACGTTTTGTTGCCTTGGAAAAAAAAGCAGCCATGCTACTTAAAGTAATGAAAAATACTATATAATAAATATAATGATGGACTGGGATAAAACTAAATTTAATTTATGAGCAAAACAATGGACAAACACAGCACTTGCGAAAGTTTCTCGAACTCTAGCTTGCAGACCCCCTAATTGTCCTGCCATCACTGCAGCTCCATCATAGCTTTGAGCACCTAATTTTTTTTTCTGCTTTAATTTATTTAGTAACGTTATAAACTACGGTATATAATGCATCTGCTGTACGATTTTCAAACACATTCTTAAAACCTAAAAATCGCTCTTGAATACTTTCGTCTGTTTTAGTCTATTACTATAGATAATTGGCTAAAATTAGTGATATCAGTTGTTTCATCCAGAACAATAGCAATGAACCGCGCCTCGCCAGTCTCCTGCTTAATTCTTTTTAGAATAATGGTTGCACCAGCGGAAATTAAATCATTCTGGATTCGATTCGACGTTCCGCGAAAAACGCTAGAGTGCTCTAAATGATTTTTTAAGCAATCATCATATTTAGCCATTAAACGAAGTTAATTTTGAAAATTTCGTCTATTTGAAGAAACCCTATTTCGTCATGACCTCTAAATCCCAATCCGTGCTGTCCGAGAAAACAAATAACATCGATAAGTCTTCTTAATATTTGCCTATTTTTATCTACTAGTTCATTGTGTTGGCGGTGACTAATTTCCAACTGTTTATTAAGGGTGTGTGTTCAATTCTGGTTTTGCCGAAGACTTTATGACGGCCTACAAATGCGCTTTGGACATAATGTGTCTTTTTACAGCTTTATGGAAATTGTTTAAATCGGAAAAACCAGTTTTATTCCAGAAACCCTTTTCATTTTCAAGAAGTAAACATGGCCAACAAAATAATTTACTTATATTTTCACACTTTGTTAGCCATTTAAATTGTTCGTATTGTTTTTCCGGATAAAAATGTCTAATACAGTTTTTCATTTTTGTGGTTAAATTTTTCATAGGCGGTTTTGCCCTTCCTTTGGAAATTATTTGAAGCTTGTCAGCGAAGTTTAACGTTGTAAATCCCTTTATTATTAAGACACACACAACACATTCAAACACACTCTTCTTGCCAAATTCTCCAAAATGTTCAACGTTATTACCGACAGGCGAAGTTGACGGTATTTACATATCCACGTCCGTATTATTGTCTTCCATATCGCATCATGCACGACGCGACGTACGTATCACACAACACACGGATAGCCGTTCAAACAAAGAACCTATTCCAACGATAGCTTCCGCCACTACTTAACGCACGCGACTGAAATGCAAAAATTGCAAACAGTCGGTGGAAAGTTCAATAACCTCTGGCTCGCTTCACAGGAAATCAAGCATACAGGACTTGGCTGCAGAGAAGCTAGCGGCCCGCATAGGTTCTATTCGATTTCTATTGTGGCTCGGTCGGAGTCTAGGCCGCATTTATTATGGGCTTGATAATTAAGATAATATTTTAGCATTTTTAATATAAACTAAATTAATGGTTTCCTATTTCAAAAATTACATTTTAGAAGATGTTTTTAAATATTTTTTTTTGGGGAAGCGCTGCTTCCCTTGCTTCCATGGACTGCACGCCCCTGATAGTGGCAAAGGGATTTTATTTAAAAAAAAATTGTTGCTAAGGAAAACAAAATGTTGTAAGTGAATTTTTAGCGTGGTAACTTAAAATATTTCAAGTTGTTTTTTCTTTAAAACTTTAAAAACTTGCAGAAAAAGTTCTTAGATAAATTTAATTAGTTGAATTCGTTATTAATGATTTGTTACAATGTTCTTAATACTTATTTATAAAGGTGGTTACGAAATTAAAATAAAAACCGTTAACAAAATTGAGATTCCTTGAAATAAAAAATTTATCTAACATGTTAAATAAAGGAACATTTTAGTTTCTCCAAAACAGTTAAAAAAATGTTACTTTAGGTAACGGCGATAATAAAAAAACCTTTTTTCAACATTTTTACCAAAAACTTCTTTTAAAATCACATGTACGTGTTCAAAAATAAATAATATAGCAAAATTAAATCCAATTTTGTTTATTCCGGTCCTTCATTCCGAATGCTTCGAACAACAACAGGAAACTTCTTAGAGACCTCAGCGTTTAATTTATCATTTCTGTGCCAAAGACAAAGCAATCGTACGTTCAAGTTCGAGTGCGTAGTTTCGGTTTTTACCAAACGTAAGAAGATTAAATGTATTATCAATCTGTGAATAGCGAAGCATCTCGGTCTGTTAATTATTTTGGGATTAATTAAAACTTAACTTCTCAGCTCGAACGGTATATTTGCCCAAGTTACCGACCAGTCTTCATTAAATTTTCGGGCTATTTTAATAAGGCTTTTGAGACAAAAACAAACATTTGTTGTTAGATTAGAGTTACATGATAGTTCATTTTATAGCAAAAATAAAAAAATTAATGCAGGCAAACGATTAATTCATGAATTTTAACAAATTTCATAATTTGTCAAAATTTCTTTTTGTGTTCATTAAGGAAATTATTGGTAGTTTAATAACTTTGCGCCAACTTATTTAGTATATACTGGAGGCCACAAAATTATATCTTACTCTTATAACGCAAAAGTAAATAATAAGTCATATTCCTCTTCACACTTCAAAATACATACCTCTATATTAAAAAAAAATAGTTGCGGACGGTTTCTACACCCAAAACTTTCATGAAAAGACGAAAAAAAAGTGCAAAACTAAAAATTAGGCGACTCTTTACTTTTTCAGCAATAAAGAGGCTTTCTAAAACTGAATTTATTCCAGTTAAAATTTCAATCCTGTATATATAGATCCCGCAATAGCAGTTTTCTGGGTTTTGTGAAGTAATAATAATTTTAGTTTTTCGTCCTAACACTGGAGCCTGTGGTGGAAGATAGATCAAAATACAAGAGTTCTAACCACACTACACCACAACTTGTTACGTTCTGGACGCGCGTTTCGCTAACCAAGTTAGCATCATCAGCAGATGATATAAACTAAAGTAACTTATCCTAACCGAGACTATTTATAGGTAAATGTGGTCACACTTGGTTGCACCCGACTGCACCGTTGTCAAGTAAACAATAGAGGGGACTATAGGGAATAGGCCCTCTGTCTTTATTTAGTGCTTTCTTACCACATTTAACTATTTCTATACTCTCAAATGCATCCAATAATCTATTATTAGATACATTTTTAATTAACTTAAGATTATTTATTCCTATTCGGTGATTGTTTTCCAAAGCATGTTGGGCAACGCTTGACTTTTCTGTTCTTCCGTATCTTAAATGTGCCATGTGTTCTTTAAAACGAATGTTTATGGAGCGTTTAGTTTGCCCAACATATTTTAGATCACAATCATTACAGCTAATTTCATAGATGCCACTCCGCTCCCTCAAGTCGACTTTGTCTTTGGGGTTATTATTATTAGAAATATAGAAATAACGATAAATTAGAATTTGATATTTATAGGAAATTTACTAATACTGATAGATATATAACATCTGACTCATTTCATTGCCGTCAACACAAAATGGCAGCATTCCATTTCTTAACTCACAGGTTAGTCAATTTTCCACTAAGTAAAGAACGTTTTAACAATGAAATGAATCGGATTAAAAATATAGCTAAAAGTAATGGATATAATGATAATTTTGTACATAAACTAGTAAATAGACATAAGCATAAGAAAATGTTAAAAGATGCCACTACTCTTCAAATACCTGAGGCTTCCAATAAATTCATAGTAATCCCATATGATCCCAGATATACGAGAGGTCTAGAAAAAGTATTTAAAAACGTAGGTTTTAGAGTAGCCTACAAAACGGAGAATAGTTTAAAAAATCTCCTTGGAAACCCCAAAGACAAAGTCGACTTGAGGGAGCGGAGTGGCATCTATGAAATTAGCTGTAATGATTGTGATCTAAAATATGTTGGGCAAACTAAACGCTCCATAAACATTCGTTTTAAAGAACACATGGCACATTTAAGATACGGAAGAACAGAAAAGTCAAGCGTTGCCCAACATGCTTTGGAAAACAATCACCGAATAGGAATAAATAATCTTAAGTTAATTAAAAATGTATCTAATAATAGATTATTGGATGCATTTGAGAGTATAGAAATAGTTAAATTAAATAAAGACAGAATTCCTATAGTATATGACAATAGTCGGGTGCAACCAAGTGTGACCACATTTACCTATAAATAGTCTCGGTTAGATTTACTTTAGTTTATATCATCTGCTGATGATGCTAACTTGGTTAGCGAAACGCGCGTCCAGAACGTAACAAGTTGTGGTGTAGTGTGGTTAGAACTCTTGTATTTTGATTTAGTTTTTCGTATTTAACACTAGCTCCTTCAGGATTCCCAAAACGCTGGGGCCTCGGGCAAATGCCAGAAGTGCCCTTTCATCACTGCGCCACTACTGGTACTCACTTTCGTTTTCAAATAGGATGTCCTGTATATGATAGCTTATTTTGATTCATTCCGAAAAAGCGAAAACGCTTTTAGTTTTAAAATAACTTCAAAAACAACACCATACAATAAAAAAATATATTTGGAGATTTTTCTTTTTTGAATTTATTAAATTTTAAAACGCACTAAAATATGTCCCAAGTTAACAATTTCGTATATCTTACGGTTTGCAAATATCTGTAATACTTTCGACTTGTGACACATTGTACAAGTATATTTTGTTGTTAACATTTTGTAGCTTTAGGATACTAAAGACTAAGTTGGCTAAAACTAAAATACGCAAGGTAAAATAATTTGTAATTAAAAACAACCTTTAACAAATTTTAATTAATCTAAAAACATTTTTTGCGTTGGTCAATATAACATTATTTTCACTTCCATAAATTTCAGAAATCCTTAAATTTACTATAACATATTCAAAAATGAAGCCTAATTTGCTTTCAAAGTTTGAATACAGCTTTAATTATCAATATATGGCAGATAGTAAATGGAGAACTAAAACCAAAGCCTAATAACCCAACAGAATATGTCACCGAGAGAAATGAGGAAGCAATTGGTTTGTATGGTTTGATTTGTATACAAAAGACCAATGTTTCGGTAATCATGTGCAACTTGAGATTAAGTTCCAGTCATTCTAATATGCCCTTCAATTGTAAGATATTCATTTACAAACTATTCGCTTAAAAAATTAAATGAATATATTTCTATTCTACACATTTATTTGAGATATTCCAGTTAAATTTAAAAATCGTAGTTATGTTTCAATATATATCTAACAACTTTCTGAATTATCTGAAATATCTCTTTAAAATTTCTTGAATTTTGCTAACAGAAGAAAGCAATAATATATTTTCTAGGCCAATGTTTCCTCAATAAATTCATTTTGTTTAGTTCCGCTATAACACATTCTCAATTATTTCTTTATTGTAATATAAAATACATTATAAAGCCAATTTAATTAGTGTTAATAATATTATATTTAAATCATTTAAATTTGTATCCTGTGATATTACTCATGTTTTTTCAAATTTATCGCCTAAAATGTCTTAATATTTAAGACCAGGTATTCCTATTAGGAATATATGCATATATGTAATATATGACTTTTGCTTTAATTATATTATTAACCAATTATAAAACGCATTTTGTAAGATGGACTTCTCCAAACACTTAACCCAAGAATTTATGTATTTCATTTTAGGTGCAGGGTGTTACATTTTGAAACTCACCCACAGGATTTATGAACAGAGATAGAGAAAAAACGTAAAGCTTTAAGGTTTCTTCTGAACCTCCAGAATCAGCAATGAAAGAAGACAAATCACTATTGCAAAGGAGTTAAATAATTAAGTAATTTTTTTAATTGGATCATCGTGTACATTAGGTGTCCATCAAATGCTTGGTAATTATAAATATACCATGGTTGATATCTTCCTTTTATAGAATATTTAAGAAACAATATATCCTCATTGATCATTTTAAAGCTAAAGGTATCAAACCTTATATATTTATAATCAGCATAAAAAGTCCCATTTCATGGACAAATATACAAAGGGACCTTGACATTTTTTAACTGCTTTGCTATAGTCGTTTGCTTTCTTTTATGTGGCAATCTAGCGGTTCAGAAGAAAGTCTTAAACTTTCATATTTACACTTTTTCTCTCTATGTTAATAAACCTTATAGGTGGATGTCAAAATATAATGAAACACCCTGTACGTGTGTAATATTATAATGTATTAATGATTTTTTTTTCAAATAATCCTTTTATGTATATATATATATATATATATATATATATATATATATATATATATATATATATGGATGGGCGTTTTATGGATAGTTATCGATAGGTATCCGATAATATCGATAGTTAGCCGATAAAATCGATAGGTAGCCGATAACATCGTTAGTTATACATAGGGGGGAACCTTTTCTTCCTGAATAAATTATGCGTCATATGTTTATGAAAGTGACGACCGTTTTTTTGCTCATCAATAAATTTAGCTTCCAAACGACCGATAGCAATGAACGATCGATAGGTAGAAATATCTAACAAAAACTTAATTTTATCGACAAAATTTTACATATTCATAGACGCTAGGTAATTTCTATTATTGCCCATCCCTACCTGAGAGTTACAGAGATGAACACGTTATATATCGGCACAAGTATAATGTAAAAAAAAATTATGAAAACAAATTATACGGAAAAAAACACATTTAATTGGTGTTGTAATTTATGGTAATTAACCGAACAGAATTATGTTTAATTATATTATCAGCGTAAATTATAGATATATATTTGGTTTGAAATAAGATTTAAAAAATTAAGCTTGCAGGTGGATCTATATAGAATATTTTGAATGGTAAGTTTTTATAATAAACCACACAACTTTTTAGCTTGGCTAAAAATTTAGAGACTGTTTTTTTTATTAGAAAACCAGGATAGTTACACACTTAGATAATATCAGACTTGATGTCAAAAAGAATTAAGTGTCATAGGAAAATACGTTACTAAAACATTCTCGCATCTGGCTCTTGATCTATCTCCATAGATAATAATAATAATAATAATAGAGTTACAATATTTTGCTTTTTGCTTGTTTCCCCAAGAATATATAATTATAACTATATTATATTTTCTTGCCATCTAACTGTTGACCAGCTTCCAGCTATCATCAAATTGTTTGCCAGTGGTAACAAAAAATAATAATAAATCAACTTCCAGAGAACCTTATACAAATACATATTAATTTTAAAATCCTCCCCTAATAGAATTTTATCATTTTCCAGATAAGCTGTGGCTAATGAGTTCGCTATCCAACATTTAGCTACTTTAACTGATTAAAAAAATACAAATAGGGCGAAAATAAAACAAAAAAATATAAATTGATTTATTTAACGAAAATAGAAGAAAAGAAAAATATATCTCAACTCTACAAAAATAACACTATTATCTATATTTAAATTTTATTTCAAGTAGGGTAAATTATATAAGTACCAATGTACTCTAAATATTTTTAGAAAATTGGCAACTAGACAAATGTAGCATACAAAATCACAATATTTATCATGTAAAAAATAACTGATCAATTTTAACAATTTTATTTTTTTTCACTTTATCTTTGGTATCCTAATTTAAGAAATTGAATATCACAATTTAATTTACATTTATTTATATTAAATAGTCGAATATTGTAATATTAGTTTTATGTCAAACACTCGTTCCTTTATCGATCCTTACATTTGTTCCATTCCTCGTAACAGAACCCTTTATCTTTGACGTTTCAATCGGTATCCTTATCACCGGTCACTTCTCACCCTATTTCAGCAGCCCTCTGAAATTGCCTGAAGGGGTGTGTCAGCCCCGCAACTATTCGGGATTGGCCACTGCTGACCAACGGTCATTTGGCTGGGTCCTTTGTCACGTGGCACGAATTACACTAGAAAAAAAAACTTTATTAAAAAGGGTGAACCGTACGCATAAGTATTATGACAATATTTTTATAACAACCTTATATGTTTAGGATGTTATTCTTTCATTGAGTTGTAGTTATTTTATTGATTCACGCTATAGTCTTCGTTATATATAAAATTTCTTTTAAGCAATTTGCATAACAATGAGTTGTTAATTAATATTTTTGAAATTATAAAATACTAAAATTTGAAAAACATTTGACAAATGACACCGGAAGCAAAGTTTTCGTTCGTTCTAGTGCAGCTCCGTCTACTGATTTCCAAAAAATAATTTTTGTAACAAGTGTATTAAGTAGCATTTTTGTTACGAGGCAAGTGTCATTACAATCATTTATTGCATGAGTTACATACAATATTTTTTTCTATGATCGCTTCTCTATAACTAAATATACGAGAATAGTTTAAAAAAAACATTGGTCGGCTCAACTTTATTTAAGCTGAAATATGATATATCATATGGCTACCCTAAAGCTTGCTGAATATGATAATTAAAAAAATTCTATGCGGAAACTCCAAATTTTTAATTTATTTAAATTATTTTTTAGCTTAATTTTAACTGAAATGAGATACATTCACAACATATTTTTTTATTTGTTCAAAGTCCTCTGGATGTAGAACTTAAAAAAAGTTTTTCGGAAAATTTTATTTTTTATTGATTTACTTTTCAGCTTTTTTGTTTAGCTGAAATATGACATATTTACAAAATATTTTTTTTAATTCTATAAACCCTGCTGAATACGGTAATTAAAAATTTTCTCTGTGGAAACTCCCAATTTCTATTTTATTCTTTTTCTTTTCTCTTTAGCTCTTAGCTAAAATGTGATACATTCGCAACATAATTTTTTTAACCTCTAGAAAGCCTTCTGAATGTGGAACTTCCTGCGGAAACTCTTATTTTAGACAAAATGCCTGATTTCTATAATGACTCAGTAGTAAACATTCCAACATTGTTTGAATAACGCAAAATATTTGATTTAATTATATTTTTTATATTAAAAACTTCATACAAAATCAGAAAATAAAAAAACACGATGTTTGTTACCAAAAAATGCAGATTTTTTTTATTTCTAAGTTGGTAATATATCCTGAAAGTGCCAACCAATTAAATGAAAACACCTCATTTTCAATATTTGACTCTGTTAGGTTGATCCTTCCCAAGTTAGCAACAAGTTTGGCAATAAAGCCATTATTAAAGTCATAATAGAGACCCGACGGTACTCTTATCTGATAATCTAGTACTGCCACTCAAATCAACAATGAGTCCCGCTAGATAGACCCGCACCAGTTTAGTACCAGGTTAAAGCCAAAATAGAAGAATGGCAGTGACTTTTAAATATTAATACAAAAATGTGAATAAAACATCGCAGATTGATACTATGCAGGCGTAAAAAGTAGTGCCCCAGGCACCACTTTAAGTATATTTATTCATTTGCTTATAGAAAAGATTTGCATTTTAAAGCAAATGTATTTATATTCAGATATATTATATAAAACACGTAAAACTTACAATAATTAATGAAAAAAAAAAAGCGACTGAAACAACGCAAATTTAGGCCTATATGACTTTCATGTTTTTAGATTAAAACGACAACTGTAATTATTATATCTGAAAGATAAAGTTCATTTTTAGTTTTCAAATGTTACTGAAGGAGGAATGTAAATTTTTCGCAGCAATTGATTGAAGATATCAGATTAACCAACACAACTAAATATTCACAAACACTCATGGCGTCTTTTCATGGTGATTTTTTTTTCGTAATTCTAGCAAGTTTTTATTGTAATATACCAAGTAAATAAAATAATTTAATTTATTTAGTAAATATTATAGTCATTGAAATCGTGTGAATGTATATTAACCAATAAGTTTTAGGAAAAAGAACGGTGTAAATAGTGAACTAAAATTGAACAATTTTATGGTGGATAGCTCAGAAATGAAACGTCGCTGAAAAAATCTGAGTTTGTATTCGTGATCAGTGGCTAGAATTCTAAAAGTGTTCAAAAAATCATCAAAATCGGCGATTTAAGTGTAACTAAATAATGAAGTTAAGAAAAAGGTAAAAAAATAAAAATTGAGGGTTTCCGCAAAGAAGTTTTTAATTACTTTATAGGAGCCAAAAAATATATTATGTGGATATATCACATTTGCCTCCATAAATCATAGTAAATAATATTTATACAAGATATTTGAGCAGACATTTTTTAATTAATTAAACTTTGAATTAACATGTTTATTTTTATTGAGTATTATTAATTGTACCAACGAACATTTTATAACTATGAACATTTTATAATATGTGCAAGATAGCTAAAATTCACTTTGTGATACTTATACAAAAGGTTCACACAATGCTAGATATATTGGGATCTAATTATCTCCTATCTCCTTAAGCCACCAAAGATAACACCAAAAATATTTGATAGAACCTACATCCTGCATCGTTATTTAGTTTGTGCTTTAATTCTTGAGACAGAGTAAATATTGATTTTCAAATTGGCACTTTGCGTACACCTACTTCTCGCAGAGCCAAATTGTAATTGAGGCATTTCCTCTGGAGGAATACTTTTTTATGTCCTCTGCTTTGCAATTTCTTTTGAAATAGATTTTCACGTGTCTTATTATCGGGGTTAGTGGTCTTGAAGCCACAAATAATTCAGTGCGTGAGGATTTTATAGATGACAGGCTTTTCTGATTTTCCACAAATATTTAATGTATCGAGATATTTTGATTCGCAATAATGAGGCTAGTTATAAACTTCATGTCGACTGAAAAAGGATTTGGAATAGAGCATCCATTTGTATGTGTTTAAATCAATTCAATTATAACATAGAACAGAGGCTTTCACGGCTTTGGTCAATTGAGAAATCATGGTTCTTGGGATTAGACTGTGTCAAATTGGAATTACTATCCGACGTTTCACCTCCGATTGCAAGAGGCATTTTCAGATTCAGTATTCAGACCTAGTGGAGTAGAGCAATGAAGATGCCTCGTGCAATCTAAGGCGAAACGTCGAATAGTTATTCCAATTTAGCACAGTCTAATTCCAAGAATCGTGATTTCTCAATTTATCTGTAAGTTACAGAGTGTTTTAAAAAGCTTGTCCAAATTACCGTATGATATAAACCAATAAATAAAAAAATTTCCCTTACCCGGAACTAAATTGGTTCACACTGAAGTGTCTTTATTTTTATATATATTTATATATTGGATCCCTACCAATGTTTTACCAGTTTCTACCTATACCACACCTGATTTTGGGCATAATTTAAAAAAATTCAATAAGTAGTTTTTACCTTGACACACATCGCGATTTTGTTACGTCATGTTGCATTCGCACCAGTTTATCCTTATATCATATTTATTTTTCTTCCAAAATTTGATGCTTGCATAAATTTTGAAATTAGTCTAATAAGTCGTTTGTTTCAGAGTGATATTTTAAATATTTTATTAGGTCGCCATTTTGTTTTGCTATTTTATATTCATATCAAAATGTTACCAGTTTTTATGTAACACTTGATTTTTTTTTGCAAAATTTGAGGTAAATTGGATAATTAGTTTTCTTAGTAATACTTTTTTAACGTTTCACTATGCAGCCATTTTCTTCCGGCATATTAGATTTTTACCAAAATATTACCACGTCATCCCCATATGAGCCTTAGTTTTTGTCCAAAATTTGAAGTTACTCTGATGAGTAATTTTTAAGCTATGCCGCCAACTGACAGACAGACAGAAAAACCGACAGCTGGACCGACGGACTTGATAAAACATATTTTTGGCATCTAGGGACGCCAAAGCGCAAATATATGTAAATCCTAAGGAGATTCCTTCAGATTACAAAAATGTTGATCCGCCATCTTGAATTAGTACTACACTTTTACTAGTTCATCTCTATACTACAATTAGTTATGGCACACAATTTTAAATCAGTTCATTAAGTAGTTTTTTCAGGTTGAATTTTTAAATATTTTATTAAGTCGCCATTTTGTTCCGCCCTCTTGGATTCGTACCAAAATTTTACCAGTTGATTCCGTCACTTTTAGTTTTTATGCAAAATTTGACATACCTAAATTGAATAAGCACTTTCTTAGTAATAATTTTCTTCACATTTCACTAGGCCGCCATTTTGTCTTGCAGTATTTGGATTTAGAAAATATTACCAGGTCATCCCCATATGACCCTTAATTTTTGACCAAAATTTGAAGTCAATCGTGTAGGAAGTTTTTTAGCTATGCCGCGCACAGACTGACCGGCAGAGTTGAGAAAACATATTTTTTGGCATCCAGGGTCCCTGAAGCGTAAAGATCTGAAAAAACTCGGAGAGTGATTTTTTCTAGATTACAATACTTCCTTTTTGAGAGAAGTAATAAAGATATTTGTTTGTTTCAACGAGTATTGTGCCAGCAAATTAAATATTTAAAGAGGTTACCCAGAGTATATTATATAACAGGAAAATATTTAAAAATGTTATTTTATGTCAACAGCGAAAAAAGTAAACTTTATTAAAATACCGTTAAAAATTATACATAAAATAATTAAATAATTACGACTAGTTCATCTACGATAAGTCTACAGTGTGGCCTTGTGTGTTGCAGGTTTCATATGATGACCTCTGCTTAAGATAAATTATTCATTCGATTCAACCGACAAAAAAAGCACCGTGAATTAGGCTAGAAAATGCAATATATTACACGTATATTTAAACTTTTTTTCTTGAAAAGACAAAGTCTAATTTGTCCTCAATCCTCATTTTATTTACATCAAAGCAAATAAGCGGTTATTCAACACTAGTGGTGAAACACTGAGATAAAAAATAAAAACAAAAGAAAATTTCTAGCCCAATAATATAACAATCGTTGTAACATTCCCGCCAAAATGATAAAAATGACAGTTGGCTGTTCCCCTCATGCACATGAGGGAAGATTGTTGTTTTCGTTTTTTGGAAAATTTGTTAAGCTAACATATTATAATATGGAAATTACCAATTTTAGATTTTCTGGCTAAATTAACTACGTAGTCAAATTTGTATGGCTCTGTTCAATATCGATTAAATCGTGGTGCACCAAGTCAATTTTCAGCTGTTTTCCTAGGGTGACCATACGTACAGCATTTCGCTGTATTGTACAGCATTTGCAAAGCCTGTTCAGCATTGACTTCTGTACAGCAAACTTACAGCAAAACAGTGAAACTGTACAGCATGTCCAGCAAACATTGAAAAATAAAGAAATGAAAATTATTACATTACGTATTCTTATCCTTATCGAAATACAAAATATTAAGTTTGTCGATAACTAAGCACATCTCTACATTTTGAGTGAGCGATCTTTTTTGCCGCGGAACGTCACGTCGTCGTCTAGCTGCATGTTTTATCTCTTTTTGATCAATGCGTTTTTACCCAAAATAAATGAAATGAAAAATACCTGTGGATGAATCGAATACAGCAATATGGTACATTTTCGCATGTGTTTCTTTTTTGAGGTTATTTTGACATTGGGTGTTCCGTCTGTGATAACCAGAATATACCAATTATTTTATTATATGAATAATACCTTCTTATCAATGTAAAGTGCGAGATACGGGCAGAAAGGGAAAAGGTATTTATTTGGTTTTTACTTTTTAGTAGGGAAATCTCTTTTAATCACATATAGGTGTTGATTTTAGTTTTACTCTTTTTTTTTCTCAGCATTTGTGATCGGAGCTTAAAATTTTAAATACTTGAACATGTCTAACAGCGAAAACGCAAGTAAAAAGCAAAGGCGCAATTGTAGTTTCACGCCGGAACTGATGAGAGATTTTCCCTTTATAAAAAAAGTAAAGGACAGCGAAACTGACGTTTTTTGCGAAAAATGTTTAAGTAAATTTTCCATTGCTGCTGGCGGACGCAGGGACATAACCAGACACCTGCAAACTGATAAACACATTAAGAGTACCAGAGCCGCGGCGAGTTCTTCTAGTTTATCTTCGTTTTTTAGAAAAGTCGAATTTGGCGAGGAAGAGGTTAGATTGGCGTTGACAGAAACGGTATTTGCGTTTCATACCGTGGTACATAATCATAGTTTTCGGTCCATGGACTGCACATCGAAGATTATTCAGAGGCAGTTTCAAAAAAAATTTTCCTGTGCCAGGACGAAAACAGAAGCGATTATTAAAAAAGTACTGGCTCCTTTTGCAATAGCTCAGTTAAAGCAAGAACTTGAAGATGTAAGCTTTATTTCAATTTTCTCCGATGCGTCTAATCATAAAGACATTAAACTGTTTCCAACGATTATCCGCTTTTTTAGTGTAAATTCTGGAATTGTAGTTAAAATATTAGATTTAGTTTCTCTTCCTGGTGAAACCTCGGAGTTGATAAGCAATAGTTTGTTTGAAATTCTAAATAATAATAATTTAACTAACAAACTGGTTGCTTATTGCGCGGATAACGCGAATACAAATTTCGGCGGCGTTGCACGAAAAGGAACAAAAAATGTTTTTCATAATTTAAATGAAAGGGTGCCACAGAAACTTCTGGGTATAGGGTGTTCAGCCCATATTATTCATAATGCAATCCAAACAGCAACGGATTTATTACCAATCGATATAGATACTATAGTAAACAAAATATATAGCCATTTCTATATTTTTACCGTTAGAGTAGAAACTTTAAAAACATTTTGTGAGGAAGCAGATGTTGAATACCGCAAATTATTAAGTAATAGTAAAACTAGGTGGCTTTCTTTGCTTCCTGCCATTGAGAGAATTCTCAAATTATTTGTACCCTTAAAATCGTATTTTCTATCCATAGATAAATGTCCGGTTTTTATTGAAAATTTTTTTAAAAATGATACTTCGGAGTTGTGGTTAAAGTTTCTGCATTCTCAGGCCTCTTTGTTTTCAGATTCTGTAAAAAATGTGGAAAGCAACACAAATACTGTTGTCGAGGTTTCCCGTGAAATAAAAAATCTTATTTTAAAACTTAAAGCCAGATTAGATAACGCATTTTTACCCCTTTTAGTTAAACAAGATTTAAAAAAACTTTCAGAAAGTGGTCTTATTAATGAGGCATGGTTTATATCTCATGTAAAAATGTTTTATAAAAATTGTTTGGACTACTTAGAAATTTGGTCAGTGAAACTTGTAGAAATTGACTGTTTTGAATGGACTGAGCTTAAAAACGTTGTACACTGGGATGAAGTTCAAGGTAGTTTGCTTTTTATTAGGGACCACTTTTCTCATGATAAAGAAATTATTGATGAAAATGCTTTATTTGACCAAATTACGTTTTTGAAAGAATACGTATCAGAGCAAAAATTATTAGGTTGGAAAAACGAAAATAAACCGGTAGATTTAAAATGGGTTGAGGTCTTTAATTTTTTTAAAAAGGAAAATATTTTGTTTGATAGTCTAAAAGTTTTTGTTTACATTTTAATTTTTAAAGTTTTTATAAATAAAGTTGTTTGTTTTTGTGTTAAATAAAAGTTGTTTGTTTTTGTGTTCATATTTCTTTTCATATACTATACCCCCCCCCCCCTAATTTTGCCTGTCCAGCATTTGGTCAACAAAAATATGGTCACCCTATGTTTTCCAAATAGGTAATACGTTCAGGATAAAGGTATTTTTTATCGTCGACTACAAGTATATTTTAGGACACTCTGTTAAATGAATAATTAAATGAATAATATATATAATTAATACACATTGTGTTAAACATTGTTATCAATCGTTCGCTGTAGAGAGCGGCAAATCAGGACACGTGAGGAATTTTTAATTACGTATTCGTTGTCGTAATTGCAAAAACGTACTCCTTACCTTTAAGTCGTTCTATATCAGAAACAGTTTTAAAAAACAACGCGCCAACTCATTTTCAAACCTGAGTAAATTGTATCATTTACTTTAATTATTTATTTGTTTGCTTAAATAACAGTGTTTATAATATGTACCAAAACATTCTGCCGACTGGTCTACATATTGAGATATGTAATTTTGTTAAATATTTGCTTTAATCAATTTAAAGTGGGATATGTGGGAAAAGCTCAAAAAAGATTTTTGTTTGTCATTCTAAACCCAACAAATAATCTGAACACGTTTAAAAATGAGTAATATGTTCGCAAAAAATAAATTAACTGAACAAATATTATAGTGTGACCACCTTCTAACAGTTTTATCCGGCAGACCACTCCCCTTATTCGCTACTGCATTAACCTTCATATAGATCGATTAGGAGTAATATATAAGATATTTATCTGTATTATATTTAGATTAAAAGCATCGAAAATTAACTAAAGGAGACAGAGGTACAATTACAAAAATACATTTGTCAGTTTCACTAAATTATTTCAATAGTTGATAATAGTAAAATATTTCTGCTAATTAGTAACATCCTTAGATATATTTTTCGCAAAACTGTATTTTCCAGAAGGATATTTAGCTCGCATATTGCAAATATTTCTAGACCAATTTTCAAATATTCATATTTTCCAACGGAAAACACGACAAAGCAAGAATTTTACGTAAAAATACCTGCGACCTGTTATAGTTCGGCTTTATAAAATTTCAACTTGCGATCTCAAAAGTATAACGGAGCTACATTACAATATTGATGTCAAGACATCTTAAGAAGATATTCCAATAATTTAATATAGTCTGAAGGAATGTAACTCTCCAAATTGTAATATCACAGTTGATATTCCGTTGCGAAAAATAGAGTTTTCTTATTGTCCTAGGCGTATTCTAATAATCGTCTGGAAAAAGAAATAAGGCAACATACTTTTGAAATATTGGGATGCATTAAATTGTTCATTTATTATATAATAATGTTTAATTTAGTGTGGTTTTAACTACGATTATTTGTCTGAAGAGGCGCAATGATGTTAAAAAAGTTTTACAATAATAAATAAATACAAAAAGAATCTCAGCTCTCGTGAATGGACACTCTAGTGCTGTAGGCCCGATTACATAATAACGAAAAATTAAAAAAAACATGTAGTTGCAAAGTCGATAATCCTCATATCATTGATCACTTCGTTTACAGTTTTTTTTTTGTTCTTGATTGAGGATGTAGAAATTAAATTATTGTAAAACTATCATAAGAAACTTAACTTGCATTAATATTACGTTATTTTCGCAGCTGGTACTAAAGAAGCTATAACACTACTACTTTTTAAGAATTTTTACGTATTTATTACTAATAATCCTATTATATATCAATAAACAGTTTGGGCTACACATTTTTAAGTATTATGTATGTATTTGTTACTGCGAATAACTTTTTTTAAGTAATTTTCCAGGTAAAGTAATTATATAATTATATAATTACTACTGCCAAGCAACTACTTACGGAATTGACTCCAAGTTTTTTTTTTTCTGTAACATTATAGTAATTATTCAGAGCTACTGTTTCTAATCTGTTAACTAAATTACAACTCTTAAGTACCAATACCTCCCTGAATCTTCCAGAGACTACTCCTTTGCCTTCAAACGTACTCCTATAACGTATTACTATGAAGTAAAATCAGTCGTTGCAGAGTAGAAATGTTATCGTCTAATGTTACTTTAAACCGGCTATTAGCAGCTTTTATTTTTGAGTTGCAACTTAGAAGCAAAAATTACAGAAATAATTTACTACAAGTAAACTTTTACCGCTTGTATTAAAGGTTCCCGAGATAGGGGGCGCTGGTTCGAGATTTGGTCTACAGCCACTAAACTCCATTTTATTCAGTCCGAATCATATATAAATAAAAATATATAAGAAACTTCAAATGGAAAGATTTTTAACAATCAATTAATTTGATTTAGCTATTAAAATGTATGTCAGGATATTTGGATGGGTCTTTACAAAATTAATTCAATTTTCATTATATTATTATAATTAAAATGCATTTTTTTTATTAAAATATAATTTTATTACTTACAAATTTGTTGATATCAATATTTATCCAATATTTAACGAGTACCTTTGTAGTATTTTGTGGGAAACAATATAGCCGATTATCAATTTTTATGAATAGTATTTTCATTTACAGCAATTTCTATGATTATCTACTTTCATTGAAACCAATTTCCATTGATATCAATTTCGATTGAATACAAGCTCCTCGAATGCATTTTTATTATCGGAAGTTTCGCCATCTATAGCCTCCCAAAAGAAATATAATGTGTTTGCGTGAGTGTGTTCGATAACTCAAATTAATTTGCGAATGTGTCGTCATACGAAAGAGAAGTCTTCGCGCTCAAAAAGGTTTGTAAAATTCTGGAGCTTCTCTGGTCTGGTATTCTGTGTTCTGAAGTATGAGCCGACTTCTTTGGTTTGCGTATTGCGCTAACATTGGATTGCATTCTAATAATCTTGCTTGCTGATTTTTTAATATCATTTGTGCAATAAACGACGATGATACGGACCGAATTTAAACTCGTCTTTCTCGCGCAAGTACGTCACATCTATGTACAGCGTTCAGTCAGGGAGTCAAATAGGCCGTAATGCATTGTCATTTGAAAACGTTTGTAGAATTTACGCTTCAATAAAATGTTTTTAAAATTATTAAACTAATTATTTTGAATCTAAAGATTTTATTTTCAATACAGTTTATTACGTCCTACCTGTGCAGTTGCAGGCAGTACAAATCGAGATTGAAATTATAATCGATAAACAAAAGTGACAGATATAAGATATTTCAAATTTCCAAAATAATACATTTTCAAAAATGTGGATTGGTGCTTACCGTCAAGCTATTAAGATAAATTTAAAAAATGGTAATTTAGGATATATTTACTATAATAATAGAACAATATGGTTTTAGCTACTTGTATAGGGCACTTTTAAAACTGGTTTGTATTTTTCAATTGCAAGTAAAAACTAAAAATGTCAATAGACGGCACTAGTGCAGCAACTCAAGTAACAAATGTTATAAAATATGAATGGAAGTTTCCCCTGCAATTATTTTACTTGCAGCATTCTTAACTTTTATTTTAAATTAATTAATTATTTTAATCAAAATAAATATCACGAATCCTCACGATGAGCACTTTAGATAATCTGATATTTGTAAACTTCAATTTTATTTTCTTGCTGAATGCTGAAGAGACCGGCGTGGGCATACCGTTGTAAGTGTATCGTGGTGTTAATCATAATTTTATAAACAATGAGTATTAAAAGGCGACTCGCATGTTGCGTTATAGAGGCTGCTTTTCTAGAAGCAACAAGGCCGAATTAACTACTTACGATGGTTGGGGCTCATCTGGGCGAGGCAAAGTTTTGCGATGACAAAAAACGGTCAATGGGTTTTACGTATTTGGGGGCCCTTCGGCAGCAACTCAAAATTTACATGATGACAAAAAAAAGAAAAGATCCTCAGTTTTGTATTTCGCTCGCTGATGTCTCTCGGGGCCCCCACCACATATTTGAGCCTTACGCGTTGTGGCCTTTTCAATCATTAAATCCCCGCAAAAACAAGACGCGCAAGCTCTGTGCTGGGGCCACTGCCGACGCGACGGCGGGGGCCTGAGTCAGTGGCGGGCCGTTAGTATATGAAGTGGGAGGGCGAAGGCAAAAAATAGTATTCGCATGACGTGCGACGTCGATAGTTCGGCAAACTACTTTCAACACTTCGAGATTTTAGTTTTAAATAAATTTGTACAAGCTATATTGTCACAGATTACAAAACAATCTGTGAAGTAACACTTATTTTCTCGGTTAGTGATAGTGTCTGATTCTGATGTTAATGAAACGTTTATAATTTGAATCGGCCATTGAATTCGGATTTATTTTTTAATTTATCAAATAAATATATATATATATATATATATATATATATATATATATATATATATATATATATATATGTATACAACCATTATTGTTAAGCCCCCGTTTATACAATGATATAACAATTTCAATCAAACAACACAACCTTTATTTTATTGGTAGGTGTAAAATAAAGCAATGAATGTTCTTCCAGCAAAAGCTGAATCTGATTTTTTATCCAGAAAGCTATTTTTATGTTTTGAAATCTGAAATGCGTGTTTAAACGTTCTATCTGTAGCACCTCCACTTTGAGTTTTTATCTATTTTGTTTTATGATATATCTTACTGTAACAGTGTTGCCGTATCTTCTTTTAGTTCCGAATTTCTGCTATTAACTTTTGTTTTTTAAATGGGACGCCCTATATTTGTTTGTTATTTTGATTTACTATGATATTGTAACTTCAACCATGACGTGTCAAACCAGAACCTTCGTATATCAGGGTGACTAGAAATTGCTTAGGCTTAAATGCATATTATGCCTTTATTTGCCGATTTTTTAAAATACTGCATATTGTTGTGGGGGGTATCATTATATATTACTCGCAAAGGCTAACCCGAAGAGCGACATTAAAAAAAAAGATTTTTTAGAAAAAACCGTTTAATATTTAAATGGGCGTAAAAGATGTTTAGTGAATAGACAGATAATTTTATTTTTCTCAGGGTTCTTGGAGGTAAGTTAATAGTTTTTGCCAAATCACAGCACTCTAGATTGAGAAATAAAAATTAGTTAAAAAATAGCATTCAATGTGAGAATTACATATGGTTGTACTTGGAATATCTCAACCATTGAGGTAGTATACCGGAATGGTCCCAACGAATGAAAACACGCAAACATATACAGGGTGTTACAAATTCGATACAATGTCGGTTAAAATAGAGCAAAGTTGCGCAATTTAACATCGAATAATAAGTAGTTGACAAAGTTAGACAATTATGACTACCTCCGAGGATATAGGTACGTAAAATACCGAAAAATCAGCTATACATATTTTATTTTTTTCAGGCTGCATTTGAAGAGATATCACAAAATAAATTTTATATCTTTATAGCTACTTTCCATTATCAACAAGATGGTGCACATAGATTTGAAATCCGACGTTTCTTTTTCGCGGTCAGATCAACTAATTTTTTTTTTAGATAGACCTGCGTTTTTTAAAAGCCCTTGATTTCATAATATGTGCGTGAGTACCAGAATGTAAAAACTAAAAATAGAAAAAAAAATCAGCTTTGTAGGTTAAACTTGTGTAACCTACAAAGCTGTGTGTAAAGAGACCTTGTGAACAAAATTACCAAGATAATAGGGCATGAATGCAATGTTTTTGTTTTGGGGTATTCTTCAATATAACATGTTCTGCATTCCAACATACGACAGTTTCGGTTTGAGTACGTGCAGGAGACAAATGCACCCTGCACCCCCTTTCCCCCCGAGCTAATAACCCAAGCAAAAATTACATTATATAAAGCATTTCGGGACTTTTACCTCACAACCACTGAGAACTTTGTTTTTTTTTTAGTCTTCATGCTTATGTTGTTCCAACAAGAACCTAGAACTTTTTTTTAGTTATCAAATGTTTGCCTCCCCCTCTAAGACGGCATTCTAAATACACCACTGATGTGTTCATTTTTGTAAATCCGTATCTTGATCGACACGCAGCTTTGAAAGTGAAGTGCACATACCTATAAATTATAATAATTACTCACATATTAAAAAAGGGAGACAAACATGAAAATAGTGTCCTAATTATCAAATAAATATTGTAAATAAAGATATAGTGATATACCTATACAACCTTACTACAGTTTGCTTTAAATAGGGTGACCACATATACTCTTTTTAAGAGGAATGTTCTCTTTTTCGGGTCCATGTACTCTGGTACTTTTACTATTTCCATAAATACGACAAATATCCTCTATTATGAGAAATCTGGAACAAATGATCTCTATTTTGCGAAATCTGGTGCCATTTTCTAATTATTTTTGTTATTTTTAGTCCATATTATTATGTCTATTGTAATTATTATTGAAAGTCATTGAATTCTGCGAAAGTGATAAGACTTTACTTAATTATTATACGCTGGTACCTATTTTTACATTTCGTCGAAATATACTCTTTTCATTTTAAAAAAATCTGGACATCCTACTTTAAATCACGTTTAAGAAGCAAAAAAAAACTGTAGTAGAGCATGTCGCCGGCACACAGCTTCCAGGAGAAATTGCAATTTGCCATTACAAATTACATTGTGTGGTAATCTGTGAATTATAGCTGGGAAATTCAAAACCTTGTTTTCTTTATTCTGGTATAAATATATAGAATAGCTTGTTTTGGAATAGGATGTTGGGAGCTAGATACGTTCGTTTTAACTTTTTTTCATTATGATCTGTATTTTGTACGTGATCACATTTTAAATATAGGGGTGTATATCGTATTCCGCAATGATTTAATAACTAAGTATTCCCAATCGAACAATAATTAAACACGGTTTAACTGTCATTGATTACCTACGAATATGTTTTTCATTATTCGCATCCGACTCGTCATAACGTCATGCACAACACAGTCTTAATTTTATATGCACTTTTAAATCTTCGAACGCATGCCTAGCCAGAAACTCGGGTATTTAAAAAATTACAGATTTCTGCTCTTGTTGTTCTTAGTTTGCACTAGATCGCTCCACGTCCGATAATTAAAATTGAAACAAGGTGGCTGCATTCAATGAAAATTGATATTCAGAAGAATCGACATTAATAAAAATTCGAAATCAAAACAATGCATATTAAATAAAATCAGTTACCTTATACCCGCTAATCATTTAAATTCCACAACTCTTATACAATTAAATCTCGTATTAACTTTTATTTATTTATTCAAATGTATATTCAAGTATTTTAATTTCAATGGTAAAGGGTCCGTGTTATATCCGTTTGATGTAGTATAAATTACATATAAACGAAAATCAAAATCAAAATAATGAGCATTTTTCTATTTACATTTTTAGGGTGTTAATGGAATTGACATTAAAAAGAAATGATATCGTAAGAGATGCTTTAATTTTTTCTGATATGCGATAAAAATAAATTAATTTTTTTTATTACATGAGTTCTTAAATCAGATTTGCCTTCATACGGTTGATATAAATTAATCTCCACAAAGTCGTTATTGCATTTTAATGTTTTCGGTATTAATATTAATTTAATGAGATCCCGTTTGAAGCGATTACATTTTAATAAGAGTCAATTTATTAAATATTTAAACTGATTTTTGTATATAGCATTTATTTCATACCAATTTTTATTAACATCGATTTGTTGAAATGCAATAACTAAGGAAAGACGCATGTATATAGAATTTTTAAGTAGGCTGTATACGTGTTAAAAAAGGATAAACAACTACTTTTTTGTGGTATCAATTGAAATGGTCTGCAAAGAAATTGCTTATCATAAAAATGTCATTCGGTAAAATCGGTATCCACAAAAATTCGATATCGGAAGAATTAAAAAGAATAAAAATTGTATGCAGGCAGCATCATTTATATGTTTTGCAATTAAATTTGGTATCAAAGACGCGTATGACTAAAAAGTAAAACGGCGTTCCATAAATTAAAGTTTAGAATGTTTAACGGAATGTCAAATTTGACAGCGACTTTCTAGATTTCTGCAAGCAGCTTGTCAAATCCAAAAATTCTGTTAAACATTCTAAACAGCAATTAAGTTTTGTGCAACCAGGGGTATGTAAAATTGTCTGACAGAGAATACATTTTTGGGTGTTTATATCGCAAAAAAGTTAAAGTTTGAGAGTCACATCACCAAATTGAGCGAAAAATTGTCTTCCACCTGTTATGCATTGTGAGTAATTAGAAACGACCTGGATTACGCCATACCTAGAAACTCCTACTTTGCTTTAATCGAGTCCCACCTCAGTTACGCAATTTGTTTTTAGGGAGCCTGTTCAAAGCAACTCTTCAACAGAATTTTTGTTCTTCAGAAAAGAGCAGTTCGATACTTGTGTAAAGCTAGAGTGAGGGACTCTTGTCGACCATTATTTATGCTTAATGGAATTCTTACGTTGACTTGTATTTTTATCTTGGAATCTGCTTGTATGATGCACAAGAAAAGTTTTAATTAGAAGCAACTCCATCCACAGTACGCACTCTTTTCATAATATTTCTATTCCTATTCCTTCATCTGCACAAGCCCAAAATTCATCATTTATAATAGTAAAAGAGTTTTAATCATCTACCGCTAGATTTGAGACAGGAAAAAAATGAAGGGGTGATCAGAATGAAATTTTTTTTTATTTGTTTATTTACCTATATATTATTTTTCTTCGTAATCTCTCACCAACTTTTGCATTTATGTTCTTTGTTATGTTAGTCAACTGTAAATGTGTCAACTGTCTTTACATCTTTGATCTATTTTAATCATTAAATTTATCGCAGCCTAGTATTATAATTAATTTTATCATTTTTGTAATATATACACAATAGATAATGCAATATTATTAATATTTAATTATATTTTATTGGTGTTGGGCTAATTTCAACACAATTGTTTTCTTTTTTACAGCTTTGTTAACGAAATTCTTTGCAACAGGACATGTGAAGAAGAAGAACTTTGGGCAAAATTTCAACAAAATTCAATGCAACAGGACATGTGAAGAATGCTGCGAGGTCTGGCCGTCCAAAAAGAGTTAGATGGTGATAAGGCTTTGGATATGTTAGTCAGTTTGGAGGAGAGTTCCCATCTTTCCATAAGACAAATTATTCTAAACCAGGACGTATCACACAATTTCCATCCCTATAAAATAACACTAGCGAAAAAACTTTCTGTTGATGATTACGACAGGCGTTTACAATCCGATGAGATGATGATGGAACTTTGTAACGGAGCTCACTCCACAGACTTGACGACCCTCAATTATCTTTTGTGAGGGCACCTCAAAATGATGTTTTCAAAACTGGGCTGTTAAATTTGTATGATACGAGATGATGTATCTAAACCAATGTAAAAATATCGAACAAACTAACAGCTTTCTTAACGTTTTGAATGCCTTTCCGTAATATTTAGCTTACTGTCAAGAAGTCAGGGAAAACCCTGTAAGCACTTGATATGAATTTTTCAAAATATATTTTTTTTATCTGCAACTAGTATTGCGATTAGGTTAGGTTAGGTTATTTTAAAAATGATCATTTACTCAAAAACCGTTGAAGTTAGGAACAAAATGTATCTTAGGAAAAACGTTTAGAATAATTAGCGAAATCTGAAATGTAATAAAATACAGGGCATTCTATTTAAAAAATTAAAGTTTCTGTCCATTACTAAAAAACGGCAAACTTGACAAAATTGCAATTGTTATCCTCGGCTTCGTTGCATTTACTTGCAGGGTTGGTCCAAATTTAATTAAAATTTGATGAGCGAATCTCGAGATATTTGGAAGTTTCCAGATGTTTGTTACACACTGTATGTTGCAGCGATAGGATTGGACGGATACTGCTGATCTTTTTCGATTCTTACTTTATTTTCTAACATTTTAGAGAAAATAGTATGTGAAAGATACTTAATTTTGTTACAAATGGCTTTTTATCAAGTAAAACAAGTTCCTATTGCTTTCTAAACTATACCTAAATCAAGTGAAATGTTTGTTCTCTTTGTAAAACTTTCAATAGTTCAGTGAAAAATGTTTTTCTTTAGAAGCTATATAGTATGGGTATATGTGATGGAATGTCTGATTAGATCAACTCCTATTTACCCGATGAAGGTAAGGTATGGGGGGTGTGTATTATGATTTTAGATTAGCAAACATTGAAGTTATTCAGCGATCAACGCTAACACCATTACTTTTATACTGCATGCCAATGATTTGCCGGAAAATGTTAGTAGGGGATATGTTACAATGCATGACGATGGTAGGACGGTGGTGTTAGCGGCAGATACCTCTGAGGAACATTCAAACAGTATAAAGTTCGTCAACTTTGTGGCGTAATAACCATCTTATACCAAAATTTTGACAAAACTATATATATAAATATATATATTCGTAAATCCTCGGCTTTAAATTTTGTTAGTCTTAAAAATTTTAAATTTTCAAGGTTAAGCAGAATTTTTAGGAACAGTAATAGACCCACCTCTGATTTTTAACATTCACGTCGAGCATGTCTATGGTAAACCTAATCCTGCCTATTTTGCAGTACTTATTTTAACAGTCTTTGTTTGACAAAAAAGAATGCTAAGAGAGATTTTCAATCTTCAACCCATGACTAGCTGTAAGCCTATTTTTATTTTTAAATATCATGTTTACACAAATAATTTTGATTTATTTGCCTAAGTCTAAATCTTACAACACTGGAACTAGTAATGTCAAAGTTCGGTTATGTTCGGCGGTGATAGGGGCAAATAGAGGGGTCTAGTTATCAAAAACCGGAAGACTAGGCGACCATCAAGTTAGGGCCAGCGTGGCTTGATTTCCAATTGCAAATAATTCTGCCCAGCTTTGGCACTAATTTGCTCCTGCGAACAGATCCTCTAAAATCTCGCTTTTTGATTGGCTGGGATGAACTACCCCTAGAAATATAGGTACAATTTTTCTGAATTGCTACTGTAAATAAATAAGAACTTCTTATATCAAGGGAAAAACGTTATTCATACGTGCTTGTATTAATGTAAATACTTAGTTACCTTTATGGAAATTTCACACACGATGTGTTAGAAAATCCTAACGAAACACATATTAGCTGCAACGATTTATATAAAAATAATTTCAGAAAAAAATATACTAAACCATAGAACTTTTGTGTCAGTATCAGGGCGTCCAAGAAAGAAGAATTAAAATTTACTTTTTGGGTTTACATAGACACCAGTATAACTTGGGGCAAAAAATTGTCAAAGAAAACAATCTTTACAATCGAATGCCGCAGCAGAGCAGATAAAAAATACTCCAAAGTATCTTCAATCAGGTTGTGAAAATTTTATTTGCCTTGATAGTGCTTATTTTCAACGATTAGTTTAAACATTAGACGGTAGAATGACGAAGTAAAATTACTGACTTTTAAAATGTACTAATTTAACATATTAAACTGGTAAACGCAACTATATACAGAATATATAAAAATAGATCGCAACTCCCTAGTAATTATTTCCAACAAATAATAACGACAGTCCGTTAGTTTTTGAGAGGTTTCTTGTCCGTAAACATCAAGCACGCGTTTTCGAGATATTGGTCTTCTAAATATGGGACTATTAGCCAGATTTACGTCAACTATTTAGATTCTACCGCCCTTGCCAGGGTAAACTAATTATTTTTCTTTTTGGTCATAAGGCCATCTGGGGTATATAAAAATACTATTTTACCGATCTGCTTTGTACAGTGTGCTTTATGTTACTTTATTCGTCGAACTAGTGATAGCAAATAATCCTTTGACCAACTTTGCCAAAACATATCTACATTTTAGCAGTTTTCCACTTGTACAGCAAATTTATATTTTTTTTTCTTCTATTTTTCCAACAGTGTATAAAGGTCCAGTGACGAAGCGGTTATGTGTTAGAGCTTCAAGTTTATCTGAATCAAATGAAACGCAAGTCAGTGGTCGTGAGTTTAGGATATGGTCAAATTCTTTGAGGATATTTGTTATTTAACATTTCTGCTAAATATTTCTTGACACATCCGATTAATATCTCCCACATGCCAGCCATATGCTGGGCTAATGGTAGATTAAAGGTTCATTTAAGTTCTTTAAATTTGTAAAACGTAATACTGTTCGATTGGTTTAAATTTTCTAAATTTCCTTTCAAGTCTTGTGTTACACTTACCTAGAATATTTAGATTCTAGAGTCGAATGACGAAATAAAATGTTCTTGAAACTTATTGACAACTCACTTAACATACAAAACGGGTAAAGGTAAACACAACTTTATAAAAAGTATATAAGAAATAATGATCATCATCATTCTCCTTCCTAGCAATAATTTACATCAAATAATTAGGACAATCTATTAGTTTCTTGAGAGTTTTCCAGTCCGAAATCCTCCAGCAGGAATATTAGGAATAGGAGTCTTCTAAATTCTAATTCTTCTTCTAAATCTCGGTCTCTACATCCTTGCCAAGAGAAACTTTAATTAGTGCCATAACTGTAGAATTTTTATATTGACAAATTTTGGCAGGCCATTCAGACGGGTCCCCAGAACAATGGTAGCTCAATAGAAATGGATTTTCTACTCATTTTTTTAACAGCATTTGATTTTCTTGAAAACAAGTTCGTGGAGTAGAATATTTTTGCTGATTAAACTCGCCAGTACACAATAAAGAATCACATACCTGTGTTAGTGCATTTATGTATATTTTTCCATTACATGTCCATTCACCAATATATTTTTGACTCACCAATGACTCAGAACCAATCAGTTCAGAATTTTTCTCCTCAGACGCCTCTTCAGAATCTCCTAACTGTGCCAATTTTCTGTGTGCTAGTTGAAGATCTACAATTTCCTGTTGCCTTTTTAACATTTCTCTTATAGTTTTTTCTTCCTTATTTCTGCTTTCATTTTCGCTTCATTTTGTAGACGATTTTGCAGTTTTCTTACTTGTGCACAGATTGGCAGAAGTTTTCTTCTTGCTGTCAGCATTAGGGGGTTGAAAACTGCCGATATGCTTCTTAAAAGAAATGTTTTCTGTAACCTTTTGTACACCTTCTGACACTGCTTTGGAGACTTGCTCGCCGGCTGATCTTTGACTTCGAAGGAACATTTTTGACCCCTGCTTCTCCGTAATCCAGTTTCAAAGAGCGAAGAAGGACCAAGTATTGTGGTACAATTACCTAGAATATTCATTTTCTAGGATTGAATGGCTTTTTCCGTGGCTAAAACACTAAGATTGTAAGGCCAAGTTTCAGAAAAAAACGGGGTGAATGAGAAAGAAACATCACTGACGTTTCTTTTTAAAATGAATTTCTGACTTAAGGGGGAACTGAACGCAGTAATATGGATCATTTACAAGCCTTCCGCTGCTGCAATATTATGTTAAAACTATAAGAGATATGTATTAGCTTCAATGTGATTTTAATAGGGAAATATGTATAGTTGGGCGCTAAATGTGAATTTTTATGAAAAGATCAAATCTAGAGTTAAAAAATAAAAGTTGATTTGTCCATTTTCGGCCATTTTTTGACCACTTCTTGACGCACATGCCTTCGCATATAATTTTTTTTCCACAAAATGGCTCTTTACCGCCTTACATTGATCCTTTGTCTACGTAACTGCAAAATTTTAAATGGTAAATCGTACTCATGTCTTTGTATTTCTGCAGCGCGTGAACCCTTTTGAACCCATTTTTAACCGAAATGTAATTTAAATTACCTATTCATAACACATTTTTTTGAGGTCGGACGTACAGGAAGTTTTTTTTAATGCGTAGGTACCTTTTCATCTTACTTTCAACTCGACTAGACCTTGTCGTTGGTTTTTCACTTTTTGCGTGCAGTTCTCCCTTAACATATAAAACTGACAGAGGTAAATCCAACTTTATACAGAGTATATAAAAAATAATGAACAGCAACGCTACATTTTCATTTCCTATTGTTTTTACTAGCTATTGAAAAAATTAAAACGCATATATAATTTTCAAAATATCAACCCGACAATCATTAAATGAAGTTCGGTTCTGTTGAAACAAAACCGGCAGTGAAAGGGGCAAATAGAAGGGTCTAGTAGTCTGAGAGAGGAAGACTACGCGACCGACAAGTTAGGGCCAGCGTGGCTTGATCTCCGATTGCAATTAATTCTGCCCAGCTTTGGCACTAATTTGCATCTGCGGACAGTCCCGAGGACCCTCGAAAATCTCGCTCTCTGATTGGCCGGGACAAACTACCCTTTCGAGCCAGTTGCTTTAATTATGGCTTGGACGATAGGGGACATCAAAAGTGTCGTCAAAGGGTCGACGCCGGCAACTGAAATATGTTTATTAGAGTCTGATGCTTGGAATGTAGGTATAGAAATTATAGGCAAGGGACGGTAAAGGTAAAACCGAATTGGGAGCATTTACATTTGCAAATAAAATATTTTACGTATACACGTCGTTCAAATTGGGGAATTTATTGAAACGTTTAAAAACTCACCGATAAATAGTATTCGTTATAAGTAACGTGTCAGTTGGATGCACAAACATGACATGATCTTTCGCGTAAATAATTGTGTCTCACCGAGCATAACTGAAGCAGCTTAAACCTGCTTGAACGGGGGCTTTAGGTAGTTTTATTTTTATTTTTTAGTATCAATCTTGATATTTCAGTATAAAAATATAGTATTTAAGTGTATTAAAATCTCAGAAAAACATCGAATTTAACGACCATAATAAAAAAAGGAATAAGTGGCAAAAGTTGTTTTAAAAATAATTTGTTGTAGCTTGTT
The DNA here is from genome assembly GCA_030620095.1 of Kuschelorhynchus macadamiae. Lineage (NCBI taxonomy): Eukaryota > Metazoa > Arthropoda > Insecta > Coleoptera > Curculionidae > Kuschelorhynchus > Kuschelorhynchus macadamiae. The sequence continues at coordinate 261,171 of JAUTXW010001082.1, forward strand.
TTTAATTAATTAGACTCCCACATAGAAAGGCTAATAAAAATTGCGGCGGATCTAGTGTTTAATATTTACTTTTAAATAGTCAACTGTGCTATTATTATTATTATTATTTCTTATTCCAAGTTATAATATAATTTACATTTTTATGAAAATATTACCTATCAAATATTAAAAAATAAATTAGCTCTGTTACCTGTACTTACTATACCATAGCAATCAAGTAACTAAGTTTTTGTTAGAAAACATTCGAAAATAGTGCTGTCAAACAATTTGTAATTTGTCACAAATTTCGAACGAGTTTCATATATTTTCAACATGAGCGATTCAAATCATCCAGCCGACATCAAAAAAGTGGCGTAATTCTCAGTCTTCTACCCGAAAAATCACGGGCAAAATATGAGTTGGCCAACTCCCGGTATCAAAAATGGTGTGAAGAAAAGAACAAAAAACTATCTCCAGTGAGAATGATTGTTCGTGTATCCAAAATTCAAAAACCATACTCTCTGTGGGCATACTATTCAATGTTGCGGAGTGTGAGGTCTATTAAAAAAATGTGGATATTAATAAATACTGGCATTTAATTGCGTTTTTAAAAAGAAACTCTGAGGGATATAAACCTACAAAATCAAAGATATTAACAAAAAACGATATTGGGTGTTTTTCTGCAGGAAGCTGATGATATTAAATTTTTTATGCCGAAAATGGCACTTATTGTTGGATGAGCAGGAGCGAGTAGAGAGTTGACAAACGCACTCTTGAAAAATATGAAAGATGAAGGTGCTTGTTTTCGATTTCTAATACCATTTTCGAAGACAAAAATAGCTCGAGAGTTTTTTGTAACATTAGGGGACATTCAAGGTTTGGGTATGCTGGAAATTGTCCGAACTTACATCAAGTTACGCCTTAAACACGTTGATTATGGTCGTTACTTCGTGTGCTATAAAAACGCTAAATGTACAAAATAGCCATTAGGAATAAACACTTTTGGAGGTGTGCCCAAGACTATTGCTTTCTTTTCAAAATTATCCAATCCAGAAAAATATACCGGCCACTGCTATAGAAGGTCTTCTACATCACCATTAGCCAACACCGGAGTAGATATTTTGGCCCTAGAAAGGCACGGAGGATGGCGGTTAAATACAGATACAGAAGGATACATTGAGACTTCGGAAGAAAACAAAAAGAAGACTGCTTTCAGTATACTCGGAAATAAGTAGAATGAAGCAACTAGTGTCTAAAAACTGAACATATTTAATGCAAGTTGATCGCAAGTTAAGTCAAGTTCAACAAGTACATCTGGTATTAATTTAAATAACTGCAATAGTTGTGTAATTAATATTTACAATAAATAGTTTGTAATGCTGTATTTTAAACAAAAATAAACGTATTTTCTTTAATTCTGTTTTATTTTTAATATTAGTAGATGAGGTAATAATAGCTACCAATATTAAAAATTGCCCCATTCGCTTTCCTAAAAAGAGTCAGCATAACTTTTCCTTCCGATAGCTGTGTATGGATTTTATTGTGTTTCGGCGATGAAGGGTGGCGCCATTCTTTGCTTGTTATCTAAGTTTTAATGTACCCACGACTCATCTCTAGCCACCACCCTCAGAAAAGCGTCTACTTTTGCTTCTTATTATACCGACGCAAAAGTTCTTCACGTGCATCCGTTGTTTCAGTTTTGGGATCAATTGCTTTGACACCCACCTTGCTGACCTTCATAAAAATTGAGGATATCGTGCATAATGTGGTGAAGAGAACCATGACTCATTTTCAAAACTGCAGCGATTTCATCCATGATAATACGACGATTTTCTTTCACTAAGGCTTCAACGGCCGAAATAGACTTATTTTGCCAGAACATGATTTACTTGACCAGGTCATAGTGAATCGGCTTCGGAAGTGAGTACGTTTTTAAATTTCTTGCTCCATTCATACACTTGCTGGAGTGACAACCTTGCATTTGCATATTGTAGCTTCTTTTTACGGTGAGCATCATTGGGTTTTACGCCTTAACTGTGCAAGAAACGATTAGCAGAACGCTGTTCCTTCCTAGTGCAGTGCTGTAGTGGAGTTGCCATTTTTAAACTGTCAGTGTGAGAACACTTTCAATTTTTCTTTCGATATGTCATTAACAGAGCCTTCTACTCAAAGATTACTTGTATATTAACAATAATTAAAGATTTCATCTCTTAAATTTTTAATACCCTGTTGTTCCGTATCGAAGTATTTTAGTAAGAAGAAATGTCTCGTTTTGTTTTGACTCCAGGAACCCAAAATTGTAATTCTAAATCATCCGTATATTATAAACTGTAGATTTGCCTAAAGAACAAATAAATCAAAACCCTCTTAAGAATTTAAACACATAGAAAAGAGTTAGCATCAAGATTAAATTAAGCAAACTACTATTGCCTAATAAAAGATATTTTTAAAGTTTCTGTAGGCGGTTAAATAATTTGTGCGTCTCGTAAGCAAAAACATAATTGGTTTTCCGACAATAAATGTTTGGCTGCAGAACGTCTTTGATATTACTGATATGCCGAATGGCTTAGGGATTGGTAACCGAGCAACACTCTCTTTGTAACGTAGCCCCGGTAACAGAATTTACTTATCCCGTACTTACGAAGGATTGCTGCCTATTCTTGATCCTTCTTTTTGATGAAAATAGAATGTGTTCCTCTTTTCGATCTAATAGGGTAAATAAAGATGTTTAGACGCTTTTAAAACATCTTCTGTTAGCAATGTTATTATATCCATTTTATTTTTTATTCAAACCAAAAGCAGTTTTAATTTTATATATTGAATGTTATTATTACTATATAAATTATATTCAGTCATGTCGAGTTGTTCTTTGTCTTTCCGATATCCCATGTTTATTTACTTTTAATCATTCACAACTCTTCGATCACCTATAAAACTGCGAGGTTATATCGGTGGTTTATTTTAAATATCTATCAAATCTTTTTTCTTTCCATGATATTACCTAGTTTTCATGAATGACAAAAATCTTCGGCTCTGTTGGCGCCACTATTTTGATTTTATAAATTTTGAACAAAATTTTATAATTGGCTTTTTTATAAATCCCCAGATACTAATTTTCAGTCCAAGCAGACCACAAATTACAATATTTATTCGCCATATTGGAGTCGCTATTTTCTATTTTTAATATACATAAGTGCCGGAAAGTAGCATCATGCGAGCTATGATCCCATTTTTAATGCTAATAAATTTAAAACTAATTAATCTTGTGAAATTGCCTAAACGGTCTATGCAAAAGCAGCAAACAAACAAACAAAAAAAGAAGGGAATCTAATAAATGCGAGGTAAAAAAACTAATGGCTCCATAACGTATTTTTTTTTCATGGCTGCATTATCTTATAAGGGGACTTTACAACCACAATATTAAATACGTTGAGTCGATTAAATTCCTGGGTTTGAATATAAATAGCAACCTAAAATGGTCTAAACATATTGACACCTTAACTAAAAAACTTTCTACCGCCTGTTTTGCAATTCGATCAGTTTCAAAAGAACTGGACGTGTCTTCTGCCAGACCTTCTTATTTCTCTCTATTCGAATCCCATCTCCGCTATGGCCTTCCCTACTGTACCACCAAGCACTTTCTTAGTATTTTTAGGCTTCAAAAGAGAGCAATTCGCTATTTGTTTGCTCTAAATGATAGAGCGCACTGCCAATACTATTTCAAAACACATGAAATATTAACACTTTCTGCATTATTTATTTTAGGAGCCGTCTGTTTGGTGAGAAAATATATAAACAACAGTTTCCCGGAAAGGCCACAACACGTATATCCTACCAGACACTCTAGGCATGACATATACCTTCCCATTTTTTCCAAAGAATTAATAAAAAAAATCAATTATTTACAACGCCATAAAACTTCACAATCATCTTCCAGAACATTTAAAAACTAGCCCTAATATTTAAACTCTTTCGAAAAAAACCCAAAGCGTACTCATTGAAAGACCTCTTTACTGCGTTAATGATTTTTATAATGAATAAGTCTCATTAAAATGTTTTTTATTTGTTTGTTTACTTAAATCTTTTTGGGTGTCATGTTTCAGCTGCTATAGAATTTGAAAATCAATTTATAAGGGAATGAAGTATCTGATAGTCCGTTAAAATTAATTATTTTTGTTACGTATTAGATTATAGTTATACATTTTCTTTTTTTAATGCACCTTAACTACCATATTAGTTCAGTATAATTTTTTTTAACTTCACTTATTTTGCTTATATAACGATAACAAAATAAGTTTAAGTTCGCATAATTTTAATTTCAATGTCATCGAAATTAATCACCTTGCATATGTACTGTTTATTTCCTTATTGTTAAGGTCACCTGGATCCATTACGGCATTGCTATGTTGTAACAAATGTTATATTTACAATTTATGTATTTGCATTGACCTATCGAAAAATATGATTTTTTTTTCGATTAATATATCATTTTTTATTGTTTTGTTTTTTTTTTCTTTTAATTTTTTGCCTTAAAATTTCCTTTGTTATAAAATTGTAACAATTTTCCTGCCGCAATAAAGCATACTTTTTGTTTGTTTGCATTTTCCTACCAGAGCAGCGCTCTATTATTTAGAGCAAACAAATAGCGAATTGCTCTCTTTTGAAGCCTAAAAATACTAAGAAAGTGCTCGGTGGTACAGTAGTCCCAAAAGGGAAGGCCATAGCGGAGATGGGATTCGAATAGAGAGAAATAAGTAAGTCTGGCAGAAGACACGTCCAGTTCTTTTGAAACTGATCGAATGTCAAAGCAGGCGGTAGAAAGTTCTTTAGTTATGGTGTCAATATGTTTAGACCATTTTAGGTTGTTATTTATATTATATATATATATATATATATATATATATATATATATATATATATATAGCATGCTGAAACGTATCTAGTTTTACTCTTGTTGATTAAAATAATTCGGTAGTTTAGCTTTACTTTCCTTTTTATGAATTCTTTTATCAAGAAAAGAAGAGCACGTATTACTTCCCCGTAAGTCCCTAAATGCCAAAAAACATATTTTCTCATCGTCTGCCTGTACGCGGCATATCTCAAAAACATAAACTAATTACTCGATTGACTTCACATTTTGGTCAAAAATCAAGTATTACGTAGAAATCAACTAGTAAGAATCCAAGACGGCAAAATAAAATGACGGCCTGGTGAAATGTTAAAAAAATTATTACTAAAAAACTACCTATTTAATTTACTTGATATTTTGCACAATTACGTATAAATCAACTGGTAAAATGTTGGTACGAATCCAAGATAGCGAAATAAAATGGCGGCTTAATACAATATGGAGAAAATCAGCCTAAAAAAACTGCTTATTAGATTGATTTCAAATTTTCTGCAATAATTAAGTGTGATATATTCAATATGGTGGAACAAAATGGCGGACAAAAAAAAAGTGTAAAAACTACTCAAATAGATTTTAAATTTGGAATGGTAAAAAGTGGATGTTGGTACGAATCCAATCTGGTGGAACCTGTTAAAATGTTTGAAAACAATATAAAACAAATCCGTAAATTTCCTTTACCCGGAACTTCTCTCAATTTTAATAATTTTTTATTAGGAATAATAAAGTATGATTCTATTTAGTTTCCCATATATAGATTGTGTTACCTTTAATTTATCTAGAGAAAAGAAAGGATTCATTATGAGGGAACTTAACCGAAAATTCGTTTTTGAATCTTTTGTCTATAAAATTGAAAAAAAAAATCCAATTTACAATATGTGTTACTTTACTATTCCTAAAGCGAAATATCTATAACGAGGGAAGTTCCGGGTAAAGGAAATTTTTTATTTAGCAATACGTATAAAGTGTCTAAAATAAGATGTGCTATCCTCTTATGGAGAATCATAAAGGATAGATTTAAAATTCAAAGACAATTATTTATCGTTTTTTTTGTAGTTTTAATTTATTTTGTTTTTATTTATATAGGGTGTTGCATTTTTCCTTAAAAGTATTTTTTATTTTAAACTTAAAAATTAAAAAAATCCTTGTTGCTGAATATAAGTATGTCAGATTTGATTGTTTATATTTTAAGACGAGAGATTTAAGAAAAACCTTGCCATGAGAGGTAATGTGTTAGTGAAAAACGGAGGGCATTTTATTGCATAGTGGAGTAAGTGGGAATATATGGCTTCTTAAGGCAGGGTTTTTCACAAATTTTAAATACAAAGTATCAAATCTAGCATATTTATAATCAGCAAAAAGAGATTCTACACTGACTAGACATTTAGTATACAGTTTGTATATTATATTATTAAAAAAATGTGTTAGGTCTGCTAGACATTAATGAGATATCCTATACACAAGGTCTTTAGAGATTAAAAAAAAAGAAAATTTTGAATGCTATAAAACTTTTTTTTCGGCAAAAACGTATACTATTACTAATCTAAAAAATGCTCTGTTATTACTAATGAACTATTTGCAAAAAAATAATGAGTTCTAATGTTTTGGAGTGTGACATAAGTTAGTTTAAAGTAAAAATGCGCAAAACAGCTGCAATACAATACAATAGCGGCGTTCAACTTTCGGCAAGTCCTTATTTACAATAGTCATATTAAAACATTGCTCTTGATCATAAGTAAGGTAAGAAATAATCGTTTAATGAATGCAGTACCTAAGAAAAACAACATATTCGGAAAAATTTAGCATTAATTAAAAACCCCTTGAATATCAAGAACAGAAAAAAGTTAAACAACCCCTGAAAAAAGTTTTTTAGCATATAGGCGTAGATTATCTTGACGAAAAAAGAACAAGAAAATATCTTATTTTGTAGTAGTTATCGTTTAAAAAAGTTTTGAAAAAAGGACAAGACCTTGTAATTCTCTGAATAACAACTCTGTTATAGAGCTCTATATTTACGCTCTTTAAGTTTGCCTACCTCCCCCCGCCTTCTACCCGTTTGCCTAATATAATATTTCGAACAGGATCCAATCTGTTTCAAAAATCAATCAGTTTTTGTGTTTTTTTGTATGAAACAAATATTCACAGAAATAAAATAGCAATAACAGGCCACAAGAATGAAGGTCTTGTTTAAAACCCATTTAAAACGTCAACATCATATATTATGTTTACCCTCAGGAAAAAACTACATAATTGTTGACCTTTACACACTACATTCCGAAAACTGGTTATAGTGGTCAGCATCGCTGGACCAAAAAATGAGAGGTTAAAGGTTAAATACCGACGTGTGGCGAGGATCATGCAGCATCCCATTTAAACAAACCAGTCCACTCTAGAGAATATCACCTGAGCGGATAAGTAACACTTGCCTTCCATCATCGCAAGTGATTTCGCATTTCGTTGTGAGATGAATTAAACTGGTTCTGTCTGAAATTTAGTTCCAAAGAGAAATCTTTAATAGATTTTAGGTTTATTTTTCTAACGTTTTTTAACATTATTTTTTCTATACGCTATTGTTGTTTATTTCAAGGGGAATAGGCAATATGTTTAGCAAGGATGTGGAGAATTTGTGACTATTATTCATTATAATGTTGCAAAACGTGACAAAAGACCTACTACAAACACCTTTCAGTTTTAAGAATGAGGAATTCTTATGTTTAATTTAATGTTTGCCTACATCCTTTGGAAGAATTTTGAGACTTATATAAAAGTTTGCATTTTAGAGCATTGCCATCACCAAAGGTTGACCGAGCCGCCTTTAATAGGTTTTAGGTTTGTTTTTCTAGAGTTTTTTAAGTTTTTTTTTTTCGAAACGCTATTGCTATTCATTTCAAGGGACTCATTCATAATGTTGCAAAACGTGACAACAGACCTACTGCAAACACCTTTCAGTTTTAAGAATGAGGAATTCCTATGTTTTAATTTAATTTTTGCCTATATCCGTTGGACGAATTTTGAGACTTTTGAAAAAATATGCATTTTAGAGCAGCACCGTCACCAAAAGGTGACCGACCCTCTTCTTTTGTTGCTCTGCTCCTCGTCGCAAATGTACATATAGGAGAGGCCTGAAAAACTATAGAAAAGTTAAACTATTGATATAAGCGCAATAACAACAGACTATTTATACTCCAATTCAATAATAATGATAATAATAAGAATAATTATTATTATTATCGAAATTGTCAATAAATTTCTTAACAAATATTGGGTTCCATACCTACCCCGGATGCATGCATCAAAAGGAGTAGACTGGTTTCTATTAGTTCTATGTATTGTCCTGTAAGAATTTTTTTACTGTGTGGTAAGTACTGAGCAGGACTACCTTCTAGATGTTGATGAAGGTGTTAGTATGCAGTCCTATAATTTTCAGGTTCTGTTCTAGTGTTTTTGGAATTAGTCAGTTGATGATACGATGATCGGTATCACATGAGCCTTATTCAATCGCCATCTGCTGTATCTCGATGGCCAGCTCCGCATATTTGGCCTTGTTCTCCTGATATTTATCCAACACGTTGTTATTATTGGGTACAGCGACATCTACCTAATAAACTTTTGTTGTTTCTTGATTTAACAGTACCACCTCAGGCCGATTATTCGTCACCCGTCTGTCGGTGATAATTGCCCAGTCGTACAGTTTGAAGGCATTATTTTCAAGCACTGAACTTGGTTGGTATTTATAATAGCTATATATGCTGTATAGTTTCTGATCTCTCGCTACATTTTCGATACCTATCAGATTCAACGGACCTTGATGATCAATTTCGTGTAATTTCTAGTGTTAATAACTTGGTCCTGTATTTCCATCACAAACCCTTTAATCTCTGGGAATAGTTGTCCATCCTTTAGCCACTTGGATGCTTCCTTATCTATGTGTGGCTGATTCAAGTCATTGTGATGTCGGTCGTGCAGTGTCATTTGAGCCCATTGTTCTTGTTTGTCGAGGTCTGAAAGTGACTTTAGGATGACGTCACTTGCGAGATTGAGTGGAGAGTACGAGTTATCACTTAAGGTCACTATGGGGTGGAGGCTTGATGATTGTGCCTTGTTGGTGAAGAAATATCACAGTTTTTGCAGCTGTCGGGAGTGCAAATTGGTCAAGTCCATAAGAGATCTTCCACCCTCTCTTCGTGGTAAGGTCATTCAGAGAGTTGATGACCTTGGGTGGAGTGACTTGTACTTAGTCATCATTATTATTATTATTATAATGATTATAAAAACAACATTAATGTATGCTGTAGTTTGTGATCAAAATTCTAAAGGCACTTTATTTTTAATTTCTTGTGAAGATTGTTGAATGTTTACTTAAAGACATAATTTAAGTGTAGTACTTTATACTAAATAATATCAACAATTTGAGTCAAATATTTTTTGAATTATTAATCACACTAACAATTCTTTTAAAAAATGTTATTGCTTTTCAAAATGCGATTCCTCCTTAATATTATAGAAGAAGTACGACTTGCTATAAAAATTCAAAACTATAGAAACCCGAAACACTAATGGTAAGATTTGGATCATTATACCTTTAATAGAATATATTGCCCCTTGAATATAGCAAACGAGTTTTTTTTTTGTGAGAAATATTTCAGGTTAATTTTATTTTATTTACAGGGTGAAACGGATTTGCTTCTTAATATTATCAATTAATTAAACTTGCAAATTTTGAAAAAATAATACCGATAAAAGAAAAACACTACTTCAAAAACACCTTTTATTGGTTTATACTTTATAGACAGTCTCGATATTCACCGTTTCATTTTCTTTTTTAGAATCGTCGAGTTCAGTTTTTGTAATTCTAAAATATTTACAATTCTAGAGAAATGTTTCGTATAGATTAAATAGCGTATTTGTAAAATTGCAACAAAATACGCTAATTTCGATTGAAAAATTGAATTTTTAATTTAACTTTTTTTTCCTGTAGTATTTTAAAATTCAAATGGTGATGCAACTTGCGCAAACCACGAGGTGTTTGGCATTAGTAAGAAATAGTTTCATACCTTACATTTCATACTTGCATTCCAATTACGAGGAATTTATAGTGTTTATCTTTCAAGTGGATTTAATGTTTGTATAAAAGTTTCTGTTTATGCAGAAGGCCCTTTGAATCGGCTGGCTTGTGTTTTAGGCTTGAATGTAGATTCATTTTGCTAAGTAAAAATCAAAGAACCAAGATTTCTTAGTATATTATCCTGCTTTTACGAATGACTAGAAATGATTAAAAAATTGGCCCAGACACAGAATTTCTCTCGTAGAGAATTCCACATCGTACAGATAGCATATTTTATATCTATGTATGCATATAAATATTTGGTAAAAAACTATATGAGTTCAAAAAATGTATTATGTATGTGTAGTGGAATACTATACGAGAGAATTTGTTGGTAAAGGCGAACTTACCGAATTTTTTTCTGAAGTGACATACACATCGGCTTATGTAGCAAGACCTGCAAGCGGAATCTGCGATTTCAGAAAGGCCCTCACAATATGGATCGTATCTGCATTAATCGCTAAGTATTGTTTGTTTAATTCCATTTTTCAGTTTTTTAGGTATTAGTCCCATACAAGACATAACAAGTAGAAAGACTCTGACATTCTGAAGCCTCCACATCCCTCAGATTTCTATGGCTAGGTAAGTATAATTTGCTGTTTTCTCCGTGTGTTTTGAGTTGATGTTATTGTTATTCTGGACAGCAACGTGAATAAGCAGTGTCTTCTTTTTCTTCTTATAAACTATTATTATATCGGGCTCGTTATGCTCTAAAGTTACCTCCGTTATAATTTGTTTATCCCAATAAACCTTTACGTCTTCAGATTCTACAACCAGCGTGGCTGTGGTTTATTCCGGTAATAAGGCTCTTCATTTCCTTGGACGTGTTTTTTATAACCCTCGCACAAATCGTAGTACTTTTTTCGTTGTAGTTGATGATCAAACGGGTGAGAGATGTCAATAAAGTATGCTATTTTTTGACTTTATTTACAAGTTTTATATTTGGCCTGTTATTAGCTATTGGTTTGTCAGTAACTATGAAAATGTTCCAATCGAGTTGGTAAGGGCGTGCAGTCCATGGAAGCAAGGGAAGCAGTGCTTCCCCAAAACAAATACAACACATCTTCTAAAATGTAATTTTTGAAATAGGAAACCATTAATTTAGTTTATATTAAAAATGCTAAAATATTATCTTAATTATCAAGCCCATAATAAATGCGGCCTTGACTCCGACCGAGCGACAATAGAAAATGGAATAGAACCTATGCGGGCCGTTAGCTTCTCTGCAGCCAAGTCCTGTGTGCTTGATTTCCTGTCAATCAAGCCAAAGGTTATTGAACTTTCCACCGCCTGTTTGCAATTTTTGCATTTCAGTTGCGTGCTTTAGGTGGGGGCAGAAGCTATCGTTGGAGTAGGTTCTTTGTTTAAACGGCTATCCCTGTGTTGTGTGATACGTACGTCGCGTCGTGCATGGTACGATATGAAAGACAATAATACGGACGTGGATATGCAAATACCGTCAACTTCGGCTGTCGGTAATAACATTGAAAATATTGGAAAATTTAGTATGAAGAGTGTGTGTGAATGTGTGGTGTGTGTCTTAATAATAAAGAGATTTTCAACATTAAAATTCGCTGATAAGCTTCAAATGATTTCCAAAGGAAGGGCAAAACCGCCTATGAAAAATGTATTCACCAAAATGAAAAACTGTATTAGACATTTTTATCTGGAAAAACAATACGAACAATTTAAATGGCTAACAGGGTGTGAAAATAAATGTAAATTATTTTGTTGGCCATGTTTACGTTTTGAAAATGAAAAAGGTTTCTGGAATAAAACTGGTTTTTCCGATTTAAACAATTTCCATAAAGCTGTAAAAAGACACATTATGTCCAAAGCGCATTTGCAGGCCGTCAAAAAAGAAAAAGTCTTCGGCAGAACCAGAATTGAACACACCCTTAATAAACATTTGGAAATTAGTCACCGCCAACACATTGAACTAGTCGATAAAAATAGGCAAATATTAAGAAGATTTATCGATGTTGTTTGTTTTCTAGGACAGCACGATTTGGGATTTAGAGGTCATGACGAAACAAGGGTTTAATCAAATAGAGGAAATTTTCAAGATTTATTTACTTTAATGGCTAAATATGATGATTGCTTAAAAAATCATTTAGAGCAGTCTAGCGTTTTTCGCGGAACGTCGAATCGAATCCAGAATGATTTAATTTCCGCTGTTGCAACCATTATTCTAAAAAGAATTAATCAGGAAATTGGCGAGGTGCGGTTAATTGCTATTGTTCTGAACGAAACAACTGATATCACTAATTTTAGCCAATTATCTATAGTAATACGCTACGTTAAAACAGACGGAAGTATTCAAGAGCGATTTTTAGGTTTTAAGAATGTGTTCGAAAATCGTACAGCAGATGCATTATATACCGTAGTTTATAACGTTACTAAAGAAATTAATGGAGAGAAAAAATTTGTTGCTCGAAGCTATGATGGAGCTGCAGTGATGGCACGACAATTAGGGGGTCTGCAAGCTAAAGTTCGAGAAACTTTCCCAAGTGCTGTGTTTGTCCATATTTTGCTCATAAATTAAAATTAGTTTTATCCCAGTCCATCAATCACATTAAAGAGTGTAAAGTATTTTTCGTTACTTTAAGTGGCGTGGCTGCTTTTTTTTCCAAGTCAACAAACGTACACAAGTAGTAGTAGTAGCTCCTACTAGGTGGAACTATAATGGAAAACTTGTGTTAACAGTATCTGAAAATCGTGAATCACTGATTGAACTATTTGAGAATATAACAGAAAATAATGAAACGTGGGACTCAGAAGCAATAAATAGTTCGAGGGGATTTTTGGACTGTTTGAAACGAGATTTTAATTTTAATTATTTGTTGAACATATTTTCAGAAATATTTCTATTCTCGGACAATGTACACTGTGTCCCAGATTGCTTGTAATCACAGGGTTTCTCGGAAACCAGCAGAGATATAACTTTGCGGTTTTCGCGACCCTGTGTCACTTTTTCGAGAAACTTTGAATGTCGCAAACAGAATTGTGCCACATCGTTTCGTTCCCGAGATACAGGGTGAAATAGAGATTTTGCGCTTTTGGGGGTGGTATCATATTTCGGACATCCTATCAGATAGAGAAAAGGTAAATACTGCTATGGATAGATATTTTTACGTAGAATCCAGTGTTGTAGTCGCACAAATTTTTAGACAATCCGTTTTTGAGATATAGCCCAAACTTAGTATTTTTTAAATGGGACACCCTGTATTTTTTTATTCCAAAAAATTCGCCTTTTTTTTCTCTTCAAAATGATGTTTCACACTATGCACTTTTGACGTAAACTAAATCTTATAAACGCTATATTAAAAGAAAAACGTAAGTTGGCCATGGAAATATGGGTAGATATTAAAAGTGTCCAGAAGCAAAATTAAACAACATAAAAAATGAATAACCATTTTTTTACTATGAAATAAATAAACTTAATAATCTTGATAAACTTAATCACAATACTAAACAAATTCTACATAACTAGAAAAACTGTTCAAAATGGCCGCCCCCCTCACGAACACATAATTGGCACACAGTGCGAATTCTTCTTAGAGCATTCATCATTATTATAGGTCTATCTTTCAATGATCTAAATGCCTGAATGGTTGCATTTTACAGCTGCTCCATCGTATTGACTGGATTCAGGTAAATTTTGTTTTTTAAGTAAGACCAAACGAAAAAATCTAATATTGAGAGGTCTGGCGACCTAGCAGGCCACCTTACTGGTCCATTTGTACCAATCCAGCGATCGCACAGACGGGCAAAATTGAAAAAACCTGGCCAAAACTTAAACGATGATATGTAGTAATAAAATTTCCTTAATGTGTTTATGAGAAATAATATTGTAAAAACTAATTAACGTATTTGTCAATTGGCTACTAATCTGGTGGAAAATTTAATAATATAATAAACAAATACTTGACAAAAACATAATTATGTGTATAAAACCGAATTTAAATTGTTTTAAAAAATACTGCCTACGTTTTACTGTTTTTATATTATTTAAAGTCATCAACGGCGTAAAATTAATAATTAATAAACTAATAACAGCATCATTTATTCTCAGAAATAATGTCGCATAACTAATTATTGTTTTTAATCCCCGGACCCGGAGTCTGAGTCACTTGAGCTATTAATTTCTGAGTCTTCATTAGTAGTATTAGTGGCAGATCCCTCTGGACGGGGGCTAATAATAAATCTAAGACTTCTTTTTCGAATGACTTGGACTTTCGCCTTGGAAGTTTTCGCATGCTTAATATGACTGGATCAGACGATATAAGCAGTCTCCAAGTTTTGTTGCCTTGAACACTTTCGGGAAAATCCTTCTCTATACTTCTTAATGTCTTTATTTAATGCCTCCTGGGCCTCATCAGATAATTGTCCTATAGGCAATAAAAAAGATTCAATAATATCTGACGAGTTAATTAAAATTTTGTGGACCGTATTAGGCATGTTGTATCAAGGATATTTTTGTACAAGTATCCTAGCTGTTGTTAAAGCATAATCTTTAAATTTTTGTATATTTATACGGTATCCACTAGATATAGTTTGCAAAAATATTATTATTATCAGTGGTATGATAGCTCAATTGGTTAGGGCGATGCGCTAGACACGCAGAGGTGCGGGTTCGATTCCCGCTCGTACCATAACTTTTGCTACTGATCATATTTTTCTAAAAAAAAATTTTCACAGTTTAACAAACTGATTAAAATACTTCTACTTAACATCTATGTTGTTGAAAGACTTGGAAGAAGCCCCACATATATAACACTTTTTCGTGGATGTCGTAGATGAAGCAGCATTGCACATTTTGCCATCTACCATTGTAAAAAGTAAGTTGTGTTCAATGTCCTTGTGCCTACACTAATGGAAGTAGGTGTAAGGTTTTCTATTTCATTCTGCATGGTATTTATTTCTTGAAGTGTTAAATCAGTGGTGTCATGTATAAATTGAATTCTGATTGGACGAAAAGCGGGGTGAGCCTGGACGTGGATTTTGGCAAACTATTTTGTTTGTAGATTTATTTGGATCGTCGCATGTTAATAGAAGTGGCACAAAGGATGTTAAAAATATACTGGCATCCGAACGTTCATCGCTGTCAAAATTTTGCTTGTATTGGCTATACCTAAGTGTCAAACAAGCAAGTTGAGGTTCTGTTAATTTTTCCAATACATCTTTTTGCACCTCCACTATACGAAATGGTTTAGTAAGGCTTGTAATTTTACTTCGGCTTTTTGCCCCGTGATTGTAACTGCATCCCGATTTGGGTAACAGCGCCCCTTGGCCTCCTGAATCTTCTTATACGATGGAAAACGTTTTTTATCTTCACTCCTTATGATCTGATATTGGTGTCTATTTGCTTTAACAAATACTGACAATGCTTTATCACCAGATAGCTGATCAACTTTTTCAGCTCTCTCTTTATATGCCTTTCTATAGTTCTGGGCCCTTTTTGGGGTTGAAAATTGTACATCTTTTATAACAGCTGCAGCATCTATACTTCCTTCAGCGCGCAGACTTATTTGAGCAGCATACACAGGCTCTGAGGAACTCATTGTTGATCCAACATATTCGGTTTGTCTTCGTTTTGTTCGTTCGCTACTAGTCTGGAAATTAACAGCAGGGCGACCACCTAAACTCGCTGTAGGTGATTGCACAAAAAAATGAAATTTTAAATTTGTTTCCAACCAAGTTTTGTTTTGGGCAAAATATCTTTCTTGTATTGGGCAGTCTTATATTTTAATTTAAAATCAGAAAGAAAATGTGAAAGCTTTTGTTTAATTACATTAGATAATACTTCAGGGCAATTAGTTAGATCTTTTACATACGAATGCAAATATTCGCAATTAGCTTCAATTTTTGTTGAATTGCATGTCAGTATTACTTCAGAAAGCGTTCTCATACTTAAAACAACATTTTCATCCGGATCTACGTCCCTTGATCCTGAAATAAATAAAAATAATTAGCCCTAAACGATTTGAAAGCGATAAATTGGGGAAAATTCCAAGTGACACAAAACAAAGTTGATTAAGTTATCTCAAAAAGGCAGACAAAAGCGGAAAATATTTTTTCTCCATTTACTATTTAAAGTATTCAGCTACACAACTTTCCAGAAAGTTAAGCCCGGAAGATCCCGGAAGTTTACTAAAATATTAACAATAAAATTAAAACTATAATTTTGCACTACTCCAGAAAATTATTTCTGTATAAAATACACATAATTAAAAAATATTATTATTTTATATAAATAGTATAGCT
This sequence comes from Kuschelorhynchus macadamiae, assembly GCA_030620095.1. Taxonomy (NCBI): domain Eukaryota; kingdom Metazoa; phylum Arthropoda; class Insecta; order Coleoptera; family Curculionidae; genus Kuschelorhynchus; species Kuschelorhynchus macadamiae. The sequence continues at coordinate 277,427 of JAUTXW010001082.1, forward strand.
AAAGGTACTACTTACCACCAGGAGTACAATCCATTTTACTTTGAGCACTATAATGTCTACAATATGTACACAAAAACAGCCAATATTTTTTCGCAAAAACACTTACGCGAACAACATTAAACATTCAACTATTGTCACCGTATTCAACGAAGAGCGCCATCTACGGAATTTCTAATTTTAAAAAGCCCAATGATCTATTAAAGCCCCTAGACGCGTAAAAGTGTGAAATGGCAATCTTCCCGAATTGGGGTTCTGGCCAGCTTTTTGAAATTTTGCCCGTCTGTGGATCGTGAAAATTTTCAAATAGAAATGGCCTTATAATTTGCGCATTGTGGGCAGGAGCACCGTCCTGCTGAAAGTAAATACTGTGCAGATTTGCTAGCGGCAAGTTATCCAATAAATCCGGTAGTATTTGATTTAAAATTGCTAGATATCTATCTGCTGTTAAATTATTATTGTAAATATGGAATGTAATCTTTGTTCCCAATATAAAGCAAGCGACGCTAAACCCAAACCTTCCTTGCTGCTGACGTTCTCTTGTTAAAAATTGGTTTTCCGTATACCAATGCCTATTATTATGCCTGTTAAAAATACCACTACAACTTATATAGGCTTCGTCGGACCATATAACCTTGCTACCGAAGTCAGGGTCATTTTCGGTTTTTTGAAGATACCAGTTACAAAAATTTAGACGCCTTTCTGCATCTCCAGGATGCAATTGTTGTATGTTTTCTTAATATTTTTTGCGTTTGTGATTTTGACACCCCCACTGTTTCCTGAATATGCCTACATGAATTCGCGTGATTGGCCTGAATACTTGCTAATACAACAATCTCATTGTTCTCGTGATTTCGTTTATTATATGTTTTAGCCCTGTGCTTTGAAAATGATCCATCATTAATTAAATTTAATTTAATTCGGCGAAAAATTGCCTTGTGTGGCTGAGGCCTTTCTTTATATCTACGATATAAAAAAAGCTTTTGCAAATAGTCCATAACTCAAAGTGGAATTGAAAAAAAATTTTGAAAGGAGGTCCATAATAATTTAAGCGCTTGGTGCTTACCTGTTAAAATATAAATCGGATGCTTGATCACTGTTTTCATGACATTCAATAAAACAAACCATCATATCATACTTATGACTATTTTCAAAATTATTCATTTCTTCTTAATATCTATTAATTTACCTGTTAGAATTATTGGTAACTCGTATGATAAGAGGATAAACACGGCAATATTTGATATATTTAAGAAACAAATAGTTTTGATTTTTGTTTCCATGCCATATTTCCATGGCCAACTTACGTTTTTTTTTAATATTGCGATTATAAGGCTTAGTTTACGTCAAAAGTGCATAGTGTGAAACATCATTTTAAAGAGAAAAAAAAGGCAAATTTTTTGGAACCAAAAAATATAGGGGGTCCCATTTAAAAAATACTAAGTTTGGGCTATATCTCGAAAACGGTTTGTCTAAAAAAAATTTCGACTACAGCACTGAACTCTACGTAAAAATATCTATCCAAGTTACGTTCCCGTGAGAAATACAATTCTGCATTTATGCACTTGCAATTCTTTGACTTTTATCTTTTCGTTCTCATGCAACATAAGCATTACTGAACTTATAAATATAACTAAAATGCATTTTGTAGTCAGTTCTCTTTGTACGCTTATGAAATAAAATTGATTTTTTAAAAATAATTTCTCGTGTTTCGCGTTGTTAACTGGCGCAGTCGGTAGGATTATTGCCAACAGTCGCGCATCGTGCGTATTTTCTGGTTTCGTCTCAACGATTCGTGGCAAAAATCGGACAATTAAAAAATCTTCAGGGTGTACCAAGAAACTCACAATTGACCAGGGATTTGGAACAGCATCGTCCAGCGTCCTATTGGTGCGAGTTTGGGAACACACATCGTCCCACCCTCATAGCAGCTAACCAGGGAAAGGACCACATCGCCTCTCCTATTGGACCCTAGTTTAAGAATGAGAATTGGAATTATCTTCAGTACATTGCTGTAAGTGCTTCCTTTCAATTTTCCTTATTTCATTTTATTTTTATCCTATCTTAAATATTGATATTTACGTCTCTTGTAATTCCGCAAACTGGAAGATTTAACATCAGCTTTTGGAAATTTAAATTGTGAAAGAAATCTAACACCTTTTTCTAATTTAATTCAAATAAGTAAAATAATGACTACTGAACCTAATTTACAACTAGTCAGATATCAGGCAGACAATATTCCCTTATTTGATGGGAATCCAAAACAAATAAACAGATTTATTAATGCTTGTGATAATTTTTATAATAATCATAGAAATAAAACTGACAATAATGCACCTATAAATGTATGTTTACACGATGCTATATTAAGTAAACTTGTAGGTAGGGCAGCCGATATTATTTGTTCTAGAATAGAATTAAATACATGGCCCGCAGTAAAAGCTGCAGTAATTTCGACTTTTTCAGACCATAGATCGATTGATTGTATTATTCAAGATATAATAACGTCCAAACCAGAAAAAAATGAAACACCGCAACAATTTGGCCTGCGTTTGCAAGACGCTCGCAGTTTGTTATTTTCCAAAGTAAATTTAAGCAATGAAACGCAAGCTCTAAAACTTTTAAAAATTAATGAATATGGAAATTTAGTATTAAAAACCTTCATAAACTATCATATGCAACTTGTGGTTAGATTAAAAAATCCAGTTACTTTAGAAGAGGCAATGAGCTGTGCCTTGGAAGAAGAAAATTTTATGTATTATAAGAACCGTAGTAACATATTACCAAAAAACCCAAATTTTAATTCACAAAAACCAAAAATAAATTTGCATACACAAGCACATTATCCTGCTAATGTGAGACCAATATTTTCGAATTACCCCGTTCAGCAATTTTCAAATTTTATGCCTTCTTATAAACAACCAATCCCAAATTTTAATAATGGAAATAATCAATTTATGGGCTTTGGACAATTTAGGCAACCCGCAAATAATTTTAGACAATCGAATTTCCCAAATCAAAATTTTATGCAAAGAAACACTTTTACCCCAAGACCATCTTTTAACCCCCAAAATCAACGCCCAACTTCTTCTGGAATATCACGCCAACAAAAGCCTGAGCCGATGGATACTTCTTCAGGGAACACAACCCTTAGAAGAAACCAACAACCACATTCTTCACAACGTAATATTGTTGTAGAAGAACTATATAATCAATCAGTCGAATCGATAAATGCCGATAATGATCAAAATGAAAATGTTCAAACTAGCAATGCTGAATTTCAATATTATTACCCGGAATACACCGATAATTCGCAATATTCGTATAATGACTCCAATACCGAATTTTCTTGTCTAGAAAATAACCCTTATGAAAATCAAATTGATTTTAATGAAGAAAATTTTCAGGAGAACCAAATTTCCAACAACCAAACATAATACTTTTAAATAATTATACAAATTCAGATTTACCAGTAATTTTCATACCCGAAATCAAAGCAAAATTTTTAATTGATACAGGTAGTGGCAAAAGTTTTATAAAGCCTAATTTAGCATACAAAATTTATTCAAATTTCATTTTTTCGGAACCTTTCTCAGTAAGGACAGCCCACGTTACGTCCATTCACAATGAAGTAATTAATATACCAATATTTCCTTGTTTTAATCATACAGGTAATCATAAGTTTTATCTTTTTGATTTTTCACCTAAATTTGACGGACTTTTAGGAATTGATTTTCTAACACATATTGGAGCTAATATAAATTTAAAACATTGTTCTTTAGATACTCAATTTGTAACATTGCCTTTATATTATCAAAATAATATATCAAATTTACATAATTTTGAAACTATCGAAATAATAATTCCCCCACGTACATGTCAAAGAATCAAACTGCCTGTAAATCAATCGAATGGTTTAGGTATTTTAAAATATACAGATTTTGGTTGCGCAGAGATGCCAGAAGCTTTAGTACAAGTCATTGACTCCTACGCAACAACTATAATTACGAATAGTCGCGAAAACCCAGTTAAAATAAAAATATTTAATCCCATAGATATCGAAACCATAAACGAAGTAGAAAACAACTTCATAGAAAAAATGGAAACCGATACAGAAATAAATGAATATATGGATAATACACAAAAACAAAACTTAAAAAATTTAAGACTGTCACATTGTAATCAGGAAGAATACAGAGCTATTCGAAACTTGTGTTACGAATATCGTGACATATTTTATTGTGAGGGCATCCCACTTACATTTACTAATCAAATTAAACATAAAATAAACCTAACCGATGACACACCTATATATACAAAAACTTATCGATATCCCGAAATTCATAAAAAAGAGGTTAAAACCCAAATTAACAAAATGTTAGAGAACGGTATCATTCAAAACTCAACGTCACCGTGGAGTAGTCCAATTTGGATTGTCCCAAAAAGATGGACGCGTCCGGTAAACGTAAATGGCGTATCGTTTGCGATTTCCGTAAAATCAATGAACGCAGTATTGATGATAAATTTCCTTTACCAAATATATCGGATATTCTCGATAAACTTGGAAAATCTCAATATTTCAGCACATTGGATCTAGCAACCGGTTTTCATCAAATAGAAATGGAACCGAATGATATCCCTAAAACAGCCTTCTCAACCGATACAGGTCATTATGAATTTAGACGCATGCCTTTTGGCTTAAAAAATGCGCCCTCTACATTTCAGCGAGTCATGAACAACGTCCTTCGGGGACTTCAAAATGAAATCTGTTCTGTATATCTTGATGACATAATAATTTTCTCTACGTCACTTCAAGAGCACATCGATAGATTAAAATCCGTTTTTGATAGACTTAGAGAATCCAATTTAAAAGTGCAGCTAGACAAATCAGAATTTTTACACAAAGAAGTTGCTTATTTAGGTCACAAAATTACAAGCGAAGGTGTAAAACCTAATCCTGATAAAGTCACCGCAGTTAAAAATTTCCCCATACCAAAAACCCAAAAAGACATTAAGTCATTTTTAGGACTAGCCGGATATTATCGTAGATTCATCAAAGACTTCGCAAAAATCACAAAACCCCTTACATTATGTCTCAAAAAAGGAGCGAAAGTTGAACACTCACCAGCCTTTATTCAATCCTTTAACCATTTAAAAGAATTGCTTATTAATGCTCCAATACTAAAATATCCTGATTTTGAAAAACCCTTTGTCCTTACGACAGATGCCTCAAATGTAGCCCTAGGCGCTGTTCTCTCTCAAGGCAACCCGCCAAATGACAACCCTGTAGCATTCGCGTCGCGCACTCTAAATGAAACAGAACAAAAATACTCAACGATTGAAAAAGAACTTTTAGGAATCGTTTGGGCATGTAAATACTTTAGACCTTACCTTTATGGCAAAAAATTTAAAATATATACTGACCATCGCCCATTAGTATGGTTATTTAACCTCAAAGAACCAAATTCGAAATTAGTACGTTGGAGGCTAAAACTTGAAGAGTATGATTATGAAATAATCTACAAAAAAGGGAAACAAAACACTAACGCTGACGCCCTTAGCCGAATTCAATTAAACGCAATCGAATCCGAATCATTAATAAATTACCCAGGCGATATAGACACCGACGTAACGCAATTCCTAAACGACCAATTCAACCCAGATATCCTTGACTCTGAAGTAGTGTCACAAACAATAGAAAGACTAGAACACGAACCTGAAACAACACCCAAAATTAATATTATTTCTGACATTCTAATAACTCCACCTATAACACAACTAACCCATTCTAATATTCCAATAAAACCACCCGTAACGGAAACAATACATAGTACAAATGCTAACGAAAATCATTCCAATATGACTATATTAGATGAAATTATTAATAATAAAGCTCATCAACTTATTATTAAAAAAGCGCCTTATGACAAATATGTTAAAACCAAACGTGAAAATTTCGAAGGACATCAAATTATTCACGCAACATTACCCACTAATATTATAGTAATTACTAACTTTTTGAAAGAATATTTAACAAATAAAACAACATATGTTTATTTCTTTTCCAAAGAACTAAGAACCTATTTTCAACAAACAATGAATAACCATTTTAAAAATTTAAAACTTATAGAATGTTCAAAATTAATAAATAATGCTCAACCTGACGAACGAGAATTACTAATTAAATATCGTCATGAAGGCAAAACAAATCATAGAGGAATCGAAGAAACTTGCAAATTTTTAAAAGCAAATTATTATTGGAAATCACTTAAGGCAGATGTAACAAAATACATCAATAATTGTGAAATCTGTCAACGATCAAAATATAATCGAAAACCACCAGATCAACCTTTGATATTAACCGAAACGCCAAGCAAACCTTTCGAAATTGTTCATATCGACACTTTCATCATAGATAAACAAAAATTCCTAACTATTATAGATAAATTCTCCAAATACGCACAAGCCTTGCCTTATACTGGAAATGCAGTGTCGTGCTGTGAACAGTTAATTAATTTCTTTTCCTTTTTACGTATTCCAAAACAAATAGTTTCAGACAACGGATCTGAATTTCAGAACGAAGTCGTTAAAGGCTTATTAAATACACATAATATTAAAATACACTTCACTACCCCCTACCACCATGAATCAAACTCCCCTGTTGAAAGGCTACATTCCACATTAATCGAACACATTCGATTACTTCGAGAATCGGACCCCAATGCAGACGTTACCAAACTTATGCCGTACGCAATTATTGCCTATAATAACACGATCCATTCTAGTACGAATTTTACCCCATACGAACTTGTCTTCGGACACACAGACTCTAGAGATCCTATGGATTTAATACCCGCTCATGTATATACCGAGTATGTCAATAATCATAAAAATAACACACAAATTTTGTACGACAAAATTACAAAGGAATCACGAGAACTAAAACAAAAAATTATAGATAGGGCAAACAAGGATAAAACCCCGACCAATTTAATAATAGGCTCACAAATTTATAAAAAATCAGATAATCGATCTGGAAAAATAAAAAAGAGATATTTAGGCCCATTCATACTAACGGCTATATTAGAAAATAATAAAATACAAATAGAAAATCCCAAAAATAAATACAAAGAAATTATACATGTTAACGAAACTAAAATAATACCCCTTGTTCCAGATGCTGGACCATCGTCGGCGGCTACGTAAAATTCCATGATTTAAATAAACATCCAGGAATACTACCATTCAAAATGGGAACCGCTAAACTTAAATCCAATCACTGGACATTCGTTCAAAATATTAACCTAACCCCTTTAATTAACCAATTTCAAAATATTCAAAAACAAGCAAAATCAATATACATAAACATTCAAAATAACAGCGAATACCATAAGGAATATTTTAATTCTTTTAATACATTATGTACACTTGAAAAAAGAATAGAAACTCTATTAGAACAAATTGTCCCAAATCAAGAAAATTATAGTAGAAAAAGAGGTCTTTTTAACCCCTTAGGTTCATTCATAAAAAGTATAACTGGAAACTTAGATCAAAATGACGCAGAGCAAATTGATGCCAAAATCACGAAATTACAAGAAAATCAAAATAAATTGACGCTATCAATCAAATTACACTTTTAGAATCCACTATTAATAAATTCAAAACAATTATATCTAATATCACACATAACCAAATGGTACTAAAGTCACGCATTTTACAAATAGAAAAAATAATTAATAAAGTTCAAATGGAACAAATAAGTAATCACGAATTTTATTTAATATATACAATAATCAATCAAATAACAACAATTTATCAATCAATCTACGATATTCTGAATAAGATTGAAATAGGTATCACTTTTGCAAAAATTAATGTACTTTATAATTCAATAATAGAACCAAATGAACTATTTATAGAAATAAAGAACTTACACGATCATCTAGGCTCAGATAAACTCCCTTTAGAAGTAACTTATAAAAATATACTTAATTTCGAAAAAATTATAGAAATTAAAAGTTTCTTAAAAAACTTTAATATTGTATTTATATTTAAACTTCCTCTTGTGGAATCGGAGATATATCAATATTTTAAGTTATTCCCTTTACCAATTCCCAATAATCGATCATTTCTTGTAAATATCCCTTATAAACCCTACCTAGCATTAGGCAATACAAAATATGCCCATATGGACCAAAGATGTCACGAAATCCAACCACAAAAATATTTGTGTAAAGAAGCCCACACCACGTTTGTCGAAGACAGCCCCTCCTGTGCTGTTCAACTTATCAAACATCACACAAATATTACGTTTTGCCACCCATTCGAAACTCAAATGCACGAGATCCAGACAACAAAAATAATCGACGACAAATGGCTGATAACAGTACCAATACAAGTAATCGCCGTCATAAATTGTCAAAAATCCGAAGATAACATACCCTTATATGGTTCCTATCTTCTTGAGTCATCCCCAGGATGTAAAGTACGGATAAAGTCAATTACGCTTGAAACATATAAATCAAGTCAATTAACATTTAATGGAATTAATCTACCTACCCTTAATTTAAGTCTAATTAAGGAAAACCGAGATTCATTCTACAACCCTCCTAGTATGGACTTAAACTACGTAAACCTAAAAACTACTAAAGAAATCGAAGCCAAATTGGAAAACCAAAAGAAGGCCCTAGAAGAAATGACCACAACGATTTATGTAAAGAAGACCAGTTTTTGGACAATTTTACTTTACATATTCATTTCAATAATTTTTATATTTTTCATATACAAAAAACTTGTAAAAAAGTCTAAGAAAAAACAATTAAATGCAAACTCTAATACTTTAGATATTGAAGAAAATAATAGAATTTTCTAAAATATTAATAATCTTTAAACCTTTTTGGAAATTTTTGAAAACACGTCTTTAAGAACGTGCTTTCAACTAAGAGGGGAGGAGTTACGTTCCCGTGAGAAATACAATTCTGCATTTATGCACTTGCAATTCTTAGACTTTTATCTTTTCGTTCTCATGCAACATAAGCATTACTGAACTTATAAATATAACTAAAATGTATTTTGTAGTCAGTTCTCTTTGTACGCTTATGAAATAAAATTGATTTTTTAAAAATAATTTCTCGTGTTTCGATTTGTTAACTTCCATAGCAGTTTTTATTTTTTCTTTATCTGATAGGGTGTCCGAAATATGATACCACCCCCATAAGCGCAAAATTTCTATTTCAGTCTGTATCTCGGGAACGAAACAATCTGGCACAATTTTGTTTGCGGCATTCAAAGTTTCTCGAAAAATTGACAAAAAATCGCGAAAACCGCAAAGTTCTATCTCTGCTGGTTACCGAGAAACCCTGTGATTACAAGCAATCTGGGACACAGTGTACAATGACAAACTAAAACAAATTATATTGCTTTTTGCCTAAAAAAAGTGGATGATTTTAAGTCCATGTTAAGCCAAAAAAGAGGTGACTTTGACCTATTTTGGGAGAAATCGATGACGTTAAATGTAGAGCCACAAGCCAAGCGTCTTCGAACAGACAAGGTGGGAGATGTTCAAACATCATACAGACGCCTCTTTTATGAAATAATCGATCAAATTCAGCAACAAATAAACTATAGATTTAACGGTTTAAATGATTTTAAATTCCTCTGCAATTTTGATGCATTTTAAGGAAAAACTTTTCCAGAAGATGCGTTTAAATCTCTTCTTCTTCATTATGGCCAGTTCTTCGACCGAATGTTACTGCGATCTGAACTAAAAGTGATTTACGAAACTGATAACATTAGCGCAAATAATAACGCTAAGGAACTAATGCAATTTTTAAAAGACAAGGAGCTGGAAGATGCCTACACCGAAGTGTCGAAATTGTGTGCATTAGTATTGACAATACCTGCCACAAGTTCATCAGTAGAACGCAATTTTTCAACACTTACACGTATAAAAAATGTCATGAGAAATTCAACGGGGCAGGAGAGACTTTCGCATACATCGCTGTTGTACATTGAAAATAAACTTCTCCAAAATATGTCGGAGCATCGACGTTTTTATTATGACGTCATTGACGAATTTGCAAAAAATTATCGAAGAATCGAATTACATTAGAAATAGGTAAGTTTCTAAAATTTGCTTCCCTTTCTTAAAATTTCGCCGCACACCCTTGAGAGTTGGTATTCTGTATTCTTCGATACTGGTTCAGATATGTATTTGTAGTAAGGCTGTTTTTCTTCTTGAAGATGACCTGTGTTGACCAATATATGCAAAGGAAATAAATATTTTCTCAAAATTTTAGATCTATTTAGGGAGAAATTCTTCCGGCACACATGTCATAACTTTATTTACATAGTCTATAAACAATAAAGTATGTCATTTATTATTTTCCTCTATAAAAAGAAACTTATATTCCAGGAGATGGAATTCTACCAGTTTATTACTATTTCCCATTTGATTTTTGTGCAAGATTTGAAACCATTAGGAAAAAATTTTTTTGGTACTAAATTTTTAAACATTTAATTATGCGTTCATTTTGTTCCGCCATAGTGTCTTCAAACCAAAATATTACCAGTTTACCTCTATATCACTTTTTTTTGCAAAATTTGAGGATAATTCTATATATAGTCTCTTAATAATAATTTGGTAACATTTTGAGGGGCCGCAATTTTTTTCCCCCTTATTGGATTTTGACGAAAATGTTACCATGCGATTCCCTTTATTTTAATAATAATTTTTCATTTCATTTCATTTTCATTTCTTCTTGTGAAGGAGAGTATAACAGCAATCTTATAAAAAGACTAAATGAAAGTAGGAATTTAAAAGTCGAAAAGCAAGGATACCTTGTAATAGAAAACGAATTACGAGCATCTAAAATGAAATATGCCGTTAAGAAAAACTCAAATATAGACGTTTTTGCATTTGTCGCTGATATTTTCGAGATACTTTTGTTATATTCTTAGAGAGACCCGACAAAGAAGACAGACAGCTAGTGAAACGTAACCGACGAGCCGAGCCTTATTTGATCAAAGCATATTTTCTGAAGCGTTAAAGACGTGAGTTATAGTGGAAAGGAAAAAGTAATAAAAACTCTCTCTCTACGAGGCCTTTCCAGGAGTTCGTATTGATTCGATTAAGCAGTTTGAGTATTTCTTTGGTCGATGGCCATAAATACAAGGTCAGTTTATTTGGAACAGTTAACGTACAATCAGTGTTGAATTCAGGGATGTGCCGGGGGAATTTCTCTCCAAAGCAGATCTAAAATTTTGGAAAATTTTTGTAATAATGAGAAAATTGCCTTCTGAGATTTTTGTAGATCTTTGCGTTTTAGGGTCCCTAGATCCCGAGCAAGATATTCTCTCAATAAATTGGTAAAATTCTAGTACGAATCCTGTATGGCAAAACAAAATCTCGGTCAAATAAAATATGTAAAGTTTCGGTAAAAGTCTATTTCCGGGAACAAAGCTTTCTTTTTATAAAGAGGAATAACAAATGGCAATTTATTTTTAGACTATGTAGATAAAGTTACAAAAAATTAAAAATAACAATAATAATATAAACTTTATTAATGTGTACAGGGTGAGTAAAATTTGACAAAATGCATGGGATCCCAGAAACCGTAAAAGATACGTACCCGGTTAAACTAGTTGCGTATTTGTGGGCTGAATTAAATGTAGGTTACATTTTTAAGAAAACATATGTACAGGGGGGTGTCCCGTTTTCGTTGTTTTCGTGGGATATCTCTCTTATTCGTAAAGAAACAGGGTTGCGGGTTTCGCGACATGGTGCTACTTTTTTTTGAAACGAAAGATGACCCAAACAAAATTTTCGTAGCCCCCTTCGTTTTTTAAGAATTAGTGTGAAATTAAAAATATTGCATTTTTGGGCCCCTTTCGTATTTCGGGTGTTGTTTAACTTATTTAACTTATCGAAAAGGTGAAAACTGGCTCTGATACAGTTTTTCGTTTTTGAGATGTAACACAAACTTATAATTTTTTAAATGGGACACCCGTATATTTTTATTTTATATTTTTCAGTTCACAATAAGCTTTTCGAAAATATATAATAGTATATACTTTTCTGTTCGAATCGTCCAGTAATTTGCATTTTTTAGAGATAGACTCAGTTTTTGGCAGTAAGCTTACAAAACAAATGAATTTTTTGGGTATATTTTTATTTATAGTAACAAGAATTGATTAAAAAATTCTACAATAAATTATTAACTTGTATATCCCTGTTTTATACTATTTTACAAGAAATATTCAAATTTTAGCAATTTATTAATTCAACAAGTATAATGTAAAATGTAAAAAGATTTGTAATAACTATCATAACATTATTTATCTTACATTGTTATCATTTTAGCTTGTTGGCTTGAAGAAGGTTCAAAATCGGACCGAAAACTTATTATAATAGCAAGAATTGTTATAGACCTGTTTTTCGCTGCTAAACCCGTTAATCCATCAATCTTGAAAAGTGTTATTTATTGAATAATTCTACCTCTAATACCTCTAAACAGCAACTAACAACAACAACCACAAAAACCAATCCTACCACTAAAGATCACTAAAATAAACAGAAAACTTAATCTATACCCTAAAGATATTGCTAAGTTCCAGTATTTGGAAATACCGATCTGTATCTAAGTTCGCCTGGTATGTACGATACATTATTTTTGAACCCAATATGAAACAAGAAATATTAAACCCAAACCTACCATGTCTGTATCTAGAATTATGCCTATTTAATACTCCGGCGCTACTTATATATGCCTCATCGGACCATATTACTTGTCTGTAAAAGTCAGGGTCATTATCGCATTTTTCTAGATACCAGTTACAGAAAATCATAGAACGGTGCGCGTCGCCCGGATTTAAGTGTTGCACCAATCTGAATTTAAATGGTTTTTAACCTTGTTAACCTCCTTAAAATTTTTTGTACCCGACTTTTTGGAATCCCAGCATTCTGATGGATTTTTCTGCAGGATCTACAGCAATGGACGCAAGAACATTAACTACGTCTTCCTCGTTTTCCTTGTTACAGGTTTTGCTTCGCGGCTTATTGAAAGAACCGAAATCAACTAGATTTCTTTTCATTCTAAGAAATTTAATATCACAGGGTTGTCTTCGTTCTGGATACCTATGCTTGAAACGCCAACATCTTCATAAAAATGTAATTATTATAAAATACGACGAATTTTAAGCATACCTTAATAAATATAGTTCCGAAGCCTCGTTAACATCTTCGTTAGATTGTGCAAAGCAGAGCAACATGTCGTATTTTTCTTCATTAGAAAACGTTTGATTTCTAACCATTTTTTATGATAAAATTTAAAATAATTGTTGCGGTTATCTAATCTAGTTTGAAAGCAAACCAGGGGTTTTTGACAAGTAATTTATTTAATGTGACAACAATTTCCTTTTGTTTTGTGTAGGCTAGTGGTTCTCAAACTTTACCAAAGTGCGGAACCCCAAAGCAGCCCTCTTTTTTCTTCAGGAACCCCTAACACCCAAACAGGACAAATTCTATTAAAGTCCAATGGACGGAATCAAAAAAAGTTTTTTATTATGAAAATGTTTTATTATGAGAGATGATGCAACTGGGAATTAATAATAATAAAAAAATCGAGAAATTAATAAGTTCTTTACGAAATACGATCAAATAAGTATCAGTAAAATAGGAAAACACATTTGCGTAAAAAATATGTCATAGAAACACTTAGTTTTTGTTGTTGACTTCGGCATTTAGTTTGTTCCTCTGTTTGGTTTTGATATTGGTATATTTTGAAAAACCTAGTTCACAACGGTAGCTTGTAGCAAAGGACAATAATTTTTTTACTGCGAGGTGTGAAATTTCTGGATACTTACATCTGAGACTCCTCCAAAACTCCAACAAAGTTGCCAGGTTAAAATTGGCCTTTAAATTCCCATCCGCTGAGATATCGATCAGTTCTTCGGTTTGTTTGACAGTAAGTTCGAGATCCTTTATTGAGACAATGAATGGGTTTCTAAGCCAGCTCAGACTATCTTTTTTTATTGCAAAATATTCCCTTATAGAAAGTTGTAAATCTCGTAAGTGAGACTTAATCTCCGAGGCAATGTCTGTCAAAAGAGGAGACTGACATTTCGAAACAAAATTGTAAAGAGTCGGAAAACATTCAATATGGCCTTTGTCAACGCAGCACTCCCAAAACTGTAATTTCTTTAATTTGGCTTCAATTTTATCATAAGCTGAAAGTGCTGTCACTGAAAAACCTTGAAGTGATAGATTCAGTTCATTATGGCTCGAAAATATATCAGCAAGATATGAAACGTTGTAACCACTTTACATCAGTAAGACGTGATGATAGTTCGAATGAAGAGTCGCTAAGAAATACCACGACTTCATTTCTCAAGGTGAACAATCGAACTAAAATTTTTCGACGAAATAATCAGCGTACCTCGGTGTGGGTCAAAAGTGTAGTAAATTGGCTTCCCATTTCTTCACAGAGGACCGCAAAAAGTCGTGAATTTGTAGGCCTAGACTCGATAAAGTTCACTATTTTTACTGATTCGTCCAATGTATTTTTTAGATTTGGAGGCATTCGTTTCATTGCCAACGTATGTCTATGTATGACGCAATGACTACTCTCGAGTTCCGGTTCGATTTGCTTAACAGGTGCATTAAGTCGACTGTACTTGCCAGTCATTGACTTTGCACCGTCCGTACAGATCTTGCCAGTTCAATTCCTTCTCGTTGATGTATGAGTTGACTAAGTTGAAAATATCCTCACCAGTTGTACGAGCCTTTAAAGGTTTGCACAACAACATGTCTTCTTCAGCACTGTTGTTATGTATATATCGAACGATAACAAGAAGTATTGCAAATCCGGCAACATCTGTTGTCTCGTCTACTTGTAAGGCATAGTAACCACTAACTTTAGTTCGTCGAATAACTTCATTTTCTATTTCAGTACTTATTTCATGGATTCTTCTGCAAACTGTATCATTTAATAGTGGCACCATGTCTATAAAATCACTAAACTTATCACCAAGCATAGTTGCAACGACGTCCATTATGCACGGTTTTATTAGAGTTTCGGCAGCAGTGTAGGCTTTTTCGGCCTTAGCTATTCTATAACTCACTTGAAATGATGCTTTACAAGCTTTTTCGTTAATGCTACTTCCCACTAAAGACGATAGATTTTTTTTACTTTTATTCATTTCTGCTAACCTACGTTGAAAAAATTCAATAGACTTCTCTTTGTACTCACTATGATTTGTTTACAAGTGTCTTAGCAGTTTCGCTGGAGCTAATGAACTGTTGTTGACAGTTTGTAACAAACAACACACTGATCATTCGGAGCACTAGAATCACCCACACACGTAAAACCGTAGGACAAATATTCTGGACTGAATTTTCTAACTTTGATTTTGTTATTGGCATTCTCAGGAGAACTCGACGTCGAAGGTTCGCTACTAGTAGAAGGGCTAGTGCTATGCATACTGTCTTCTACTGTCGAGTTGAAGACTTGAATTGTTGTTTTCTCTTCAGACTACCGGTTTTTAGCCATTTATCCATGATAATTTATTGAATTGGAAAATAGACACAATAAATAAGCAATAAAATTGTATATACACTTAAAGAAAGAAAATCAAGCCTTAGTGACATGCCTAATTTTACAATATGGTATATTATTATATGACAAATCAGCAACCGGTACCGGGTTAGTACCAGGTTCGTCAATAAAACCATCGTTAACGCCAAAATAGAATAGACACGTGTTTCCTCTATATCAGGAATTATTCTTATTTCATATAATAATATACTAATTTATTGGTATAAATGTTATCAGTTCATTCCTATGATATATATATATATATATATATGTATATGAGATAAACTAGATAATTACTTCTTTAGCAATAATTCTTTTAACTTTTCACTGGGCTGCTATTTTGTTTTGGATCTTTACGAAAATGTTACCAGGTCATCCCCATATGATCCTTAATTTTGATCAAAATTAATCATCATATTAAGTAATTTTTTAGCTATGCCGCGAACTGTCAGACAGACAAACAGACCGACAGACAGATTGACTAAATTGAGAAAACGTGTTTTTTGCTTCTAGAACGCTAAAACATGAAGATATGTAAAACCTGGAAGGGTGATCTTTTCACGATTACAAACGTTTTGTTTGGTCGTCATTTCGTTCTGCCATCTTGAATTCGTGCCACAATTTTTCTAAGTCATCTCTATATCATACTTAATTCTTGCATAAAAGTTGAAATCTATCTAAGAAGTAGTTTTTTCAGGTTGATTGTTTTTAAATATTTTATTAAACCATTGTTATATTTTCCAATCTTGGAATGGTACCAAAATTTTACAGGTTAATTTCTACATAACACTTGACTTTTATACAAAATTTGAATCAAATTGGAGTAGTTTTTTAGTAATAATTTCTAGGCTGGCATTTTTTTTCGCCATATTGGATGTTTACCAAAATGTTATAAGATCATCCTCATATGACTTTTAATTTTTGACAAAATTTTAAGTGAATCTGGTAAGTAGTTTATACCTTTACCGGAATAGACGGACAGGCAGATCTGCGGAATTGAGAAAAACCTGGGGGGGGGGGGTGATTTTTTCACAATTACAATACCTCCGTTTTACGAGGGAAATAAAAAGTAAGAACAAGTAAAAACGAATTGATACGTGCTTTCATAAATTATTTACTGTATAGAATTTTGCTGGGCTTTCGAATTTTTCTTTGAAGATGCAATGACGT
This sequence comes from Kuschelorhynchus macadamiae, assembly GCA_030620095.1. NCBI lineage: Eukaryota > Metazoa > Arthropoda > Insecta > Coleoptera > Curculionidae > Kuschelorhynchus > Kuschelorhynchus macadamiae. The sequence continues at coordinate 294,187 of JAUTXW010001082.1, forward strand.
AGATGATTCTTTAAAAGGTGGAATTTTTAGATGGTAATTAACTTGTAGCACTAAAAGATCATTTTTAGAAATGTGCCATGTTTAAAAATCATACAATATGAATTGTTGTATTGCATGTTGTAAGTATCCCAGGAAATGTTAAGAAATACATTTTGAAAGCCGATTTTTTTTCTCCGTTGTGGCAAAAAATGACACTACGAGTGTGGCTGACTATAAAAAAGTTTTTTGTTCAATGCTACTCTCATCAGCTTAATCTGCTGAGCCACAAGCCAACATTAGGAAGTTCGTGTATTTTTTTTTAAGTTTAAGTATCATTACAATTTTCTTTATTCTGCACAAGTAGTAATTTCAGATGAAATTATTGGCCAAGCACTTCCATTAGATTCAAGATGAAATTTTATAATCAGAACAGTCTATGAAAACTGAGCACTATTGATAGATTGTATGAATAAAACTAAGTTTAAAACACACAGGGCAATCTATCAAGCCACTGCTGTTAGTCATATGTTACAGTAAAGAAATTAAGAAATCATGGTTCTTGGAATTAGACCGGGTCAAATTGAAATTACTATCCGACGTTTCGCCTTCTATTGCACGAGGCATCTTCAGGGATCTTTACTCCACGAGATCTGAACACTGAATGAGTAATTACAATTTGACACGGTCTAATCCCAAGAACCATGATTTCTTAATTGATCAAAGCCGTGAAAGTTTCCGTTCTATATATGTTACAGTATTTGAAGTTTGCTTTCCGAATAACGGTATTTCATCGGCCGATATTTTGTATAACCAACTACAAAAAATAATCAATTAAAGACCTCCCGTAGATACAGACAGCAATAAAATGTTTTGAAGATTGCATTCGAAAAGAAAAAATAAAACAGGGACGGTTCAAAGTAAATTTTTTGAATTTGCTACTCAAATTAAGATACACCAGATTAATGATTTTTGTTACTAAACATTTGAATGCCTCACTACTTTTTATTTAATTTATTTTATTTCAAAACAATTGTAAAACATGTTTTGAGAAGTTCAATTTATGTAAGATTTCTTAAACTTTATTGAAGCTGTTATTAACAAGTTTGCTACAGACAAAAATAGAATAATGGACTTATAAGCACTGTCCATAAATCCGCTTATTAAAAATGTATTTCCTCCATTTAATTTTTGTGAATCCCTGTCTTTCTAGACTATCAGCCGCCCCTGCTATACTTTCTGGCTGATTTATCTAAAGAACTATCGTATCTGGGAGAAAAACGTCAAACCCATTTTTACATATGACCTTTATTTGTTAAATTTAAATAATTGATCTACTCATCTACAACGCTTTGATTAGAAAGTCTAACAATGTAGATTTTAGCTACTTTAGAAGGGCTCTCAAGGACCACCATTAACAACAAATGGTATGCTTCTTTATTCTCCTGAGATTAGAATTGAATAATGGCACTACTCTCTAGAATAATTTTACATTATCTACATTGTAATTTAGAGACATGCATTAAAATGATTATTTTTTCTCTGGAAAGTGAATCAAGATGTAGGTATTTAAATAAAAACATCACAGGAGGCTTATAGCGCCACTAGGCTAAAATACTCTTTATTATTAGGTAACAGAAAAAACGTTTTAATAAGATTGAAAAAAGGTTACAATAAAAGTTCAAAGTGTTTTCCATTCATCTCAGTAAAGTTCGCTGGAAATTCCCTTATTTGTTCCGTATTTCCTGGCAACAATATATGACCCGCTGTTCTAGTTGCTGTAGATTGTCTACAAGCATCTAATAAATTAATTGCTTTAGATAGTCCCAAAGAAAATAGTCCAATGGATTTAAATCCGGCGGACGAGTTGGCCACGATCCCTTCGGATCCATCAGGCTAGATAAGTTGCATTTATATACACACAAACTAATGCACTGAAATTGGCTGGAGCACTTTAAGTTCAAAGTCTTGAGGTTTCATTGCTTGAACTCTTTGTAAATGACATGGATATAGAAGTTGTTCACGCAAAGAAGAAATATTTTCTTGTAAAGAAATTCTTCTGGTGCTGATATGGGGATTCACTTCAACCCTCTGAAGAACCCTTTCTTCTGCTTCCAGAGTCTGTATGGTACAGTTCTTTCCACAAGCGCTCTTTTTTTGGCGTAAACGTACCAATTTCTCTCAACCTTTGATCTAGAGTACTAAATAATTTATATATTTTGCGCCTTTTTACAGCACAACCGTTAGCTTTACCGTACATAAAATGCATGCCGGTCATTTCTTAAAATGAATATTCATTTTTAAAATTCAAAAATACTAAGAATTTTTAATTTCTATGCCAATATACCTTTAATGACTTAGTTGCTTCGCTTTCGAGAGGAGGGAAAAATAAAAACCATTATAATATATGTTTCTAGATCACACAACAAATTAAAAAAAATACTAGAATAATTTCTATGATTTGTTGCCCAGGGCTTGCAATAAATTGGTTTCTATTTTTTTTCGAAAGAAAGCAAGATACGAAACAATTCAAGAGACAAAAATGTTAGTTAGTATTAGTTGGTTAATCCGAAAAAAGAAATAACATTTGACGCACATTTTTTTTGTCAACAATATTTGTGTCCACCGGGACGCCACTGGGTCTAATAATTTTATTCTAATTAAGGTTAAATTAGCCCCTTATTACTACAAACAACAATGCCAAATTTCAACAAGATCGGCCATAGGATATTTAAAATATTTTTTTAAAAACCGATTTTTTGAAAAAAGTTGTTGAAAACATGCATTTCTGGACCCAGGTTCATAAAAATTCTTTTTAAGTAGAATCACTTTGAAATTATTCAAACAGTATTTCCGGATACCCCGTGTTCATTCGATCATTTTATTTTCTATCTTATCCTTTTCATTACATTTTTTTTAAATTCGTTTTTATAAAAAAAATGTTTACAATTACCACATTACGAAATAGAAATCCTGAACTTCTCCCTACATTCAGATATTCTTATAATCATCCTGAAACCCGATTACTTCATTAACCTTTCACCTAATTAAAATCTCGGCAGCCACATGTACGTGACATCCGAAATTAACAAGCAAATAATTAATACCGGAATGAAATTCATAAAACAATTTTGCAAAACATCACGAACCCCAAGTTTGCGCATTGAAAAGTTTGTATGTAAAGCAATTCCCATTTTCGCGGAGAGCCATACATCTCTCTCAACAACTGCTTCTATACACTCAACTTAAACAATGTCCCCGAAAGTGCACAGAGAGTTGCTTTGGTCTGCGTTTGTCATGTACGCCGGACTGGGGGTTTGGGGAGCAACCTGGCCCCCCAAGGGTGCAAACTGAAACTCACCCTGGAAACTCTTTGATAGTCTGGGATAACCCTTTATTCATATTTGCAAATATAATCTGCAACGTCTCATGGAAACAGGCAAAACATCTTCCTTTTTCTGGATTACTTTAAGTTTGTTGTGATATTATACATTTACAGTATTTACAGTTAATATATACAAGACAAAGTCAATAAATTGGAGGGAGAGAGGCTTCTTTTGCATCTAACTTCACTGTTGCCATACGGGTAATGGGTACCAATGGATGGTGAGGGGAATCAGATGACAAAACAAGCTCTTGCAAATACAAGTTATTATATTACCTATGTTATTCAACAGCAATGCCTCTATTTTCCCTTCATAATATTCCGAAGTAAAAACTCTTTATAAGTATTTATTGTTTGTTAGTATTTGTGTCAAAATAGGTTTATACTTAGTAAATTATGTAGTAGTAGGTCATAGAAACCCTACGTGACTTAATTACATAACAATTGCTAATTTTATAAAATTTTCTTATTTGTTAGCCTTATAAGAAACTTCCAAAAATACAACACTTTGAAGTCTTTAAGCCTCGGTAAGATTTAAAACTGTAAATAAAAACGTTTAAATTCTTTTCTTTTGCTATTCAACATATTTTTAACAGATATTCTGAGAAATCATGTATTTTATTTTTGTTAAAATAATTTCACGCGGTAGAAGCATCAAGAATTTGATTATTTATTAAGTCACCGTTTTCAATAAAATAATTATTATTGATTACTTTCTTCAGCGTCGTTCGTAGCAGTAACCACTTTTTAGTGCAATATTACCTTCGTTTTGCCAGATTTAAGTGCATATAACAGTGCTCTTGTATCTTTTCGTTAGTGTTATCTTTCTTAAAAACCAATTAAGTTTATGCACAAGACACTGACATATAGCTTATTTGACTGTTCTGATGATATCCTATATAAACACAAATAAATAAAAAAGTATGTATAAAAGAAAAAATTAAATCTTGACTTAACTGACATAAAACATTTTTCTATATAGCAGAAAATACAGAGGATGGAAGATATAGAAAATACTGGAAATAAAGAAAAAAAATCTGAAAGATAGCTAAGCTCAACAAAGTTCAAGTGCGTGCCTAGTGGAAAGGGATGGACAGGAATGAAATCAACTGAGGACCTAGAATAATGTTCGATATTCTTAATATGACTTCGCATATTTACAGAATTTCAAATGAGCTTTGACTAGGCATCTTAACCAAATGCTTTTGCCGACTCATTCTTGATAGTGAGTTAAAATTAATCAACAGCAGACGTAATCCGAATGACTAAAAATGTGACAATTGTCAGAGATGCATGGTCTGTACTACCCAACAAGAAATGGAGAACAAAATATCCCTTAAGTGAATCTCAACTTCGTTTTGCATTCAGTACAATGGCCAGAGTTGCCAGTCTATAACGCATATCTTCAGACATGCTGTTTATACTCATTTGTTTCTTCAAAGCTTGAGTTTTGTGTGATATTCCTAAATAAGTAGATCAAGCTACTAACAAAACTGCTCCAAATATTATAACGGCACGCAAATTAATGTGGCGAATAGGATACTGTCTGAGAAAATGTCTTTAAAATCGGTATTTGGCTTAATTTAGAACTTTTACGAAATTTTGCTGTTTATAATGATATCAATTTGTTGATTAATATTATTTAAATATATTTACATGTATTCAATACAACTCTCCTATTACTGGGTATGTACTAATATCTGATAGTATAACCAATTTTAGCTAGCTACCACTCACATTCGCGTATATTTTGTAGACCTACATTTTAAATCAACGGAAAGTTCCTTAAACAAGGTTTAAAAGCTATAAAATCAATTATATATACCGTAGGTTCACAATTTCAAAGCTTAAAAAAAAATGTTGGCGAAACAATGCACTTAAGTAAATAAATTAATACTGAAGTAATTTGTTACAGGAAGAACTAAAAATATTAACCAATGGAATAAAAGAATAACCAGTTTGTATAGTTAATTAAATTAATATTAAGGTTACTGGAAATGTATCACATTTTAAAAATTACTGAAATTAACGAAACTGCAAATTATATTTAACACTAGAGAAAATGCCATTCGAGCATTAATTATTAAACTCAAAATTATGTGCAAACAAAAAATGTCTTACTTTATGTCAGGTTTGCAACGTTAAACCACATTTGTTGAAGTTAATTTGTTTTATGTAGAATTAGAGTGTCTAAGGTACTTAAAAATACGTTTTTCAATACTTTAGCACAATAGTTATTTATATAACTAGTTGCAAAATAAGCGGGTTTTTTGCACTAGATGTGAAGTTTGCACATCGTCTGCAAAAAACATACATATTTATACAATATTTTTTGCAAGTCAATTGTTACGAAAAAAAAATTTTTTTTACGTTTCATTTTCATTTAGATCAAAGGCATTTTTGTTTTTTTGTATAGAGATAACAATGCAACAATCGTGATCCAAGTGCTACCAGGGACAAACGCCAATGTTAGGGCATATTTGTCAAAATATACATATTTAATTCTTAATTTTGTACTTAAAAATGAGTGAACTTGAAGAGTGTATATCTTCCGACGTTGAAGAAGTTGCAAAAGCTGTAGTAGTAAATTTGCTGCCAAGTAAGTCAAAAGCAACATATGAAAGAGCTTATTCTAATTTCGAAAAGTGGTGCGGAGTGAAGAAAATAGATATTGAAAAAACGGTATCAGAAAAGGTTTCTTTTTCTTATTTTTCATATAGAGCAAAATTATTTAAACCCTTGACAATGTGAAGTCACTATTCGATGTTACGAACAACAATGTCTGTCAATAGAAATGTGGATATAAGATTAAAGATTTGATTGGTTTTTAGAAAAGGCCAAAACATCAAAAACTTTTAGTAAGGAAGATTTTAGTAGACTTTTAAGAGAAACTGATAATCGCACTTATTTAGGTTTGAAGGTAATTTTTATAGTTGGGATTGCAGGAGGTTGCCGGAAAAATGAAAATAGTGACTGACTGCGTTTCTTTTATTAAAATAAGCTGATGATGTTGCTGGAATTAATATGATTACACTGGCCCGGAAATATGTCCAAATGCCCCCAAATCATGTAAAAAATAATCGTTTTTTCCTTGGATATGAAAATTAAAAATGCATTATCCAACCAGTTGACATCAACACTTTTTCTGACGTCAAAAAAATTTGCGACATTATTTGGAATCGTCTGCAACGTTAGTGTTCACGCCTTACAAACGTTGAAAAGGCATGGTGGACGGACGTTCAACGTTGTTGCTGAAAATTATGTTAACGAATCTATCAATAATAAAAGAAAACCAGCTGTGAAGAGACTCAGGCCGGAAAAACCAAAACCTTTGTCTTAAACGACATGGAAAAAAATGTGTTAAATTTAATGGTATAGTAGCAGAAAATACTGAAGATGTAGGATATAAAAAATATTGGAAAAAGAAAAGAACCCTGAAAGTCAACTTACCTCAACAAAATTCAAGGGCGTGCTCAAGGGTTTTTGAGAGGAAAGGAGAAAGGTAGGACCGAAATCAATTGAGGACTTAAAATAATATCCGTTATGTTCCGTACGAATTTTTATATCTTCAGTTTCCTGACATCTAAAAAAATTGCGACATTACTTGGCTTGTATAATCCTGAATTATACACTAGGCATTCATTCCGCAGATCTTCTGCAACGTTACTGTCACATGCTGGTACTGATTTACAAAGGTTGAGAAGGCATAGTGGATGGACATTCAACATTGTTGCTGAAATCTAATCAATAATAAAGCATAACAATGGATTTGACTTGTTAACAATGATATGGATAAGGAATCATTTTGGGAATCATCTAATAATTCTAAAGGACAAAAGACAGTAGTACTCTATGACAATAAATTTCAAAACTCTACGTTTACCATTTATAACAAATCGGATAAATAATTCAGCAATAAAAAATGTTGTATGATTAACATTTGTTATAATCTATTTAGTTTTAAAATAAAAATGTTCTTAGCAAAAATAGGGGGATCTGTCGCCATATGTTTTTATGTGACTAAACTCATTTTAGCACTAGTGCAAAAAAGAACTACTTTCGACAATGAAAATCAACGTCAAAAAGATGATTTTTCGTAACTAAATTCCAAAACACCTTTTCTCTCTAGGGGCTAACTTAGAACGTTCAACCTGAATAGTATTCAGTGAATACTTATTGAATGTTTGACTCTTCTATAGATATTGTATAAAAAATAAATAAATATAAAAATACCGTGTAATAAATACAATTTATTTCAATCAAAATTTAATTAAAGACAACCCTTTAGCCGCCCGGACTAAATATCAAAACTACGACCGTCCGAGTGTCATTACAAGCAGCGGCCACTTCCCTTTACCCCGTCAGTCCCGCGGTGCCCATCGAGAGGGTGAAACAAAAGACGGAATAATCCATAGAAGCCGTTGACCAATGGCGTCGAGGCGGCTTTGTAAGGGCTACTGCTCTCGTGTTGCCTGGGGTGTTCATTTTCTTAATTGCCACGACTTTTTTTTACGCTGTGCGACGTTGGATATGGGGTAATGTTTGCATTTAAGGAGTTAAATATACCTCTAATGTGTTCTTTTCAAAATAGTATATGCTATTTTTTAATTTTAAATTTTTTGTATCAAATTTCAACAGTTTAAAAATTATTTAAACTCTTGATAAACTACGAAGATTATTTATACATTCATTTATCGAGATACCTAATTTCAGTTTCTTTTGCGAACTTTGAGATTATTCAAATTTTCTGGAAGTTTAAGCGACTCGAGCAGGATTTTATAATATCCCCTATGTTGTAAACAGGATATAAATTTGGCAGACTATATATGTAAGTTACTGGGTTCTGTTGGTTCGTTGTATTGAATTGAAAATTTCTAGAAGAGCTTTTTTCCCCTTAACTTTTGGTGCAGAAATCATCTTTACATCTCAAACAAAAGCTAAAGTATTTTGCAAAACAGTTCGGCACGAGATTCACTTTAATCCCTCTTTTCCAACTTTCTTCTCCCTCTCCCCAATTTACAGAGGTTCGGCTTATTCTCAAAACGTAATACCAAAAAGTTCTTTAGCATTTTTGCTGAAAAATTGCGCCACAGAATTGGACCCCGTTCTTGTTAGGTTATTCCAAGTGTCCCAAGAGCAGGACATTTGACGACAAATAGCTCGAAATCTGCCTTGCTTGTAAAAACGAATCAAAAAATGTTTCCTCTAATTACAGGCCAATATCCCCTGTCTCAATTGTGAGTAATTAATTTGAAACGTATAAACTAGTCCAAAACAGCCTTTACTGGCAAACTATCTCTACAGCCGATCTTAAAACCTTCGTGAGTCACGATTAAGTCTGGCACTTCTTAACATACATCCTGCCTATTGCCTTCCTACAAAATATTGTCTTCAAATATTTGTCAACCATTCAACACGGTTTAACGTATTCATTTCTTTAAACTTTAAGCTGCCACAAATGTGAGGCTAGATATGTCGATAGTTAAATCACTTTGAGATTGAACGTATGTTTAGGTATAAAAAGCTAGGTACATCAACCTAAATTATTTCAAGAAGTCCAGAGAAAAGTTGCCTTTTGAAAGCCCTGACTACCGTGGTTGCCTTAAAGGCAAGGAGGGAATTTTTTTGATGCAGTATTTAAAGAAATGGAAAACGGAGATTCTTGTCGAATTATTACCTTTCCGCGTTCGTTATCTGAATCGATGTATAAGGGTATACAAGGTAGTAAAGGAAAAACAAAGGAAACCCAATTTCTTCTCGGCTGTAGTGAAAGGAGATATGACCTAGAATAAATAGATAGAAAAGAATTTAATTGTTGTTCGAATAGTAAACATGATTTTGTCTTATTCCAAGGTTTTGAAAAATTGTGTATTAGAGCAAAGTGTACACTGTGTCCCAGATTGCTTGTAATCACAGGGTTTCTCGGAAACCAGCAGAGATATAACTTTGCGGTTTTCGCGAACCTTGTCACTTTTTCGAGAAACTTTGAATGCCGCAAACAGAATTGTGCCACATCGTTTCGTTTCCGAGATACAGGGTGAAATAGAGATTTTGCGCTTTTGGGGGTGGTATCATATTTCGGACACCCTATCAGATAGAGAAAAGCTAAAAACTACTATGGATAGATATTTTTACGAAGAATCCAGTGTTGTAGTCGCACAAATTTTTAGACAATCCGTTTTTGAGATATAGCCTAAACTTAGTATTTTTTAAATGGGCCACCCTGTATTTTTTTATTCCAAAAAATTCGCCATTTTTTTCTCTTCAAAATATCACACTATGCACTTTTGACGTAAACTAAACCTTATAAACGCTATATTAAAAGAAAAACGTAAGTTGGCCATGGAAATATGGGTAGATTTTAAAAGTGTCCAAAAGCAAAATTAAACAAAATAAAAAATTAATAACCATTTTTTTACTATGAAATAAATAAACTTAATAATCTTGATAAACTTAATCACAATACTAAACAAATTCTACATAACTAGAAAAACTGTTCAAAATGGCCGCCCCCTCACGAACACATAATTGGCACACAGTGCGAATTCTTCTTAGAGGATTCATCATTATTATACGTCTATCTTCCAATGATCTAAATGCCTGAATGGTTGCATTTTGCAGCTGCTCCATCGTATTGACTGGATTCAGGTAAATTTTGTTTTTTAAGTAAGACCAAACGAAAAAATCTAATATTGAGAGGTCTGGCGACCTAGCAGGCCACCTTACTGGTCCATTTGTACCAATCCAGCGATCGTGAAAATTTTCAAATAGAAATGGCCTTATAAATTGCGCATTGTGGGCAGGAGCACCGTCCTGCTGAAAGTAAATATTGTGCAGATTTGCTAGCGGCAAGTTATCCAATAAATCTGGTAGTATTTGATTTAAAATTGCTAGATATCTATCTGCTGTTAAATTATTATTGTAAATATGGAATGTAATCTTTGTTCCCAATATAAAGCAAGCGACGCTAAACCCAAACCTTCCTTGCTGCTGACGTTCTCTTGTTAAAAATTGGTTTTCTGTATACCAGTGCCTATTATTATGCCTGTTAAAAATACCACTACAACTTATATAGGCTTCGTCGGACCATATAACCTTGCTACCGAAGTCAGGGTCATTTTGGGTTTTTTGAAGATACCAGTTAAAAAAATTTAGACGCCTTTCTGCATCTCCAGGATGCAATTGTTGTACTATATTTACTTTATAAGGCTTATATTTATGTTTTCTTAATATCATTTGCGTTTGTGATTTTGACACCCCCACTGTTTCCTGAATATGCCTACATGAATTCGCGTGATTGGCCTGAATACTTGCTAATACAACAATCTCATTGTTCTCGTGATTTCGTTTATTATATGTTTTAGCCCTGTGCTTTGAAAATGATCCATCATTAATTAAATTTAATTTAATTCGGCGAAAAATTGCCTTGTGTGGCTGAGGCCTTTGTGGATATCTACGATATAAAAAAAGCTTTTGGAAATAGTCCATAACCCAAAGTGAAATTGAAAAAAAATTTTGAAAGGAGGTTCATAATAATTTAAGCGCTTGGTGCTTACCTGTTAAAATATAAATCAGATGCTTAATCACTGTTTTCATGACATTCAATAAAACAAACCATCATATCATACTTATATATTTTCAAAATTATTCATTTCTTCTTAATATCTATTAATTTACCTGTTAGAATTATTGGTAACTCGTATGATAAGAGGACAAACCCGGCAATCTTTGATATATTTAAGAAACAAATAGTTTTGATTTTTGTTTCCATGCCATATTTCCATGGCCAACTTACGATTTTCTTTTAATATTGCGTTTATAAGGCTTAGTTTACTTCGAAAGTGCATAGTATGATACATCATTTTAAAGAGAAAAAAAAGGCACATTTTTTGGAACCAAAAAATACAGGGTGTCCCATTTAAAAAATACTAAGTTTGGGCTATATCTCAAAAACGGTTTGTCTAAAAAAAATTTCGACTACAGCACTGGCTATCCATAACAGTTTTGTTTCTTTATCTGACAGGGTGCATTCAAAATTTCTAAGTTTCGGGAACGAAAAATTGGCACAGAGTCGAAAAATTGACACGAAAACCGCAAAGTTCTATCTCTGCTCGTTACCGAGAAACCCTGTGATTACAAGCAATCTGGGACACAGTGTACACGTCAGAATAGATTTGAATATAACTGCTAAAAAAAATGTACGATGTACAGGAAGAATAAAGCAGACGCCAGTATTAAATTCTATAAAACACCGGCGAACCATTAATTACTAAGGAAATACTTCTATTAGAAAGAAAATCGACTTTTTGACAAAAAAAGAGCAATACTTCAAATATTACAGCACTCAGAGAGAAGCAGATACCCTCGAAAAACATATAATATTTAAGATTTTTAGATGCCCGCATACTCATGCATATTCCTTGCATACGACTCATTCATTTAACTTACTAACACAAGTAATTTTTTGTGCTAGAAATATAAAGATATTTAATATTTCCTAGAACCGGTAAGATTTATCACAACCGAAATAGCCTTGCAAGAAATTAAAACCCCGCTCCCTAGGTCCTGGGGGATTTAGTCAAGCCACCCCCAAATAACTTTTTTGGTTAATTATATTTCATGCATCAACTTACAAGGTTATCGACCAAATTCTCTTATAGGAAAATACTTCAAAGAGCACCAATCTGCCATTTTTTGTTCAATATACTTGCTATGGGACCACCCCGGATCTGGAACTATCCTAAACACTTCCTAAAAAAAGAATCCAATTTGGTCAAACAGTCACGAATAATCGGTGTATATAAATGAATACATAAATGGGTGAAAATTTAACAGAATTTGTCGTGTTTCACTGTTCAATTTTTTTAGAGGCTAAGTATTGAATTCATAGTCCTTAATATTAATTCGGTATATCGCTTACACGCACCAATATAGATTAACGCAGCAGGTGAAGCCGGAAAAGCACAAACGGTCCCCTTGGAAACTTTAAAAGGGAACATTACTAGCGTTTAAGGAATTTAAGTCGGCATTTAAAATACCGATAGATGCCTGAAATAGGAAACTTTATTATGACTGATAAATTGATAACTAACTTAATATCGATAGCTATTGATAGCTATCAATAACTATCGGTAGTTATTGGTAACGCTGTTTCCTACATTCCCCATGGCTACTTAGAAGTTTGAATATAAAAATACAATTGAAAACTTAAAGAGTTGTGTACACGTTCAAAAGCAACAGCACTTTCAACTCACTAGTCATCATCAGTGCTACCTACAAATAAATACATCGAGTAGTAAAATCCTTCAATTATAAAGATGGTGGACAAGGCCAAAAAGGCAAAAAGGAAAGACAAAGGTTGAATAAAACGATATACTTACTCGTCAGTGAACAGATTGAAAGATACATGGTTTTAAAATAAATCTACTTAAAAACTTTTTACATGAAACAAAGACGAAATAAAACTTGACACCAAATACCATTTTAAAAATTTTTATTTATTGCTTAAAAAGCAGCCATGTTTTATGTAGGCATGACGGAAGAGAGAAATGGATGAATTTGTTTTCAGAATGCAAAATGAAAATTAACAGTCGACGGGGTTGCCAGATTTACATGAAATTAAAGCACCTATAACTGTTAAAAAAATTATGATAATATTGAAATATTTATAATAGAGGAGTTGATAAAATTTGACAAGTTGTCTTAATGACTATAACCAAAAGTATATAATAAATTGTTAACTTGTAAAAATAAAAAAACAACGAAGAGAAATTGATTACAAATCTGATTGCAAACCCGGTTGTGATATCATAGCGAGAGAAAGACACTGTTCAAAGATAAGCAGTTGAAGACTGACTTGGCAACCTTAGTTAAAGGGGCCTGTTAACTAATAATACGTAAATACATTGGAAATATATGATTGAAAAGGTGCAAAACCTATGTAATGTCAATATACTAGACCAACAGTGAGAAGCAACATAAATGATTGGATGTGATTCAAAGATAAAGCTAATAGATGCCTTTTATCGTTTAAGGAAAAAGCGGCACTAGTAACGGGTTTAGATCAAAACAAAAAACGAAACTTCGTGTATAGACTGAGAGAGCCTGAAAAAATAAATCAATAAAAAGTAGCTTTCAAACAATTAGCAAGTAACGACAAAAACAAATGCATTATTTCTAACCCTAATATATAAATTTCTATTTTGGTTATACTCATTAAAATAAGATGAATAGTTGTTTTAAAATAAAAAAAGAGCTAGAGCGTTTAAGCAATCTGAAATAAAATGAGAATGATAGATACTGGTCTTGGGCTTAGAAAATATAACATAAAAGGCTTTGAAAGCCGTAAAACTATTTTAATGTATGTAAGTGTGGGCTATTGTCCAGAATCACGTGCTTTTTCTTTAAACTCGTTTTAGTTTTTTCTTGTGTATATTTTTACAGGGTCGTAATTATAAGTAAAGGTCTTTTCTTTAATTGATAGTTTTTATTTAAATATATCGCAAAAACCCCAATCCAAGAGTCTATCCCTAAATTTAAGAAACAATATTCGAAAAGAGTCTTTTACCCCCTGCTTCTTCTTTGTTTTGTTACTGTCAGATACATTTTTGCGAAAGATTTTGCATTAACTTATTTTGAACCTAATCAGAGTTGGCTTCGACAAATTTAGATGCATTTTGGAGTAAAAATTGAAAAAGCCATATAAGATTTAAAATGTCCACTATAATTTTTCAAATTCAAAAATCATGTTTGTTAACAACAAACATAAATCTTTTTTGGCTTTTTCGCAACTCAATAAAAATATCTAACTTAAATTTGATTGAAGCTAGATATTTTTATTCAGTTGCGAAAAAGCCAAAAAAGATTTTGTTTGTCAATCTAAACGCAACATACTACTTAATTATACTCTAAAATAGAAACAACTTAAATTTTAAGCAAAAAGTAAGATACTATGAAATTTCTGTGAATTTTTGGGTGCAAATTTATCAAGCAGGTTGGGCTAAAAATAGCTCCTACAAAATTCAGTGCAATCGACTAAAAGTAAAAGAAATGAGAAACCGATAAATTATGCTAATATCAGTTATCTAAATTTAATATATTCTAAGATTCCATTTTATTTATTTGTAGGAACTCATAATGAGTATTTTTTAAGGAACGTGTTACAACTTACCAAAGAAACTTGGCAAATACTTATATCTATTTGTCACTTATTAGATAAACGTACAAAGCTTTAAAACTCATTTGTAAACAAGTTTCTGTCAAGCACATTTTAATAAACTAGCCCGAACTGCAGTTACCAGTGTTGGCAAATTGTAGGGACCCCTCACACCAGTCAAACTGGACTAAACAGGGTGGCCAAACATCACCTGGGTGCAAAGGGCAAAGGCCGCAGACATACACGGGAGTGAGCAAGCCACAAAAAGCCCTAATATTCGTCATCTGTCAACACAATACCGATATTAATCATAAATGGGATATTCTTTATGTAAACAGACTAAAAAGCGAAATTATTGAATTTATTTTCTAATTTTTTAATAATTTTTTAGTTTTCCTTTTAGGCTGAGAAAGCGCATTAATTTTACAAGCAGCTGGACAATGGTCAGGGCAATAAAAATATGCAAAAAAGGTGTGGGATGGAAAGGAAAAGGGATCTTCTACCTGGAAAAGGACCATTGTATTCAAAGTTAGGTAGAAATGAATTTCAGTGACCGTTATATTTTACTAAAGGGTAGTATGTCCTATGATCCTATAGGACCGGACATCAGAAGAAATAAAATGAAAATTATGTTTCAAAAATATATATAATAAGCTGCTTTAGGAAACAAACACATGTATATGAGGTAACAGCTATAAATTTAACAAAAATGAGTATATATATAGAGGGATATTTCATATTTAATCAAAACGTCACTTTTTTATTTTATGATTATGATTATAAAACATTTTGCTATTAGCAGAAAAATCTCTTGGATACAGATAACATTTATTCAACAATTTCTAAAATTGTGAATAAACAACATGGACAATTATAGTTTGTGCAACTGTTTCCTTGTCTAACTTCCTCTTAGTTAAAATGTCGTTACGCTAAATGCCTGTGAATATTCGAATGAAAATGAGGGGTTTAAAAGGCCAGACCGTTATTCGTATAAAACAAAACCTTCTTAGCGATTTTTGGTATATACTTTATTTTTGCGATATCAGAGGATGACGGCCATTCATGAAACTTTCACCAAATCAACATGGGAGTCCACAGGGTTCAGTGTTGGTATCTACCCTACTCCTTCTGAACATCAATTATCTACTTTCTTCTACCACCAATCCTATTCATAGCTATGCTAATAATAGTATACGTCTCTCCATTATACAGTTTTCCAAACCTATTTCCAAGACAGAAATTGATCATAGGCATTTAAATTAATTAAAATTGTAGAATGGGGAGCAAAGATCCTTGTCCAGTTTTACGCCACTAAGATACAATCTCACAATAACCACATGGTTCAAATGAATAACTAACTGTCTGCAGTCAAAGATTCATTTAACCCAATTGGTATTACGTTCAGAAAGATCTTCGCTGGCATATTCACATCCCCTCAATTGCCAGCGCATTCTCAAAGGATTTCTTTCTATGAGCTCGAAAATATTTTTTTCCTGCCAAGTTGCACTCCCTTTACAATCAGGCCTTGCTTTGCATAGCAACCTCTCCTTTTATTCTTAATATCCTTGGCTCTGTCAAAAGAAGAGCTATTCCCCTGACTAATGATTCAAATACCTCAAAAAAGCTTACAACACAAGAGCATCATCGAATTGTGGGAGATCTGTCTCTGTTTTATAGATACTATTACGGATTCTGTTCTGATAAATTATCATCTATTATGCCTTCCTTAGTCATTCCTATCAAGGAGACAGGACCATCCGACCCACAGGCACCGTCCAACTGCAATAAATTTTCCTTTCTTCACTTAAAGCAACCACGGTACCCAGTACTTAGGCCTTCGGCCTACATGGTTTGCCCATAGATAAAAAAATAGGAAACAGCGTATTAGTCTTAGCTATTTTGAGCGAGAAAAAGACACGGGACTTGTAAATCCTATAAATGTACACTACCCGCTATACCTGCTCAGTCTTGGAAGCAGAGTCAGTTTTATATAATGTTTTTCAAGGAGCTGAGGGTATTTTAGTGTAAATGCTGTTGGTAATCAAGTGTAGTCCAGGTGTTTTTGGATTATACTAGGGTAGTTCTGGTAAGTACGGGTAATTCAGCAGTAATCTGAGGTAATCCAGGAGTAATCGGGGATATTTCAGGTATGCTACTAAATGTACGAACTATAATGGCAAGTCTCATCAGTCTTATAATAAACCCATGCTATCGCAACTCGCATCGTGTGGAGCCAGTTGCACTTGAGTTTTTGTTTGATTGTAACTTATATTTTATGACCATAGTAAGGAGAACTTATTTTATTATGTGCATATATTAAGAAAACGTTAAATTTTAAATATACAATTATATATATATATATATATATATATATATATATATATATATATATATATATATATATATATATATATATATATATATATATATATATATATATATATATATATACCTTTCGCACACAATTTCACGCTTTTGAAGCATAAACAATGGAAATAAGAATCTGAAATATTGAAGAGTTCGCTTTTTGAATAGTTAGTCATTATTTGAAAATTCTAAATGGCGGTCCACGCCAACAGGGCTGAGGTTTGTTTAGCAGTTTGGACCGAAGAGGGGCATCTGGGGGGCATTAAGCGGGCAAATTATAATATAATTTTAGTCGTTATTTCGAATATCAAAATGACGGGCGTCGTTTATGCAAATACGACAGAAAATAGAAATATGGGGGTATTTTAGAGTGCAAATTAGGAATTTTTACTCTGCATTGGAAAATTTAAAATGACAATTCCAATATAACATACCAAAAGGTAAAAAACTTATCTAGTGTACACAGTTTAAGCAGCTGTTTACCCCTTGCTGTTTTCTGGTCATATTTGACTATATATATATATATATATATATATATATATATATATATATATATAACTGAATGAGCTTATATAGTCAATAACAACTGCCAGACCCATTCTTCACCTGTCCCATTTCTTGTTCTCGAATGGCAGCTATAATATTTATCATTAAAAAATCACAAAATTTTACCGCGCTTACCTTTGGTTTACATTTATTTTTAAGCCAAGTTTAATAACTCAATGCATTATTCGCTGTTAGAACTGACTCTCGAAACTAGTCAACGATTAGGTGAAACAAATACCTTGTGGGAGATCTGTCTCTGTTTTATAGATACTATTACGGATTCTATTCTGATAAATTATCCATTATGCCCTCCTTAGTCATTCCTATCAAGGAGAGAGGACCATCGACCCACATGCACCGTCCAACTGCAAAGACCAAGGACCTTTAAACTCTTTAAATCCCGCATGAATAAATTTTTCTTTCTTCACTTAAAGCAACCACTAAAATATCTGTTTTTGACCTCGAAGATCTTAAAAACTATAAAGTTTAGATGAAATAATTTTAACAATAAGAATTTTGTTGTAAAATCTAAATATCAAATAAAATCTAAGACGTTCCATAAACAATTCAAAATTTGCTATACATTTCTAAAAAACGGTGGATTTTCAACATCGCGGATTTCACCAGCAGATCCAACTTCATACCCTCTATCAAATTTTATTGAAGTCGAAAAACCTGATTTCGAGATATTTCCAAACATTCTAAACTTTTTTACACTCTATATATATATATAGTATAGTATATCTAAGCGAAATCATCAGTCTATTGCAAAAAATCTCGAATTCTATAATTTCTAACCCTTGGGCAAGTTAAAGCATATTCCGTAAAAATAATACTTGATGTCCAATGGCAAGTCCGAATATTCTTCGAATAGAGAGTTCGCCAAATCAACCATTTTCAAAATCTGGGAACCTTGGATATCAAGGCGCCACAACGACAGATCCATTTCTCTTTGTAATGTTTATTTTGCTCGTAATGACCACACTTGCATCATCATGCTGGAAAAGTACATTTAAACAAATGTGTTAAGAGTAAAATCCTAAAATGACCAGATCTATATTTTGAAAAAGCAAATCCCCATTTTTAGAAAGAACAAGAAAATAACATTTCAATTATGACATGAAATACAGGTTGTTGTCTTATTAAAGAGAAAGTATTACTTATAGATCCCTTCATTTCGACTCACCTTATATAAAAAATCATAAAATGCGTTAAGTTTTATTAGTTTAGCATTGAAGTAAAAAAATTATTACAAAATACCTCACAAATAAATGTCCGTGATCGTTAAACAGGGTGATAAAGTGGTTCTAAATTTTGGACTAAACTGCCCATAACTTTTAAACCACCCTTATAATATACATGGATTTCTGGAGCAACCTATATAATGCAAAATATTTGTAGATTATAAACTACACACATACATCTATCGATATAGACATTATTATTTTATTTTTAAATATTTTTCGTGTTTATGTGAATTTTAAATTTCCACAATTCGGAATTTATATGGAAATTTAAAGATAAATCACAGATCAATCACTGGCCGACAAGATTTTTCTAACACAGGTCAGCTCATTATTTTTGCAATGGAAATACCCTTCCAATAATAAAAAATATTCGGATAGCCCTAATACGTACTATTTTTTAATAGCCTAATTAGAACCTTTTATATTGGCAGGTAAACCATTTTATTGTGAGGCGGCTAAAATGGGTTCATTTTACAACAGAAAAATTACCTATACTGGGTTGTTTCCGACATTAGACATAAAATAAACGTTAAACATAACTCTACTCTTGAGTTTCGAATTGAATGGTTCTCTGTGTTTCGATAAGCAAGTGTCTGTGAAGACGAGAATGTCGAGTCAAATGCGCCGAAGTTGCAAAATTTCGCCTGACAAATTTTGTTATATTTGTGGAGAATTTCTGGTGAAATCACAAGCCAGGCCATTTTCCGAAATTGTAAAAAAGCTTACTTTAAGAATATCCAAATTTGCAATCTGCCATACGACCTGTTCCTCATAATGCAAATTTGCCAGAGCCGAGAGAGATAATGGAGATAACGCATCATCGGGCAGCTCAGAAGAACAGTGCACCGATCCCACTTTTACCACAGGTCCCAGTTCCGGCGAGCCACATTTGATTGTCCAAAGCGAATTAAATGATTTAGTACGTGATTTGGGGTTATCCAAGCAACAGTCGGAACTTCTGGGTTCCCGTCTTAAGGAATGAAACCTATTGGCCAGAGTGGCGCTTATTATGTTATTGCATAATGGAAATTTAAAACCCTCTATACCAGTTGCCCATTCAGTTGCAATGAAAGAAAATTTTGAAAATATGCGCACGATTTTGGATAAAATAAACCACAATAGGTATAAATGGCAGATATGTGGGGACTTAAAAGTTATAGTGATTTTAGTTGGACTTCAGAGAGGATTTACAAAATATTGCTGTTTTCTTTGTTTATAGAACAGTCGTGCAATAAATCAACATTATGTAACAAAAATTTGGCCAGAAAGAGGCGAATTTCAACTGGGATCTAAAAATGTTAAATTTATACCTTTTGTTGATCCCAAAAATATCCTTTGCCTCTTCACATTAAACTTGGGCTGATGAAAAACTTTGTGAAGGCTTTGAATAAAGATGGTGATGGATTTAAATACCTAACACAAGTCTTTCCCCAGCTAAGTGATGCCAAATTAAAAGAAGGCATTTTTATTGGGCCACAAATCAGAAAATTGCTGGACGATGTCAATTTGACGGAGAAGCTTACCAGGCGGGAACTCAGAGCATGGAATTCGTTTGTTAATGTAGTAAGAGGATTTTTAGGCAACAATATGGATAAAAATTATGAACAATTAGTTAATGAATCCTTAGATGCCTATCAAGCGCTTGGTGCCAGAATGTCATTAAAAATTCACTTCCTCCATTCCCATCTGTCATGCTTTCCTAAAAATTTGGGAGCTGTTAGTGACGATCAGGGTGAAAGAACAATGGAAATTCGGTACCAAGGACGATGGGATCAAGCCATGATGGGTGACTACTGTTGGTTTTTGAAGAGAGAAGATAGGACACTTCATAAACGGAAAAAATAATATTTAATTACTGTTTTTATTTAATATTTTTCTCGTTTGCTTTTCTCTTAGATGTATGGTATGTTTAATAGGCGAAAACTGTAAACATAGTCTATAAACAGGGTTAACAATTTTCTGAAATCATTTTTTCTATAGATATTAAGTATCGTAACATTCGATATGGTTGTACAACTCTAACAAGAAAACCCTACGTACTACAACTTTCTATTTGTCATTTTCATTTGGATAGGTCCATTCTATTAAATTATGCTATTCTGATTTGTGTTACAACAAAAAAAATTTTTTAGTCGGCCAGTGGATATTCAAGCAATTCCATTAAAAAAAATAAAGTTTACAGACCATGTTGAAAATATAAACAAAATTCTGTTAAACATTGGTACTATTATCTTTGAAATTAAAAATCATCTAGGGGCGCAAAACCAAAATTTAAATTTGAAATCCGGAGTATTAGAAACAATTATAAACTTGGTTATTGCAATTCATAGTTTAAGCAAAGCAAATTCGAAGAATTTTGTTTATAGAGGGGACATGTGTGACTATATCTACAAGCTGATGGTTTGTTACTTAAAGCTGAGAACAGAGTAAAATCATCTCGTCTCGGTACCATTATTCTCACCTCGCGGCATCACTAGCCGAAATTATATCACAAATATTATTCATATAGTATGCGGGCTGTTATACGGATAAATAAAAATACTCCAGACTACCATGGATTAACCAAAATGGCATCCTCATTAAGTATTACAAAAACTCATATGAATAACTATTGGCAAAGTTTACCTAATATCTTAATCGGTAAACTTTGCTATTGGTTTTTCATAAACAATTAGAAAACTGTTCCCTCTCATTATAACAAATATTTGTTTACCAAACTGTGGAAAGAATAAACATTATATATATTTAAATTGCTTTTTAAAAAGCGTACACCATTTTGTTATCAGAATTTTATCTCATATTAGTCAGATAGCGTTCATATCAAACGTAGTAATTTCTCGACCGGTAAAGCAGGGCGATGTGAGATAAGCATTTGAAGTGACGAAGTACACAAATAAACTAACTGCAGACTGACAGTGATATGATGAAAAATCAATAACGATGATCTTTAAAGTGCAGTTGTTTCCTACCTAAACGATGAAAAGACCAAGATTTAGTTACAGTATTTTAGTTTTAACACTATGTTTACTTCATTTTGTGCAAGTTTGGCAATCGGTTGAAGCCGACAAGGTAGAAATAGAATGTCCTGAATTCTGTGAATGTGATATATTTGAAAATTTAAAAAGGGCTGTTTGTCGCCATAGAAGATTGGTGTCTATTGAATTAAATATACCATCTCAAGCTGAAATATTAGATCTAAGTGATAACCAGATAAGTGAATTAGGAGATAAAATATTTTTGGTAAGTAAATTAGTCTGAACAACATCATATTGATTGCATATATATCTTAGATATGCACATATGCTTACTAGAAAGAACAAAAATAAGTTTGTTTATATTACTAACAGTTTCAAAATGTGCAAATTTCTGTATACTAATTTTTCCTATAATTCCCTTTGTTATTAATAAGTTAAGGAGCATATGTATACTTTACTAGTTCTATATTGATAACACAATACATTAAGTGAATCAGCTGATAATATTTATCTGTCTGTCAACTAGTAACGTTAATTGAAAATGTTTCACTTATGGTGTTAGTAGTTATTTAATGAAAGGAGCTTCTCCTCCTCCCTATGATGTATCTCCTCCTCCTTCTTCTTTCTAACATTTAAAATCAATTTATCTATGGCGTTCGTTAACTTAGCCTTATCTCCAAAGGTTATTTCTTTTAAACTGTTAGATTTGCTGCTTCAATTTACATGTAAATGTGAAGTAACACATAGTTCCAAGCTGCTAAGAGGAAAAGGGGCTCTTAAAGAGTTTTGGAACAAGTAAAAAAGAACAAAAACAAAGTGATAGAAGTTGTTTTCGATGAGTGTTCTATTTATTATATATCAACAAAAGATGAACAGTGATGAAGACCTATTTCTTGTGATCATACGTTTTGATTTAAATGCTTCGTCGAACGGTCATTTAACTTGCCCATTTCACATTTCTTTGAATTATTTTCACATTATAAAAACTTAACTCTGAGTTAAGAACTTTTAGTTTAAGAAATTAAAAAATAGCAGTTGAAAAACTAGTGATCAAAATGCTCGAAGAGTTTATTATGTCTATGTTCAGAGCTTGCACAATATATTTAGCATTTTCTAGTGAAGATGGATATTCAATATCTAATGAAAGGTCGTTTTCTAATTAATAATAAGCTGAATTTTATAAAAAAAGAGCCCAAGTGCGTACGATTTAAAAGCTAAAAATAGCATGAATAGAGTATTATTTCATAATTATAGTTAATATTGTCTTTTATTGAATCATAACAAAGTATCAAATAAACATAATAGGTTTGAAAGTGCACACATACATGATAATTTAAAGTGATCTTGGTTAGAAGTGCCATTAAAACTGTTTGATTATTTAGCTCAACAACTACCTTTTCGAAAACTTTTGTGTACAGTCAGCTTCATAGGAAGGACGATTAGATATGTGAAGAGAGGCAGGAGGAGGATAGGCTTCTACCACTAAATAACTATTTATGTTTGATAACTCTGATACACCATACGTCTTTTAGAAAGGGTCTTTCCTACGGTGGACAGTCTTCACTTCTGAATAATAAATACCCATACAATAACAAACTAAAATACCCATATATATATATATATATATATATATATATATATATATATATATATATATATATATATATATATATATATATATATATATATATATATATATATATATATATATATATATATATATATATATATATATATATATATATATATATATATATATATATATATATATATATATATATATATATATATATATATATATATATATATATATATATATATATATATATATATATATATATATATATATATATATATATATATATATATATATATATATATATATATATATATATATATATATATATATATATATATATATATATATATATATATATATATATATATATACCGTATATATATATATATATATATATATATATATATATATATATATATATATATATATATTATATATATATATATATATATATATATATATATATATATATATATATATATATATATATATATATATATATATATATATATATATATATATATATATATATATATATATATATATATATATATATATATATATATATATATATATATATAACTATTTTCATTGAATAAGACTTTGTGTCACCACTGTTTAAGACTACGATTACCAAAATGTTTGATGACTCTTACGTAGTTGGTACGTAATTGTGTAGTTCCATTTAAATAGCCGAATTGTTAGTTTTTCGCAAAATATGACTAAATTAATCTACATTTATATTGACAACATCTGTCCGCGCCAGTTGTAAATGTAAGGGTTATGTTAATGTTTTACTTTAATAATCTATTCGAACTAGTACAAACTTCCTTTTTCATTTAGATTTTTAACAAATAACAATGTTTTGTCTGCCAAGTGAATTTAGTAATGTAATATGTACTGAAGAAGGCTTACAAAATAAAGTTTCTTTTATGCCAATCTTAGAGAGCTTCTACCTTAAACTGAGGTGCTAAATGAAGTAAAACATACACTAAGACATGAAACAATATTGTCTTTTACAGCAAAATAAAACCAACATATATTAATGTGCAATATTTAATAACTTTTCTTGGAGTAAACTTAAATTTACGGTCATAGTTATTTACACATTCATCACAAACACTTTATAATTACAAGCAAAAAACAGGTGAGCCAGGCTTAAATTCATTTCTCTATATGGCCAATGGCTGAGAACTTCTTGTTTGAATCAAGATTAAGTTTAATAATCAAAAAAACTAATAAAATGAGACATTGACATCGATGGGGAGCCCGACAAGGGCAGCGTTTAGGCTCACTGGGACCCATTGTGCTATCTCCCCAAGTAGGCGTGTCAGGCAAAGAGCCCACTCCTCTTTAGAAAGGAAAGGACCCTTTCAGGTCGCGCACGTCTCACAAGCTCGGGTTCCACATAGGTGTCACCCAAGCAAAGCAGTCTGGCGTTGACTAAAGCGTCACATCGACAGACTAGATGCTCGGTAGTTTCATCTACCT
Organism: Kuschelorhynchus macadamiae; assembly: GCA_030620095.1. Classification (NCBI taxonomy): domain Eukaryota; kingdom Metazoa; phylum Arthropoda; class Insecta; order Coleoptera; family Curculionidae; genus Kuschelorhynchus; species Kuschelorhynchus macadamiae. The sequence goes on from JAUTXW010001082.1 coordinate 318,908, forward strand.
CATCACAAAACCTGCAGTATGGATCGTTGTCGAGTCCAATCTTATGCAGGTAATATTTCACCTGCCAGTGTCCTGTTAGGACCATGGTAATAGTTCTAAGTTGACCTCTGTTTAGATTTAGAAGTCCATTAGACTCAGAACCGCTAATAAAATGAAACACTAAAACAACAAACCTCATAAGAAACCCACGTAGCGAAAACTAAACAAAGCGATTTTAGCAGCAATATGGTCGAACTAATCAAAAATTGGTTACTCTATTGTTGCCACTGTCCTTATAAAATCACCGACCGAATCTCGTACCAGCGCCCCCTATCTCCGAAACCGCAAGTACAAGAGGTAATAGTTTACTTGTAGTAAATAATTACTGTAATTCTTACTTCTAAGTTGCAACAGAAGAATAACGACTGGTAATAGCCAGTTTAAAGTAGCAGTAGACGATACTTTTTCTACTCTGCAACGACCCATTTTACTTTATAGTAATACGTTATAGGAGTACATTTGAACGTAAGGGAGTAGTCTCTACAAGGTTCAAGAAGGTACTGATACTTAAAAGTTATAATTTAGTAAACAGATTAGAAACAGTCACTTTAAATCGTTAGTTTTATGTCACGGAAAGGAAATGACGACCTTGGAGTCTATTCCTTAAGTAGTTGCTTGGCAGTAATTATTATATAATTACTTCTCATAAAAATTACTTTAAAGTATTATTCGCAGTAAGAAATACATATATAATACTTAAAAACATGTGAACTAAAGTGGTTATTGATATATAGTAGGATTATTAGTAATAAATACGTAAAGACTCTTAAAGAGTAGTAGTGGAAACAGTTGTAGCTACTTTAGTGCTAGCTGGGTAGGCTTTTTACCCCCATATAACAGCCAATATATTGTATTATTAATACAGTATATTATACAGGGTAACAATTTAAAAACCTTAAATGACCATATCTTAGGAAAGAAAAACTTAATCAAAAAACGTTTAAAACACTTTCTATAAAATGAAGAGGGAACAAATAAAAGCTTATTATTCGACGCTTATCTGTAACCCCTTGGGTAGGGTGAGGTACACCTCTAAAATCTTAAATAGAAAGGGGGGTCGAGTGATACATCATCTTAAAGGTCTTGAAAAATGCTTTCTAATGGTACTTTAGAAAGCTGTTTTTCGTGAAATTCTTCTGTGTTTATTAAAGGAAACAATAAATTAAAACCCAACTGTGAAATTTTTTATAATTATTTAATTAAATGTTCAAAATGATTCCCGTTGTTTTGAAAACAATAATAAAGCCTTTATTCAAATTCTTCGCGTACATTTGCAAATGTTTCTCTGGATATAGCACGGCATTCCTGAACTATCCTGTCCTTGAGTTGCTCTATTGACTCAGGTTGCGTTTTAAACACAACAGATTTAAGATGACCCCACAAAAAGAAGTCAAGAGGTGTTAGGTCCGGGGATCTGGGTGGCCATTCAACAGGACCTCTTCCTCCAATCCACTGGTTGGGATAATTATCATCCAACCATTGCCTGACGGGAACTACATAATGAGGAGGTGCCTCATCCTGTTGAAAATGTAGTAAGCGTTCTTATAATGCTAAATTTCCTTGTATGTCCCTCTGATTTTCTAATTCCCGCACTATTAGTGGTTCAATAGACCTCTGTAGCATTTCAGCATACATGTCGCCATTTAAATTCCCTTCTATAAATATTGGGCCGTTAATTACGTCTCCCAATATACCAGCCCAAACATTAATTTTCTGGGGGTACTGGGTATGCTCTTCTCTAAATACGTGTAGGTTTTCGTCATTCCAGTAACGACAGTTTTGCTTATTAACATGTCCATTCAAATAAAAGGTGCATTCATCACCGAAACAAATATTTTTAACTAATCGAGGTTCTGCGGTAATTCTATCTGTCATTATTTCACAAAATTGTATTCTTCTACCCGGGTCGTCGTCACCAAGTTCTTGCAGTATGCGCAGTTTATAGGGATGAAACTTATAAAATTTAAGTACCTTTCTTATTGTTTCACGAGATAAGCCAGTTGCTACAGCTGCTTGACGAGTTGATAAAGTTGAATTAATTGCAAACTGCCCCAGAACTTCAATTTGCGCTGCTTCTGTTTCTTCAAATTTGGCTACTAGTTGGCGAACATACTCCGGACTTACATTTTGACCAAGATGCCTTTCATTAAATCTTTGGGCTGTCTTTAAGAAACATTGATTCTGAGAACCATAAATGAAAATCATTTCTACACGTTCAGCTGTGTTGTACACCATTATTTAAGATAAGTGCTGCTTTTCATTTAAACTGAACCAAAAGTCAACTGTTAAAATATCAATACTAATAGTACAAGTTACTTTTAAAGTAAATATTGTGATAATAAAATGCAAATATTCATAAACAAATAAAATACCAGGCTTAAAATGTTTAGAATTCTTAAGAGACATGCCAGGATATCGGTACAAATTATTTTGAACATTTACTTAAATAAAAATAAAAATGTTCAAAACTCTGTTTTTATTTATTGTTTCCTTAATAAAAACAGAAGAATTTCACGAAAAGTTGCTGTCTATGGTCTCATTGAAAAACATTTTTCAAGAGCTTTAAGATGATGTATGACTCGACTCCCCTTTCTATTTAAGATTTTAGGGGTGTATCTCACCTTGCCCAAGAATAATACGCTTTTATTTGTTTCCTCTTCATTTTATAGAAAGTGTTTTGAGCGTTTTTGATTAAGTTTTTCCTTCCTAAGATATGGCCGTTTTAAGTTTTTAAATTGTCACCCTGTATATAGAGTTTACATGTGAAACTATTGGAATCGCCGAAATGTTCGAGAAATATTGGTTAGTTGTTTTTGAGGTTTTAGGGTCTCTAAAATTCAGTCATTACCATTTTCATTACAAAATTACACACCTAGTGGTAAAAGCTACAATTTTTAAATATATGCTAACTTACAATAGTACTATCATATTTCAGGTTGCCATTTTTATATATTATGTATGTATACTTATGTGCAAAAAAGTAAGTTTTCATCTGACTGATGCGGGTAGTAATATTTAAACGTTCCGGATAGGCAGCATAATGTTTTAAGCATGCATCATTTGAAAGAGAAACAATAATTAAATTCTCCTATTTTCAATTTAAAATACGCAATAAAATATACTTGTTTATTCGATCTGGTAGGTCAGTACCAGTTCCATGAACTTTTAGATTTTTAATAAATTAAATCATTACTCGCCAATAATTTTTATTGGTTTATTTTCCTCGGCTCGTCAATCTATCCACACAATCTTTGTGTTTTGTTTTGATCCAAATCCGTTATTAGTGTCGCTTTTTGCTTCAACAATAAAAGACCTTTATTGGTTTTATTTTTGAATCACATCCAAATAGTTATGTTACTTCTCACAGTTGGTGTAGTTTATTGACATTACACAGGTTTTTGCACCTTTTCAATATTTTATTTTCAATGTGTTTATTTATTATTACTTAACAGGCCTCTTCAACCAGGGTTGCCAAATCAGTCTTCAACGGCTTGTCTTTGAACAGCGTCTTTCTCTCGTTATGGCGTCACACCGGGGTTTCCAATCAGATTTGTAATCACTTCTTATTGGTTGTTTTTCTGTTTTCACAAGTTTGCAACTTATTCTTTAGAATTGTAGGGGTTTATTACTCGATGTACTTATTTATAGCTAGCATTGATGATGACTAGTTAGTCGAAAGTGCTCTGCTATAATTTTTGCTTTGGATAAATACCCATTGAATAGACAGACCTTTTTGTTTCATTTTAATACATTTCTGGTGTTCTTTATAGATTATCTTAAGTCACTTGAAAATATTTTAGTATTTGGCTAAATATAAGTGACTCAATTTAAAAGAAATTTAATAAAATTTAAAAAAAGTTTTCAGTTAGCTTTACATAATATCTGTTCTTTGAATTATTTCTAGTAGACTTCGCAACGCCAACGCTTTGAAATAGTTTTTAAGAACAGAAAAAGTTAAACTAATTTTTTTTTTCAATATACAGGGTGTCCCATTTTCGTAGGTTTTACGGGGTTTCCAGCTTATGAGTAGAGATAGAGAGATGCGGTTTTCGCGACACCGTGCTACTTTTCGATGAAACTAAAGAGGCCGCAAACAGATTTGCCCTAACCATTTTAGTTTCCGTGCTACAGGGTGATTTTGAAAATTTGTCATTTTCGGACACCCCCTGTAACTCAGCTATCGTAAAATATATTTAAAATGTTTCAACTGATATTTATAGATTTTTTCACGTAGAATTCAGTGGCATACTCAGATTTTTGCTGAGAGTCATAGTTTTTGACATATTGGCATAACCTACTATTTTTTAAATGGGAGACCCTATATATTATTTTTTCATCTTATTCTTCGTGTCGAGAGCTTTTCAAAAACATACCATAAGTCATATTTATTTTCATAAATAACATGAAAAAATGCATTTTTCTTTAAACGGATTTATGGCATAGCAGATCAATCGAAATAAGAGAAGGTGGCTGTGGTAGCCATGGCAACGCCAACAAAAATATGATCAGGCAGCTATTACTGCTGTCATTTTTGGCATTATTGCGTTTAAATTTTTCTTGACGTCTATTATAATTATTGTTTTTAATATGGCTCAGAATCAAAAATTTGAATATTTTGAGAAATATGATATGAACGCGTGTTTTATATTGTCTAATGAAGATGCAGATCAGGCGGCAGAGCTTTATCTGAACAGGTTAGTTCTTTTTTATCTTCCTGCATTTTGACTTTATTGGTTCGCTTTATTTTATCTTAGATATCCCGAGAGAAGACAACCAGAAAAAAGAATTTTTCAAAAAATTAAAAATAATCTTTGCCCATATGGATCTTTTAACAAGCCTCGATCGCGAACTTACAATAAAGACAACGAAGAATCTGAGGTCAACGTTTTAGCCCTCGTTCAGACAGCTCCTGAAACATCTTGCAGGAAAATAGACGAAGAGGCGGGTGTACCGAAAACCAAAGTGCAGAAAATTTTGAAAAAGCACAAATTCAAACCCTATAAATTCAAACTTGTGCATCATCTGCATCCTGGTGATGCAGAGCGCAGATTGGAGTTCTGCAATTGGTTTATAAATATGAAGGTAGAAGATATCGATTTTGAAAAAAAAATTATTTGGTCAGACGAGGCACATTTTACTAGTTCAGGGATTTTAAATAGACACAACACGCGATTTTGGAGTCAAGAAAACAACCATGTTATTTTTCCTAGGGAGCGTCAGGGCAGATTTGGATTCAATGTCTCCTGTTTTATTTTCAACCGAAAAATAGTTTACCAAATGTATGAAGGAAATCTGAATTCGATTGGTTACGTGCGAATCCTAGAAGACGCATTAGGAATTTTGGATGATGTTCCCTTGGCTCAACTAAATAGGATTTATTTCCAGCAAGACGGAGCTCCAGCCCACAATGCCAGAATAAGTCAAAACTGGCTTAACGACCATTTTCCTGGAAGATGGATAGGAACACACGGACCTGTTCGATGGCCACCACGATCCCCTGACCTCTCAGTTTTAGATTTCTTTTTGTGGGGTTATTTAGAAAACAAGGTTTATGTAAGGCGATACGAAAACTTAGAACAACTAAGAATGGCCACCGAAAACGCTTTTGCAGAGTTACAAAGACAGTCATTTACAATAGAAAATGCATTAAAAAGAATTTTTAAAGTTTGTCACACTTGTAGGACACATAATGGTCTACAATTTGAACAATATTTGTAGTTTTAATGAAATTATAATTATTACCTTTTACCTACTTCCTAATTTTTTCTGATGCTGTTACTTTGTTATTTCGTTAATAAATATTTGTTAACTTTTTCCATGGCTCCACAGCCACCTTCTCTTATTTCGATTGATCTGCTATGCCATAAATCCGTTTAAAGAAAAATGCATTTTTTCATGTTATTTATGAAAATAAATATGACTTATGGTATGTTTTTGAAAAGCTCTCGACACGAAGAATAAGATGAAAAAATAATATATAGGGTGTCCCATTTAAAAAATAGTAGGTTATGCCAATATGTCAAAAACTATGACTCTCAGCAAAAATCTGAGTACGCCACTGAATTCTACGTGAAAAAATCTATAAATACCAGTTGAAACATTTTAAATATATTTTACGATAGCTGAGTTACAGGGGGTGTCCGAAAATGACAAATTTTCAAAATCACCCTGTAGCACGGAAACTAAAATGGTTAGGGCAAATCTGTTTGCGGCCTCTTTAGTTTCATCGAAAAGTAGCACGGTGTCGCGAAAACCGTATCTCTCTATCTCTACTCATAAGCTGGAAACCCCGTAAAACCTACGAAAATGGGACACCCTGTACATTTATAATAAGGAAAATTCTGAATGAAAATAATATTACAAGATATTCGGTTTAAAATTGTAAAACTACTTTTGGTAGCTCTGATAACAACGCAGTTTGAACAATGAATTCTCAAGGGGGTTCAATATTCATCATATCCATAGACGAAAACTTAAACAGGTCAGTTTTTTAAAACTAGAAGTATATCTAAAATATCAACTAGTATAAAATACCCAATATATATAAACATTTTTTTTATAATCTGCATAAACTACATTGCAAAAGTCTGATGTTTGTAAACCATAAATATTCTCCTTGAACCACTTTGACCGCTAGTAACTAGCAAATGCAATATAATAAAAAGTGCTATTAAAACAGCAATCAATTTGAGCAATACAGGTGACCTGATTTTAGTAGTTAGTGTATATTACGTGAACAAACTATTAGTTTACCTAAAAGTTATTTTGTACACCTGATCATCACTTCTGTATTCGTATTCCGTAAGAAAGCGAAAATTGTACAAAATGGTCGCAAAGCAAGATATATAAATTTAGTATTGATAAAGAAATCACTGTAAAGAAAATCATAAAACTATTGAAATATATCAACATATATTTCCTAGATTTTAGTAACAAGTTTTTAGATTCTGAAAATGACATTTTCAGAGTCGTAAAATGGTGTTAAAGATTTGTGACGAATATCTAATGAAAAATACGACTGTATTGGCCCATGGTAAAAATGTATAATAATATTATGTAAAATGATAAACTCAAACTCAAATAAAAATAAAAATATTGGGGTCTAATCATTGGGAAAATAAAATAAATAAACATTCACTATAAACTATATAACTACATGTTATACAAAAAGGCACAAATATAACGATAATAAAATCCACCATTAAATATATAATATAATAAAAGGGACATAAAGCTTTCAAGTACTGTACAAGTTAGTCACAGAACCTAAAATACATGAATAATAAAAAAGAACAAAATATATGGTAAGTTATAATATGCTTTTGCCTCCAAGCTACATTTTACTTTTTTCTTAAACAATTTAAGAGATTCTATGTTTCTAAATGTTTGTGAGACGTGGTTGTAGATTTTTTTACGTTCATATAAAATTAAATATTTTACTATTTAAGGTAGTTCTGGGGATAGGAAGTGGGAGGTTCAAATTCTGTGTAGTATTAAAGACCCTTTCAGTTATTAAATATCCATGTTTTTTATATTTGAGAGATACAGATTCAGATATTAAAAGGCAAGTAAGTGTGAAAACGTTATATTTCACAGAAAGTGGTTTGTAATGGTCTCGGGCCCCAGCTTTGCACATGTAACGAACAATCATTTTTTGCAAAATAAAAGTAGAATAGAAAGTTGTTGGCTGCAGCAACCCCAATAGGCTATACCATAAGTTAGGTATAAATTTACAAATGCAAAGTAAGCTATTCTTACTGAAGTAATACCGAGCTTATTTGGAACAATACGAAAGACATAACTGTTTCTTGCAACTTTTTCATTTAGATTACACAGCAAACTTTCAGCAGTCTACCCGAACTGACAGAAGATGATACAGAAACTTCAACGTCTGACGAAGTTCAAAGAATTCAATCAGAAAACGACAGCGAATTTGAAGCAGATTTAGCAACTCCGCAGTGTTTTAATCAAGAAGAACTAAACGATCTTATAAGAAACCTGAATCTCTCAAAGGAACCCACTGAATTACTTGCATCCAGATTAAAAGAAAAAAATCTACTTTGTCCAGGTACTAATATTACATTTTATCGCAAAAGAGATAAGGATCTGCTGGTATGACTTGGTATTCTGTAACAATATAAGAGAGCTCTTAGAAAAAAATGGGTTTGCCTGAATACACTCCAGATGATTGGCGCCTTTTTATTGCCAGTTCAAAACGCAGCTTAAAATGTGTTCTTTTACATAACGGTAACAAATATGGCTCAATTCCTATTGGTCATTCTACTACCATGAAGGAAGATATGAAACAATTGCATTAGTTTTGAGAAAAATTAAATACGAAGAACATCAGTGGGCAATTTGTGTTGATTTAAAAATGGTTAACTTCTTCCTTGGACAGCATAGTGGTTATACAAAATATCCTTGTTTTTTTGCCTTTGGGCAGCAGAGCTAAAAATGAGCACTGGGTTAACAAAAATTGGTCTTTAAGAGATGTCATGATTCAAGGAAAACAAAACGTGATCAACGAACCTTTGGTTTCAAGAGAAAAAATCTTACTTCCGCCCTTGCATATCAAGCTAGGCCTAATGAAGTAATTTGTAAAGGCTTTAAATCGAGATGGAAATTGTTTTGGGTATTTGTCACGTAAATTTCCTGGCATTAGCATGGAAAAATTAAAAGCTGGTATATTTGATGGACCTCAAATAAGGCAACTTGTTAAAGATCCACAATTCACCACATCAATGAACGAGACTGAATCTAACGCTTGGTGTTCATTTGTTCAAGTAGTACAAAATTTTCTGGGCAATCATAAAGCAGAGAATTACGTAGAATTAGTGAAAACTATGCTTTCAAATTTTAATATTCTCGGCTGTAACATGAGTATAAAAGTTCACTACCTCCACAGCCACCTAGATCGTTTTCCAGAAAACTTAGGTGATTGTAACGAAGAACAGGGGGAAAGATCCATCAGGATATTAAAACTATGGAAGATCGTTATCAAGGAAGATGGGATAGCCACATGATGGCGGACTACTGCTGGAGCCTTCAGCGAGACTGCTCTAGTAAACTCCATTCAAGAAAGTCGAATAAAAGAAAACTTTTATGTGATTAGTGACTAATGTAATTATGTAAATTAAGTTTTTGCAATAAATACTTAAATCCATGTGTTATGGAACGCCGTTTTACTTTTTAGTCTGCTATATGCCCGGTATTAATTTAAATTGAATGGGACTTCATTATGGCAATTTATTTTATAATATTATAATAAAAATGTAATTTTAACTGAATCCTTGGAACATCTAGAGCTAAAGCCTTCATATAGATTTTTAACAATCAATTAATTTGATTTAGCTATTAAAATGTATGTCAGGATATTTGGATGGGTCTTTACAAAATTAATTCAATTTTCATTATATTATTATAATTAAAATGCATTTTTTTTATTATAATATAATTTTATTACTTACAAATTTGTTGATATCAATATTTATCCAATATTTAACGAGTACCTTTGTAGTATTTTCTGGGAAACAATATAGCCGATTATCAATTTTTATGAATGATATTTTCATTTACAGCAATTTCTATGATTATCTATTTTCATTGAAACCAATTTCCATTGATATCAATTTCGATTGAATACAAGCACCTCGAATGCATTTTTATTATCGGAAGTTTCGCCATCTATAGCCTCCCAAAAGAAATATAATGTGTTTGCGTGAGTGTGTTCGAGAACTCAAATTAATTTGCGAATGTGTCGTCATACGAAAGAGAAGTCTTCGCGCTCAAAAAGGTTTGTAAAATTCTAGAGCTTCTCTGGTCTGGTATTCTGTGTTCTGAAGTATGAGCCGACTTCTTTGGTTTGCGTATTGCGCTAACATTGGATTGCATTCTAGTAATCTTGCTTGCTGATTTTTTAATATCATTTGTGCAATAAACGTCGATGATACGGACCGAATTTAAACTCGTCTTTCTCGCGCAAGTACGTCACATCTATGTACAGCGTTTGGGAGTCAAATAGGCCGTAATGCATTGTCATTTGAAAACGTTTGTAGAATTTACGCTTCAATAAAATGTTTTTAAAATTATTAAACTAATTATTTTGAATCTAAAGATTTTATTTTCAATACAGTTTATTACGTCCTACCTGTGCAGTTGCAGGCAGTAGAAATCGAGATTGAAATTATAATCGATAAACAAAAGTGACATATAAAATATTTCAAATTTCCAAAATAATACATTTTCAAAAATGTGGATTGGTGCTTACCGTCAAGCTGTTAAGATAAATTTAAAAAATGGTAATTTAGGATATATTTACTATAATAATAGAACAATATGGTTTTAGCTACTTGTATAGGGCACTTTTGAAACTGGTTTGTATTTTTCAATTGCAAGTAAAAACTAAAAATGTCAATAGACGGCACTAGTGCAGCAACTCAAGTAACAAATGTTATAAAATATGAATGGAAGTTTCCCCTGCAATTATTTTACTTGCAGCATTCTTAACTTTTATTTTAAATTAATTAATTATTTTAATCAAAATAAATATCACGAATCCTCACGATGAACACTTTAGATAATCTGATATTTGTAAACTTCAATTTTATTTTCTTGCTGAATGCTGAAGAGACCGGCGTGGACATACCGTTGTAAGTGTATCGTGGTGTTAATCATAATTTTATAAACAATGAGTATTAAAAAGCGACTCGCATGTTGTGTTATAGAGGCTGCTTTTCTAGAAGCAACAAGGCCGAATTAACTACTTACGATGATTGGGGCTCATCTGGGCGAGGCAAAGTTTTGCGATGACAAAAAACGGTCAATGGGTTTTACGTATTTGGGGGCCCTTCGGCAGCAACTCAAAATTTACATGATGACAAAAAAAAGAAAAGATCCTCAGTTTTGTATTTCGCTTGCTGATGTCTCTCGGGGCTCCCACCACATATTTGAGCCTTACGCGTTGTGGCCTTTTCAATCATTAAATCCCCGCAAAAACAAGACGCGCAAGCTCTTTGCTGGGGCCACTGCCGACGCGACGGCGGGGGCCTGAGTCAGTGGCGGGCCGTTAGTATATGAAGTGGGAGGGCGAAGGCAAAAAATAGTATTCGCATGACGTGCGACGTCGATGGTTCGGCAAACTCCTTTCAACACTTCGAGATTTTAGTTTTAAATAAATTTGTACAAGCTATATTGTCACAGATAACAAAACAATCTGTGAAGTAACACTTATTTTCTCGGTTAGTGATAGTGTCTGATTCTGATGTTAATGAAAGGTTTATAATTTGAATCGGCCATTGAATTTGGATTTATTTTTTAATTTATCAAATAATATATATATATATATATATATATATATATATATATATATGTATACAACCATTATTGTTAAGCCACCGTTTATACAATGATATAACAATTTCAATCAAACAACACAACCTTTATTTTATTGGTAGGTGTAAAATAAAGCAATGAATATTCTTCCAGCAAAAGCTGAATCTGATTTTTTATCCAGAAAGCTATTTTTATGTTTTGAAATCTGAAATGCGTGTTTAAACGTTCTATCTGTAGCACCTCCACTTTGAGTTTTTATCTATTTTATGATATATCTTACTGTAACAGTGTTGCCGTATCTTCTTTTAGTTCCGAATTTCTGCTATTAACTTTTGTTTTTTAAATGGGACGCCCTATATTTGTTTGTTATTTTGATTTACTATGATATTGTAACTTCAACCATGACGTGTCAAACCAGAACCTTCGTATATCAGGGTGACTAGAAATTGCTTAGGCTTAAATGCATATTATGCCTTTATTTGCCGATTTTTTAAAATACTGCATATTGTTGTGGGGGGTATCATTATATATTACTCGCAAAGGCTAACCCGAAGAGCGACATTAAAAAAAAGATTTTTTAGAAAAAATCGTTTAATATTTATATGGGCGTAAAAGATGTTTAGTGAAGAGACAGATAATTTTATTTTTCTCAGGGTTCTTGGAGGTAAGTTAATAGTTTTTGCCAAATCACAGCACTCTAGATTGAGAAATAAAAATTAGTTAAAAAATAGCATTCAATGTGAGAATTACATATGGTTGTACTTGGAATATCACAACCATTGAGGTAGTATACCGGAATGGTCCCAACGAATGAAAACACGCAAACATATACAGGGTGTTACAAATTCGATACAATGTCGGTTAAAATAGAGCAAAGTTGCGCAATTTAACATCGAATAATAAGTAGTTGACAAAGTTAGACAATTATGAGTACCTCCGAGGATATAGGTACGTAAAATACCGAAAATCAGCTATACATATTTTAATTTTTTCAGGCTGCATTTGAAGAGATATTACAAAATAAATTTTATATCTTTATAGCTACTTTCCATTATCAACAAGATGGTGCACATAGATTTGAAATCCGACGTTTCTTTTTCGCGGTCAGATCAACTAATTTTTTTTTAGATTGACCTGCGTTTTTTAAAAGCCCTTGATTTCATAATATGTGCGTGAGTACCAGAATGTAAAAACTAAAAATAGAAAAAAAAAATCAGCTTTGTAGGTTAAACTTGTGTAACCTACAAAGCTGTGTGTAAAGAGACCTTGTGAACAAAATTACCAAGATAATAGGGCATGAATGCAATGTTTTTGTTTTGGGGTATTCTTCAATATAACATGTTCTGCATTCAAACATACGACAGTTTCGGTTTGAGTACGTGCAGGAGACAAATGCACCCTGCACCCCCTTTCCCCCGAGCTAATAACCCAAGCAAAAATTACATTATATAAAGCATTTCGGGACTTTTACCTCACAAACATTGAGAACTTTGTTTTTTTTTAGTCTTCATGCTTATGTTGTTCTAACAAGAACCTAGAACTTTTTTTTAGTTATCAAATGTTTGCCTCCCCCTCTAAGACGGCATTCTAAATACACCACTGATGGGTTCATTTTTGTAAATCCGTATCTTGATCGACACGCAGCTTTGAAAGTGAAGTGCACATACCTATAAATTATAATAATTACTCACATATTAAACAAGGGAGACAAACATGAAAATAGTATCCTAATTATCAAATAAATATTGTAAATAAAGATATAGTGATATACCTATACAACCTTACTACAGTTTGCTTTAAATAGGGTGACCACATATACTCTTTTTAAGAGGAATCTTCTCTTTTTCGGGTCCATGTACTCTGGTACTCTTACTATTTCCATAAATACGACAAATATCCTCTATTATGAGAAATCTGGGACAAATGATCTCTATTTTGCGAAATCTGGTGCCATTTTCTAATTATTTTTGTTATTTTTAGTCCATACTTAATTATTATACGCTGGTACCTATTTTTACATTTCGTCGAAATATACTCTTTTCATTTTAAAAAAATCTGGACAGCCTACTTTAAATCACGTTTAAGAAGCCAAAATAAAAACTGTAGTAGAGCATGTCGCCGGCACACAGCTTCCAGGAGAAATTGCAATTTGCCATTACAAATTACATTGTGTGGTAATCTGTGAATTATAGCTGGGAAATTCAAAACCTTGTTTTCTTTATTCTGGTTTATGATGTTTATTAAGATCTGTATTTTGTACGTGGTCACATTTGAAATATAGGGGTGTATATCGTATTCCGCAATGATTTAATAACTAAGTATTCCCAATCGAACAATAATTAAACACGTTTTAACTGTCATTGATTACCTACGAATATGTTTTTCATTATTCGCATTCGACTCGTCATAACGTCATGCACAACACAGTCTTAATTTTAGATGCACTTTTAAATCTTCGAACGCATGCCTAGCCAGAAACTCGGGTATTTAAAAAATTACAGATTTCTGCTCTTGTTGTTCTTAGTTTGCACTAGATCGCTCCACGTCCGATAATTAAAATTGAAACAAGGTGGCTGCATTCAATGAAAATTGATATTCAGAAGAATCGACATTAATAAAAATTCGAAATCAAAACAATGCATATTAAATAAAATCAGTTACCTTATACCCGCTAATCATTTAAATTCCACAACTCTTATACAATTAAATCTCGTATTAACTTTTATTTATTTATTCAAATGTATATTCAAGTATTTTAATTTCAATGGTAAAGGGCCCGTGTTATATCCGTTTGATGTAGTATAAATTACATATAAACGAAAATCAAAATCAAAATAATGAGCATTATTCTATTTACATTTTTAGGGTGTTAATGGAATTGACATTAAAAAGAAATGATATCGTAAGAGATGCTTTAATTTTTTTTGATATGCGATAAAAATAAATTAATTTTTTTTATTACATGAGTTCTTAAATCAGATTTGCCTTCATACGGTTGAAATAAATTAATCTCCACAAAGTCGTTATTGCATTCTAATGTTTTCGGTATTAATATTAATTTACTGCGATCCCGTTTGAAGCGATTACATTTTAATAAGAGTCAATTTATTAAATATTTAAACTGATTTTTGTATATAGCATTTATTTCATACCAATTTTTATTAACATCGATTTGTTGAAATGCAATAACTAAGGAAAGACGCATGTATATAGAAATTTTAAGTAGGCTGTATACGTGTTAAAAAAGGATAAACAACTACTTTTTTGTGGTATCAATTGAAATGGTCTGCAAAGAAATTGCTTATCATAAAAATGTCATTCGGTAAAATCGGTATCCACAAAAATTCGATATCGGAAGAATTAAAAAGAATAAAAATTGTATGCAGGCAGCATCATTTATATGTTTTGCAATTAAATTTGGTATCAAAGACGCGTATGACTAAAAAGTAAAACGGCGTTCCATAATGTGTCTTCGTTTTTTTAACTGGCAATAGTAATATTATATATTATAACAGTTATAACGTAAAATATATACACAATTTTTTTTTAACTAGATCTTATAGACAAAATCTGAGAACTTTTTTACATTCTGCATCCAAAAATTACCCAGGAACAGTTAAAAAATCGCAGGCACCAAAATGTGTGTTGGCCTGTGTTATTTATGTGGTTAATAAATTTCAAGTTATTATCAAAGTGTATTCCCAAAAAAATCATGTTTCATTTGTTTGTTTGTTAAACTATTAGTTTTTGATACATTAAAACTAAGGTGATTGGCATCACACCATTTCTTAATTAAGATCAGATTTCTTGAGATATCTTCTTCAAACATGTAAAAGATCCGTTTATGTTAAGGTCTGTTAAGTCGTTAACGCATAATAAAAATAAAATGGGACCCAAGACATATTCTTGTGTCACTTCACAAGAAATTTTAGTTGAACTAGCTAACGAATTAATTCCGATTTGATAAAAATGACTTGAACCAGTTGTATCAGTTACCCTGGAACGCAAAACGCGTTAACTTTTTGAGGAGAACTTCATGATTTACACAGTTGAAAGTTTTGGAGTAATTGCAAAAAACCGCAGCAACTATATCATGATCGTTTAAACCAGAATAAATATTATAGATATACTAAAACTTAACTATATATTTTTAAAACGAAGGGACATATTTCGCTACAGAGTAGCTTCTTCGTAGCATTATAGCTCGAGATGGAATGTCCGAAGAAACTACTTTGCAACTAGACATGTAAGCTAGTTTTAAACAAATATAGGGAAAGTGTTTGTAAAAAATAGTTTATATTATAATATCTAATAAAGACATTTATTAAATTTTTCCAATATTATATACTTTTTGATGTTACTTGATGTCAAATCTAGGCAACAAGTGCAAATCTAGAAAACAAGTGTGCCCGATCCTACTTCGCTAAACTGCAGTACCTTATTTTAGTTACCTTAGTGTAGTTTCTAGTGCAGGGGGAATCGAATTATTTCTAGAATCAAATGATTATTCGAATACAATGAATCGAATTGTTTAGGTTTCGAGGTCGCGACATCCCAAATGTTGCAATTAGCGATTCAACTTCTCGAGATTTCGAGTGGCTTCGAAGTCTCGTTTTCGAATTTAAATTGTGTGGTTCTGGATTGTTTGATTTTCAAATTCAAATATCTTTATTACTATCACAATAAAACATCATTACAATTCAATAACACTTAAAAGATAGTAATGACGGACAGTACCGCGATTATCCCAACCGATAACACAGTGTACCCAAAGAGTACCTGTGTGGTAGAGCCCGTTTTAAAAATAAATTACTATAATTTGCAAATTTACTTCTAAGAACTAAGATTCGATACACTTTAAAGTATTACAATACAATAAACAAGACAAAAAAAACTATCAAGGCAAACAACAGGCGTCCAAGCAAGGGCAGGAGGAGGAGGAACCAACACGACACTGATGTAGGAGTATTTAGATTAAAAGTATCACTACTAAACAAATGAGGGGATCGACCAGCAAACATTTAATTTAGCTCAAATGAAAATGCCGAGGGAAGTACTAGTGCTTTTGCAAATCCAGAAGATATTTTTTTATATAGGATGCATATTTTCCGTGCGTAAATTCCTTAACATGATTTGGTAATGTATTCCACATTTGAACTGCAACGTATGAAAATGATTTTTGGAAGCTTGCCGTTTTATGCTGAGGTACTAAGAAGCAATTTGTGTTTCTAGTATTATGTGAGTGTGAAAAACTATTAAATATATTTTTTAAGTACGGCGGCTGTCCGGCTTTGAGTATTTTATAGATAAAAATATACATGTGATACAATCGTCGATTTTTCATGTTTAAAATTTCGTTAATATTTAAGTAGGGAGTAATATGATGCCTATAAGGAATGTTGTAAGAAAATCTCATGCAGCTATTCTGTATTTTTTGTATTGTTCTCTGTAATACTGACGACAGAGAATCCGAGTAAACTATGTCACCATAATCCAATAAGGATAAAATAAGCGTATCACACAAATAATATTTTGTTTTAGGAGGAAGTATTTTCTTTAAAGGGTACAAATTTTTTAAACGCATATATGCTACTTTGAGTTTACTTTTAATATGCGCATGAAAAGAAAGAGATGAGTCAAGAATCAAACCCAAGTTCCTTGCCTCCGTCGCTACGGGAAGGATTTCATTATCTATTTTCACTGAATAATTTACAGAAATATTTGATAGTGTATCACGATTATTTCCAAAGAAAACAACACATGATTTTGAAGCATTCAATTTTAAATTATGGTCATTAGCAAAGTTGCTTATATTTTGTAAGTCTGCATTAAAATTTTTCTGAGATAAATTCGAGTCAGATGAGTTAAATGAGATATATAGTTGCGAATCATCTGCATATTGTTGTAAGTTAGAATGCCTTACACACTCATTCATGTCAGCAACATAGAGAGAAAACAATAAGGGTCCCAATATGGAGCCCTGGGGCACTCCCGATACCAGAGGCAAACTATCAGATTTATCAATGACACCGCCTCTTGTAATTGATACACTGTGTGAC
This sequence comes from Kuschelorhynchus macadamiae, assembly GCA_030620095.1. Taxonomy (NCBI): domain Eukaryota; kingdom Metazoa; phylum Arthropoda; class Insecta; order Coleoptera; family Curculionidae; genus Kuschelorhynchus; species Kuschelorhynchus macadamiae. The sequence continues at coordinate 336,337 of JAUTXW010001082.1, forward strand.
CTTTCTTTAAGGTACGAACTGAGTAAGGATACTGAATCATCTGAAAATCCAAAATAGTGCAGTTTAGCAAGAAGCATGCAATGACTTATAGTATCAAATGCCTTACTAAAATCAAGAAGAGCCATGCATGTATTTTTTTTTAATTCGCTATTGATTCTTATGTTATTAACCATGCTTACTAAGCTAGTTATTGTACTATAATTTTTGCGGAAACCCGACTGACAACCTGGTACAATATTAAGTGGATATACAAAATCGCTAATTTGCTGACAAATATGCCTCTCTAGAATTTTAGAAACCACGGGTAAAATACTTATTGGTCTCAAATCTTTTATTTCTTTGGGATTAGCTATTTTGGGTAATGGAATAATTACTGCTTTTTTCCATTCATTAGGAAATACGTTATTTAAAATACAAGTATTTATAATATTTATTAAGGGTTTTAGGCAATACGGTAGACAAAGTTTCAGGCCTTTTATGGATAATCCGTCCGCCCCAACAGCATTTGTGTCAATCCCTTTCACAATTTTATATATCATTTCTTCGTTTATAAGATTAAAATTTAATTCTTTAGTTACCTTATTGTGTTTGTTAAATTTATAAAATTCAATTTTATCCTGAGATACCGTATTAGTGACATTAATACAGCTAGCAAAATATTTATTTAAGGTCTCTGAATCAGATAAATTTTCGGGCAAGTCAATTTTTTTATTCTGCGTTAAATTAAGCTTCTTTGCATTATTCCAAAATTCACTCCCACTTCCCGATGACATTTGATTGAAATAAACAATTTTTTCTCTAATAATCGCGTGTTTTGTATAATTCCGAAGTTGCCTGTAGTACTGCAGATTAGCAGGCGTTTTTTGCTTGATGTATTTACGATAAGCCTTATCTCTTAATTTCATTAAAAGTTTTATATTAGCTGTAATCCAAGGAGTAAATGGTTTATTTTTAATTGATTTAGTCTTTAATGGAGCGTGCTTGTTAAGTAAAAAAGAAATATTGTTATTAAGTATTTGAAGTTTTTTATTTACATCATCAGTATAATAGATAATATCCCAGTCGAGTTGTAAGGTGTCGTATTCAAATAAATCTAGATCAATATTATTGTAATCCCTAAACTGTACATTTAAAATACTATTTTTTCCCTTTGGTAAGTTTAGTTCTGCGTATACTAAATTGTGATCAGTGATTGATTTTGAACTGTTGATTCTTGATACATTTAAAGAATAAAATATTGGTTAAAAGTTTAAAGGTTGAAAGGGTGGTAGAGTGCTCAGAAGGAGTTAATTTAGAATTAGCGATATCGTATGTCGATTTTGGGGGCAGTGATTACACAGGTCATATTATATTAACTGTTAATGAATGATTACAATGACCTATTTAAATACAAATATAAAAAACATATATATTTAATTATAATTGATTTATGACCACTCGTAAAATTAGTCAAGGGTGTAGTATGTTTTTATTTTATTGTCCATCTTCATCGTAAAAATAGAGAATGTACTATGGTTTTCTTTTCCTAATGGGCTAAATATTTACAAATTTCTTTAAATACTTTCTTACATAATTTTAGCGGTTTCAAATATTTCTTGTATTTGAATTCTTCGTTGAGAATCGAATGCATTCGAATGCAAGCCATACTTCGATTATTTGTGTTCGAATAGTCCCTTGACTAGTAGTTTCAGCTCCCTCCCGATACAGTTTTTACATTGCTAATGAATAATGTTATGTTTTGTGCGCAAAATCTTTTTAGGTTTCTAATAGAGTCCAACAAGATACTGATTTTGACTAGAGATGCCGGCGGAACTGGAGCCAGAATATAATTAGAGGTCTGGATCTAACATTTATTGATGTGAATTTTGAATGAATAAAACTAGGCTGTGAGGATAAAATACTGTTTTAATAATCCAAATCATATATTCTATACTCTGAAATAAGTAACAATCTATACATTAAAATAATCAGAAAAGACTAAAAATGTCTAGTTATAACAGTAGTATTGGCCAACCTGCATGGCAATAAAAAATAATAGACGTGTAGACAAGGACTGAGTCTCTATATCTGTTTTTGTTTTTAAAATAAATAATAATCAAAGCTTGGATTCGGTTCTAGTTTCGGTTCCCGCCAAAGTTTTTCACGTCGGATCCGGTTTCCGATTTTTTTAGAAAATGCATCCGATGGCTTCTCTAGTTTTGACACATACCAATAATTTTTTAAGTTATTTTCAATGCTGCTAGAAAAATAAAATTTACCTTAGCTACTAGCATACTTTAAAATTCAAATTAAGGGCTTAATATATCATATGGAACCAAAAAAGGTTTAAAGTCTTTATTTTCATTATTTACGATAAAATAGTTTAATACTACTTTTTTTAAGATTTTATCTTTTATTCATTAATTTACTTGTTGTTTTATTTTAGTCAGATATAAATAATAAATCTGAGTCTGAAATATATTTTTTTGCAGGAAATAGGACTGATAGATTTAAAGCTGCTTAATCTCTCTCATAACAAAATACGTCAAATCCATTTCAGTGGCTTCATGGGATTAGACAATTTAAAATCCTTGGATCTCTCTTTCAATGCAGTTGAATATTTAACTGAATCATGGTTTGACAGTCTGGTGTCCCTAGAAGAGTTCTACCTCAGAGGCAACAAACTTAGATCGATAAATGAAGAAGACCTTATTGACATAAAAACTTTAAGAGTGAGTATATAACAAAATTTAAAAAAAACATTTTAATAAATAATTATTTTAGATATAACTGAAATTCACACTGTAATTAGATGCCAGCTAGAGCAAAAATTCCCTATAACACCAAAATTATTTCATTTATTTAGTGTTCCATATAATGAAATATATTCTTTTATAGTGAATTTTCGTGATAAACTGTAGTTCATTTTTATTTAATTTTTAAGTGCTTAAAATGGATCGTAAACTAATTTTGATTTTCCTAGATATGTATCGCCATGGCATGCTAGGCTGGCCATTACTAATAGGGAAATAAACAACTTCTAACATTTTGGAATTTCGTTGTACAAAACTTTAAAGAACGTGGCAGAAATTAAACGTGTTTTCGTGTAAATAACTCAGTAGTTGTTGCGGTATGTATACGGGAAGACAAGAAATTAACAAACAAAATTATTTTTAGGAGCGATGACTTTTAATGTCACTCTGTTGTTATAAGTTGTAGATAGTTCCTTTAAGGATTCAGAGAAAGATGATGGCCCTCATCATTCCATACAATCAATAATGTAAGAATTAAAGACACAGGCAGACAATAGGGATTTGATATTCCAAGTTTGCTAATTTTATGATTTTATTTAGTTTGTTATGTCATTAATGTATTCCTATATTAATGTTTAGTCTACTATGATGCCTGCTGCAAAGATCTCGCAGTCTTAATAATATTGAAACTTAAATTGTCCAATTTTCAACAAATTAACTGTTATATATTATGTGATGGTGAATATGTTCATGATATTATATATAAAGATGAGAATTATTGGCTCACCAAACTATCATTGCTCTTTTTATTAAGAATAAATTCAGTTTAAAATAAGAAGTAATTAATGAGAATATGCCACTATATTTATTCATAAAAGTCCATGTGGCTCAATATGAATATATGCAATTCTTTTATTCTTTTCGGCAGTTTTCGCTACCTCCGCAAAGAGATCTCAATCTGTGCAAAGAAAACTGTCAGCATAAGGTGAAGGTGTTTTCTTCAGAACTCCTGGTACAAATTGGATTCTTCAATATTCCCGATAGATCTCCTTGCTGGAGCTAGTTTCAAAAATGTCTCGGAATAATGGAAAAGGTATTTTGTGGTGAAAATGCCAACGGTACTAATGATGATTAAGGCAGATGAAAAAATTGTGTTATGAAAAAAACTCATAAAATAATATAAATATGAAGACATGGATAAAAATATGAGCGAAAACAAAAAACTTTGACCGCTCTTAACAGTGAGTTCTAGAGAAAAATCATTTTTAGGAATAAAGTAGATATTTAATATAAATAGCTTGTATGGCCACTGATATCGTTGTCAACTGTCCAATACCCCCTTCTAATGTCGTAAACAACCTAAAAATAATATCAAGCTTGTAGTTTTGCCATTAAATGTGATATCTAAACAGCAGCCATGCATTTGAAAAAATATAAACTAAAACGTTACTATAATGAAAAGAATTTTCTTTAAAATTATGCGGGGATAAGAAAAAAATTGGAACCCTCATGTCTCTATGAATCTTAAGGAGTACATATGAATCACATAATTAAGTTTCACATCCGTAAATAAACTTCTGGCCATAAATAACGCATTACGCATTTTTTTTATCAAAGTTCATATATTTATAGGTCAAAATATTACACCCTGCATTTTAAGTCATCAATTAAATAATAGCTCTTTCAAATTAAAAATCAATACCCTATATCGAAAGATAGATAAAAGGTTTAGAGTCAAAAATGAAAAAACTGTTTTGGCAAAAATTCCAGAGTTCACAAAACTTTTATCACAGCTACAGTAATTATTTCACGTCTTACATGACTTCAAAACCGAATTATAGTACATCAAGTTAGTGTTTGGTAAATTCTAGTTATCTTTTGCCACACTTGTATCTAAACTTCTTAATACTAATGATAACGGTATAACTATTGATTACAAATCAAGTGATAAAAATATGTTTTGTATACAGATTGTCACGTTAAAGCTTCAGTTGTATGAATATGTCACAATTTTCGTAGAAATGCTGTCTATTGCAAACAAACGTGAATATCAAAAATAGAACTTGTTTTTTTTTGTCAAAAAAAAAATAAAAAAAATATTTTGAGAATTTTAGGTCTAACAAACTTTTGCAAAAATGTTTTTTAGACTTTTATTTCATGCTAAGTATTTACTATATTTTATGTACATATGCAGTCATGCAAAAAGTAGCACATACTCAACACATAAGCCAAATGATCACCAAAAACCACATCCCGACATTGCGTTTCGCAATTGAAATGTGCATTTGTAAACTTTGATAAAAACACAGATTTGCCAAACATATGAAAAGTAATAGTAAAGAATTAAACAAGAAGAATAAGCTGTGAGTTTTTTTGAGTTGAGAAATTCGTAGAAGACTACATCAGAAATATCGACTCGGATCTTCTAACCAACTAATATAAAACTACTGAGGATGTTTTTAGAAGCATTTTTTAAATTAAAAACTGGACGATCTCGACCTAAGCAATGAAGAAAATTATTAATTATGAATACTAGTTCTGAAAGGACGTAGCGACTTTTTAGAATATGCCGTTTAATATTGCAATAATGTGAAAATAACCCTAAAGTATATTTAGTGCCTTGGGTAAATGTAAATGATTCATAAAAAATACTACAATTTTCATTGCACTATTCGAAAGTGAAAAGAAGAAAATATGCTAGTCACTATGTTGTTTTATATCCTAACACTGGAACCTGTGGTGGAAGATAGATCAAAATACAAGAGTTCTAACCACACTACACCACAACTTGTTACGTTCTGGACGCGCGTTTCGCTAACCAAGTTAGCATCACCCTCAGATGATATAAACAGTTTATATCATCTGCTGATGATGCTGACTTGGTTAGCGAAACGCACGTCCAGAACGTAACAAGTTGTGGTGTAGTGTGGTTAGAACTTTTGTATTTTGATATTATTTTATAATTTATATAATACCAATATATACGGATACAAATATAAATCCCCAATGATAAAATATTTGAAGAAAAAATCGATTGTGATACTTTTCCTTTTATAAACAGTTTATATCATCTGCTGATGATGCTAACTTGGTTAGCGAAACGCACGTCCTGAACGTAACAAGTTGTGGCGTAGTGTGGTTAGAACTCTTTTATTTTGATATTGTTTTATAGTTTATATAATACCAATATATACGGATACAAATATAAGTCCACAATGATAAAATATAAGAAGAAATTTCCTTTTATAAACAGTTTATATTATCTGCTGATGATGCTAACTTGGTTAGCGAAACGCACGTCCAGAACGTAATAAGTTGTGGCGTAGTGTGATTAGAACTCTTGTATTTTGATATTGTCTTATAGTTTATATAATACCAATATATACGGATACAAATATAAGTCCACAATGACAAAATATTTGAAGAAAAAATCGATTGTGACACTTTTCCTTTTATACGAAGCAACTTAACATTTCTCAGTTTTGGAGAATCTGTAATATACTTTATTAATTTTTTTAAACAAACAGCTCTTAGCTATAAACAAAACAAAAACAAGCAAGGTAACTTATCGAAGTTTATATATAAAGCACCGGTTAATCCCATTAAGGTAAAAGTAAATACCATTAAAAAGTAATAGACTTCTGGATTACTTACAAAGCATGTATTATGTTATATAATTTGACAACGTACAGCTCATATTTATTTAGATCTGGATACTATTGAAGTCGATAATAACAAGCATTTACTGATTATTTTTGTTTTTAGGTTCTAGATATCAGCAAATGTGGTATAACCCGTTTAAAAGCAAATACATTTAAACTAGTCCCAAACCTCGAAATTCTAGATATATCGGAAAATTATCTCCGTACAATTCAAGTTGAGATCCTGAAGGTGTTACCGAAATTAACAAGTCTAAACAGCCAAGACAATGATTTCAACTGCAAGGACAAAGATTTACTGGATTTTGGCATCTACGTAAAATCTAGGAAAATATTATATAAGGACCCATGTATGGTAGAAATTCCAACGTCTACTATTATAAACTACAGACTGCATAAATTTGAGAAAATGCAGATGGCAGAAGACATACAAAGCACTACATCTATTAGTTCACCTAAAAACTCATGGATTTTTGATAATGATAAGGATAATTGTACTAAAGTAGTTGAATTATGCAGTAATAGAACCACTCTTAATGAAAGTTCCAGCGACAATGGTCTGCTGATGGATGTTATTGAATTATCTCCTTGGATAACAGTATCTATAATTTTTGTCTATGGAGTACTTTGTGGTTTGTATATTTAATCGTTTTAGTTTAAACTAAAGAAACATGAACTTAAATAAAAATAGGGTAATATACAATATAGCGTCACCTGGCCGATTTGAACGATTTTTGTACAGCTAGTTGATTTTAGAGCACTGATTACGAACCCGAAGTCACATTTTTGAGCGACGCTTTATTTTCGACATAGCCATCAATCCAATTCGTTAAGTTAGCACCAGGCGGGTCAGTAAAACTATCATTAAAGCCATATTTGTCAATGAAAACATCATTAAAGCCATAATGAATAATAAAAAGTGACCAGCAAGCAATGAAAAAAAATATCCGTCATTGCTTTTTATTATTTAATATGGCCTTATTGATAGTTTTATTGACAAATATGGTTTCATTGATAGGTTTATTGACAAACCTGGTGCTAAACTAACCGAACAGATTCACCTGATTCTGAACTCTATTATAACATCGTGAAATCTTAAAACAAATATATCGGAAACGAAACTTTGCTGAAAAATGTGACTTCGGATTCGTAATCAGCGCTCCAAAAATCATTTAAATCGGCTAAGTGACGCTATAGTGTATAATTACCAAGCCTTGATCCACAGGTTTAGATGTTTCATGGTAATATTTAGCATATTACAAATAATTAAAATATTTCTGCTGTATTCTGTTACCATAGTAGAAATAACTTAGTAAGTCCACTCATCGAGAAATTCTTTGATTCATTTCTGACACATTTACGGTCCGAATTATTGCGGAAGTTTCCGAACGTCGCGGCTGGCAAAGAGCAGTCGGGCACTTGCCAGAGATGTATTTAGGAAAATATGGGGACACAATAAAATAAAAAAATATCAATTGATCATCGGGTGAAAATTTACGTGAAAACGGAATATTGTAAAAACCTTTCATGTAAGCAATAGTACTTCTGAATCTGTAAGTTGAGAACAAATACGGCAAACATATTATTTATAATAATCATAATTTTAAAATTAATTAAATTACGAATTTTGATCACCCATAAATAGATTTAAAAGTTGACACATTAAATTTTCTATTTAAATAAAAAATATGTTGTACAATTTATTTCACATTTAATTTCAAAAATTGCAAGAAGTTTGAAAAGAGGAGGAATAAAACTTTAGAATATCCCAAAAATTAATAGGTTATTGTTTCAGAGATGCTCTACTACCTATATCAATTTTAATTTTAATATCCATTTAATGTTTTATTTAATGTAGTTTTAGTAATTTATAAGTTAGGGGATTTTTTGATGTATAAATTCCAATTTTTAGTTAGATAATTAGAATTGAGAATGAAGATGACAAAAATTCAAGATTTCTTCAATAACTGTTTAATATTTTTTGATACACAGATTTTACAATATTACCTATTTTCATTTCATTTTTATAACCCATATGGTCAAGAACATTCAACTTCACTGTTTTATACTGACGTTAAGTTTACGTGACGTCAAAATAGGAATTTGTTCAAAATATTAAACAGAAACATATTGTATATTATTTTTGGAATGTACTTATTAGAAGATCTAAACTAACTATAATTCATAAAACAAAATATAAACAATTTTTCGACAAATTGGGACACCCAACAGCAGCATACATTAACGTACTCATATTCGCCAATCCGACTCTGTTCTGGCAGGTAACGCTCGAACAACCGATCTCAACTGAAGCGCTTTGCATGCTGCCAACAATCTGACGACTTTTGTCCGCAGGAGGAAAATATTTGGGAGAGTCGCGCTACTAGTTTATTTCTACTATGCTGCTACCCTGATAATAACAACTTCATGCTCTTGCTACTAGTATAGAAAATCTATAAAGCTCTAGTATGCCTCTATTTGCGGTTTACGCAAACCAAATATCATAACATAGCAAAACATTCACTCATTACTTAAAAAGTAATAATTCCACCAAATTGTTTATATATTGATCCTTTCAGACGTTTCAGTTGTCTATTGAATTTTATCAAGAAATATTTCTTTTATTCTATGTTATAACAAATAATCCTATACATAGAGTTGTTCACGGTAAGTGGCCTGTTAAAAAAATGTTAGGGATTATTAAAGATTAAAAAAGAAGGTTGAACTCATGAGGCTTATTTGATTTTGGTATAAATTTTAGAAATACTCGTCAATATACTAAAAAAGCTCGACATAAGTAAACTTTTTTTTTCTAGATCAATCATTATAATATCTTTTTTTCAATTCCTTAAGATTGGAAATATATTTCATGTAGCATATTCATACCAGAGTTTAATATTTTAATTATTGATGTTAAAAAAATGAAAATTTCGAAATTTAAGAGGCTGTAAATTCCTAACATAATAAAACAGATTGCACATTCACGTATTAATTTTCTATGTTATATATTATTACATATTGCATATTGAAGGAAAAATACTTAGTAAAATAAATGAAAAAGTGGTGTTTATTGGCAGTACAAACCATTCATTTTTTATAATCATTCACTGGTAGAAACCAAGTTTAAGTCATCCTTAATTCAATAATGATCTATTTTTTGGATCATCTTCGATTTTTGTACTTCTGTGTAGTAAAACGGCATTTTAAAAACGTTCTATCTTATTTAGGTATGGTGTTAACTTGTGCCATAAATCTTTGTATTACAAGGACAGAAGTAGTTAGACCTACAGAACCAAATATTCCAGATGGAAGCGCTCGCTGCAATATTCGGACTACACAAAGTGTACCAAATCTAATAGCTAGACGAGAAAGAAAAAATGTACAGAGAAGCAATAGTTTTATATACAGCGCATTCCAAAAGGCAAAAAGACAAATGTCACGGGACAGTCCCGAAGATGACGATTGTGACGAAACATTGGTAATGAATGAAGTCGATTTATCTACTTCGACGCCTATGCCAACTCGGAAACCACTTCCATGATACTGTTGAACACTATAAAGTCAATGATGTTACTTAATGCTAAGTTAGGTTTAGGTATTTATTAATTTTTGAAAATATTGTACGTATGGCAATCTTAGTTTGGTGAGGTCTTCTTTGATATTTGACTATATGAAATAATATGTATAATGTGAATATTATCAAAATCCAAAATTATAGCAGAGCGCCTTCGTCTAACTAGTCATCATCAAGGCATCCTACAAATAAATCTTGAATTATGAATATGGTGGACAAGGCTAAAAAGCCGATAAGAAAAATATAGATTGAATCAGATGATACACTTACTCCTCAGTGAACAGGCAGAAAGATACATGGATTTAAAATCAGTGCACTTACATCAAATTAGACTTTAAAAAGAATTATCGCATAAATAGCAGCCATATCTTACGTAGGCATGATAAAACAGAGAATCGGATGAATTTCTTTAGCAAAAGGCCAAAAATTACAGTCAACGGGGCTGCCAAGTTAACTGTTCAAAAATGTATGATAATATTCAAATCTTTATGTATAATAGAGAAGCTATTAAAATATATTAATTCTTTTTTGGTTAAACGACTTTAGATAATTTGTCAGAGTTCAATAACTTGTCTTATACATAAAGATTTCATTATTATCATAACTTTTTGAACAGTTATAAGCGACTTTTAATTCCATGTAAGCTTAGCAACCTCGTTGACTGTCATTTTTTGCTAAAAAATTCATCAGCTTCTTTGTTTCATCATGCTTACGTAAAATATGGCTGCTTTTCAATCAATATTTTTTAAAAATGTAGTTTGGTGTTCGTCAGCGTTTATTTTGTTTTTGTTGCAAAAAGCATTTTAAGTGCATTCATTTTAGAACCATGTACATTTCTGCCTGTTTATTGACGAGTAAGTCTATCGTTTGATTCAACCTTTTTCTTTTTCTTTTTCTTACCGGCATTAGCTTTGTCAACATCTTTACAATTGAATTGTTTTATTACTCGATGTACCGGATGTTTTTTGTCTTTGATATTATTTTGATGAACTGTAACTTTTTGTTTTTAAAGATATCAAAATGAAACAAAAATCATCTTGCATGGTTATTTAGCAAGTTTTTTTTCTATTTTAAAAATAAAACAAAACACTAACGTTTTTTCAAGATATTAAACTTTAACTAGAAAGTCTTATATATTTTCAGATATTTTAATTCTGCATGAAATTTCAAGTATATTTTGTAAAGCATGTCCTACACCTATCTTCATCTTTACGAGAAAATGGAATCAAAACATGAAACAAAGACACATTTCAATCATCTCAAACTTTTCTTTTTTTAAGGATATCGAAATGAAACAAAAATCATTTTGCCCAGACATTTTTTCTTTTTTAAAAATAAAACAAAACACTAACGATTAACAAAATAAAACTTTATTTAAAAACTCTTTTACGAACATTAAATTATTTTCAAAATGGCTCTGCGTGTCTGCCATTTTTCTCAACACATTTTTCGTACACTCTAATAGTATGATTTGTTGCATTTACTAACATTTTCGGATTTTCTTTTAACTCATTTATTGTATTTATAATTCTAATTTTTTAATGTGCCTCCAAAAGAAGAAAAGGTCCATTACAGTCAAGTCCGGTCGGTTTGAGGGTCAAGCAATTGTTCCTCCCTTTACCATCCAGCCATTTGGATATTCCATTCCAAATTAAGATTTAACTTCAATTACACTATGAAGCGGAGCAGCATCTTGCTGCCACCTTATACTAGCTCAAATAATATATATATATATATATATATATATATATATATATATATATCCGTCTCTCACACCACACCAAGCGCTAATTGACGGATATCCTTGACATTTTATTTCTCGGATTATATGAGGATTTTGTAGACCAGTGTCGGATGTTCTGACATTGCAGTCATGTTTGGTTGTAAAAAAACTTTCGTCAGACCAAGAAATATGTTTTAAAAAATCAGGATTTTGTCAATGTCTATCTAGGAAGTCCTGTCAAAATAGAACTCGTATCTGGCACTGCTGGTCGGTAAGTCCCGAGAATATTTATTTAGTGACGTTGATGGATATGCGTCATATTAAGTGATGTTGATGGATATTCTTCATAAAATCCGAGTATGTTGGTTTCCGTTTCTTCGTCTAAGACTCTACGAGGTCTAGGACTTTTCACATCGAACACCCTTTCTCTTTCTTGTATTTTTTTAATAATCCTGCGATTGTGCTTTTTTGGTTAAATAAATATATGGCAAGCATCACTCCTTTCTCAATTACTAAATCGTATCGTTTTTAGAATAATACATAATTACAACCGACAATCATAAACGACTAAAAATGTAATGTATCAAAATATTTTGAAAGGGATATGTCAAATTGTAAACAATTTTGTTTCATCATGACACATATCTTTTAAACGACAATATAGACGTTTCCACCATGCTCGGCTTAATAGTTCGGTAACTGTTCTGTCAAATTGCTAACCATGTCGGGGATATGGTCCCGATCGCTGTTCCAGAAACAAACAAAATATGGCGGTTTTAAAAATGATTTTTATAGTCTTCTAGTGTTGTCTTTAGCTCTATTTTAATTATTTAATATTATTTGGGATTTTGCATATTTTAAGGTTGGTGTTAAAAGTTTAATGAAAAATGATAAATTGTACGTAACAGACACAAAATTGCTATTAAAAAATAAATTTTGCGCATAAATTGCTAATTGTTTTTCCATATTTGGTACTTTTTTTTGCAAAATCAAAACACAATTATTCCTTTACTTTAGCTGTCACTTGAAATCGGTAACCAAACGTTTTCACCATGTTCTAGACATGACGCAATCAAGACGTCATTATTTGACAGACCAATGCTAGACGTTTGGGACCAGGGACCATGATGTAAACACTTTAGTATATAAAATGGTACAATATCATTTAATTATTACATGTTTTGCTGCCATCTTTTTTGCAAATAGTTGAAGATAAGTATATGGTATGCTTTATCAAATATACTTGAAATTTCATGTAGAATTAAAACATGCGAAAATATATATAACTTTCCATTTAAAAAAATATAATTTAGGTTAATATCTTGAAAAAACATTGGTGTTTTGTTTTATTTTTAAAACATAAAAAAACATGCTAGATAACTACGCAAAATGATTTTTGTTTCATTCTGACATCTTTCAAAAACACAAAACAAAAATGTTGCAGCTCTTTAAAACGATATCAAAAATAAAATGTACCTACTTATTTGTAGGTAGCATTGATGATGAATAGTTAATCGAAAGCGCTGCTATGCTTGTGTTTCATTACTTCGCACGTGTACACAGCCCTTTAAGTTTTCAGTTTAACTTAATTATTAAAAAGGGTTTATTCTTTAACATTATGGTGGCTTTTATTTAACGCTCTCTCCTTACACGCGAACGTGAACGAACTTTCTAAATTTTGGTCCACGTGAAACCAGATGTGACGTCATTAGCGTGCCCGCTAACCAATATACTTTATTTAAATGTTGTCCATCGATTGGTGGCGCAGTCGTATGCTTCTCAGCCCGCGTCGTATAGCATATAGGTTCGAATTCCGACTAGGACGAAACTCTTTTTATTTTTTTTTTACAAAATTTATAATTAATACAAATTTGGATTAGTTATTTTTTAAAATTTTAGTTAAGTTAGGATTGATTAGGTTTGCTCTAAAGAAAACGCGCGGTAACGCGCCAACCTAATTCCGAGTTTATAGTAATACAAGGTTTTTTTTTAACAAAATCTATACTGTTAAGTGAATCTCCCCGTTAGATTAGTACAACTTATTTAAGTGAACCGATTTTCCGACGATTTTGTCACATTAGCCTGGAAGGAGCAACGGCCACTTAATATATCGGGTACACATTAATAAATATTCACGCGACATTTTTTTTTTAATTTTTCAGAATAGATTTGAATGGCATTATTTTTTTCATTAGTAATGTAAATTACACAATGTGCCACCACCCCTCATTAACTTAATTTTTGAACCAGTCAGTGTAAGAAATTTTAATTCAGCACACTACATTTAATATACAATATACTCCTTTTTTCAAAACTGTATTAATTGGGTCGATATTTTACATAAAACTTGCACTTTATTAAAGAAAATAATTATATGACATGTTTCATCAAGACTGTGGCTTCTTCGGATTTTGTTTATATCTGAAATTTCCAGTAAATTTAATTATATGCGTTTCTTTCCTATGTCTCAAACTTTTAAATGTTTCTTAAACAGATGATTGTAATTTATTGAAGACTAGCGTAATTGGATCAATCATCTCGGTTGACAAAGCATTTATAATGCTTATTGATCATTTTGTTTAAACTTCTACCTGTCTGACCTATGTACAGGGTGGTCCACTTAAGATGCTCATATACTTGAGCTCAATAAATAAGACACTGAGAAAAAAAGTTAAATACAAAAAGTATTTGACCCTAAGTATATTTTTTATTTATAATATTTTTATGTATACAGGGTGTTCCATTGTGCCAGGAGAGTAACCGGCTTTTTTCTTTTTAATGAATGGTATGAATATTTTTAGAAATTCTAATTCTACGCTTGATTTTGAGTGTTTTTTGTCATCATAGCATACGAAATTTTGAGTATTTTTTGGGAAAAAAACCTTTTTTAATTTTTTTCGGAAAAACAGGTTTTTGGAAAAATGTTATTTTTTCACACCTGAAGACTAAAATTGTGAATTTTGGTTATGGATCCATGAGAGTGGCTAATATTTAATACTCTGACCTATCAAGAGCGAAAATCCATTATACAGGGTGGTCACAAATGACCATCAAAAAAAATGATTTTGTAACTAAAAAAACTTAATTTTTTTAAATGGAACACTCTGTATTTAGCACTTTTATTGTGTTAAGGATTTAATTCTGCATTATTCCATATATATATATATATATATATATAGTTTATATTCCAAAAATTAGTAGTTTAGAAGTTATGAACAATTTTCTATAATAATTTGGGTATTTTTGTTAAAAATCTAACTAAACCCAAATAATATCCTATTCTAAGTTTTTTTTTAACTTATAATTAAATCAACAAGTAATGCAAGAAAGAAAGTAACTAATTACTTATTACAAAACATTTTCGACATAACCCCCTCTTTCGCAAAACAAGTAGTATACATGGTTTCAATTCTCGCAATAGCATTTCTAACCGCGTCTGTTGCATTAAGTCTTTCTACCTCTTGCCTAATTCTCCTTTCTAAATCGTGAACAGTATCACACCTATTTTTATACACCTCGTTTTTTAAGTTGCCCCATAAAAACAAATCCAGAGGTGTTAAGTCGGGGCTCCTCGCTGGCCAATCTATAGTCCCGTACCGACCAATCCAAAATGGACACCGTTCATTCAAACAATTTCTAACAGGCACTACAGTGTGATATGGGGCACTATCTTGTTGATAAACAAGCCCTTCTTTAATATCGTTCGGCAGATTATCAATTAACGGAAATATTTCGTTCTCCAACAAATTTAAATACCTCTCACCATTCAGAACAAAGTCATAAAATACTGGACCTATTATTCGATCACGGATAATACCACACCACACATAAACACTTCTCCGACCCTGTTTTTTCATTTCTCTTACACGATGTTCATTTGAGTTATACCAGTAATGAATATTTTTTCGGTTGAACATGCCGGCCGTATTGAAAATTGCCTCATCGGTAAATAAAATATTTTTAAAAATGTCAGTTTCAAAATGGTGGTCCATCATGAGAGAACAATAAAAAAGCCTTATTTGAAAGTCCTGCTGGGATAATTCCTGAACTGATAAAAATTTGAACGGATGGTAGCTATTATCAGTTAAAGTTATTTGAACACTAGTCTTACTAATTCCCGGTAGATCTCGGGATGCATCTCTTTGCAAATTTTCGTTGTTGTCTTCAAAATACAGGAGAATTTCTAATTACTTTTCTTCTGTTAGGACTATTTTTGAGCGCCGTTTTTGTTTATTGATTACCACTCCACGTTCAAAATCACGAACAATTCGTGAAAAAATATGTTTCGTGGGTACCCGTTGCCGGATACAACAACCGATACTCCCGCAGGGCTAATGCTGGACTCTTATTATTTCTTATGTAACATTCATGAAGATTTAAACGCTCTTGGATACTGTATAAAGCCATTTTTCCTTCAAAAAGAGTTAGAGGCAACTAAATGTCAAATAAAAACTGTGTATTTATTGGTGTCCAGGCAACAATTTTACTAGTTTTGTTTTTCCGTAAAACCGTAACCGTAATATTATACTATTTGTATTGCCAAAGACGGGGGTTATGTTGAAAATGTTTTGTAATAAGTACTTAGTTACTTTCTTTCTTGCATTACTTGTTGATTTAATGTTAAACATAACTATTATGTTAAAAAAAACTTAGAATAGGATATTATTTAGGTTTAGTTAGATTTTTAACAAAAATACCCGAATTATTATAGAAATTTGGTCATAACTTCTAAACTACTAATTTTTGGAATATAAACTATTTAATGGAATGATGCAGAATTAAACCCTAAACACAATAAAAGTGCTAAATACAGGGTGTTCCATTTAAAAAAATTAAGTTTTTTTAGTTACAAAAACATTTTTTTTGATGGTCATTTGTGACCACCCTGTATAATGGATTTTCGCTCTTGATAGTTCAGAGTATTAAATATTAACCACTCTCATGGATCCATGACCAAAATGCACAATGTTAGTCTTCAAATGTGAAAAAATCACATTTTTCCAAAAACCGGTTTTTCCGAAAAAAATTAGAAAAGTTAATTTTTCTCAAAAACTACTCAAAATTTCGTATGCTACGATGACAAAAAATACTCAAAATCAAGCGTAGAATTAGAATTTCTAAAAATATTCATACCATTTCATTAAAAAGAAAAAAGTTGGTTACTGTCCTGGCACAATGGAACACCCTGTATACATAAAAATATTATAAATAAAAAATATACTTAGGGTCAAATACTTTTTGTATTTAACTTTTTGTTCTTAGTGTCTTATTAATTGAGATAAAGTATAGGAGCATCTTAAGTGGACCACCCTGTACGTTTTTGGACAATATTTACAAGTTAATTTATGGACATCCGATTTTTAATTTTCATTTGTTTTTGTTTTAATATTTTTTAGGAAATTTGCCTAAGGAGTTATTATTATAGTACGTAACAAATGTATAGATAGTGGAAGGACCTTTTAATTTGGACTAAACTGAGCAGATAGCTTTTTTATAACGTATTAGGGCTAAACAAATAAAATTGTAGCTAATGCTATTAATTATTTGTTGAGAAAGACTTGTATAATATACAACCATCTGAAACAAATAGCCTTATTGTAGAAGCGTTAATTACTTTTTCTTCATCTAGCCCCTTGCCTTACCTTCCTTTTGAACACGTTTTGAAGTATTTATTATCGGTAGAGAATTATGTCAAATTATTGCTGTGATTTATCTTCATATAATAGCTTAATAAAATATCTTAACTGTACAGCATTGCTTCAATTTCTGATCCTAAAATGAATCAATCTTATTCAATATACAGAGGAACACAACAATGTTCCTCTATTCTTATACTTTTGGTGTTTAAATGAACGATATTTTGAACAAACCTCAAATATTAGTAAACTGGGTTTAGGTGTGAGCTATTAGGTGGCCAAATATACTCCCACATAAATAATTCATTGTGCTCCTTGACGAGGGCATATGTGTACCCCCATGTGAAAACGTAACGATGTCGTGTCCGTTCGAGTAAAAACACGTATTTTCTTTCTGAAAGATAAAATTTACTTACTTATGTTTTAACAGGATGGTACACCTGTGGGGTACACTCAAATGACTTGAGGAATATGCTGCTCTACTGAACCACAAAACCAAAGTTTTCTGAATAATCATATCATATTTATTCAGTAGACTTTAACAAAACTAGGTATCTAATAATTCGGACCTTAACCCCGTTGTCAATAGTATTTGAGGTCTATTAGAAAGTAAGGTTAATTTGAACTACACTTTGACTGCGGTGGAGGTGAGGACAAGATCATAGAATGTTGACAAGAGTTTTTCCAATTATATTGACATGGCCATACAGCAGTGACGTAGAAGACTACAAGTAGCGGTAACCCAGAAGGGAAGTTATATTAATATGGAATGTTTGTAAATCTTTTAATTTAAACTTATGTTTCGATTGTTACTATCCTCGTAAAAATTGTAAAAAAGGCATTCTCAGAGATTTTTTTCATGTTTCATTTCGGGATCTCTAGATGTCGAAAAACGTGTTTTTTTCAATTCTGTCTGTCGGTCTGTTCGCGGCATAGCTAAAAAACCACTTATCCGTTTGACTTCAAATTTTGGACTTTTGAGAATGAAATGTTGGTAAAAATTCGATATGGCGGAACAAAATGGTGGCCTAATTAAATGTTAAAAACACGAATACTATAAAACTATGTATCCAATTTACCTATAATTTTGCACTAAAATCAAGTAGTATATCGAAATGACGAGTAAAATTTTGATACGAATCCAAGATGACGACTGAATAAATTATTTAAAATATCAACAAAACTTCTTATTCGATTAAGTCCAAATTTTGTGTAAGCATTACGTGTGATATAGAGATGAACCACTAAAATTGTGTTACGAATGGAAGATGGCGAAACAAAATAAACCACAAATAAAATTTTTATAATCAAAAAAATTACCTTTCCTGGATTTTATAGATTTTCACGTTTTAAGGTTTCTAGACGCTAAAAGACTTGTTTTCTGAACTCCGTCGGTATGTATGTGGTTTGTCGGTCTGTTCGCGACATAAACAAAAAACCACTTGTGAGGATGACCTGGTAACATTTTGGTAAAAATTCAGTCTGACGGAACAAAATGGCGGCCTATTGAAATGTTATTATTACTAAAAGCTATTTATCCATTTTACCTCAAATTTTGTAAAAAAAATCGAGTGTTACATAAGAATGAACTGTTAACATTTTGGTATGAATCCAAAATGTCTAATAAAATATTTAAAAAAACAGCCTGAAAAAACTATTTTCAGGATCGATTTCAAATTTCATGCAAGAATTAAGTGTGATAAAGAGATAAACTGTTAAAACTGTGGTACGAATTCAAGATGGCGAAACAAAATGGCGGTTAAATAAAATGTTTAAAAAATCAACGTGAAAAACCTTGTTATAGAGTTGACTTTGAATTTCCCAGAAAAACTAGATATGATATAGAAAAACACTTGCAAAATTTGGTATATGACGGAAAATATGCTGGTATAATAAAATTTAAAAAAAAGCAGTGTAAAAAACTAGTTATTCAATTTATTTTAAATTATACCAATAATCAAATGTCGCATAGATAGCAACTAGTAAAATATTGGTACGAATCCAATATGGTGGAACAAAATGGCGCCCAATAAAAATGTTTGAAGAAAAGACAGTATACACACAATACTAAATGACTATGTGCGGAACTAAATTGGGTCACACTTCACTATTCCTAATAAAAAAAAGATTCATTACGAGAGAACTTCCGGGTAAAGGAAATTCACCGATTTTTTTTTTATCAAAATCCGTTGGTTTTACTAAGGCGATGCGATTATGATGTTTTAGAAAACTCTACAGGCAGTATACGAAAAGAATACATTTTTGCAAAAAGTCCAAAATAATACAACTCTAATTTGGTCAGAGACAAAAATTAAATTATATAAAAACAACGAACTCAAAAACGTGAATTCAGTGTACATGAATATCACTGTAGTTTCATCTTCATGTCCGAAATTACATTAACACAAATAGATACAAATAGAATATTAAAGTTTTTAATAATTAAGTTTTATAGTATTATAATGCTGTGGACAAAGATGGATTTTCATCTTTTTTTTTATAAGGATTCAGCATTTTGCGACATTTAGCTAAGAAACTCTTCATGACTATTTAGAAAATGAAACTTTAATTCCCATCTGTTGGAGAGTGACCTTCTTGTGATCATAAAATCACTGTGTATATGCGATTTGGTATCAACGCGAAACTTACTTAAGATTAATCTCAGACACAAAACCGCAAGCAAGAAGTTTTTGCAGAAAGCGCTCTGCGGTTTCGCTTCAAATGTGGTCAGTGGCTGCAGAAGGTCTGGCAAGGACTCAGTTTTAGCGACTGGATAGTTTTACTTTAGTCCAGTTAGAATAGGTGATTGGAAAGAAATTTCATTTTAGCAATATTGGCATAGTTTTTCTGATAAATTTTTACCGCTCATCATCAAACTTAATATTTTAAAGAAAGTTTGCTATACAATTTCTATTTTACTAATATTTAGTCAAAAATACAGAAATATACTGCTCCTGTGTAAATTCTTGTTAGCAACATGTCATATTACAACTAACAGAGATAATTTTGTCAATATTTGTGGTTGTCATTCAGCTTTATATAGCTCGCATCTTTAATATCCTATACAGAGTGAAAATAAAATATTTACAATGTGTAACACGTTAAAGTAGCACGCAGTTTTATATAAACAGGTGTCAAACAAATTTTACTTCCTTCGATAGGAATCTTCTTTATGTAGCAATAGGGAAATTGTGACGCAATTTTTTTTCGGCACCATTTTTGTGTAAAATTTAAATTTAATTGAATAAGAAACCTTTTCAATGTTGATTTTTTTTAACAACTTTATTTGTCCGCCATTTTATTCCGTCATCATGAATTCCAACCATATTTTTTCCAGATTGTCTCTATATATCAGTTATATCATTATCCTAGTTAACACTTGATTTCTGTGAAAATTTTGAGGTAAATTGGATAATTTGTTTAAAGTAATAACTTTATTAACAATTCGTATCAGATTTTTACCAAAATGTTGCCAAATTACCCCCTATAACCCTTAACTTTAGACCAATTTGAAGTCAATTAAGTAAGTAGTTTTTTAGCTATGCCCCGAAGAGGCATACAGACAGACCGACGTAATTCAGAGAACATGCTTTTTGGTATATAGGGACCTAACACGTGAAAATATATAAAAAGTTTTAGATACTCTTATTAACTATTCAGGCAATAAGTAACATATTATAATGTCTTAAAATATACATATTTCATATATATATATATATATATATATATATATATATATATATATATATATATATATATATATATATATTACCTTGTTAAACACGCAGCAATTGTATTTTCTGTAATACAGCTAAACCATTTCACCAATCATAAAATTCCGATTTAAGTCCAAGAGCTATCAAACATCGTTTTTGCCAAAATTCAAGAGCCTTCTGTAAACGTGCTGAAAATTAAAATATTCATTATTATTCACTTCATCTTCATTAAGTTACATGTTTTTATAATAATTCGTCTTAAGAAGTTGCTGGACTAAATTTAAATCCACGCTTCTTGTGCGTTATACACACAGCATAAAATTTAGAATGAGATTTGATTTAGTGACCGGATAATATTTTCAGCTATATACGACGTATGGCGTTTGACCTTGGACAATTAATGTTTTTAAAATAGATGAGGCATTTTTAAATAGGATTTAGACAATCAGACAAAATAATAGATCGGGCAACCAATAGGCAGACGAAAATAAAAGCCTAACATAGTACAAAAGCCTTGACGGGTGAAGTCAATTAAGCAATCATTCAACATTGGAAAAAATTACCTTTTAGCAAGCAGAAGATGTACCAGCACCTGACAGCAAAATAACAAAAGAAGTTCTAAACCTTGTGCAAAAAATAAGAGCCCATGCCACTGCAACACACTTTCATCAATTTATCATCTATTTCAGTAACAAAAGCAGAGGAATCGGTTCTCTCTAATGGACTTAACATCGCAATTGCTCTAAGGACCATCCGAAAACTACCCCAAGAGCATGCATTTTAGTTCGATATAAAACCGTAAAAATACTTCCCAGTTCTAAACTACCATAATCTAATTTGTCAGCCGCAAAAAGAACAGCTATAAACAGTCTCAACGACAAAGAACATGTTAAATTCCTACCTGCAGATAAAAAAAATTTAACGGTGGTCATGGACAAGATTAACTACATAGAGAAATTAGAGACACAGAGGCATTACTTCAGTAGGACAATACAAACAAACTCAACCAAAAAATTAAATGGAAAATCTGTAGCCTTGCCAGTGCCTCAAATTTACCAACCCTAGAGAAAAAAAATTGAAGCCCGGATGTTCGAAAATTTCTCAGTTTTACGGACTTCCAAAAATACATAAAGCCATATCGTCCGTGCAATAGGTCCTCCATTCTATGAAATAGGTACATATTACTTAAATTAAGATTTTACATTAGCTCCCGAGGCTATTTTAGTCAGTTTTGATGTTGAAGCTCTGTATACAAATGTGCCTATTGCCGAACCAATTTCTGTAATTTCTGACATATTTCAACACAACTTAATCCGATCTTAATTGATAATAGAATGGTTAATGTTCACATATTTTATTTTTAAAACATCAAACCTCAGGCGCCTTTATGGAATCTGTATCCCCTGTGGTAGAGACATTTTTATGGAGGCTTTCCAAAAAACTGCTTTAACTTCGGCTTCTCTATAACCTAAATATTGATTTAGGAATGTTAATGACACCTTTGTAATATTGCGACATGGAGAAGAAAATTTAACTATATTTTTAATTGACAAAATATTGGGCAATCTTAAGGTCACCAGAAGATATAATTTCTTTACAAGCAAAATCAGTTTATAAAATAGGTAGGTGAAGCTGGACTGTCTGTGTCTATTAGGCTTAAGGAACATGAAATGTATAAGTACAAGACAAATTTTTCAATCCGTTGTCGCTAAATAACAGCATTTTACAGGACACGTAATAAATGTATAAACTACCAGTATTTCTTGCATCAGTCTCGGGTTATAATAAACGTAAAATTGGAGAATTCATAAAATTAGCAAGCACTTTAAAGATTTCAGTAGAAACGCGAGTCACATGTTGTAGTTTTGATTTTGTGTTTACTGAAGATCACTAAAAATGCCTCGTGCAATCACAGGCGAAATGTTGGAAAGTAATTCCAATTTGACGGGAAAATAAAAACCTGTAAAATTCTGTTAAGTACGAAGATAATAAAAAAGAATTTGAAAACTTCCGTTTGCATATATCTCCAAAACTAGTCAGATTGCTTAAAATTTTTCATGATATACTGAATGATTACTTTGAGTACTTAAATAACACGGAAAATGAAAAATTTTGGATAATAATATAAAAAATGGAGCCTTCTAAAAAAAATATCTCGCCATATAAATTTTTTATTTTATTTTATTGCTGTCTCTTTTTGTAGTGTATGCTTCGAAAAGACTCACGTCTAGACTAACTCTAGTGTATTTTACTTACAGATTAATAATTTTGAACGTAATATATTGTTAACTAAAAAAAATGGTTCCTGTTTTATCTAGTATTTATAAATTTAAAGTAGGTAAAGGAGACTTGTTAAGATCTATTTGGTCGTTAAGTAATAAATTTGGGTCTTTTAGGCGGTTTATTTCTAAACTTTCCAATCAATTTAATTTACGGCCTTTATTCTCTTCATGAAAGATTTTAAAATCGTCGTTAAACACATGATCCTCCCTGATAATATGGCTTGCTTACGTTAAGTCATATTTATTGTGAATAAAACTGCGTTTCTGTTCCATAATTCCCTTTTTAAAAGTTCTACCCCTCTGGCCTATGTATATTTTTGGGCATGAAATAGGGCGGTAATCAATCTATAGATCATACTGTGAAACGCTGCTAATTTATGTTCTATGTGATGTGAAGACTTGTAATAAATAATAATATCAGTATGTGATGGTTTATGGTAAATTTGATATGAATGTTTATGCAATTATCTCTTGTTTGTTAAATCTACGAAGTTATCTTCAACCTCTAACGTGAACAGTTGCAAAATACACTCCGTTCCAAAAAAAGTGATGCACTTGAGTCTTATATCTTCTAAACCAGTGGATCGATTTTGAATATTTTTTTTTGGGTAGGTAGGTAATACCTTTGTCTTTCAGCAAAAATGAAACAAATGAAAAATTTCTCAAAGATTCTTGGATAATAATGTAAAAACTAGAACTATGCTTTTTGCTATTTTTTGACTTGCCCTGTGTATTAGTTGAGGATTCGTATAGAAACTGTTTACACCTTATATAAAAGATCCTTTTTTTTGAGCATTTTGTCTTTTATTCATCTCCAAAACTGACCGAATTACAGCTTTTTGGCTGAAACCGTACCAAGCTGCATTGTTGTTAATGAAAAAAACTTAGACTGTTTCAAACTTAAAATAACAATAACTGAACAAGAATTTGAAAAATGTACTTAGTCCGAATATTGGCTTCTCTATAGCAACTCTGAGAGCTTCTTAACTTATGGTATACTCGAAATTAGGTTTAGACGTGAAGGGGTGCTTGGTGTTTTTTCCGTTAGATAGTCAATGACAGCCCAAATTTATATCAATGACATTTTAGAGCAGTACGTGTTACCTCTTTCTGCTTTAGTTGGTAACATTTTTATTCTGATGCAGGATAATGCCCGACCGCATACTGCAGCAATAGTGTAGAACTTCGTAGAAACTGCGGGTATCGCCACATTACAGTGGTCTGCGAAAAGCCCCGACATTAATAGAATTGAACATTTATGGGATGAATTAGAAACAAGGGTGGGTTTACGCGAAAGCCCTCTTGAAAGCCTAGCAGAATTGGCAGATGCGTTATCAGAAGAATGGGACCGTATACCAATGGAAAGAATAAGAAACCTAATTTCAAGTATGCCACGCAGATTAGAGGCCCTCTGAGTTGCTAGAGGAGGCAATACTCGGTACTAGGCACATTCTTCAACTTTTTTATCCAGTTACTGTTATTTTGCGTCAATAAAAAAGTTTTATAAAATTCATATAACTTTTATTTTATTAGAATATCACTTCTGAAAATTCAAGTAGGTACCTTGGCAAAATGCAAAACAGCTGTAATTCTGACATTTTCAAAACAAATTAATGAACAGAATAACAAATTTGTCTTAGAAGGAGGGTCTTTCATCTAGAGTGTAAGAATTTTCTATACAAACGCACGAATAATACACAGGATGAGTCAAAAAACAGGAAAAAATGTTTAGATTTTTCCATTAACATTCATGTAGCTTGGCAAAGTTTCAGCATAAAACCTGTAATTCGATCAATTTTCCAGATAAGTCGATGAATAAAAAACCAAAATGCTCACAAAAAAAAGGTCTTTGATATAGGGTCTAAAAAGATTATATGAATCCTTCGGAACTTGGGATTTCATAATTTTTACTTTAAACTGATCCAAATTTGTTAGTAAACTACTTGATTGGTCGATAGTGCTTTTAATTTGCTTTTAAAATGACTCTGTGGGGTCTTTCTGTAATATTTGGAAACTTCCAGAACTTATGAATTCTAGTGTTTTTGTTATGTATAAGTGTTCATTCTCTAGTGAAAATGATATTAGTTTTTGTTTAATTCTGTAATTCTTAACGACTGTACGTTCATTATTAAAAGTTATCGCGGAATTCAAAAATTCTGTTCTAATTATATCCGTACACTGGTGTTTCGTAGACTTATTAAGAGCAAGATCTATTAATGCTTGTTCGGTTTCTACATCTAATGATTCAGACTGTATGCAAAATTTTTCTGGCAAAATCATTGTGTCGCACTTTTGAGACTACTGGGGTTTGACATCTTCCTAGATAAATGAAAAATATCTCATTTCCAAATTTTAAAAATGGGTCAAAAATACTGAGTCCGGTATCAAAGGTGTTACTTCTGCATTAACATTGGTGACGTCATTGAAAATATAGTAGTATAATCAAAGTTCGTTTACTTTTTGGTATGAGTTGCGTAGCTCCATCTCTAGAGCGTTTTCCTTGCACTGCGTAGGTGTTTGTTTTCCATATCCGTCGGGCGATGTTGTTTTTCAGTTTTTTTTCAACAAAACTTATATTTTGTGTATAATGAGAGTTGACAAAATGGGTTAAAAATACTGAGACCGGTACCAAAGGTGTTATTTCTGCATTTTTATTATAGTAACATTGGTGACGTCATTGAAAATATCGAAATGTAAACAAAGTTCGTTTACTTTTTGGCATGAGTTGCGTTTACCTTGCACTGCGTAGGTGTTTGTTTTCCATATTCGTCAGGCGATGTTTTTTTTTTTATTTTTTTTTAACAAAACTTATATTTTGTTTATAATCGTGTTTTAAATATCGGACTTTATTTTTCATTAGCCTAATTGGGCCTTTTTTGAGTTGATATAAGAAAGTGTATCTAATATAATATAATACGTCCCAAAAAATATCTAAACCTCATCGTGGCTCTTATCATAACTCTAATCTTCTGAAATGTTTTGCTCTAAATATTCCTGGTTTTTTATATATTGAAAAAGTATTTAAAGAATCTGCATCGTAATCAGCTGCGAGTAAGGCTAGTTTTATTTGGTGGTAGCAATGACAATCGTTACCAGTGCAAACTGAAATTTATTTTTTAAACTTTGCGCAAAAGATAAAGCACATATTAGAAGTATTACTGTGAGTCTGAGAATATAAACCTATAGAACTTACATTAAATATATTAGGCACTAATTTGAATATTTTATACAAATAAATACATTTTTGTAATATAAAGGTTGTTCCAGAATGATTTGTGGTGTATTCAGCCCATTAAAATAAGTATTTTTTGTCTTCAAATAAACCTTTCTCAAGTTTATCCCCTATAAATTACAAAAATAAATCGAATTGTATTCATTATTTGTTAACGATAAGTCATTATTAAACTAGGTTTTTAAGGTTTTCGGATGCTCTGTTTAAATCTAAAGCAGAAAATGAACAAAAAAAAAGAGTGCAGTTTTCCAAGTGGTAGCTCTGTTCTAATGGCCATTAGCAAAAAATATTTTTGTCGCACTTATACGTATTGTGGTTTTGTTATGTCCTAATTCATTTTCCCAGTTTTCACAGCTAGAAGTACTTAGAGGTCAGCATCCAACGCTAAAACTGCTTTCTTATTTTTGAGTTAAATAGCGCATATATAAAAACATATGCCTGAAAAAATTTAATTCTTATTTATTATGAAAGAATAATTTTTTTTCAAAATTTAAAAAAAAGTTTATAACTTAGGAGTGCAGTGTTTACCATTAGCATTGGAATATAAAACTCAACATAACATTTTTTTGAATTGAACTGGTTAGAAAAAAAACGGCATTATAACTGTTTTTTTTTGCCTAAAGTTAAACTTGAGGCTTGTATATAAAGTATATAAAGCTATAAATAGAAACACAAATGATACAATTATGTATAAATGGTAGTAAGTTAAGTAACTAAATTACAGCCAAATTTATTAAATTTTTAAATTTATTTTGCCACTAAATTTGCCCTTAGGAATATATCCTGACCAGAAGCTTGGACTAGCAAGGGGTGAATTCCGATCCGAAATCAAGAACTAATGAGATGCCTGCCCGCCATCGCCTTTGGAGAGGTTTCGGGTCCATCGCTAACTAACTGTCTGAGAGCCGACCGCGCTCTAACTTTCTGTAGTTCTACTTGGGCCTCTCTAAAATTTAAGATACAATTACTGGGTTTCACGAATATTCCGGACGGCGTTAAGTTTCTGTATATAAAGCAGATGGCTACGCTGTGGTAGAATTGTTAGCACTCTAGTAAGATGGATATTCAAAGCTTAACGATACGAAGCAGTTTCTAGTATTAAATATATCTATTGTAAATTTTTTGAATAAAAATCTTACAAAAAAAAACAAAGTTCTTTAAATAAGAAAATTGCATATTCGGCACTTACAATTACAAAATTTGTTTCTTCTCTATCGGTCTGAATACTGGTAAAAGTTAATAACATTTCAGTATATGTTTGCTTGTATTAGGAGAACTTTTGGTATTCAGTTTTCTTTACTGAGCTGTGGCATCTCTTTTACCTAAAATTCTCATAACGATTTATTTCTTATTTTAAAAAGAACTTTCTATACTGTCCCTTGAGCACTGCTATATCAATTTTTGAATCAGGCAAAAATATTGCTGAGCACCGTCGAAAACACTAAAGTGTGGGACACGAAAGAAAACCGGGCGGTCCTTAAAATAAAGGTTCATAGTCTTAAGCAAGCGAAAAAGTAAAGTTTGTGTATGCAAAAAAATTTTATGTTATTTTATTTGTTGTAATAGTTTGCCGCTTTACCTATAAAGTGCGCCAGCTAAGCGGTACGGAACATTAATCGAGGATTTAATAATTTCGCACTGGTCCACTTGTAATTGGGAGGTGCCTAGAGTCTCCATGCACTTGCTGCTCGAAGGTTCTAGCCATTTCCAGTGGCGCCTATACATTTCGAGCATTTCTTTTCATTTCTATATAAATGCATTACGTTGAATTTGAATTATTATTTCGAAGTAACGATGGCGAGCAAAAGAGGAAAAACAATTCGAAGCGGTGCACGTAAAGTTATTGCGAGCGTTATAGAGGCCTATACTAGAGAAGCTGAAAACAATAGTTTGACTATTCCAATTCAAATTCGAACAGAACGCGCTGCATTTTACACTGGTGTTTCGGAAAGTAGTGTAAGAAAAATTCAAAGAGAACATAATGATAGCTCATGTTCTACTTCACTTTTAAAATCTCCTGGTAAAAAAATACCCCGATTATCATACAAAGATGAAATTGACGATGGCGATTTTCAAGTCATTCTACGGACAATAGAGGATTTTTATATAAACTTGAAGATGGTTCCAACCTGCAAACCCCTACTTCGTGCTATAAAGAACAAAATAGATTTTCCGTACGGGTATAAAACCTTAAATCGGCTTTTACGATCAAATGGTTTTGTTTGGCGCGAGTGCCAAAATAAACGAAAATTGCTCATTTAGAGACCAAATATTTTTCACTGGCGGGTGAAATATCTATCAACTCAAAGGCAATATAGGCAAGAAGGACGCAATATTGTGTATCTAGACGAAACCTGGGTAGATAATGATATGATAGTGAACAAATGCTGGTAAAGTGAAAGTGTTACAGGTGTTGTTCAGGGAATGCACTCTAGTCGCTTTATTATAGTTCATGCTGGTTCAGAAACAGAATTTGTTCCAGGTGCTGCTTTAGTTTTTCGCTCGGGACTAACAACTGGAGACTATGATGGACAGATGAATAGAGATAATTTTGAAAAATAATTGCTCGAGAAGCTTCTACCTAACATTCCTCCCAAATCAGTCGTGATAATGGATAATGCGTCTTATCATTCTCACGTAGAAGATAAAGTGCCAACTAAATACTCTACCAAAGCTCATATGATATCGTGGCTCAAATCGAACAATCTTGTATGTGATCTAACATGGAGAAAATATCAATTATATGAAGCAATATCAGCCAACAAGCCTAGAGAAAAAAAGTATAAAATTGACGGTCTTTTACGTAACCTCGGTCATACCCCTTTAAGGCTGCCTCCATACATGTGCGACCTCAACCCTATTGAACTTGCATGGGCAGGAGTAAAAAAATATATTCGAGAGCTTAACACCGGTGAACTTTCAATTAAAGATTTAGATAAAATCACATTAGAAGCGATTGACTCAATATCGGCTGAAAATTGGAAATCGTATGTTAAACATGTTCGTTCTATTGAAGATAAATATAGGGAAGTAGATGGCAAAATTGAAATGGTTATTGATGATTTAGTTATCACACTGGGATCTTCAAGTAGTGACCACGAAACCTCATCATTTTTAGAGGAAGACGAAGAAGGAATCGAACCATTAGAATCACAGCCGTCAACCTCAAAAATGGCTTAGTTTTTTTACATATATCTTGTAAAATTGTTCATAAAGTGCTGTCAATAAACTGCTTCAAAATAATTAATTTTTTGTTCAATACCGGGTGTCAAAAAATATCTAATATTGCAATTAATATTTGAAAAACTACAGAACTCATATTTTTCCAAAATTAACACATCAATGTAGTTATAGTAGGGGAGCCAGCACTGATTCCAGTGAACAAGATTTATTAAAATTTTAACTTATGCAGTTCGACTTTAGGCTATTCGTGTATGCCAAAAGTGATCGTTTGTCTCGGTCTGTTGCTTTGTACAGGGGGCGTCATTGTGAAGTACTATACAGGGCGTTTCCCAATTGCGTGCTAATGTTAAAGAGGGGGGGGGTGATTCCTGGACCTTTTTAAGAAAAAAATTTTAATATGAACATAAAAGTCTTAACTTTGGAGATACAGGGTTTTAAAAAAACATTTTTTTAAACTGATTCTATTGTAGATAAATAACTGTGTGAAATTTGATACACGTCTTTTGTGTATAAAAGAGTTCTATTAACAACCAATTTTTGAAATTTCTACCAGTGGCGTGCATATGTAATTAACCTGGGTAAATCCGTATGCTCCTTAATGCATAGAAGACATATATCAAATTTCATGCAGTTATCTACAATAGCATCAGAATTGGGATTAAAAAAAAGGTTTCTTTTTAAACTTTACCATCCTGTATCTCAAAAGTTAAGTGTATAGTACTTCACAATGACGGCCCCTGTATAAAGGAATATGACAAACGGAGACAGACGGCCACTTTTGGCATACCCGAGTAGCCCAAAGTCGAACTGCATAAATTAAAATTTTGATAAACCTTGTTCACTGGATCTGATGCTGGCTGCCCTTGTAAAATCTGGACTTGTAAATCGTGTATCATTATACTGGGTGGTCCAATAATAGTGGACGTAGGCAGTAGCCCGGGAACCGTAAGTGACAGAACTCAAAAAAAATATATTTATAGGTAAATCGACCAAGAGGAATCAAAATTAAATCATTTTAAAATTCGAAAGTTCGCCGTTTTTGCAACAGAAAAGACATAAAGAAGTGCGCTACATGAAAGAAAACAGAGAAATATAGATAAAGGTTCATTATGCATAGTTACATTTTTTTAATTATCTGAAGTGCGTATAGTCAAAAAGGAGTGCGATATTATTTAAAGAACGACGTGTCCCGCACTTTACTGTACTCTTTTGTAAAAGGAAAATCCAAAAACTAGACATTTTTGAGATATTGATCCCATTGGTTTAACCCAAAACTGGAAGTATACAACACTGTAAGTCAAAAAGAAACATTTGTGGTCGGCTTGGAATTGACAAAACCTAGCGTACTTATGAAATATTTCTAAAAATTTGATTCTAACGATGGTACCATCGATTAAGGTAAAGTATTTTGGAATATTCGTCTTTATGTTGGGGATGGTTATTTTGAATTCTTTAAAGTCTCTTTATATGTCATTTGGTTTCTGTGACATGCTTCAGAAATGACCACAAGTACAGCCAGTGGTATTTATTCTACGCTTCTTTAATGAAAAGTGTCATTTTTATAAAAAAAAACTTGAGACTTTTTAAGACAGTAATAGTTTAATACTGATTTCAAAACTTAAATAATAAATATTTTAAATCCAGAAATTTTACGCTTTTCTAATATCTATATAACTTTTTAATTTTTTTGTAAAATTTGCAAATGTTTTCTTTCTGTTTTACTGTACAGGGTCATATTTCAATACAAAAGTTTTATGGATTTCAGAGAACTTCCTAAAAAAATAACTCTGAATATACAGGGTGAGTCAGAAACTAGTAGCGTAACAAATTTTTGTTTTTTTAAATGAAATGCTCTGCATACTTTCTAGATTCTTCTTATTATTCCCTTTTCAAAAATGTGTCATATGTCTATACTTGGATCGGTAATTTTTGAGATATTCAAATTTAAAATTCTCCCTTGTCTTGGTTAATTTATGTAAAAACGTGTCTAAGGTGTCTTGCTGGTACTGATATTGTAAGATTTTTTCTCATCTTTTATCTTGTCTGTGTTAGTTTTGCCCAACAAAATGGGCTGTTCCATTAAAGGCAAATTAAATATACTACGCTTATATTATGTCAATAATAGAAACCCTACCCACAGTCTAAACAAGTATCATAGGCAATTTATCGGTACAACCGTCCCAACACGAAGCTCAATAAGATATATAGTAAACAATTTTGCAGTTTAAGTTTAAATAGATGAAGAAGAACTACAAATCCAGACAAAAGCTTTGACTAAGCGTGATGCTATTCTTTACAGGTAAATGATTGTTGATAATTTTCTATACTTAGGACTATATCTGGTTCACTTTATTGCAGAAAACCCTGATCAATCAATTACTGTTTAGCAATTTATTATTTTCAAAAATGATTTGTCAAAATTCAGTAAACTCTTCATCGTTATAATTATCACCCATATACATTTCTACCCGTTCATGGTCTAACTGAAGAATATAAACGATAAAGATTAATGTTTTGTCAAGAAATTTTAAGAAGATGTTTGTTAAAACAATCAATTTCTGAATCGGAACTATGATCTGTGGATTGGACGAAATGGAAATATAAGATGACCAGCAAACAGTCGAGACTTGACGCTGCTTGCCGTATTTCTATGTGCTTATCTAAAAAACAAAATTTACTACAATAGATCCGAAAATATAGCTGTATTGGAACAGAGAATTAGGAAATAAACTGCAAGATTAAATGAAAATCACTCTGATGTTATTTTTAACTGCATTAATCGCAAATTGTTACAGAATATTGAGAGGTACTTGGTCAACCAAGGAGGAATAACTAGAATTTATGGTTTTTAATTTTATTTGTCATTTATTCTTTCATTAGCTAGTCACTTGCGGGTAACCGAATGCATGAATATAAACGGCATCTGATATTTCAGAATACGTTAGGCAATTTTAATACACCCTCCCCACATTTTAAAAACTTGGTGATAAATTTTGGTTTTCACCCAAAGGAAAATCTAAAACCCTTACAAGAAACGATATAGAACGATTTGTGAATGCGATTCCAGATGATACCTTATGAGAAAAACTCTCGCAATAATGTAAAATATTTGACACTAGGTGACATTAAAGGTAAGGAATGTCTGATGCATATTACAATTCCTAATTCCTTTATAGTAAACGCGAAACGTAATAAAAAAATAGGCATTCATGCGACCAAAAGTATGCCACATAGAAGATTTTATTTTATTACAAGAACGGAAGATTTTCTATTCAAGATGCCCACGGACATTGTTTTAGGCGGTCTTCAGCTGCTCACGAATCTTAAGCGCCATGGCGGATGGAAGCTGCTGAAAGTTATGTGGATGAGGCTCTACAAAACAAAAAACAAAATGCACATTTGATCTCTTGTTGAAAATACACAAGGCACCAATAATTCTGAAATGTGAAGAAACCTCTTGCATACCAGTTAAAAGCTAATTCACTTCTGCGATAAGTTTAACGGATGCAAGTAACTGTTACTTTACCATTAATATTGTTATTAACAAATAAAAATAATACAAGTTTGAATTTTGAATTTGTTTTTCACTTTAATGCCTATACACGCGTGTGCAAAAGTATCACTTTCCGCACTAGCTCTTTCGCGATTTTTTTTGAAAGTGTTGTTTGAAATAATACAAGAAACTATTACCCCAAACAACAGACTTTTAAGACTGTTATGCGCCTACTTTTACTCTTAATTTTTATCCGATTTTAAAAAAGGAGAAAGTGTCTGCCGGTGTTATGCATAACAGGTGACACATTATCTACATTGTTAAAATATGTTATTTAAAATAACTATTTTCTTATGTAAAAGTTAGTAGAAAAAATGCTATATATAACACGTTACGTCTCAACCTTCAATTATTTTATTAAACTATAAACTTTGAATGACTAATTAATCAGCAGATTCATATAATAAAATTTCTTAGCTAGTCACTTGCGGGTAACCGAATGCATGAATATAAACGGCATCTGATATTTCAGAATACGTTAGGCCACACACCATTAATAGCATGACCATAAAATCTACTAATTAATACAAACTGGTAGTTTTATTAAACTATGGCGTCGTATAGCGCCTTTGAGGGGAGAAGGTGTTAAGATAACATGGTGTGAGCTTGTCGAATCGCCATTGGCGTAAAAGCGGGGGCGCACTGATAAATGAGCCCGATACCGAATTGTTAACAGGGTGTTTGTAAATGGAAACGCTTATATCGCTGCACTTATCAATATGGAGAATGACAAAGCGTTTAATGTAAACTTTCTGGTTTGGTAGACTAGCGTTTTATCACGCTTCCTCGGTTGAGCGAAAACGGGCTCGAAAATTATTATGGCGACGCGACACGTTTGCCAAGTTGAATTTTAGATTAAGATTAATCTAAATTAATATAAATTTCGTAATTTTTCCATTCTTCTGCAATTTGACACGATATTATACACATTTTATTAGTGTGCATTTATTAATACGAAAATAAAAGTTATTTTAATTACCTAATAAGCACAGAATTTATTATTAACACATTTCCAAGGAATTTTAAATACTTGCACAGAGATTCGTGAATTTCCCATAGAGTTTTTTTTGTGTAAAACCCAGTGCCTTCAGACTTATTTTTAAAAATATAGACTTCGGTTTTTTAATGAAACGTCTTGTATCTTTCTTTTTGTTTTAACTATAAAGTTTATAGGTTTTTCAAAAACATATATTTTTAGTTTAATACGTATTTTAAATAATAAACCTTTGCCGCTTTATATTATAATCTAATGAATACAGGATGCTATAAATGCAAGGTTGCATTGGGATCTCAAAAACGGTAAGAGAGGCAAGGTTGGTTAATTTAAAATCTAATTAATATACCGTCAAAAAATTTTCAAAATTCCGAATGCCTCGAGAGCTAGTGAAAAAAGTGGACTTTTTCTTGATTTGAAAAAATAACTTAAAATTATTTTTTCATTTCCATTGCAACTTTTGCTTCCTCTAAAACTGTAATCTCAAATTTTAATTTTTTCATCTGCTGGCGACAATCATCAAGATGTTTTTTAAATACATACCTGTATTATTTTAATGCAGTTTTGAAAACTCCAATGCCCATTGCATCCTACTACTACACTCAGTTCCAAAAAAAGTGACTCACTTGATTTTTGACCAAAGTTTAATGTCTTATATCTTCTAAACCAGTGGATCGATTTTGAACAATTTTTTTTTCGTTGGTAGATAATAACTTTGTCTTTCAACAAAAATGAAACAAATGAAAAATTTCTCGAAGATTCTTGGATAATAATGTAAAAACTAGAACTATGCTTTTTTGCTATTTTTTGACTTGCCCTGTGTTATTTGAGGATTCGTATAGAAAGTATTTACACCCTGTATGAAAGACCGTTTTTTGTGAGTATTTTGTTTTTTATATTCACCGACTTATCTTTAAAATTGACCGACTTACAGCTTTTTTACTGAAACCTTACCAAGCTGCATAGTTGTTAATGGAAAAACTTAGACAATGTTTTGTTTTAACTTAAAATAACAATAACTGGACAAGAGTTTGAAAAATGTGCTTAGTACCGAATATTGGCTTCTCTATAGCAACTCTGAGAGCTTCTTATCTTGTAGCATACTGGAAATTAAATTTCTTAGTTTTTGAGACTGCGGAATCGAGCGAGCACGGCTGTGAAAGTTCAAAAAGATCTTCGTCAAATTGGAGATGTTATAGTGAGTAAGCAGACGATTTGTAGACGTCTAGCTCAAATGAACGTAAAAGCTAAGAGGAATGCAAAAGGTCCTAAATTGCTACCTCAACATCGTGCTGCTCGGAAATACTTCATACAAAATTATGGAGAATTGACTAATCGTGAATGGTCAAATGTCCTGGTTACTGATGAAACAAGGTTTTGCCTTAATATGATGGATGGGAGAAACAGAGTACGGAGAAGAACTGGTGAAAGATTCAATTAATCTTGGATAAGAGAATGCGATAATTTTAATGCTTCAGTTATAGTATGGGGTGGAGTTTTCATGAATATACGTACACCGTTCATTTCTTTCCCATTAGACAGTCAATGACAGCCCAAATTTACATCAAAGACATTTCGAGAGCTGTATGTGCTACCTCTTGTTGAGTTAGTTTGTAACAACTAACTCATCAATAGTGCAGAACTGCATACAAACTGAGGGTATCGCCACATTATATTGGCATGCGAGAAGCCCTGATATGAAAGCAATAGAACATTTGTGAGATAAATTAGGAAGAAAGGTGCGTTCACGCGAAAGGCCTCTTGAAATCCTAGCAGAATTCGCAGTTTAGTTATCAGAAGAATGGGGCCGTATAGCAATGGAAAGAATAAGAAACCTAATTTTTTTAAGTTATGTCACGCAGATTAGAGGCTCTCAGAGTTGCTAGATGAGGCAATGCTCGGAACTAAGCCATTCTTCAAGTTTTTTTTTATCCAGTTATTATTATTTTGCGTTAATAAAAAAGTTTGTTTTATAAAATATATATCATTTTTATTTTATTAGAATATCACTTCTGAAAAATCAAGTAGGTACCTTGGCAAAATGCAAGGTTACAATAAAAAAGGTGTAATTCAGACGTTTTCAACGCAAATTAATGAACAGAATAACAGATTTGTCTTAAAAGAAAAGTCTTTCATGCAAAAGCAAGTGTGTAAGAATTTTCTATACAAATGCTCGAATAATACACAGGATGTGTCGAAACACAGGGAAAAAAGCAATGTTTAAGGTTTTTCATTAACCTTCATGTAGCTTGGCAAGGTTTCAGCAAAAAAGCTGTAATTTTAGAGATAAGTCAGTGAATAAAAAAGGAAATTGCTCACAAAAAAAGGGTCTTTCATATAGGGTGTAAAAAGTTTCTTTACGAATCCTTAACTAATACACAGGGCAAGGCAAAAAATACCAAAAAATTATGGTTCGAGCTTTTTCAATATTATCCAAGAATCTTTGAGAACATTTTCATTAGTTTCATTTCTGCTGGAAGACAAAGATATTATCTACCTGTGAGAAAAAATTCTTCAAAATCGATCATTTGGTTTAAAAGATATAAGACATTCAACTTGGGCCAAAAATGAAGTGCGTCACTTTTTGTGGAACTGAGTGTATATTGGTTTAATCACATTACAATGTTTCTGAATCAACATCTTGAATGATTTCAAAGAGTTTTTTTTCTATTTATGGTTGTACTAATCCTATCTAAATTAATATAAATATTAAGAAAAGTTTATTGTATTTTATTTATGAGGCCTTTTAGAAAGTCGTAATACTTATCATATCATGCTAGATGCTATGGAAAGCAAGAGCTGAACATAGGAACATTTTTTAATTTTATGTACTCAAGGAGAACATCACTTTATTAAAAACCTACCAAACCGCATGTGAACATTTTGAACGTAATAAAACAATTTCCATGTTTTCAATACATTTTGTTTTTTAACTTTTCTTAGTGGCTATTTAAATTAATTTGAAAATTAAAAATTAACAGCGAGATTTCTAGATCTGTCGCTGATACGGTACCAGCGAACATCGATATTTTAGCCAATTTTGTGAACTCTGCAGAATATTACTAGTAAAAAGATTGGTTTTTAAACCTTATTTTTTGAAAAACAACACACGTGAACCGGAAATCAAAGTTAAGGTGGCTTTTATTCAGAATGCATGTCAAGATCTCCTTGACTATATTTCCTTAAATGTTCCTTCTGTATTTAAAAAAAAATTCGGTGAAGATGCTGTCATTCAGCATATATCTCAAAAAATCCTTGAAAAGCTATTGTTAAACTTCTATCACATCTATAATGAATATTTTAAGCTACTATATTTCCTCATATTATTCTTATTAGTTTGCACAATAGTCCTCAAACTACGCGTGTTTAAAAATTCGCGTCTTTAAAATGTACCTACGTTCAGCTCTTGCTTTTCTCATTAGCATTCCGAATACCATCATTATAACTCTATAATGGGCACAAATAAAATACGATTATTAACTAGGAGTTTCCAAACTGCGTTTAAAAAAAACACGTTCGTGTTTAAAAAGTTGAGTTCATGATTGTCGCCTGTCTAGGAAACGTTAAAATTTAAATCTGATTTTGCTCTTTTATAGAGATCAAAAAGTTGTAAAATGTATTTTAAAGTATTATTTCAAATAAAGTCAGAAAAACATAAAAACTAAATCGCAATATTTTGTTTTTTTACGAATATCTTCGGAACTATATGAAATTTTGAAAATTTGTCGACGCCATACCAATGACCCTTTAATTGTGTAACTTTGCCACCATTTACCGATTTCGTATCTCTTACCGTTTTTGAGATCCCAATTCTCATACCTTGAATTGGTAACACCCTGTATAGTATTAATAGGCCGTGACTTAAAAAAAAAATGAATAAAATATTGCTAAATTTATATTTTTTCGATGCTTTTGTGTTTTTTGATGATAAATAAGTTGTCACTTTGCTTCATAAATGTTTTAATTTAATTTTTTATTACAAACCTTTTTTGTCTCCCTGTGTGTCCTGTCTATATATCTGTTTCACATCCTAAAAATCGATTCTGGCCACTTATACTTATCCGGTTAGCTTAAAAATCCAAACAATATGGGTATTTAAAAAAAATCTATAGGAATTATCGTCTTATAAATGCCTAAGTTCTCTACTGATTCCACTATGTTCGCGATGAGAATAAAATCAAAAATTATTTTTGTCAAGGCGCATAAACTCTACTAACTGGATACTTATACACTATTTTTTGTTAATTCACCAGTACTAAAGTCACAGAATCCCACATTAGTTTCTATCTAAGCCAAGAAGCGTATAAAATAGGTTTACAATTATTTGACTGCAAACCTATATGACCCAGTTTGCAGTGCTACTGCATCTCTTTCCGTGCGTCAACATAGTTCTGACCGTTGTCAGTTCAGTACGGCATTTTATTCACATGAAAACATAAAAATATCACAGTTTGTTTTGTCTAAGTTTGTTACATAATTACTTAATGACTCACTATCAAATATCATTTCAGAAATTTTAGTAGAAACCACAGATATTACGGTACACTTAGAATTTTTAACATTTCCAAATTTTGTCCCGTTCATTCTGTTATTTTTAGAAACCTAAAATGTAGGAATAAAATCGGGCTTTCATATTATATTTTTAAATCATTTTATATATTTCTTCATAAAATATTGGTGGAATCACTATAAGTAACAGCTATCAGGGACCAGTGGAAATACCAGGAAAAAGTTTTGATATACTTTAAAACAAAAAAAAATTAATACAAATTTTTAAACATTTTTTTCACTTAACCCATAAGCTTGAGATGCAACTTCTAAAAAATAATTGAACAAAAAAATGTTATTTAGTGTTTTAGGTTTGAGTCGTCGTCTAATACTTACAAAAATATAAAAAATTAACTAAAATGACAGTCGGGTAAAATTAAATTTTACCTATAAAAACTGAATTCCCAAAATTTGTAATTACTAATCCAAATTTTCATTATTTTTTTATGATATTTATATAGTGTCATTAAACGAATTGATTAAGGCTTTGATACTTTCAAATCAATTTTGTTCAATCGTGTTAACTAAATTTTCCCAAATGTTTCAATTGATGGGAACTCCCACAAAGGAAATAGAAATCCCTAGATGCACATTTCCGGAGGGTATAACATTTGCATCTCCCAAAATTTAATTTAAGAGAATTTAAGGAAATTATAGCCCTTATAGCCTGAGGAGTGACTTTAGATTATATATGGTCCCTTAGAAGAAGTGAAAAATATGATTTAAGTTTAGTTAAGTTACAC
This sequence comes from Kuschelorhynchus macadamiae, assembly GCA_030620095.1. NCBI lineage: Eukaryota > Metazoa > Arthropoda > Insecta > Coleoptera > Curculionidae > Kuschelorhynchus > Kuschelorhynchus macadamiae. Next base: position 375,912 of record JAUTXW010001082.1, read on the forward strand.
GTAAAAGGTAGTGTTGAGAAGCTTTTAGGTTTTTGATAATAAAATAAAAATGTCAGTAGCTATTTAAAATAGTGTTTGATTTAGTTTAAGAACTTCAACCAGGCTTCTGGCGTTGGTTTTCGAGCATTTTCTCCAACACTGAAATATTATTTAGACATAGACATGTCTAAACCAACTTAATTTGGTTTGAATATGAAGAAATTATTTTTTTGTCTTGATCGAAGCAATAGAAAATTGATGGTTTTGTAAAAATGTAAAATTGTAAAAAAATGTAATATTAGTACAAAAATTAAAAAAAAGTCTTTTACAACTTTAGATTATAGAGTCTGTGTACTTTTAGTTAACAAATGGAAAAACTTTTTATTATTGACTTTAGCAAAAAGGTTATTCCTCATAAAAAGTTTTGCTTATCAAAAACATAAATTTGGTTGCAAAAATTTCCCATATCATATAGAAGGTGTGCAAAATTTCGAATTAGAGTTTCGAATTAAAGTTGTTTTGTACGATGTATAGTTTTTGGGTAATTAATTTATTGGTCAATTAGTCGAAAATTTGAAATAACGCTTTAATTTTACATATTCACCATTACCTTTCCCAAAAAATTAAAAACGGTTTTGGACTTGAATTTGCAGGCTCTTTAATTAAGTTGTTTCAAAAACTTCAGTTTTTTTGGTTTAAAAACTTTTATTATTGTATTTTTTTCCTACCCTGTGTATCAAATCAAATATATTTCTGATCAATTTTACTTATAAAATAACCGAAACTTTTTTGTTAAAGTCAAAAATTTTTCTAATCATTAACTAAATTTATACAAACCTATATATCGTCTTTAGAAGAACAAATGAAAAATATTATATATGACCTTTCATTACTTAAAAATGAATTAAGCCGTAGCATACTCCCCAACCACGTGAGTTTATTTCTTATAGCTATTTTTGGTTTAAGAATTGCGGTTTATCTTCTACCAAGGGTTCTTGCTAGATCTAGTATTTTCCCAACTGATTTTTTACTTCTCTCATAAAAGGAAAGTATTGTAATCATAAAAAAATCACCCTCCGAGAGTTTTACAAATCTTTATATTTCAGGTTCCCTGGATGCCGAAAAACATGTTTTCTCAATTCCATCGACGTATCTGTCTGTCTAGTCGCAGCATAGCTAAAAAGCTAATTACACGATTGACTTTAAGTTTTAGGCAAAAATTCAGAGTCATATGGAAATGGCATCGTAATATTTTTGTAAAAATCTAATATGTCGGAACAAAATGGCGGCCTAACAAAATGTAAAAAAAAATAATACTTAAACTGCTTATCTAATTTATCCCAAATTTTCCGGGAATATTAGGTGTCATATGGGGATGAATTGGTACAGTTTTGCTACAAATTGGAGAAGGGGGAACAAAATGGCGGCCTAATGATATGTTTAAAATATCATTATTAAAAAAATTACTGATCCAGTTTTCAGAACTACCTATTCGATTAATTTCAGATTTTGCCCAAGAATTAGATGTAATATAGAAATTAATTGGTAACTGGAGAGAATTCAAGATATCTGAACAAAATAGAGACCAAATTAAATATAATCATAAGAAAATGACCCTCCAAGGTTTTTTCAGGTCTTCATGTTTCACGTTCCCTATATGTCACAAAACATGTTTTCTCAATATCGTCGGTCTGTCTGTCTGTGTGTCTCTTCGCCGCATAGCTAAAAAACTACTTACCCGATTGACTGACGAGTTTGGTCAAGAATTAAGGGTTTTAAGGGGAGGGAAATATTATCCAAAAACTCAGATGAAGTGTGATATAGGAATAAACTGGTAAAAGTTTGGTATGAAGCCAATATGGCTACCTAATTAAAAAAAATCAGCCTGAAAAAACTGGTTAATCGAGCTTGTCATGTTTTCTCAATTCAAAAGTGAGAAAGTAACGCTGGTGATAGATATGCTTACGAAGCAGCAGTTTCGATCGCTCCTGCCGTTACATTTACAATGGGTGGCAGTAAAAGAATTTGTTACTTGTGACTATAAAAGCTATATAAAAAAAATTTCAGGTTCAAACATTTTTATCATTTTAACATAACATTGTGTCCAAAAGGTATGCAACATATGGTACACTTTTTATTATTAATTTCTCAAGAAAATGTTATTCTTAATTAAATTGATGTTTGAAGAAAAAATGATTTTGATATTTGAATGTTTCGATATTTAGTTTACCTACGCAAAGAGATATTTAAGGTCAAACTCAGAAAGAAAATCCGATTTTTCACTTTAAATCTCCTTAATTATTTTAAATATGAGAGCATTTTACTTACAATTTAATTACAATTTTTTATGGCTTTTAAAACTGTCGTCACAAAAATTGATTTTTTTTGAAATAAGCTTTTTTGTATTTTTTGAGCACCCTGTATGTTTGACCTAAAGTTTAATACTCTCAAAACTGTATTTTCTTTGAGCACAACATTTTATCATTTACCATAACTTTACCACTTTAGTAACAATTTTTTTAACGCTTGACTAGGCCGCCATCTTGTTCCGGCATATTGAATTTGTACCAAGTTATTACCAGGTCATCCCCAAATGACCCTTAATTTTTGCCTAAAATTTGATGTAAAACCTGAGAGGGTGGTTTTTTTCACAATTACAAATGTTTTATTTGGCAGCCATTTCGTTCCACCATCTTGAATTAGTACCACAATTTTACTACTTCATGTCTATACCACAATTAGTAATAGCAGAGTTTAAAATCAGTCCATTAAGTAGTTTTTTCAGCGTGAATTTTTAAATATTTTAAAAAGCCGCCATTTTGTTCCACCATCTTGGATTTTTGTGCAAAATTTGTGTGTAAATAAATTGGATAAGCAGTTTTTTTTATATTAATATATTTTCGTTGACATTTCACTACGCCGCCATCTTGCTCCGCAATATTAGATTTTTACCAAATATCGGGTCATCCCCATAATGATCCTTAATGTCCGACCAAAATCGAAGTCAATCGGGGAAGTAGTTTTAGGCTGTCGCGACTGACAGACCGACAGACAAACAGACAAATTAGTGTCATCAACATATGTAACACCTGGAAATTTTTAAACGAATAAAATACATTTTATTTGGACGCCATTTTATTCCACCATCTTGAATTCGTACTACAATTTTACCCGTTGATATTTATATCACTTCATCTTGAATTCATACCAAAATTCGAGGTAAATTGAAAGAGTGGTTTTTTACTGATAATTTATTTTAACATTTGACTAGGCCGCTATTTTGTTTCGCCATTTTGGATTTTTACCATAATATTATCAGGTCATCCCCATATAACCCTTAATTTGACCAAGATTTTAATTCAATCAGATTACAGTTCTTTAGCTATGCCGCGAACAGACAAGATAGGCAGATAGATAAACAGACAGACAGACCGACTGAATTGAAAAAAACATGTTTTTTGGGATCTAGGGACCCTGATCTAAAAACATCTCGGAAGGTGTTTTTTTCACGATTACATTACATCACTTTATGAGAGCAGTAAAAATATATCCATTTTTAAGCAGATTTGTCAATAAAAAATGAGGCGAGCTTCCGAGCTATATTGATTGACTCCACTATAAATAATTATCAGGAAAGAATCAGTTACAGAGTATTACTTATTTAATTAAGTTAACAAAAATACAATTAAAAGACTACTCGTAATTTTAGGATACAAGCAAGGTGAAAATTAAAAATATCCGCATTTAAAATTCAATTTAAAACGTGTGTCTAACACAGCAGAGTTACGCAACATAATCCTTTGGTCTCTAGAGGTCAGGCCGCCAGCAATTATTTAGCGAGGGTCCGTCAGAGCGAGGGGTCCGGGAGGTGAAGGCGGGGTTCGCTAAAATTACAACGTCGGAGGGTATAAGGGTTGCAAAACCTATGACCCTTTGGATTCGAAAGGGTTTGCCAGTTTAAAACTCTTAATGGTTTATGTTGCAACTTAAGACAAAGACCGGAATGGGTGTCGTGATTTATAAAATGGTTTTCCGGCTGCGTACTGATTTTAATTACAGTATCTTGGGCCTTTTGCAATAAACTAGAACCGATATGTTTTACTTTAGTTAATGATAAATTAGTATCGTCTTGTAATTTTGTACACAGGAACAGGGGAACCGAGAGCAGTTGTCCCCAATATTTCCATTACAGTGCCTAAGATCATAATAATTTATTATCTAAATTTAAAAATAAAAATCAGTAAATTTCCTTTACCCTCGCTATGAATCTTTCCTTTTATGGCGAATAGTGAACCGCGACCCAATTTAGCTCAGTATATAGTCATTTAGTAAAACATATATACTCTCTTTTTAAACATTTTAAGACTTGATTTTTGGGCACAATTTAAATAAAATAAATTCAATAAGTAGTTTTTATATTGACACACACCGCTATTTTGTTACATCATGTTGAATTCATACCACCATTTTACCAGTTTATCTTTATATTACACTTACCGCTTGCACAAAATTTGAAAATAATCTAATAAGTATTTTTTCAGGCTGATTTTTTAAATATTTTATTAGACCGCCATTTTGTTTGGCTATCTTACATTCATCCCAAAATGTTACCAGTTCATTCTTATGAAACACTTGACTTTTGTGCAAAATATGACGTAAATTTTATAATTAGTTTTTTTAGTAATAATTTTTTTATAGGCCGCCATTTTGTTCCGGAATATTGGATTTTTACCAAAATATTACCAAGTTATCCCCATATGATCCATAATTTTTGTCTTAAATATAAAGTAAACCCGATAAGTAGTTTTTAAGTTATACCGCGAACTGACAAACACACAGACGGACCGCCAGAATTGATAAAACATATTTTTTTGAATCCAGGGACGCTAAGACTTCAAGAAATGTAAAACCTCAAATGATGATTTTTTCAGGATTACAAACATCTTACTTTTGTTCCGCCTTCTTGAATTATTACCATAATTTTACTAGTTCATATTTATACCACAATTAGTTAGAGCACACAATTTCAAATCAGTTCATTAAGGAGCATTCCAGGTTAAACTTTTAAATATTTTGTTCCGCCATCTTGGATTTTTACCAAAATTTCACTAGTTGATTCCTACCAGGGGCGTGCAGTCCATGGAAGCAAGAGAAGCAGTGCTTCCCCAAAAAAATTTAAAAAACATCTTCTAAAATGTAATTTTTGAAATAGGAAACCATTAATTTAGTTTATATTTAAAATGCTAAAATATTATCTTAATTATCAAGCCCATAATAAATGCGGCCTTGACTCCGACCCAGCCAAAATAGAATATCGAATAGAACCTATGCGGGCCACTAGCTTGTCTGCAGCCAAGTCCTGTGTCCTGTATGCTTGATTTCCTGTGAATCGAGCCAGAGGTTATTGAAATTTCCACCGGCTGTTTGCAATTTTTGCATTTCAGTCACGTGCTTCAAACGGTAGCGGAAGCTATCGTTCGAATAGGTTCTTTGTTTGAATGGCTATCCGTGTGTTGTGTGGTTCGTATGTCGCGTCGTGCATGGTGCGATATGGAAGACAATAATACGGACGTGGATATGCAAATACCCTCAACTTCGGCCGTCGATAATAACGTTGAAACTGTTAGAGAATTTAGTAAGAAGAGTGTGTGTGAATGCGTGGTGTGTGTTTTAATAATAAAGGGATTTTCAACATTAAACTCCGCTGATAAGCTTCAAATAATTTCTAAAGGAAGGGCAAAACCGACTATGAAATATTTAATAACAAAAATGAAAAACTGTATTAGACATTTTTATCCGGAAAAACAATACGAACAATTTCAATGGCTAACAGGGTGTGAAAATATAAGTAAATTATTTTGTTGGCCATGTTTACTTTTTGAAAATGAAAAAGGTCTCTGGAATAAAACTGGTTTTTCCGATTTAAACAATTTCCATAAAGCTGAAAAAGAACTATTATGGACAAAAAAAACAGAATTGAACACGCCCTTAATAAACAGTTGGAAATTAGTCACCACCAACACAATGAACTAGTCGATAAAAATAGGTAAATATTAAGAAGACTTATCGACGTTGTTTGTTTTCTCGGACAGCACGAATTGGGATTTAGAGGTCATGACGAAACAAGGGTTTCTTCAAATAGAGGAAATTTACACGATTTACTTAGTTTAATGGCTAAATATGATGATTGATTAAAAAATCATTTAGAGCAGTCTAGCGTTTTTCGCGGAACGTCGAATCGAATCCAGAATAATTTAATTTCCGCTGTTGCAACCATTATTCTAAAAAGAATTAAGCAGGAGATTGGCGAGGCGCAGTTTATTGCTATTATTCTAGACGAAACAACTGATATCACTAATTTAGCCAATTATCTATAGTAATACGCTACGTTAAAACAGACGGAAGTATTCAAGAGCGATTTTTAGGTTTTAAGAATATGTCCGAAAATCGTACAGCAGATGCATTATATACCGTAGTTTATAACATTACTAAAGAAATTAATGGGAAGAAAAAATTAGTTGCTCAAAGCTATGATGGAGCTGCAGTGATGGCAGGACAATTAGGGGGTCTGCAAGCTAAAGTTCGAGAAACTTTCCCAAGTGCTGTGTTCGTCCATTGTTTTGCTCATAAATTAAATTTAGTTTTATCCCAATCCATCAATCACATTAAACAGTGCAAAGTATTTTTCGTTACTTTAAGTGGCCTGACTGCTTTTTTTTACAAGCCAACAAAACATACACAATCTTTGTACTCCATTGTCCACAAACGATTGCCCAAAGTAGCTCCTACTAGGTGGAACTATAATGGAAGACTTAACAATATCTGAAAATCGTGAATCACTGATTGAACTATTTGAGAATATAATAGAATATAATGAAACGTGGGACTGAGAAGCAATAAATAGTTCGAGGGAGTTTTTTGGACTGTGACGAGATTTTAATTTTAATTATTTGTTGAACATATTTTCAGAAATATTTCCATTCAACAATGTTTTTTTAATATACTAGAAACTAAAACAAATGATATTGCTTTTTGCCTAAAAAAAGTTGATGATTTTAGGTCCATGTTAAGCCAAAAAAGAGATGACTTTGACCTATTTTGCGAGAAAACGATGACGTTAAATGTAGAGCCACAAGCCAAGCGTCTTCGAACAGACAAGGTGGGAGATGTTCAAACATCATACAAACGCCTCTTTTATGAAATAATCGATCAAATTCAGCAACAAATAAACTATAGATTTAACGGTTTACATGATTTTAAATTCCTCGAGCTCTGCAATTTTGATGCATTTAAAGGAAAAACTTTTCTAGAAAATGCGTTTAAATCTCTTCTTCTTCATTATGGCCAGTTCTTCGACCGAGTGTTACTGCGATCTGAACTAAAAGTGATTTACGAAACTGATGACATTAGCGCAAAAAATAACGCCAAGGAACTAATGCAATTTTTAAAAGACAAGGAGCTAAAAGATGCCTACACCGAAGTGTCGAAATTGTGTGAATTAGTATTGACAATAACTGCCACAAGTTCTTCAGTAGAATGCAATTTTTCAACACTTAAACGTATAAAAAATTTCGTGAGAAATTCAACGGGGCAACATCGCTGTTGTCCATTGAAAATAAAGTTCTTCAAAATATGTCAGAGCATCGACGTTTTTTTTCGGCATCTAGAGACCCTGAAACTTAAGGATCTGAAAAAATCCCGAAGGGTAATTTTTTTTTTGATTACAATACTTCCCTTTTATGAGGAAAGTAAAAAGTGCACTAAAAACTGAAAAATAATATTTTATTTCTTCTGAAAAATTGTCCTCTGTAAAGTCGGCGCCAAACTTATTCTTAATTACTTAATAACAAAAATATATTTATGTACTGAGTGTTTTGATATCTAATGCCACCAGTATAATATCTTACTGTTTTTATTAGCTTGGCGCTGACTTCACATAGTAAAATTTTCCAGTTGAAATAAAATATTAATATATTTGCAATTTTTTTTAAAATCGGATTTATCTATTTATAAATTTTTTGTGGGGTCCTTTTTAGTTCTATATATATATGTGTTTAAATAATATATAATAATTGATAACCTCCTGCTTTTTTTGAAGTTGGTTAACAAAGGACCATGACGTTCTCAAGTAAAAGCGGTTCCGCCAAATTCCTTAAAAATGTAATATGTTCTGGCTTGCAATCGTCTGGGTAAAAGTTACAATTGTCGCAATTAACTCATCCGAACGTTTTTTGAAATAAAGGTGTTAAACATTGCTTAAAATTAAGTTTTTTTAAACATAAATAAGGTTTTTTTAACGTACGGTACTTTCCAAAATATCAAACAAGTTTTGTATGAACACAGGTCCGAAAAAGCTCAGTTGCCAAGATATTGGACGAATAACGAATATAATACAACACCGTGTATATCGAGAACATTTACGGTCCTTTGTCCATATAAAACTTTTTTCTTATTATGGAAAATACTATACCTTCAATCTGTTAAAAATCTGTATTATCCTGATTTTCCCCATGTTTTTGATATGTAATTTGAGCAAAATTTAACACCCTGTATCTCGAAAGCCGCTTGAACGGCTTTGTCGCGGCAATATTTTGCTCAGATGGTTGCGAACTACAATACACTAAATTTTTGAGAGATCCGAATGAATTTTTAATAAGATTCATGTGGAGTCTTCTATCAAAACTTTATTTTGATAATAATATGGACATATTTTGTTATTAGTTGCATTATCTGTTTACAATGCGAAATAATATATCGCACATACAAATCTCAATATTATGTAGGGAGCTACTTGGAATTTACTCAGAAAGTTTTATAACTGCCTAATAGGTATGTAGTTAACGAAATAATAAAAATTTTAGTATTAATTCAATTACTAATTTGGCTAAGTAATTTCAATTCTAATTATCGAAAAAACTTTTTTCCACCAGCGACAAGGTCTAATACAGAATGGAAGTAGCTTTCACGGATTTGGCCATTTAAGAGTTCATGGTTCTCTGGAGGATAATGATTAGACCGTGTCAAATTTCTTAAGGTTTTAATTGTGATTTACAGTCCTTTACTCCAAGATAATAACACTCAGTGAACCCAGAGAAGTAAAAGTTGCTTTTCTATAACTACCTTGTGCTCACCGTGAATCGTGCCCCAGTGGTAACATCGATTTCATTTTGTGATGTAAGACCTAGACCATAGTCCATATCAATATGTTTATAATTTTCAATAGATTCTGTAATTCGATACCAATGTTAGAACTATGGTTTATTTTACACTTTTGGAACCTGTGGTAGAATAATCTTACGATTACTCTCAGCTCCAGATCGTAGAGAATTTGTGGATTGTATCATTAATTGTGTAATCAAATATTGAATTTAAATTTACTTAAGACGCGTTAAGTAACCAAAATTAAATAAAACAAAAATGTACTACAATATAAAGCGTTGGCCTTTGAATACAAGCCAAAACAATAAAAATGAGATGGTTGCCGAAACTGCAATGAGATTACTTACATATCCAATGGCAGCCAACGATAAACTTCTAGAAATGCAGTAGTTGCAACTAACTTTGCACCCTAACTAAGTACGTTGCACGTGGCCAGACGGCTGTACTTGGTGGAGCCCGCGCGGATATCGACCAGATCAAGAACTATATAGCGGACTGGATCGGAAGGCTTCGTCTTCGTTGATTTCTCCTCGATCCTAGTATGTATTAGGGTTGCCGATCTTGAATCGATCTTTTTTAAGATCGATTCTTAGGTCAAAAAAAATCAATTTTTTGAATCAATTTTTTGCTAAGCGATTTAATCGAAAATCGATTCTTTTTTACGAGAATCGATTCTTATTTTACCAAATGTGCATTACCAAATAATAAAATAAAGTATGGTTTTTATTCTCAATTGAGTTTAGAAATAATTACAAATTAATTTATCCAAAATTGGCGTTGGTGCATTGGAATACGTTTCGATAGTATCCAGATCTGTGTCATCAAAGAATGGAAATATACTAGACCGTTCTAGTAATCGGTTAGCTAGTAAAAGACTTCAAAAATTGTTTTTTTCTTAAATCTTTAGATTTTTCAAACTGGAACTTATATTGTTTTCGTTTTCGTTTTGACGACTCACCAAGAGTCATAATTATAAAAAATAGAATAAATCTTTAAACATGAAATTTGAGGGATTTCTCCATACTTATTACCTACCTTTCGGACTTTGGCAAAAATAGGAAACGAAATCACTCTCTCCATTTTTAAATGGAATCCCCTGTCTCATTTATGGTTATTAATAAGCTCTTGTTTATCTGATTATAAATAAAATAATATGGAAAAACCTTTTTTTTATATTTAAGGCTTTTTTCGGTTTTTTTCTGTCTCATTAATAACTCTCTAGGTGGGCGCCACAATATAAATGAAAACCTTGCAGAAACAAATATTTTTTCTCTCTAATTACACAAAAAACAAATGCATTTTTATTTTATTATTTAAAGAATATGTTTGATGTTTTATCAGTCCTCCTTATGTTCTGTGTTTGCGTCAGTAGTAGTCTTCTAAAGTGTAATATTTAGTTATTATATTTTTTTGCCTCAAATGTTTTTGGTTTTACTTTCTTTATGGAGATTAAAATACGTTTTTATTTTTATCATGTTCTCTGCATATATATTGTCTTTTCAAACAAAAAATATAAAGGTAAACTCTGTGTAACTTAAAAAAGTGCAATTCTATTTAGAACTCTGACTAAGATGTGCAACTGGTCATGTAATAATATGTATTCTATTTTAAAACTTTTGTATTCAATAATAATAATAATAATACGTCGCAAAAACTTATCAAAAGTAAGAGATCGATTCTTTCGCAACCGATCTAATCAAAGATCGATTATTTTAGTTCCGATCTAGATCGATTCCGAATATCGATTCTTTTTAGAAAGATCGGCATCCCTAGTATGTACCTCAATCTCTATTTGTAGACAAGCAAAAATATAGAATTTCTGCAGGTGCAAAACGGCCTACAAGAAGAATTGCTTTCGATTATGTCACAAGGTACCAGGTCCTGCGATCATGATTTCTGGGCTTCTAACCTCATCAAGCAGGCTTGTAACCAAAGACATCTAAAATAATTTGCTCGATATGACAAAATTGAAAACCAAACGTCTATCATACCAAAACAGTACTACATGCTAAGTGTAACACTTAGCGCCATCTATTGGGGCTCCGGCGAATTACAGTATTAAAACGTGATCTCTCTTATTAAATTTAAAGGGAAGTTGAAAAATAAAAAAAAATTAGAAAATACGGAACACTAGTGAAATGCTTATGCAAATTTATAATTCTTAACCCTTGTCAATACGGACTTCCATGTATACACCACCACAACGACAAGGAATTGCGTACGCTTTTTTTTTCGTATATGTTAGATTCAAGAAGTAAACTTGTAATATTGTCTGTAGTTCTGGGCATGAGTGGATTATCTATTATTTTCTAGTACTTTGCTGTCGCGAAGTTAGATTATTATATTTTCTAAATTATTGTCTAATATTTTCAGTGCAATGTCATTTTCCTGTTAAAACTTGAATCAGCTATTTGATTCCGGTGGTAACAATTTTAAACACAAATCGCGAGAGCTCTAAAAATTTACAAGTCATTTGCTTCTGTGTTAAATGGTAATGAGACTTTGCATTTGGATCTCCACTAGTATGTGCTGGTTTTATAGATAACAAATATTCTAATTTACCATTCACTTTTCGTATACAAGAATCTCTGTGAAGGGAATCGTACCTTATGAGTCAATAATTTTCATTGTAATTTTTGTATTTGGGTGTTATTTTACCAACGCAATAAGGTAAGTGGTACCTCGAAGACCCGAGAGTTTAATCTTTAAATCACCGTCTCCTAATTCTGTAATCAATACCTCCTTCGTTTTAAAAATCTATGGCAGATTTTATATCAACGATGTAGTATATAACTACACAACGATTTTGTCATTCTAATAGAACAGAAACATATTAAGCATTGTTTGCATTTTTATTGATTCAGTTATAAACAATATTTAGATAATGTACAGGGTGTTCGGTTATATTTTGAACGGGGTCTATACGCTTTATTTCTCAAGATATCAAAAAATTTTACACACAAGTTTTAGGATTTAGTCTGAATCGTCAAAATGTGTTATCAAAAAAAACATATGAACATCGGAAATTGGGAAAATGAGCATCAGCTTTGTTATTTTAAATGGAACACCCTGTATGTTTTTAGTTTATTGAGAAGAGCTTTTTCTCCTGATTCCAAAAATATATGGTTTGTCTATGCTCACTGTAACCATTATCCCATAATTTAGAAAAAACGTGGAAAAATTATCCGCTCTGGCTTAAGTATAGTAGAAATAATAGAAAGCTTTGGTTTCAATTGTTTTTACTTTAAAATGGCCGTTCTGTCACTGACTTATCAACTTGTTTTAAAATATGAGCCGCTTTGGCATAATGGAAAAATAATAGGAGGCTTTGAAATTATTATTGTTCTTATGTTTTTCTTAGCCACTTTTTTGCCTTTATTTTCAAAACTATGGGATTTACTGATCAAGAAAAAGCCAATATTTTAAAAATATATATTCGTGTAAATAATTATCGTGAAACACGAAATAAATACTGGAGAAAGTATTCCTCAATATCTACGATTTATTACATTGTGAAGAATTTTGAGAAAAGAAAAACTTTGCTTAGAAAAAAGAGGACAACAACTAGAAATGAAGATAACGATTTGGAAGTATTGTTATATTTTGAATGTAAGGAAATTAAACCTATTATTATTGTTTTCAATAAAATATAATTCATGTTTTTTTTTGTGGAAGACCCAGAAAGATCTATCGAAGACGCAGTCATAAGCTTAAATAAAAAAGGTGGAAAATTTACGAAATCTTAAAGCACTACAAGCATAAACCTTATAGGTTTAGACCGGTACAAAATTTAACTCCATTGAATAAAATACAAAGAGTCGCATTTTCTCAAGAGATGTTGACAAGAATACAGAATGATCCTAATATCTGTAGGAGAATTTTATTCACCGACAAGGCTGCGTTTACTACCGCAGGTATGTTATATAAAAAAACAAACATTTTTGGACAACCACAAATCCCTATAAAAAACAAATTGTGCGAATTCAGGGTCGGAAGTCTAATAACATTTGGTGCGGTATGCTGGATAATAGAGTTTTGGGGCCTGTAGTAATAGAGAATACTTTGAATGGCCAAAGATATTTAGATCTTCTACGAAATCAGATCGATGAGGTTTTAGAAGAGCTAACTCTCCAAGTTTTGAATGACCTTATTTGGCACCAGGACGGTGCCCCTCCACACAATTGCATCGAAGTTACCGAATATCTAAACAACAAATATGATCTGTGGATAGGAAGACAGGGACCCATAAACTGGCCAGCGAATAGCCCCGATCTTTCGCCTCTCGATTTTTTTATGGGGATACCTTAAGAATAAAGTATATTACAATAGACCAACCACTATTCGCGAATTAGCCGAAAAAATACAAGCTGAAATTAACAATTTAAATCAAAATAATTCCGAATTCACTTTTAAAGCCATAACTCGCAAATTTTCAGAATTATTACAGAAATTTATGTAGACTGTAGACTAAATTTAATAATAAATATTCTTAATAATTTGACTTTTTTATTTGTTAGTTTCTTGTTTGTTTTCTACAGATATCGTTATTGTAACTTGTTTAATATAAAAATAATACCAAAAAGCTTGTTACTTCATTTTCTTATGCTAACATCTCTCCTACCATTTTTTTCGACAAGTAGGTAGGTATATGAGTTAATGACAGAACGACCATACATGAAAAGCAAACCAGTTGAATTAAAGGCCGCCCATTACTTTTCCAAGGCAAAGCGCATAATATTTAAAAACAATTGAAACCAAAGCTTTCTATTATTTCTACTATACTTAAGCCAGAGCGAATAATTTTTCCACGTTTTTTCAAAATTTTGGGATAATGGTTACAGTGAGCATAGGACCAACCATATATTTTTGGAATCAGGAGAAAAAGCTCTTCTCAATAAACTAAAAATATACATTGTGTTCCATTTAAAATAACAAAGCTGATGCTCATTTTCCCAATTTCCGATGTTCATATGTTTTTTTTTTGATAACAAATTCTGACGATTGAATCCTAAAAGTTTTGTGTGTAAAATTATTTGATATCTTGAGAAATAGACGTATAGACCCCGTTCAAAATACAACCGAACACCCCGTACATAAAAATTGTAAATTATTTGCACAAAAGCACAATGATGATTAAAAAAAAATAGAAATATAAAATATACATTAAAAATATGATACACAACTATTAAGCAGAGTCAGATCTTTACCAAAGGGAAAGTCAAAATTATTTTGCAATAGTGTAAACCAATTATTTCCAAGAAACGATTTAATCTTTGAAACATATTGTTTTTCAGTTTCGATAGCGTTTGATACCCATGATTGTCACTATGTAGTTGAAGTTGACTTGATGGAAGATGATCACAGAAAGGGTAAAATATTTAGTAATTTAAGCAGATGTTTACAGCATTCTATCAGTTCAATGCTACAAAGAGTTCTTATTGCACGCTCCTGCAGTCTAAAAACCTTCAAAACGACAGGAGACAGGTCCCACAAACTGGCTCCATTGGCTTTATTGGACAAGAATGGAAATATTCAAAATAAGCATTTGTAGAGAGTCTGGGGGAATCTTCGATTAAGTTGGCCCAACAAGAGACCTAGACTCGATAACCTACCTCGTTAAATGTTGACAGATCATTCCAGGTAAGAGAACCGTTAAGCACGATAAACAGCATCTTAGCAAGTTTGTTTTGATGGAGGTTAGAACATATCGAAAACTGTAAGGTTTCAGAGTTATGTGGATTGCACTTTGAGTAGTTTCAGGCAAATCATAAATTAGAATTTGACATGACCTCATTTGCACAATTTTTTAAATCATATCCTTGGAACAGGATATGATTGAATGTTGTCTCATGTGCATATAGGGCAAATTTGCAAAATTTTATTTGATTTAGAAAGTCGAAAGTCTAATTCACAGAAATAAATAACAACAATGGACCTTAAAACAGAGAGACACTTTGTAATAACTACTATTGGGGAAAAATGTAAGGAAACGAAGATGAATATCTAGACTGACTAGATCAAATGAAAAGTACTGGTGGCTGCAATTTTTGGTTTACGAGTGTACTTTAAAACTGCTACCCAAATAACCTCTTTAAACAACAATTTTTAATTCTATTCTAATAACCGCCTCTACTGATAATTAAGAACAAAACAAATCTCCAAAATAGCTTGAGATTCTAATTTCCTTTAAACAATTAACACAACAATTACGAAACAGCTAAGAAACTACGAACCGTAAAGTGAAATTCGGACGGCCGTTGAGTAAAGAAAGGGGCGAAATGGTGTTGTAAAGCCGTCGAGCAGGAGCTCCAGGAATGCAAATCGCACACATACCGACTGGATAATTGTGAATAGCGCTCCTGATGAAGCGTCCAGTGACTTGTCTTACGCCATTCTTGGAAAACATTGCGAAAATGTAGCCTCAGGGGCGATTTGTGCCCCGATACAGAGGCGTCATATGTTAAGTTTAAAATTTTTTTGTTATTTTTATCTTCGTCGGTATCATTTATAAAGCGAGAGCCCGCAACATAAAATCCATGTCATTTTATACCAAAAAAAGTTCACGGTTCAGCTGTCTGGATCTTTTGCAACAGTAAAATGTTCCACAAACTGAAATACTGGTAGGACCTCGAATCAATCAATATGTGATTTATTGTATAAGAATAAAATTCTCTTTTGAAGGCTGTAAGAAAAAAATAATAATTTTCTTTTTCGTTTTTGTTTTGGCTTTGAGTTATCCACCATTTGTCTTCATATTTTATTAATCATATTTTGCGTTAATTAAAGTAGTCGTACGAACATTTATTTAAAACTAACCTCATCCAGCGTCAAATAGAACCCAAAACCACGATCACTTAGGGATAGGCAGATAGGGACACACACTTCTCGCCCTGTGGCCAACTCAGGACGTTTTTTATTACGTAGTCTAAACCCTTACGCTGCATCTTTTTCAGTACTCCAAGAATATACTTTCTAATTTATTACTTTTGTCCACATTTTGTATTAATATTAAGTGTGACATTGACAATAATTTTAATTGACCTAATTAGGTCGTAGCTTTCATTATCACAACAGCATAGAGGACTATTGCTGAGACTGATTTTGAAAATATTGCTATTGAAATTTGCATGCCCAACTAGGAATCAAAAAAAGTTATACAAAAACGTCTTGGAATATTTATATAGTGAATCTGAGCCTCTTGGCTGATTTCAGGATATATGATGTTGATAATTTCTTTCCCAATCTTGGTGGTTTTTACTTCTAATATACGCGAACTTATCAGAATAAGGGATATCATTCATTCCCAATTCAGAGGAACATGCTTTTTTTGCAGCCTTATCAACTTGCTCGTTGTCAGCTATATAGTCGAATGCGGTCTTATCGTGCGGGTCCAAAGGTCACTATTATTATGAATCAAATCAGAAAACACAGCGAATACCAAAAAGTTGTGTGATTCATTTATCGAGCTATTGAATCCCGATGGGCTATTTACAAATATACAGGGAGAAAGAAAATAGTTTTTTTTAATATATATATATTTTTATTATATTATTTTATTATATTACGATAGCCACTTAATATTATTTTATACATTAAATGTCGAGGGACTTAATAAGAAAATTCGCTAAATATGTATTTGGTTAAAATTTGCACCCCTGTTCAAAGAAAACTTGTTTTTTAGTATTGCCATAACAAAAAAATTTTATTTTGCAAAAATATTATACACTTTTGTTAAAAACACAAGATAATTAGTTATTACTTCCCTCGTGAGATTTGTTCAAATCTTTACGTTTAAGGGTCCCTAGACGCCGGAAAACATGTTTTCTCAATTCCTTCTGTTTGTAGGTATGGCTGTCAGTCAGTCTGTCTTTTCGCGGCTTAGGCTACTTAGGCCGATTTCTTCAAGTTCCAGTCTAAAATTAAGGGCCATGCATGCGAAATATATATATATATATATATATATATATATATATATATATATATATATATATATATATATATATATATATATATATATATATATATATATATATATATATATATATATATATATATATATATATATATATATATATATATATATATATAGCCAGTATTTTTCGTTAGCCCCGAGTTTCTGGTAAAGCGATTTTACCGATTTTTATATATCAAATTTCGTCTTATAATTAATAAAAAAAATTACTTATTTTAAACACGCTTTAAAGGTGGAACAAGTATTCTATAATTATTTAATTATTGCCTACAGAACTACAAATGTACTAAAAAAGTAAGCAGAAAAATGGTGTCAAATCTAATAAAAATTTTTTTAAATTAAAATTCGCTGGCTAATATCCGGGAGCCGGTGGCAAAAGCTCTGAAAATCGGTATAAGGAATGTACAGAAACTTGTGCATGAAAGAAAAAACGTAATTTACTTCCGAAGAAGATTAAGAAATGTACACGAAAAAATCCAAAGGCAAAAGACTTAAGTTACAATGCAAAAATGGATATTCATAATGCAATTTATGATTTATACACGTCAAAGACTAATATAATCCTTCAGAAACTTTTTAATATTACGAGTCCAGTCGCATATGTATTGGACCAAGGGCGTATTTCAAATAATTTTATTTTTGTCACCTAGTATTTACCGCATGTAACATAGCTTCAACAAATGCAAGTACATTTACTTGATAGTATATGGTATTAACAATTAATTAACAATATCGCATATTTATATCACTACAATAAATAATAGGTAACAAAAATAAATATGTCTTAAGTATTCCTTTGGTCCAATACAAATGCGACTGGGTTCGTATAGACTAAAAAATATCATTATCACTTAAAAAGTCCTCATCTTCTGAGTTCTCCGTATGTTCCACAGATTTCTTCCAGTAGTCCGGAGTAATATAATTTAATGAATCTTGCCAAACAATTTGCACTTTCTTCATCTGATGTAAGACCATCGTTCACGTGTTTTTCGTAATATGATTTTGCCCCAGCCCATATTAATTTTATTGCGTTAAACTGGCACTGGTATGGCGGCAGTCATAAAACCTCATGTCCATTTTCCCGTAATATTTCATCTACGGCATATATTGTTGGTTTTTTACTCACTTTTCTTCCAGGATGAAGTAGGTTGTTTATTTAAGATTCTTAAATGATAAGATGCATTGTCCAAAATGATTAAAAATGGAGCATCTAAATTTGGAATCAGTTGTTCTTTTAACCACTTTTCAAACGGTTTGCAGTTGATATTATCATGGTAGTCTATACTTTTGGATGTTGAAGAAAACAGTAAACTTGCACCTGGGAGAAATCCCGTTGAAGGACCTACGTGCCAAATGATGAAGCGTTTTTCCGTCCCACATCCCTTTTTTCTTTTGACACTTATCACAGACTCGTCCTGCCAAGATTTCGAACCACTTCCATTAAAAAATATCCAAGTCTCGTCTAAAAATACCACTTTTCTAAATTTTGAATTAACATTTTCCGTGTGTTTCTTTAAAAACTGGATACGCTGACTTGCTATATGTGGCAACTCGCATTCAAATCTTCGATTACAGTCCTTTTTATATGGAAAACCCAACATTTTTATTAATTTTGACAATGATTTTAGTCCAATTTCCAATATGCTTCGATTTTTTAAAGCTTCTTTTAAAACTTGAAGGGTTTTCTTAGTTTTTGATGTGTATAAATCATAAATTGCATTATGAACATCCATTTTTACATTGTCACTTAAGCTTCTGTCTTTGGCTTTTTTCGTGTACATTTCTTAATCTTCTTCGGTAGTAAATTATGCTTTTTTTCATGCACAACTTTCTGCACAGTTCTTATACCGATTCCCAGAGCTTTTGCTACTGTCTCCTGGATATTGGCCAGTGAATTATCATTTTCGTAATATTTTATTGGATTTGATAACATTTTTTTCACTTGTGGATGCAAAAAACGCGAAAATTGTTTTCTATTACTCATTTTGTCACTGACTTGTCAATCTGACTTCGAAGTGACATCGCTTAAAGATGTTTGCAACTGCTGGTATTTATATGTTTATCCGCTTTTTTCATATGAAAATATCATAGGTCTATCTAAGTTATCTTCCGGATTTTATGCGGAGATAAACGAATAAAAGTAATAAAAGAAAAACAAACTTAACAAGTTTGTCGTTGATAAATCGTATGACACGCACGATAACACTGCTTTTGACTATACCAGTGTGGCTTTTGACATTGGTAATTGTTTTTAAGGGATAACAGTCAGATTGCGAATCCGATAACATTGTAACCATAGTGATATTAGTATTTCAAAAGACTCAGGTGTATAGATTAATGTCATGTCATTTAAACTGTTGAATTATGTTGTTTGAATGCACAACCTACACCTTTTTCGCATTTGGAGCCGTCGGTGAAAACTTTACAAGAACCTTTATAATTATCTTTTCAGTATTGTTGTGTTTAATGATTGAAAATCTGTAACTTAAGGTAAGACAACTTGTGTTTTTATTTTTTAGTTATTTCTAAAGGATCTTCAAACACAAAATAAACTTCATTTCTAATTACAAAATCATGGTGTAATGAAATGATAAGGTGAGGTTAGAAATACCTAATTTTAACAATCAGAGCATTGTGTCTAATTCTCATATTTCTAATAACAAATTTTTCGGCCAGGATTTTACGTCGAATAAATAAGGATGGTTCATACACATAAGAGTCAAAATAAGCCTTAATAAATTCCAAGAAATGTATACAAAAAGAAAAAAGAAATTAGTATTTTGTAATATGAATATTCAGCATAGTATTTTTTTTTACCATAAATTTGTAGTACCTATTATTTCCGAGGTTATTTCTCACAGCCTCAACAACTTTAATCATATCGACAAAGACACTTAAGCATTAGGTTTAATACAAAATATACAATAAACAGCTATATAGGTACCTTAGAAACAGAGTGGCGGAAGTCCAGCAACGCAAATAAAGAAAAATACAAATTGTTTAAACTGCAGAAGTCTTATTTTATTTCATAGGAATACAGGCGGATATCCCACTTACGCCTTTATGATTTTAAATTAACACTTGGCACAACGATAATGGCGAGCGGGCTATCTCCAAAATTTACCTAACCTAACCTAACCTATAAAATTCCGAAATTTCCGTTCATTGACAAAAAAAAAAGGTGAATGTGATGTAGTGCTGCTTGATAATATAGGAAGAGCTATGCCAAAAACAAACGGAATATTAGTAATCTGTACATAATATGGATCACAATGTGAAAGTAAAGAAAGGATTGATAAAAAAGAAATGGTTATATAAGATTTTCAATGAAGAATTCAATCTTAGTTTCTATAGTCCCTCCTTAGATACATGGGACCAATGTGATTAGAAAAAAATATTGAACGCGAACAACAAAAACAACATGAAGAATTTGATAAACGATATAATATAAAAATAAAAATAAGAAAAGTGCTAAAAAGAGCAATAGTAAAGTAGTGCTAATGATAGATTTACAGAAATGCTTACGCACCCCAAGTCTAACAAATTGCCAATAATTTTATTGTAGAAAGCTCTGACACCAAACCTTACAATCCACATCGATACAACTGGTCAAGTCTAGTGCATGAATTGGGGCGGAACTATTGGAGATAGGGCAGAAAAGAAAACTTTCCCCTCTTTCATAATACGGACATATAGCTGCAGTGGGCAAAATAGGAATATGACTTTTACATCTGGCTTCTAAATCAAATTCCAAATTTGAAAATATCCAGTCATAAGTATCTATTACGAAGGCATACACAAATCGACGCAGACTCTGAGCACGCCTTAATAAAAAGTTAGCATTCAAAAACTCCTGAAATATCAGTACCGAGACAATAATAATTTATGAAAACTTACGGGAAGAAGAAAACATTCTTATTATTCTTAAGTTATGAAATAACATTAAAGGACTTATGGAAATGTTACATGAGTTATTAAACTGTTAAAACATTTTTTTACTACCGCCATGTCGGTTTTTATATGAAGGTAAGGTACAAAAACTTTCTTTAATAGTATAGAAAACAATGGAGTTTATTATGTAAATTTGTTGTTCTTACAGGAATGCTTGAATCATATAAAATTGTTTTTCTCCTCTAAAGTTTCTTAAACTTGATTTCCGACAGGTATATACATACATGCACAACCATATACGTGAACTAATTAATTAGAAGCTGTGTTGAAGTTAGTGTTAAAAAATTCTTCGATCCTATAAAAAGCTTCAGCAAGTACAAGTCTTTTTACAGTATTTCTGAAGACCTTAAAACTTTTTATTTTGCGAAATCTTACTGACAAGTTATTGAACATCTTATATAGAACACACAGTGTTTTTGGTCAGCGTTTAAGAATATATAGAGAGATCTAAATAAAAAGTGATCTATGTGTTTGCATTAGATTCAGAATGTATAGAATGGAAAATGTTTTGAATGTCAGATAAACAGACTCCAAGATAAACAAAAATTTCAAAGTAGGATTTTGTTCCTAAACAAAGAAAAGTTGGTAGGAAACTATATAAAGGTTTACGATTACAGAGGATCATAAGAGCTTCTTTCTGCTAAAGAAAGACAGCCGTAAACAAAATAAGAGATCATGTACCGCAAAACCAGATGCCATACTTCAAGTGCGTCTTTATTGAAGAAAAACACACAGTCCTATCATCCAGACAGTCTTTCATTGTCCAAAGACGGAAACATCCGGATGCTAGCTTGGAAGGCATGTTTCTGGTGATTGTCAAATCTCAAACTGGTATTCAAAAAATTTCTTGCATATTGCATTTGAAATTAAGAATCTATGTTTCGGAAATTTTGAATGTAATTTATTAATATTAACGGATAAGTTCTCTGAAAGCTTCCACATCTGTATGACGCCACACATATGAGAAATTGGTAGTATCTTCGGCAAAAGAAGTACATCAGCAATTTTTAATAAGATAGGGTAAATCATTGACATACATTAAAAATAAAAGTACTTCTAAAACAGACCCTTGAGAATGATTAGTTCAACAAGATGTCTACTCTGGTCATAAATAAAGTGTGATGATTTAGGAATATCTAATAGGGATGAAAACTATTTTGTTTTCTGCTTGTTTTCACCGACCTATTACAATGATATTTTTTTTCTATGGTGACAAGTAAAGTTTCATATTTATATTATATAAAAATCGAAAATAATTTTTACACCTGATTCCAAGTATGCTATGTCATAACTGGTTCTTATGACAGGCTGAGTCAATATTCAGATCCAGAACAGTGCCTATTTGCAAAAAACTATTAAATATAACTTAAGTTTTCGTATATTAACTTTTGTACGTAATTTTTGTTTTTTATTGAAAATGTATTTCTTAATTTATTTTGTTTTTTTTTTATTATTTGAGAACCGCTTTTTGTTTTTTTTTCTTCAGAGAACATGTTAATTTTTTCTAAACTCTGCAACATTTATACTACCTTGTAAAAGGAAAGTATTGTGATTTTGAAAAAAATCCCCTTTCAGGTGTTTACATATCTTCACGTTTTAGGATTCCCAGATGCCAAAAAACATGTTTTCTCAATTCCGTCGCGTCGGTCTGTCCGTGGGTCTGCCTGTATCACAATTTAAAAGTTACTTATTCGATTTACTTCAAATTTCGGTCAAACATCGAGGATCGTAAGACGATGATATAGTTACATATTGGTAAAAATCCGTTATGGCGGATCAAAGTGGAATGTTTAAAAAATGTTACTGACGAACACTACTTATCCAATTTACGTCAAATTTTTTTATAAAAATCAGGTCTTACGTAAACATCATATGGTATAAGTTTGATATGAATCCAAGATGGTGAAAGAAAATGGCGGCCTATTGCAATGTTAAAAAATTATTGCTAAACAACTACTTATATAATTTACTTGAAATTTGGCACAAAAATAGAGTATTATGTAGAAATCAACTGGTAAAATTTTGGTATGAATACAAAATGGCTAAACAAAAGAGCGTTTTAATAAAATATTTACAAAATCAGCTTGAAAAAACTACTTGTTAGTTGTGGTACAAATTCAAGATGAACAAAATGGCGAACAGATAAAATGTTTGTAATCGTGAAAAAAACCCTCATCCTATAGCTTCAAGTTTTAAAGTTTCTAGATTGCCAAAAACATGTTTTCTCAATTTTGTCGGCTTCTCTTGGGGCACAGCTAAAAAACTACATACCCATTTGACCTCAAATTGTGGTAAAAAATTAAAGGCCTTGTGGAGATTACGTGGTAATATTTTGTTAAATATCCAATATTGTGGAACACAATGGCGGCTTGGTAAAATGTTAAAAATATATCATTAAAAACTAATTATCCAAATTACCTCAAATCTAGCACAAAAATGAAGTGTTGAAAGGAAATGAACTGATAACATTTTGGTATGAATCCAAGACGGCGGCCTTTTAAAATATTTAAAAAATCAGCCTAAAAAATTAGTTATTAGAATCATTTTAAATTTTGTGCGAGCATTAAGCGTAATAAAGAGATAAACTAGTAAAACTGGGGTACGAATTCAAAATGGCGGAATAAAATGGTGACAAAAAAAATATCTTATTTAAGTGGGTTCAAATTTTTCACAAAAACTACATGTGATGTAGAAATAAACTGCCAGGAATTCAACATAAGGGAACAAAATAGAGGTCTTAAAAATTCAGTGAAAAAACTACTTATTCAATTTATTTTAAATTATGCCCATAAATCGAATTTGGCATAGGAAGAATCTGATAAAATATTGGTACGAAAGTTCCAGATAAAGGAAATTTGCCAATTTGTTTTGTATGGTCCAATGAATTAATAATAGTATATGTACAATTAAAATAACAAGCAACTGCCTGTGGCGTGATGTTTACCCAAAAAATGAAAACAATAATCATACACAAACAACCAACGTGATGACGGGAAGTAAAACATCTGAGTCTGCATTAACCGCATAGTTAGCTGTTTAGTGAAGTTAGGCATATCGAAACTGGAAAAATATTTAAGGGAAAATTTCCTAATTTTGGTAAAAAAACTTCATTCTTCAGGGTCAGACTTCATTTTTTGTAATTAGTTTACTATCCGACTCGATCACTAATCAGGATCCATATCAACCTGTGACGATACAGACATAGTGCGTTTATATGCAGCGGCAAAATCGATAATAAAATTACCTGCGATATCCTTTAAAGTAATAAATATTAACCGTATTTAAACTAATATTTGTAAACTAATAAAACCTTAATATTAAATAGGCCTCCATTAACCGGAGGGCTTATGGAAACTTCTAGAAATCGTTCAGTATAATTTAGCGAATTAAACGCGCCCTTTGGACGAGCCACAAAGTCTAAAATTTAGATGAATACGGGAATAACAAGATAAAGGAAATGTGTGATATGCAAAACAGACGTCGAAAACTCCATTAGAAACGGCGCTAGTTCGACGTCCGCAGTTCAGCGCTGCTTTAGTCAAATTTGGCGGGTTAGATTGCCTTTTCGAAATTATTGTACAAATTGCAATAATGCATGCATATTGGCAATCGGAACACTGTACCGCTGCGAGTCCTATTGCGGTTTTCCTCTTCGGTTTGTAGCTAACTTCGTTTTCATTAATTTTAACTTTGTAGTTACGCTGTATACGATTCATTTTATTTCACAGAATATTGTATTTGGAAGCGATTTTCTTTAAGCACCCCAGTTCTGAATTGTCAATGTTGGTTAAAATGATCATCTACTTAATTTCAAAGCAGAATTTTCTTACACAAATTTGGAGTCACTAACAGTGGCGGCTATTCAGGTGAAGTGCTACTTCACCAGGAAAAACAAACAAACAAGCATCTAACTATATTTATTATATATCTCTTAATATTTTAGTTTTTACATTCATTTATTTACCTAATTCGGTAAAAAATAAACTGTACATCTCGAATAAATATTTTACTTACCCGTTGCCAACATGTCTTTTTAAAACTTTGAATCGAACTTCATTATAACTACTATAACAGTGGCGCAAATCACTTTGACTTTGCTGGAGGTGCTATGTTTAGTTTTCTATTTTCTTATTATGTTGCCATGACAACGCGTATCCGATGACGTCGGGCCCAGCGCCATACAACGCTCTCGGTGAACTGCAGGCGCAGTACACTACACCCACGTGTCGTTCAGTTTGCGGTGGTTGTTTACTTTTATTTTCGCGGATTTCGCTGCAACCGGTGAGTTCTTTTATAGTTAACTTGACTGTTTTGTGTTATATTTATTTATGGTATTGTTACAACTTGAAATTCGAAGTTAGTAAATGTGATTGTTCAAGACTGGAATAACTTAAAAGACGTCTTTGAATTTATTACAAACTATGACAAATCTGATCAAAAATCAATCCGCCTGGCGAAAGGATTTTTAGGTGACATGAACGATGTTGCATTCACGTTTCTAGTATTAGTGTTTAATAACATTTTCTCAATCACGGACATACTATTTGACGTTCTTAAAAAAAAACGCTTGACATTCATTTTTGCATATCCAACATAAAACGCTGTCGTGAGGCGCTTTGTAGAAAAAAATGAACATTTTTTTAATACCTTGTTTGATAAAGCAAATTCTATTACAGAAATAAATCATTACAAAAGTGAGCTTGCTAAGCTTTCACCTGAAGAAATTAGGGCTAAGTATAAAACCTTTTTTATGACTAAACTAGAAATAAGACACAAAGTCTCGGTCTCAGTCAAAAAGAGTATAATGCGGTTACACGTGTTTCGCCTTTTCAGGCATCATCAGACCTACAATTAATATAACAATCAAAAACTATCACTATAAATATACAAAATTCAAACAAACCTTCGACATTAACTAAAATCACAAGAACAAATCAAACAACTATAACGTCACATATTAAAATACACACTTAGATGAGGTTAAGAAACTAAGGTATTGACACGCGCAGATAAAAGTTGAATCAAATAAAAGACAAAAAAATATATAAATAAAAAATGTTATTGGTATACCCAGGAATTGAACCAGAGCCTCCGGCGTGAGACACCGAGATACTGACCACCACTCTACCAGCAGGTCCAGTGAAAAGTTTATACATTATCTGCCGATTAATATTACTACCAAGATTATTAAAAATTAGCTGAGGTTCGAAATTGAAGACATCATTAACACAATGTAAAACTGGGCTTCTCTGAGCCCTTGTAATTTCCATATTCTCTAACAAATCCAGTTTTTTACTCTTTGGACACTCGTGTAGTATCTTTACATTGTTTGGTATAGAAAAATGGTGTCCAGTTGTTAGCAAAAGCCGACTTTGTCTCAGTGATATCAGTGTTTTTATATTTATCGAAATGGCTAAAATGTTCCCGGACCAATGAGTACACCCCTGATTTTGAGAGATGTTCAGTCTTATCTTTGGTCATTACTAGATGTCTCTTAAGTGAGTTCACTGTTTTAAAAGCAATTGAGACATCTAAATGTTTGAAAAACTTCGCCACCTGCATTGAAATATTACCAAAAAATGTTAAACCTTTGAAGCATTTTTTTAAGTGTTGGTTTAGAGTGAATAATATTAAAGGAAAGTTTGTATTTATTGAAAAACTTAAAATAAAGTCTATTGATGGAGTGGATAGGAAAACCGTTGTTGAAAGCAATTTGTTTTATAATCTGCAATTCCTGATTGAAAGCTTCCCTGGAAAGAGGTATTTTGAACAACCGATAGAAAAAAGGAAAAGGAAACAATGAGGAGTTGACCGATTTTTTAAATTTTGTTAACTCCCTTAAGAGACATCTAGTAATGACCAAAGATAAGACTGAACATCTCTCAAAATCAGAAGGGTGTATAAAACAAATTGGGGCTGTGGAGATTGTTCTAACATTTTTTGTATATATCGGACAATCATTTAGGGAGAAGGATTTGAACATCTCTAGGGTCCGGGAACATTTTAGCCTTTTCGATAAATATAAAAACACTGATATCACTGAGACAAAGTCGGCTTTTGCTAACCACTTGCTAACAACTGGACACCATTTTTCTATACCAAACAATGTAAAGATACTACACGAGTGTCCAAAGAGTAAAAAACTGGATTTGTTAGAGAAGATGGAAATTACAAGGGCTAAGAGAAGCCCAGTTTTACATTATGTTAATGATGTCTTCAATTTCGAACATCAACTAATTTTTAATAATCTTGGTACTGATATTAATCGGCAGGAAGATAATGTATAAACTTTTCATTGGACCTGCTGGTAGAGTGGTGGTCAGTATCTCGGTGTGTCACGCCAGAAGCTCGGGTTCAATTCCTGGGTATATCAATAACCTTTTTTATATTTTTTTGTCGTCTTTTATTTGATTCAACTTTTATCTGCGCTTGTCAATACCTTAGTTTCTTAACCCCAACTCAGTGTGTATTTTAACATGTGATGTTATAGTTGTTTGATTTGTTCTTGTGATTTTAGTTAATGTCGAAGGTTTGTTTGAATTTTGTATATTTATAGTGATAGTTTTTGATTGTTATATTAATTGTAGGTCTGATGATGCCTGAAAAGGCGAAACACGTGTAACCGCATTATACTCTTTTTGACTGAGACCGAGACTTTGGGTCTTATTTCTAGTTTAGTCATTTGAAACTTGGTATATGGACCTTATTTGAATGGAAATGACACTAAGATTTCAAGACTGTGAAAAACTTACATTTTCATATTTAGCAGGTTCTGCTAAATTTTCCGAATATAGTTTAAATTTTCCGACTGGCCCGTTTGAAAATTTGTTACAGTTATATGGGGAAATATTTTCAAAAAGTCAACGACTTAAAAATGAGCTTGGTCTTATTTTTGCCAATGAGAGTAATTGGAATATATCGCTGCAAGAGCAAGTGAAAAAAATTAATAAAAATAAATATATTTTTACCGAAGCAAATAAATTATATTCCCTTATTTTGACAATACCGTCGACAAGTGTTTCAGTGGAAAGAAGTTTTTCCTGCTTCAAATGTGTAAAAACTTATTTAAGAAATACAATATCTCAAGAAAGACTTACTTCTCTTGGCAATATTTCAATTCAAAAGGAATTTCTGGAGGAGAATAGGGCAACTCATCATTTTATGCGGATGTTATAAATAAATTTGCTGCTATGAAGGATAGGAGAATTGATTTAGTATACAAAATTCAGGTAAATCGTAAAAAAATATTCTACCCCCTCCACATATAAAAAAATACTGGAAAAAAAATTATTGCGATATTTTTTTGCTTCATTTGCACCTCACTTACTTCTTCACCCGCGAGCCGCCACTGGTCACTAATATAAATTTAAAGATATCAAATAATGATTTGATTGGTATTAGAAGGGTACCCAGCAGTGGCGTGTCTAAGTCTTAATGAAAATTAAAAGACCGTATTGAAAATTTGATTTTTCACGTCGGCGAAAATATGACAAGGTGTTTCCTCATCCTTAACTATTGGTTTAATTTTAAACTAAAAGTTATAGCGTTTTAGTTAAATTACGTAAGTTGCATACAAATTTTTTTAAATGTATAAAATGTCTCAAAAATGGATAACAGATGCAAACATTTTTTGAACGAAGCACACTGTATATTATATATCCATTCAGTAGATGTTGAGTGGCTGATTCTATTAAAACTAGATTTAATATCTTTAAGATCACAAGAGGCAATGAGTTACAGAAACAGACAGAGAATATTGTGTTATGTACAGGGTTGAGTGAATGGGAATAAATTGCTTTTTATGGCATTTTTTTCTCAAAATTGTTGCGTTTTCCAAGATGGAGGCAATAAATACATTTTATTTATAATCAGCTCGAACATGTTAATTAGATAAACATATAACATACAAATTGTTCGATTAAAAATAATATAAATTTAAAAATTCTGAACAAGCTTTATTTTGAAAGAGAAAAAAAATGTCAAAAAGCTTTTGAAAGTTTCAAAAATAAACAAATAGCATTTTGAAAGTAACATCCTGAATAATATTGTATGTTCAAATGTCTTGCTGAGTGGAAATATGTCAGATCTGATATTCTTATCTTTAAAGACAACTGATAAAATTGACAGAAATTCTGCCATAAAGGGCAGTGTATTTTCACTAGATTTTTGGGTTAGAACTTGGAAAGTGTTTCCTTTTTCTAACACATTGCTTTTCATGGCAGGATTTGTGACAACTTTCTCGGTTATTTTGGTTATTCATAAAGACAAAGGTATTAAACTAAGCAATAAGGGATACTTTTAACGGAACAACATTATACAGGATGTTTCATTTAAAATAACAAAGTAAATGTTAACTTTTTCAATTTTAAATTGTCATTTGTTTATTTTTTTAACAAATCCTGGTAGCTCAGAAAACATCTAAAAAACATTTGTATTTAATATTTATTTTCTATCTTTCAAAATAAAACTTGTTCACCCCGTTCAAAATATAATCAGAGACCTGAATGTACTTATTTATGAAGTCGGTAAAGATAGTACATGTGTTTTGAATATTGTTATCAACAAACTGCCAAAAACAACTAAGATACATTTCCAGACGTCCTTAATATAATATATAATATAATAAAATGGGGTTCATCGTTTACAAATTTTCGCTAGGCGGATTGGACTATGTATCTTGGAGCGACACTTATACATAGGGGATGTAAATTAATTTATATATCAAACGATTTATCTTATAAAAACAAAAAAAAATCATTTAAATTTGAAAATCATAATGCATTATCAATAGAACTTTGCCATTTTTCTCATATCCTATATTCATTATGACTCAAGAAAGCTACGCACTATACAACTTCTAAACAGTACAAAAAATGACGGGGCATATCGTAGTAAAAATTGTTAAAGATATGCACCTAGGGAAAAGATAACAGCCTGTAGATTTTTTAAATTAGTTTAGTAGCTTTATCGACATTTGTTATGCCGGGCTTGATTGCTGTGAAACATATAAACTTGTTTTTTAATATCGGAATTTTATTAAGTCGCCATTTTTTCGCCGCGCCGTTCGGGATTTTTACCAAAGTATTATCCATATCACGGTCATATAATATGAGTATTTTTTTATCTATACTACGAATAGATAGAACGACATACTTATAGAAATGAGAATCAAATTTTTTGGTATCTAAGGACCCATAAAAGTAAATCTATGAAATATCGGACATGATTTTTACGACTACCATATCCTCCTCTTTCGAGGGAAATAAGAACTCTCTCGAAAACTTTATACCTACCTATATACTAAAAGCAATAGAAAACGCTTCTAAAATCTCGAGTTAATTTGCTCGATATCATATTAACATAATTTTGGCAACTTAAGGGAAAACTGCACGCAAAAAATAAAAAAAAAATCAAAAAAAATCATCCACAGTAAGATGAAAAGGCGTATTAGAAAAAATTTACTTTAAAAAACTATGTATAGGCAATTTAAATTATATCTCTGTTAAAAACAGGTTCAAAAGGATTCACACGCTGCAGAAATACAAAGACATGAGTATGGTTTAACATTTCAAATTCTGCAGTTATGTAGACGAAGGATCACTGCAAGCCGGTACACAGCCATTTTGTGGAAAAAATAATTATATGCAACCGCATTTCTGTCAAAAAGTGCTCAAAAATTATCGAAAATGGACAAATCTATTTCTATTCTATCATTCTAGATTTGGTTTTTCCACAAAAATTCGAATGTAGCACCCAACTATACAGATTTCCCTAATTAAATCATATTGAAGCTAATAAATATCTCCTGCAGCTTTAAAATATTCCAGCGGCAGAAGGCTTGCAAATATGGATCATTTGCAAGCCTATACTACATGCAGTTTCCCCTTAAGTAATTTTTTAATACTTACCTTTATAATTAATGAATTTTACTGCCTCAATGTTAACATATTTATTGAAATAGAATTGCAAAGTTCTAGTTATCACCCAATAGATTAAATCAGAATTATATTTAAACCGTGTCGGTTTTTTTGTCATAAAGCTGTTTAAGCCCTGCCAAACGAATACCCGAGGCGTTCTGCTGGAAAGGATTTTGTGGTTTAAACCCCTTCTATCCCATTAATAATAAAGACATTCATTTTTTTTTGTTCACCACAAAATATTAATTTTTCTAATGCATTATTTATAATATAACATTGTGATGCTAAAATCTAGATCCTAATTCCTCCTCCTGACAATCTTCAAGGTACGGCACTGTAGAAGGTTTAAATCTAATAATCCAATAAAAACTTTAGTGTGAAAATATACTAACCTAGAAAAATGTAGATAAATTCAAGCTCTCAGTTAAAAGTTACGGAATTTAAAAAATAAAAAAAAGTTTTTTTCATTGAGTTTATAAATTTGATTTTCTGATTTTTTTTAATTGGATTAAATTCTATCTTTGTGGCCGAACGCGATCAGCAGTCGAATGCGGAAAGGATACTTTCCACACATGTTTGGTGCAGTTACTTTAAATAATTTATTTCAGTATAAGCCTATAGTCTGTATGTCTTAACAAACAATGGATTAATACAAACTTACAAACATACATACATACATAATTGTTAAGCACATTACCTTCCTTTGCATTTGCAGTCGAGTAAAAACGATTGGCTTATAGAATCATGTGCTGTATAAAATACATTTTATAGATTTTTTTGTGATTAAAAAAATTTAATTTATAGAATATCGAAAACTATCTGTCTGTTAAGAGTAATTTCCGATAGCTTTTCCCGATTACTGTACTACATTAGTTGTGATACTTTACGTGATATAATTACCCTAAATTCCGTTTATAGCCACTTTCGTAAAGCACTCTCCTTTGCACAAGAGTTTCGGACCTTAAGTTTGTTCAACGTGGAGTTTAGTTTATGTTGCTGCCTCTATACTAATATTTTCGCTTCTAAGAGCTTCTCTAATGATTACTTACTCTAACGTGGTGGCGGCTGCTAAAACTAGAATAATCTAATAATTGTCTTAGGATACCCGGTTGGGCTTCAAGTTTGGATAAATCAAAACTACTTTAACTTTGGCTTGATTAAAGAAAACACCAAGTTTCGATGTAAATGGATATTGTGCGACTGTAGCTGCAGACATGATATAATTTTAGGCAGTACATTGTAACTTTAATTAGTTAAATATTATATTCTATATATTTCAAGTTGGAAACTTTAAGATATATCGAAAATAGGCGACTTCGTAAAGAAACGTAAATTTTGATATATTTACTTCCCCGTATGACAGCCAATATATTGTATCAGCTTTTGCCCGCGACTTTGTACGCGTAAATGATGAGGAAATATAAATATTGTATTTCAAAAACCAGGTTTATCAATCAACATTCACTAAACTTTATACAAATTAGTTATAGTAAATAAAAACTTTTTCAATATTCGGATATATTAGAACAGGCTGATTAACGGGCGGACTGAGAACTGAACGGCTCACAGATTATGGTAAAGTCTGACGCACGGATCTTGGGCTGCGACGTCTGAAGGGTCCCTGCGGTAAAATTCATAAAAACACATTGCCTTTTGTGTTTTTGATAAGCGACTCGTCGGAAGCTTTAATATTTGAAAATGAATATGCATGTTCCTGTAGCCCACGGTTCGATTGGAGTGTCACTAATTTGCAATTAAATGCTCGATGGTTGCTTTTGCATGCTAGAAGCAGATCCAACAGATGCCCATAATTAAAATAAGTAATAGTTAAAAAAATGGCAAAATATACTTTTGCCATGACCAGATCAGCTCGATGGTGTCAAATTGTAATATTGTCATCCGAATTACATACGGTTGCAAAGTTTTGAATCGATACGACAAAATTAATATTTCTCCATACAATCCCCATTCACCCCTTTAGAATATGAATAGGTCTACCTGTTTAAGCTATCCATTGTCTGTCAATCAGTCAGCCACGGTACTAGCTTGACACCCCTTCCACTCTCTTAGAAGATTAATTTACAAAAATAATGAAACACGTGTTATTTTATTTCTTTCCAAGGCTATGTTTACATACTGTCATCATCGTAACTTATTTTGTTTACAAATTTTACTACCTCTTTTTGTCCCTTTACAGAAGAAATTTTCTAAAATCCCTGCTCAGTTCACCTCTAGGTTACTCAAGGCATCTTTCTTCCAAATTTCAAAATCTCTAGGTCCACCGGTTTAGGCTGTGCGTTTTCTGTCAGTCAGTCATGGTACTCTTTTACCACCCTCCTCACCCCCTTAGAGAAAGAATTTTCAAAAATAATGAAAAACTTGTTATTTTGTTTATTTTGGATACTAAATTTTTTTCTTTATATAAACTTTAGCACCCCTTTACGGATGGAAATTTGTAATACCCTCCTAGAGTACCCAAGAAATATTTCCTTAAAACTTCAAATCAAATCTGTAGATTCACAGGTTTAGGCTGTACCTTGACTGTCAGTCCGTCACAGTACTGTTTTATAGATATAGATTAATAATTTACCAATAAAAATCTACGTGACATGTCGGCCAATCATAACGTTCATACTCTGCAAGCCGTTCAGATCTCGGTGTGCCCGTTAATCAGCCTTTTCTAATATATTGCAACATTAGTGAAGTTTTAATTTATTATTATTTATTTGTATATGCTTTAATGATGGCTTTATTGACAAACCTGGTTTTTTAAAACACAATATTTATATTACCACATCATCTACACATATAAAGTAGCGGGCAAAAGCTAGCACACTACTCGTATATAGGTTATATAGAGGAATTATTGGAAGCGCAAAAATTTTCTAAAAATTTAAATTGGGTTTAATCAGCGTTTTAGAGTTTCTAGATTACAAAAAACATCTTTTTTTGAAAAAAAAATTAATTAATGATGTCTGTGTGTTTGCAAAATTTGAGCCAATTTGTTTCAAACTTGCACCAAAAAAAGTCTAGGCCAGTGTCTCTCGGGAATTAGATCTTCGTTGTCTTGGGCGTAGATTTTCGATATTTTGAAAGGGTAAAAAAATTTAAAAAAAATCATATGTATTTTGAGAACGCCCAAACCGATAACAATTAAATTAAAATCAGAAATAGTGGATGTAATTAACGATGTTTGTGTGTTTGTAAAATTTGAGCCAATTTGTTTCAAACTTGCACCAAAAATAGTCTAGGCCAGAGTCTCGCGGAGAATAGATTTTGGTTGTCCTGGGCGTGGATTTTCGATATTTTGAAAGGGTATAAAAATTTTGAAAAATCATATGTATTTTGAGAACGCTCAAACCAATAACAATTAAATTAAAATCAGAAAAGCGGGTGCAAATCTTCTCAATTTTAAAAACTGTGAAAGCCATTAGCTTTTATAACTGATTTTTTCTATCGATATATATTAAAAAAAAAAAAAGGGAAACATGTCCAATTTATTTTATTTTATTTTTTGGTATAGAAAGTAATTTTCGTCCAGTATACAGCGTAGCCTAAAAAGATGAGCCAGCAACTTGGAAATCCAAAAAAATCCAAAAAGAGAATGAAACAGCCCCCTGAAAATCAAAAAGAAATCAAGACCATTTTGCAGTCATAACAAAAGGTAAAACTCGACAAATTGTTTATATTTTTTTGTGTATAAATATATGTTCTTTACTATACAGGATAGCCCTAGAGATATAATGCTTAGGAAGTAAAATAAGACAAATTTATTTTCTTTTTTTTTTTTGAATAAATGAGCAAGTGTTTTTTTATATAGAGTTAATCTAAGGAGGGAGAAATAGTCCCTAAAAATTAAATTTAAATTTTTTGAGGGTGTAAATGCTAAATTTTAATAAATAAAAAAAACTATTTTTAAAAAAATTGTAAAATACGACAAATTTATTATATTTTTACATATAAACCTCAACTTGAAAAAACCATTGACGTATATACAGGGTCTTCCATTGAGGAGGAAAAACGGTATTTTTTTACTTGTTTTCCAAGAAACAAAACACATTTTTACTTTCCCATAATAACAGCCAAAATATGTATTGTATTGTTAATACTATATATAGGCTATATAGAGAAAGTATCGCAGACTTTTTCAGAAAATATAAGTGACGTTCTGAATACTGGCTAGTTGGTTTATTCCAGTGCCAAATAACCTTAACTTATATTGTTAGGAATGTAAGGTAAATAAACGTGGCGACAGTGGATAAGAGTGGACCAGTTGATAGGCAGGTAAAAAAAAATGTCAGTCAAATCAGTCATATGATAATAATTCCGAATAATAGCCGACAATCTGGTGCCCTTATGTGCCTAGCCTTTTTTGCTTAAAAGCGAAAAAAAAATCAAATTTTGAGGGCACACAATCCGATAACTGTTAAATTGAAAACAGAAATGGTAGAGACAAATGATCTCACATTGAAAAATTTTAAAAAACGTTGGTATAGATGTCTCTTTTTTTTTGATAATACATATACATTAATTAAAATTAAAAATACGTAATATTTCGAAAAATGGTGGAACACGTCAAATTTATTTTATTTGTTTGTATAAAAAATAATTTTTGTTTAATTTAAAGAGTAGTCCTAAAAGTAAGAGTGAGCCCCCTGTGAACGCAAAAAGCATTGAAAAATCGGTGGAATATCAAAGTTTTTTTATTTTGTTGTATATAAAAAAATTAACCATACAGGGTAATCTTAGAAGTATGAAATAGCCACCTAAATATAAAAAAAATTATTACAGAACTATTGAGTTTGCTAACAAAACAATGAAATACATCATATTTCTTTTATTTTTTCTATATAAAAAATATATCCTCAACTATACAGAGCACTCAATCCGATAACAGTTAGCCTTAGGATGATGAAACGGTCCTCTGAAAATTAAAAAAAAAACATACTTCAGAAGCATATAACTTGCTTAGAAAACAGTAAAATGCTAAAAGATATCACCAAAAGGAAGAAAAAGCACCCAGAAAACAAAAAAAAATCAAGAGCGATTAGCTTTTTTAATATTAAAAAAACAAACGGGGAAACATGTCAAATCTATTTTTATCTCTTTATAGGCTAATTTTTTGACTATACAAAGTAGCTCTAGGGGTACAAGAGTCTCTTAAAAATGCAAATATTTTTGATTTCAATAACGCTAAGCTTTTTTAAATGTATTATATGTTCTGCATATAAATCTCGACTTGGCAGAACCATTGTACGTGGGTACATATATAGAGATATACCATGTTTGCCAAAGCACATTTTTTATCTATTTTGAAAATGAAACATATTAGGCTTATACATTTAGCGCTAAATATCCATTCAAGTCTGTTGTAGTAATTCTCTTGAGATTCCCATAACAATATACTTTATAATATAATAGGATGTTATACCTTCTGGAAAATTGGCTGTCACTAATATTAACCTCCGTCCAATTAGCATAATCTCTGTTACATAGTAATTGTCTAAATAACGGAGCAGCAAAATTATTCTCCATCATTGTATTCCCATGAAGTATATATGAGATTTCTACATGCCTAAACTCTGAAACTGTCACAGCGACAGAGAAATAGAATTTCTAAATTAGCCGGACAAATTCCAAACTGCATTAGGGCAACTTAAACCCCCTTGTTACATTTCCCAGATGCAAAAAAATTTAGGTTATAAAAATGTCAAGGGTAATTCTGTTAGGTGGCATAGTGAACAAAATATAAACATCTAACATTTTATTTTATTGTCCCAGCTTTGGCGGAAATATTTCCCTTTCTCATAAATACATTTTGCTAGAGTAAACAAAAAACATAAATCTTTATTTAGTATATAAAGAAGGACCGAGAAAATTGACTGTCTTTCAAAATGTTCTAAATACTTTTCCATAATGTTAAGCTTACTGTCAAGAATTAAATTCATTTATTATTCATTTTTGATACTCTTTTTTTCTGTTCTTACTTTGCTCGTAAAACGGATGTATTGTCATAGTAAAAAAAACACAGTCCAAGATATTTACAGATCTTCACGGTTTAGGGTCCCTAGATGCCAAAGAACATGTTTTCTCAATTCTGTGGGTCTGTCAGTCCTTCTGTCTGTCTGTCAATTCGGGGCGTACCTATAAAGCTGATTAACTTTAAATTATGGTAAAACATTAATAAGGATTATAAGTGGATGGACTGGTAACGTTTCATTAAGAATCTAGTACGGCGGCCTAGTGAAATGTTAAAAAAATAATTATTATTAATCAAGAGTTACATAGGAATGAGCTGGTAACATTCTAGTACGAACTCATGATGGCAAAATAAAATGGCGGCCAAATATAATATTTAAAAATCAACCTGAAAAACTATTTATTAAACTGATTTGCAATTTGTGCATGTATTAAGTGTAACATAGAGATAATCCGGTAAAGTTGTGGTACTACGAATTCAAGTTGGCGGAAATGGTAACCAAAAAAATGTTTAAAAAATTCAAGTAAAAGAACTTCTTATTAATTTAGGGTTTTGCACAAAAATTAGATGTGCTATAGAGATAAACAGGTATTTTGATAATCCAATATGTTGAAACAAAATGACGTCCAAAAAAAATGACAACATATATTCCCCGTAAAGGACATTCACATTTACGGGATTTTTTCGTTAAAATTTTGTTTGTATTTTACTGTTCTCTTCAAAACCGGTTTTTGAGATATTTTGAGCGTTGCAAACTTTTATTACAGTCTGTATATATATCCAGTTTAATATTTTTTTAACAATTTCAAAATTACTTTAGTTTTAATATATAAAAAATATTAAAATAGCTCCTAATTAATACTATTTTCTCTGTCAAATTGACTTCCGTCAATATGTTATTGAACAAACTGACTTACGCCAAAATCACGTTCGGCAAATGTGGTTTGTTAATTTTAATCTACATAAGGTTCAATTCAGTTTGTTAATTGGTAAAGTAAGTATTGTTTATTCATAATCTACCTAGCAAATATAACATTTGCAAAAAAAATTAAGCTCAAATCCCGAATTTTTTTATAGCGACTATCAAACTTGGTTATCGCTAAATGCTAGTGAAAAAATTGAAAAGATCATGCAACTTTCAAAATTCAAGAGTCAATGATTTCCTTAAAAAAAAATATTGAGCTACAATTTTAGGCATTTTGTAGCACTAAGGAGAAATTGTATAGCCCAGAGTTCACAAACTTATTGTTCTTTAATAAATTTGTTATACAGAGTATTTTGTAGGACTGTAATTTTTTCAAAATTTTATATTTTATATATGTCATATTAAATAAATTACATTATATTTTATTTATATATACAATGTAATAGTTTCATCCCCATATGACCCTGAATATTTTAAAAAAATTTGAAGTGATTCCGGTAAATCGGTTACTCCGCCATGTTTTGACCAATTTTCATGAAATCTTTAGAGAATATTCAGGATATAACTGTAAGGATCACATAGAACGCATATTAAACAAAATAACATAAAAAAAATATATAAATTTAGTTGGCACAGCAAATATTTTCGTCATCCTTAGGAGGCTGTATCTCGTAAACGCCATAGCCAATTTTTAAAATTTAAAAAGATTCTGAAAGGCCATGATTTGTTTAATCAATAGCATGGAGCGGTCTTTAATAAAAATAATATTTTTGTAATATACAGGGTGTGAAAAAATATAATGTAAAAATGAAAAATTTTTTAACTCTCTGCACCTCATGCAATAGTAATTCTAGAACTTTCAAAGTAATCACACTTTGAAGCTTTTTTCGATATCTCGGGCGATGTTTGGCGGTTTTTGTTTTTTTGTTTAGAAAAAAAATTATTTTCAATAAGTCTGTATTTTTTAAATAAAAAGTTTTCTTGTGGAAATTTTGCGACTTCATTATCCCAGTTTCTCTATAGCCAGAAGTATAGAGGTGTTGCATTTTTTTATTTGGAAAAGGGTATTTTCAAAAAGTCTGTATTTTTTAAATTAAAAAAATTACAAATTTCTATAAGTTCTTGCTTTCGGGATCTTATTATCCCAGCTTTTCTGTACACAGAAGTGTAGCGATTTGGAAATTACAAAAATTGCAAATTCCTATGTGCTCTTTTTATTAATGTGGAACTTTCGGAAATTTATTATCCCAGTTCGTCTGTACATAAAAGTATGGTGCTTTCGTATTTTTTGGTTTAGGAAATAAGTTTAGTACAAGGTGACCCACTAAAACTGTCTACCCCATTTAACTTTTTTTACTTTGCACAGGCTTTACATTTAAAAAATAATTTAAATACAAAAGTTGTAGGATTTAATAAGTAGTTTTTAGCGTTTATATTTTTATGTATACAGGGTGTCTCAAAAAAGCGATGACAGACAAAAATTACATCTTTTAAAAATAGAGCACCCCATATTTAACTTGATATTTCGATTCTACTGGAGAAACTAAGAATTTTGATACCACACCATATGCTAAACTTTTGGTTTTTGAATTATGAATAATTAAAAAAATAATTATAAATAATATTTTATTAACACACAGAGGTAACTTTTTTTTTTAGTTGTAGGCATCAATAAAACAGCATGAAGTACAAATTTGAAATAAATAGTATACAATAATCAAACTATGAAACAAACAACAAGAAGGTGAAAAATGTAAACTGAGAATTTAATGTCGAGTAGGCCCACGTCGCACAGAAGGCAAAAATCCAAAATTAGAAAATAAAAAGTCAAATATTGAACATTACGTTTTTTGTCCTTTAAATGCATCATTGAATGCTTAATATGTCCCTACAAACATATTTGTTTGTTTTGAATTTTTCGGGTAACTTATTTTATAGTAGGCTCTGGAAAAATAGTAAGTATATTAAACGTCAAATAGTTTCTATTATTTGTTGATAATTAACGTCAAAATCAGGTTCTTGTTTTGTGAGCTTAGAAAGTAATTTAGTTTTTGCAACAATAGTATGGTAAATATGCAAGATAAAAAAATATTTTTTTTCAAAACTTTACCATTGACCCTGTATTTTGGAAACGAACCATTTGCGGACAGTTTTATTATCGGTCAGTTTTATAAAACTTTGCAAAAACCAAATTTTTTAAAATTCGTAATGTGCGCTCCTAAATACGCATTTGTACCAATTTTGAACGAACATGTCTATACTCGTGTTTATATGTTACCCCTCTCCACCCACTTAGAGGGGGAGTTGTCAACTTTATGACATCATAATATTGTTATGTCCCAAAACTATATCTACCACGCAACGCGAGGTTGGATTCCGCTTGTGACGTCACGCGTGTTGCAAGCTTAGACAAGGAATTCCTTGTCTAAGGTTGCAAGCGTTTGCCTTTTGTTATGTATTTAAATGGAAAACACGATTGAATATTGAGTTTAAACTTATTTTATTGTCGTAATTTTATAAATATCTGTATTTTAAGCTTTATAAAGTCTACAGATGGTTAAAATAATATTTAAAACATTTAAAGTTACCTTAAAAGCTTTATGAATAAAATAATCAAGATGCCCTTGCCTGCCGTGTCACACGCGTGACGTAAGCAGCTGACATACCTTGTATTTATTGTATCATGCCACATACCACATTTAAAGGTAATCGGGTAAGTACGTAAAAGTTGGTCAAATGTTCAAAGCATATACGTCAACATTGTCAAGTTAAATAAAAGGTTATAAAAACAGCATTTATTGCAATTTGTTGCAGCTGATTTTAGTGTGATTTGATTAACCGAATATATCTCAACAGTATACCGGTCGATTTAACTGTAATTGAGTGTAATTTGACAATAATATGCTTTACCAACTTAAACATATAACAAAAATACTATACTTCCCATCCCGAAGGGATGTGGAAGTAAAAGTAAAACCAACAAACGTTTGGTTATATAAAAAATACTAGATAATAAAATGTGCTTACCTTGCATATTTACCATACTATTGTTGCAAAAACTAAATTACTTTCTAAGCTCACAAAACAAGAACCTGATTTTGACGCTAATTATCAACAAATAATAGAAACTATTTGACGTTTAATATACTTACTATTTTTCCAGAGCCTACTATAAAATAAGTTACCCGAAAAATTCAAAACAAACAAATGTTTGTAGGGACATATTAAGCATTCAATGATGCATTTGAAGGACAAAAAACGTAATGTTCAATATTTGACTTTTTATTTTCTAATTTTGGATTTTTGCCTTCTGTGCGTCGTACCCAAGTAGCACTTTTAGACATGAATACGTCATTGTTATCACAAGTATTTTCAGTGAAGTAACCGGAACTTGGTGTCGCCACTTTTTGTTTAAGCTGATATTACGTAGTTATTACCAAAATGGGGACAATTTTAGGGTAACTATTTCGTGAATAACATGTAACTGTGACTTTGACTATTACGCAGATACTACGAAATTGTGTAGTTCCATTTAGGTAGCCGAATAGTAATAATTCACCCTATTCGTCACTTCCTTATTTCTGTCTTTATTTAATCCATTTTAAAAATGTGTATGGTCCGTTTTAATAAAAAAAAACAGTTATGGTGACTACAAACACTCAAATTGGGAATATGGTGTAGAGCGTATAGAATACGTTATATTAAATATATTCGCCAATTTAAATCTCAAAATTGTAATTTTCGACTTTAGTTTAAATAGCAATTATCATGAAATATCTTATTAAAAAGAGTGATTTTTTTTAACGTAATGTTTAATTTGTATGCATTTTTAATCTTTATACACAAAAACAAACATCATAGCTAAATATTAATAGGGGGGATGAAAATAAACAATGGCGTTCTATTAGATTTTTACTTTTAGGTTGGCTGCATTTCTTTACTGAGAAAATATATTAACATCAAGTGTCTACGACTGTTCCCATACGCCTTTATAGTTTTGGATTCTTTAAATACGCACCTGTCACTTATACCCAATTACACTGAAGCCTTGAACACTAAGATAGTACGAATAAAGTTATCTACAAAGTTCCCATTAATCCTATATTGTATATTATAACCAAGAGGTTACAATTTGCGAACATTCCGCTGGTTCTTTAAAATTTATTTTGTGTCGTAGCATGCGAAGATTTTTTATCACTTTATAATATGTCATCTATCATAACCATAACCCTTTGTTTCGTTTTTATTTTTTGTTTCCTTGAAATACCAGGTTGGGTTGTTTTGTTCAGGTATGACATAACCAATTTGTGATATTTTTAATTTTCTATAAAAAGTGGCTGAGTGACTAAAGCTACTTTTTTTCTTATGGTATGTGAAACCATTGTGAACCATTTTAACTTGTTACTTGTAGACGATAACACAACACATACACAACTAATTATTAGCTGTAGACCATACAAGCCCACCCGCCAATTTGATGCAAAATTTGTAAAGGTTTAAATGGGGTATCTAGTACAAACTTACTTTTTCATTTAGATTTTTAACAAATAACAATGTTTGTGCAAGTGATTAATTAGAGTTGTCTGCCAAGTGCCAAGTGAATTTAGTAATGTAATATGTACTGAAGAAGGCCTACAAACTAAAGTTTTTTTTGTAGAGAGTTACCTCAAACTGAGGTGCTGAATGAAGTAAAACATACACTAAGACATGAAACAATATTGTCTTTTACTGCAAAATAAAACCAAAATATAATAATGTGCAATATTTAATAACTTTTCTTGGAGTAAACTTAAACTTAAGACATTTACGGTTGTAGTCATTTACTCATTCATCACTTTATAATTACAAGCAAAAAACAGGTGAACCAGGCTTAAATACGTTTCTCCACATGGCCAATGGCTGAGAACTTCTTGCTTGAATCAATATTAATTTTAAGAATTACAAAAACTAATAAAATGAGACACTAAGAAACCTACGTAGACGAAAAGTAAACAAAACGATTTTAGCAGTAATATGACTAGAACTTTCAAACCAATCAAAAATTTTAAGCTATTTTGCCCCTGTCCTTACGAAATCACCGACCGTTTGGCGGTACCAGCGTTTTTTTATCTTAGAAAAAAAGAGGTAATAGTTTACTTGTAGTAAATAATTACTGCAATTCTTTTTTAAGTTGCAAAAAAAATAACTTTTGTAATAGCCAGTCCAGCAGTAGACTTTTTTACTCTGCAACGACTCGTTTTACTTGATAGTAATACGTTATAGAAGTACATTTGAACGTAATTTTTATTTGGCAAAAAGAAGGTATGATACGTAAAAGTTGTAATTTAGTAAACAGATTAGAAACAGTAACTTTGAATAATTACTATTATGTCACAGAAAAGAAATGAAGACCTTGGTGTCAATTCCTTAAGTGGTTGCTTGGCAGTAGTTATTATATAATTACTTTACATGGAAAATTACTATAAAGTATTAGTCGCGGTAACAAATACATATATAATACTTAAAAACGTGTAACCCAAAGTGTTTGTTGATATACAGTAGGATTATTAGTAATAAATACGTAAAAACTCTTAAAGAGTAGTAGTGGAAACAGTTGTAGCTACATTAGTGCTAGCTGGATACCCTCAAAAGTTCTGCAGTCCGTCTCGGCATATTGTCCAACTAGGATAATAAAGTCCTTAAAGATCCACATTAGTGAATGAAATATGTAATTTTGGTAATTTAAAAAAAAAGTCTTTTTGAGAATACCCTGTAAGTTTTTTTCTAAATAAAAAATTGCAAAACCGCTATACATCTGTATACAGAAAATTTGGGATAATAGAGCCCCGAAACTTTTACATTAAATGTAAGAACTCCTAGACTTTTTGAAAATGCCCTTTAACTTTTTTTCTACACCAAAAATAGCAAAACTTCTATATTTCTGAGTATAGAGAAACTGGGATAAATAAAGTCCCGGAATTTCCACAATAAATAAAAGAACCCCTAGAAATTTAAAATTTTTTAATTTAAAAAATACAGACTTTTTGAAAATACCCTGTAACTTTTTCTCAGGAAAAAAATAAAAAACCGCCAAATACGGCCCGAGATATCGAACAAAGTTTTTAAATGTGACTACTATGAAATTTCTAGAATAACTATTGCAAGAGGTGCAGAGAGTTAAAATTTTTCATTTTTGACATTGTATTTTTCTCACCCTCTATAACACAAAAAAAGAATTTTATCAAAGACGACTTTAAGTTATTGATTAAACAAATAATGGCTTTTCAGAATCCTTTTAGTTTTTAAAAATCCGCTGAGGTGTTTCCGAGGTACAGTCTCCTAAAAATGACATTTGCTGTGGCCACTAATTATTTGAACAGTTTATATTACGTTTGCCATATTATTAGGAAAAATGCATATTAATATCGTGTTTCATATTGTTTCCGGGGTTTTTAATGGCACGTAGTTCAATTGTACTCATATTTTTAAATTTTGACAGTTTTTGTGATATTAATATGGTGATTCTGGCAACATTTTATATGCAATATACCTAGTAGCTACGTATTTATTTTATTAGGGACCTTCAAAATTTTAACCTAAGTTTAGGCTTTAAAACTTTGTATAAATGGAACTAAAAAGAATGAAATAAAATTAAAGAGTAAAAATTAATATTTTATTCCACATTGAAAATTTGACTTTATAAAGTCGGTGTCAAAGTAAGAAAGACCATTTCTATTTAATTTTATGACACTCAATGTAGAAATGTCTGTTTGTCATTAAGAAAGTAATTAAGAATTAGTTTGAAGCCGACTTCATAAAATCAAATTTTCAATGTGTAATAAAATAGCATTATTTACTTTATAGTGCTTTTTTTAAGTCCGTTCTCTTTTTTAATAGAACTTTTTTTTTTCGAATACATTTTTCTTAAACCGTAATATTTGGGGTCGTTTTAATAGGCTAT
This sequence comes from Kuschelorhynchus macadamiae, assembly GCA_030620095.1. Classification (NCBI taxonomy): domain Eukaryota; kingdom Metazoa; phylum Arthropoda; class Insecta; order Coleoptera; family Curculionidae; genus Kuschelorhynchus; species Kuschelorhynchus macadamiae. The sequence continues at coordinate 420,735 of JAUTXW010001082.1, forward strand.
TAGTTAAGCAATGATAAAGTAAATACATGGGTTCAGAATTATATTTTATCCAGTTTTGAACTTTATTCACATGCTATGCGTCGGCGATTTCATAAACCTTTCTTCCACCTACAATACATTTTCAAACGTAGCTCCTGGTGCTTATCTCAAAAGTCTGCAAGCTAAATTTTGGCCGTGATTATTAGTCCGTTATAATAGAATTCCATTACGGAAACTGTGAATAATAAATTACGAGTCCGCCGCCCCGGAGGGTATTTGCGGGGGAAAAGGAGCAAAAGGGAAGGATAAGCAGCCATGTTGGTCCGGTGGTGCGGACACCCTACTGCCCCTGGCTAGATTCCGCACTTGGCGTTTTGATTAACGATTTAAAGTTCTTCGGCAACAGTACAGGACTAGACCTGCTGTATTCCATTCGGTTATTTCCGAAAAGTCCTACGTGTTTCTAACTTAAGAATTTCCCTAAAATAATTATCTTTAATAGTGTAGAGGAAAAAATGTTATTAAATTTTTTTTTTGGAATGAATTGATATGTCTAATTATTAAATCGCAGTAACTTAGGAAAATGAATTGGTTAAGCGGATAAAAATTAAACTCTTTCATAAATAATTATATCCTGACAAAATGGCGAAGGAAATATATCAAAAGTACTTTTACATTTTTTTTTCGTGATTTTATATCTTCATTAGATCGTTTTATAGAACGAAGGATAAATTTAATTTTGATAAGTAAGAACATTTTCTGACATCACCCCTCTGGTGTTCTTTTTTAGGGGTGCAAAACTTGAGAGCAAAACATTTTTATTATGATAACGCAGTTACTGTATCTTACTTTTAATATGTTAAGGAATAATTTTCCGATGAATTTGTTGTAATGCATACAACAATTTCTTTTTTTTTTTTGTGACCGAGTTTATAAAGTTTTCGTGACTTAAAATAATGGAATTTCGAAGTTGTCTACTTAACTAGATATTTTTAGTTTCTCTCCTATTCAGAAGTTTTTACTTTCTAGCCAATAAAAATAGGAAAATATACATGGTGTGCCCTATAAATATACTGCTGACCACAAATACTAAAAAAGTTATTTCCACAAGGTAAACATTTTCAAAATGAAATAAGATGTAGACGTGCTGTTGCCAGTATCTTTTAGCAAATTATCTACAGGATTTTGACATTTGTAAGCAATTTATTATACAGGAAGTTATATAAAAATGAGCAATTTATGTAAAAAAAATATTTTTTTTTCCGAAAACAAGTGCGAAATATTTCAGACTTTCTTTATTTGTGCAAGGGTAGTTTAGAGGTAAATTGAAACAAACTTTTGTGCGTTTTCTTAATTTCTAATTTTTAAGTTTTTATGCAATTTTTTTACTTTATTGATAAAATTAACTGGATTTTTTTTATCTTAAAATAAAAAGAATTTTCTCTGATATACATTAATAAACATACAGGTTCTTGCATGATCATACTGTTAGGGAAAAAGTCTTATCTGCAAATTTTCATTTTTCTCAAAACGCTTATGTGATGATAAAGATATTCATTGATTTTGTAGATTTTATTATTTTTCCCCACCTTTGGTTAAAATTATGAAACAATGATGCTTATGAAAATTAATAAATAGGACTTATACAGAGAGACTTATTAGAGCGGATTTCGTTAATTAAACGGAAAAATGTAAAATACCAATTTCTGAATCAATAAGGTGAGAAAAAAGTAAAAATACCATATTAAACCCAAAAAATAAACAAATTAGAAAACGCCAAAATGTTATTTTTTAAATCACTGGCACAGATACAAATAATGTAATTTTTTGCGGATTTTTCAAAATTTATGAAAATTACAAATCCTTTATATAAATAAATTGCTCAATAAAATGTCAAAACCAAAACCACTCAATAATTCTGGAAAGAATTTACGAAAGGATTTTGATAAGAAAACTTTAAAATCTTATTTTATTTACGCGTTACTTATGACCACGAATATCACTAGCTATAAAATATTTTTATTTTTTTTTCTATTATGTCATAACTTTTTGTACATCGTTTTATTTATTTCAAAGTTTAACTCGACATAAGACAAATTTTTTTCTTGACGCACACTGTATGTCACATAACTGAAAAATAAGTCATACTTTTTTTTTAATTATTTCAAAATTTTGTATTATGAATGTTGGCCATTTTATGGTGATACAGTACCTTATCTAGAAAACGGTAATAGTTACGACAAAAAGTTAAATACAAAAGTTGTTTGGATTCAATTAAATTTTTATTTTATTTCACTTTTGTTTATACAGGGTGTTTCGTTTTGACGTGACACATGTCAACTTTCTTAATTTAAATGGGACATCCTACATATTATTACATGTTTCGATTCTACTGTTAATTTGCGAAAGTTAGTTAATAACATCTATATTTGAATTCTTTATCGTTTTTGAGTAAATTGAGTTTTTAGAATTTTTTTTAAAAAAACATATTTTTAAAAAAAAAAAATTTTACCTATAAAACTTTAATGGAATTGACTAAATATTAAACATACATTACTAAGGGTTCAATTCAACGAGTTTCCATGCTGGTCTTACCAATTAATATACAGGGTGTTAAAAATGGAGAGCAAAACAAACAGAACTTTAAATGTAAAAATCTCCTGTTTTTCAAATGGAACACCCTGTATATTTTTATTTCATCTGATTCAGCGTTCAATTGCCTATCATTAATCATATATATGTCCTATACCTAAAATGAACAGTTTCGATTTTATTAGTGATTCATCACGGAATTTTGCCAGTAAATGAGATCAGAAACTAAAAAAATCAAGATAGGCTTAGGAAATAACCTAATGCAATTGTTGACTTAAGTTGATATTTGCTCTGTTTGTCGTTTTAGTCAAATTTTTGCTGCGAAATTTGTTAAAAAATGGCTTTATATAGTTTAGATGAACGTTTGAAATTATGCAACTGTTTCATAAAAAATAATAAAAGTCTAATAAGGCCGTCAAACCGTAAATGTGTGGTGCGGAATTATTTGCGACCATATTATCGGACCAATATTTTTTGACAGGTCATTAAATGGCAAAAGATACTTGGAGCTGCTTAGGAATGAAAGCATGCCCCTTATCAACGACTTGTCAGCAAATATTCGAGAAAATATCATTTTTCAGCAGTATAGCGCCCCTTACCACACGGTTGCACCGGTAGTAAATTTCCTTAATCAACATTTTCTATTGTGGATAGGAAGACATGGTTTGATATCCTGGCCACCACGAAGCCCTGATTTAAGCCCTTTAGACTTCTTTTTGTGGGGTACACTAAAAAATAAAGTTTATAAAAATAGATCTAATAATAGAAATGAGTTAAAAATAAAAATCAGGGAAGAGATCAATAATTTTAATGCATCTAATTCGGTAAGGAACGCTATTCGAAAAATGGAGGCTATTTACACTTCATGTATCGCAATGGACGGTGGCCATATTGAAAATTTTTTATAATTTGTTTTAATCATGTTTAATACTCAGTTAGTTATTAGTTATACCGTGTGGCACAATATATTTTTTTTGTCTCTCCCTTATTTTCGTAAACATTAAATAATAAGAACATAAATTACATAATATTTCACTTTTATTTGTATTTTCTAACATTATTTATAGTCGCTATCTGTGTTAAGGAAATTAGAATAAGGCTTAGTTTACGACATTTTTATTTTAGCCCACTTCATCTGTTTACTTATATTAAAAAAAAATAGTCAAATCAGAAAACGGCTAATAAAATCGAAACTGTTCATTTTAGGTATAGGTCATATATATGAGTAATGATAGGTAATTGAACGCTGAATCAGATGAAATAAAAATATACAGGGTGTTCCATTGGAAAAACAGGAGATTTTTACATTTAAAATTCTGTTTCTTTTGCTCTCCATTTTTAACACCCTGTATATTAATTGGTAAGACCAGCATGGAAACTCGTTGAACTAAACCCTTAGTAATGTATATTTAGGATATTAGTCAGTTCCATTGAAGTTTTATAGGTAAAAATTTTTTTTTTAAAAATATGTTTAAAAAAAAAAATTCTAAAAACTCAATTTACTCAAAAACGATAAAGAATTCAAATATAGATGTTATTATAAAAACTTTCGCAAATTAACAGTGAAATCGAAATATGTAATAATATATAGGGTATCCCAATTAAATTAAGAAAGTTGACATGTGTCACGTCAAAACGAAACACCCTGTATAAGCAAAAGTGAAATAAAATAAAAATTTAATTGAATCCAAACAACTTTTGTATTTAACTTTTTGTCGTAACTATTACCGTTTTCTAGATAAGGTACTGTATCACCATAAAATGGCCACCCTGTACTTTACACATAGAAATACACGGCAAGGTATCTGGATTGATTTAATATTTTGTTGCATTGTAATTATTATGATTTTTAATTTCATTCTAAAAACGAGTAGGCACGTTAAATAAGCTTCTTTTAAAAACCCTGCTACATATATCAAATAAAACTTAGTTACTAAGTCACACAAGTCAAAATCCATTTTGATCCAATGAATCCAATTAAACATAAAAAGTTACCCATATATATGTAAAATAAGGCTGAACTATTTTTAAATAAAGACAGCCTGTATAATAGAACAAGATCATTGAGAGTAAACCTATCCAATTCACACGAAATTGGCTCTACTTTATTGGTTTGCGACTTAGGCCGACCCTAAAGCAACTTTAGCTACTCGCCAGCAGATGGCGCACTGGCTAAATACAATTTCAGTATTATATTTCCCGTTCGCCCTAACTAACGGTCTTTATATTTAATTTTATTATGCGGGGTGGTCGGAAAGCCGTTTCGTCCCCTAAAAAGTTTTAACTCCCGTCTGGAGGCTAGATTATGACCGGTTCACAGGTAAAAAGGTAGGAACGACGGACGGGATATGATGAAAAGCACGGAGCTGTGATTAATTAATTAGTTAATGATATTAATGTACAGTATTGTGGGTAGTTTTGTAGTTGTTAGCAGCAGGTAAATTAGAGAGTAGACTAAAATTATTCGTCTAAATTCTATTGCAAATTAGTATTTATTTAACTTGCTTTCGTTCAACATTTTTGTGATTTGAAACATCTAGCAGTAAAGAATCAACTTGCGCAAAAGAGTGAAATGTTTTATTTAGCACGTTGGAATGATTTTTGGCAAAAGTAGCATAATGATAAGCCAGACGACGCCGAAATTTAAACTATATGAAAAAAATTTGACCTGCACCGCGTTTTTCTGGAATAAATCCCAGGTTTACAACATTAGCCAGAATTTTAAGTCAATTTATTGATCTACACAAAACTACATTGATAATATACACATTTGATAATATTTATTATAAATAAAAACAAATAGAGAATAAACAAAATTAAAATAAAAAAAATAGGAATTTTGCAAGAACTTTAAAAACAAACCAACAAATTTTTTGATATTGAAATGAACAACATATTTTTTATTAAAATAAAATAGTAATAAAACAATAAATATATTTAAAGTTAAGAGAAACAACAATGAGTGTTAATGATTTGTATAAAACAAAAACCAAGAAGGGACAACAATCTATAGCTTATGCTAAAGTGAATTCTTATAGATTTTTTTGGTTCAAGAATAGAAATTATTTCTTTTATTATTTTATATAAGCACATTTGTTAGTTTATCTTATTTTATAGTTAATATATTGGTTTTCAATTCTCTTTAATTTGAAAAATAGTTGTTCACTGGGCACTACAATCATTGGAAGGGTTTATTATTTAATTTTCAATAAAAATGTGTAAATACAGGGCACTGGTTTAAATATTGGTGCAGTGGACACAATAACAGAAAATTCAAATTTAATTTGTTTTTTTGAGCACAACAAGCGATCATTTTTCGACTTAGTATACTAGTTGTAGTTGTAGTATTGAAATCTCTGTTACGGTACAGTACATTAAATCATAATTACAAATTACGATAACACTCGGGAATATTTATAAGCCAACTTATATTTTTCTTAAATTTGAAGTAAAAAGTATAAAATGTGTCGTCTAGTCTTATAACCTTTTGCAGTCCAGTTGATATTGTGCGTCCATTTGCTTCTCCGTTCGTAGTTCACAAAATAGTAAATTTGAAATAAATCCTGAATGTAAGTTAACTTTTCAAAGGAAAGGAAACCCAGTCAAAGTCAAGTTGGCCCTGTTTCTGTGGTTTGTTTTACTAAGCATCGATTTTTTCAGCTCCTTATTTGTTAAGAACGTTTTATCCATTTAAGCTAAACGCTAACGAACGTAACGTTGAGAATTTTTGGTTTTTATATTCAGTTTGACATAACACTTGCTTTCCATTGTATAACTTTTTCAGTGAAGCGGCGGTACTGGTTCCATCCACATTTATAAAGAACTAATGCGCAAGAAAATTTTTGTTACATTTCAAACGCTCGTTTAATTTTCAGTTTTTATGCAGCCCTAAGCTCAATATTAGAGAGAAAATAGAGTGATTTTAGGAACATTTCTATTTACGGAAATCATAATTTTGATTTATAAATACAAATTTAAGACATGAAAAAAACGTTTGTAATATTCAGAGTTGGACAGTATTTGTATTTTTAAATACATTTTTGTATTTAAATACTTTTCAGTATTTAAGTATACCGTAATTAAATACCCACGATAAAAATGGGTATTTAGAACATCAAATACGTTGCACTTTAATTGGTTGTTACACGTTGCCATGACTATAATTTGTCACTGTTGTATATTAAAAAAAATCGGTACGTACCCTTCCCTGGTAATGAATCTGTCATTTTATTAGGAATAGTGAAGTGTGACTTAATTTAGTTCAGTACATAGTTATTTAGAAACACATATATACTGTCTTATTAATAATTTTAATGGGTGCCGTTTTGGTCCACCATATTGGATTCCTATCAATTTTTTACCAGTTTCAACCTATGTAACACTTGATTTTTAAACATAATAAATAAAAATATAATAAATTCAATAAGAAGTTTTTACATTGACACATACCACTATTTTGTTACGTCATGTTGAATTCGTACCAGTTTATCTCTATATCGCATTTAATATTTTTGCAAAATATAAAATCAATTGAATAAGATTTTTTTAACGTTGATTTTTTCAAAATTTCATTTCATTTTGTTTCTCCATCTTGAATTCGTACCACAACTTTACCAGTTTTTCACTATATGATACTTAATCCTGGCACAACATTTGAAATTAATCTGATAAGTAGTTTTTTCAGGCTGATTTTCTAAATATTTTATTAGGCCGCCATTTTTGTTTGCTCTTTTGGATTTATACTATTTTATATGTTATTTTATAATTTTAAAATTTCATACTTCCCTTTTACGAGGGAAGTAAAAAGGGTTTTTATGTTAAAAATTAAAAATATTTGGACAAAATTTGGAATTTTCAAATGACTGCTCCAATATGGCGGACGCACCTTCTTGTTTGTGCTGTTGTGCTTCAATCAATTCAAGATGGTGACCCCGAAATTTCGGACAAATATTGTTTAATAATAAATATGAATAGTAATAAGCCTCAACATTAGTAGAAAAAGGTTTAGTTTAATGTATATAGAGCTGTAAGAAAATGTGACAGGTAAATTTTTAAGTTTCGGTGTAATAGCCAGCATTATTATACTTTAATATTATATTATAATATTATTCTTAATCTTCATATATTATTCTTAATATTCATATTCTTTATAGGGAAAGATGTGATCACAAAAATTTTTAAAAAATATTAGTTGGGCCATTTTGGATTCTCTAGAACATAACAAATATATTTTTAGACAAAAAAAGTCAACCAAAAATTTTCAGTGTGACGGGCGTTTTGAGAAGAATATAAAATATATATTATTATACTCTATATAAATAAAGCTGTTAAAAAATAAAAAATAGTAAAATTAAAAAAAATAAAGAAAATCGGTAAATTCGCTTTACTTCCCTAGTAATATATCATTCTTTTTTTTATCATAGAATATGCACATGTAACTGTGTTTTCTCACTCACTCATTAAAAAAAAAGAAAATATTTATTACAAGGGGAAGTTTAGAGTAAAACAATTATAATATATAAATTGGCTTTACTCTAAACTTTCCACTTAAATAATATTTCCTTTGCCTTTAAAGGAATATAAATCTAAAAAAAAGAGAATGATATAATGCGAGAAAAGTTAAGGATAAAAAAAATTTATCGATTGTTTTCATATTGAAGTAATTGTTTTCCTTTCATATAGGGTTAGACTAAGGGGGTCAAAAACAAAAATACAATTGTACATTTTTGCAAGGCACATCAAATTTGTTTTAATTTTTATCTATGATGCTTTTCCACCATATAGGGCGACATTAGGGGTTAAAACAGTCCCTAGGCCCGTATATTTTATAGTCCAAAAAACAGCGAAACATGGTAAATTTATTTGTATATTAATTTTTTTCTACTTCAGAGTTTTTTCACCTAGCCTTAGGGTCTAACAGCCCCATAAAAACGAGAATAGTTTTTATTTCCTAAAAATATATTTTTAAAATATAATACAACATTGCCTTCATTAGCACCATTTGAAAAAATATTTAGGTATTCCACATTTATAAATACCTCTAGGAGACATCATCAAAATTTTGAAAACTTGGTGTTAATGAAGGCACGCAAGTTTTGATTTTTGTTAGATGTTTCTCTTATTATTTGTAACACATTTGTGAATTACAACTAGTAGTGGCTTCAGTGGAATAAATATTTTTCTGTTAATCGATGGTGTATAAATATTGTTTAAATACTGACTTAATGGAGTTAAATACAAAAGTGTACTTAAATCCTTTTTGTATTTATGTAATAAATACTTTTTTGCTACAAATGTAATTAGTATGTATTTAAATACTTTACAGCAGGGTCCAGTGTTTGGTATTTAGGAATTAAATACATTTGCGATAGTAGTTTACCTAACAAGTGCGGAAAGTGCTACTTTTCCGCAATTGCGTGCGGAAAAGTCGCTTTCCCCGACGTGTAAGTTACACTATTTTTTTACAAGCACGCGGAAAAACCCAAAGGTTAAAAAGAATCGTTTATTTATATCAAATACATATCACAAATTAATTATTAACAACATGAATAGTAAACGTGCAGTTTGTAGGATTTTGTAAATTAATTGCAGATGCTAGATTTTTTTCCAAGGAATTCGGGGACTTGTAGGTTGGGTTTGATTTTCTAGTTCTCTTTCACGAATACTTATTGTTGTAACCGTCGCCGAAGGGGTAATTTTTGGTTGGAAGGGGTCGATTTGGTAGACTGCACTGGCGAAAGTTGGTGACTAGTGGAAGAAATGGCATTGAAGTTCAATACTTTATTGGATAGATTCTTTTGAAGACTTGTTGAGTTTTCTAAATAACCTTCTGCCACGGTTGAAGATTTCCAACCTCCGAGGCGTTTGATATTTGTTATTCCTCCTCCGGAATCTGCAAGCATTGTGGCGGCTGAACGTCGGAAACGATGGCCTGTATATAATTCAAAATTTGGGAGCTTCAGATAACCTGCAATATTGAATGGCACTTTTCCAAAAGATTTTATTCGGATGCATTGTACAGTGCAAGCTCCTTTCTTGTAGTTTACAAAAAAAACGCCTACGTTGGGTTTCTGACATTCTTAAAATCGCATATTTTCGGACCAATTTAAAATATTCTCCGCTTTCAGCTTTATCGGATAGTACAATGCTTCTAGAACGGTAATTTTTTGTGTCTGGAATATTTATTAATAAAATATTTCCTTTGTCTTCAATACGATCCAATGACATTTTTGTTAGTTCTCGGCGACATGCGCCCGACAAACCAAATATAATAATAAGCTACTTTAATATGGAGATAAATTTCGTCAGGCGCTTCATTTACAAATTTTCTCTTTTGAAAAAAATTTCGCCTTCCTTGGTCTAAATCAACATTTAATTTTTCTAAACAACTTAAACAATTAAAAAGCTTAAATCCAAGATATATACTTTTTAACATTGAGTATCTGGACCATAGCGTGTTTTGCTTACATGTTTTGGAGAGTTCAGCGAAATATGCCAAAAAACGGGTTCTTTCAAAGTTTTGATGTCTTTAGTTTGACACCATGTTTTAAACAGAATATATTCTTTTTCATACCTATGACGGAATTTTGATGGTAGCAGATTGAAGTTTGCAGTTCTAGCTAATTCCAACACTGACTCTGGCAAATCTTCGTCTGAACAGTCCATTAAAAACACTTTTACTCAGATTTTACTACGACAAAAATCGACGACAACAAAATTGCTTTTGATTGACAATGAATGACACGCGTATTTTTACTTTATGTCTATGGTGATTCAAAGTGCCAAACAAAAAAAGCAGGTGTTTATCATTGCTTATCATTGATTTTATAAGGCATAATTCGAGAGCCATTAAACAATTTTTTAAAATACGTTTTACATATTTTTCACTATTTTGTTGAAAAATATAGCAGGATTCTAACAAATTTAAGTTCTTAAATCATTTTGCTAACTATCAGCGAATCAATATATTTTTAAATATTTAAAAGCAGTAATATATTTAAAAAAAATGGTGATTTACATGAACATTTTCGCATGCTTGGTAGTAATCAACACTGAAATAAGAAAAGAGTTACCTAAAACAATAAAATGTGTAGTGTACGTAATAAACAAGTTGGCAATAACGAAATTATAAAAAAATCCTAGATTTTTTAAAGATATTTTATATAAGGAAATAAAATGTGCTATCTTGTTTATCTTCTACACTTGGCTCTAAGCAGTGTATAATTATTTTAATAACCTTTATACAGCTTCTTTTAAAAAACTTATTTTAGAAATCAAACTTAAATTGGCTTGCAGACGAAATATCAGCACATTATAAAGAAATTAAACAAAAAGTTGTCCATACATTTTATTAAGTAACTCTTTCTAATGAATGTTCTAAGTATTAATGTATTATTCATATCTCTTATTGATATTAGACTTGCTTCTATCAATTTATACAGACATGTCTAGACTATTAGTAAATAATTGATAAAATAATAGTTAACTCGATCCTAATCTATGAGATAAAATAATTCCAATCCACAGAAAAACTAACCCTAAAACCAGTCTACATATATACCAGACAAACCTTCAACGAGGGGGTGAAAAATAATAATAGCGGAGGGTGAGTTTCAAGTTGTCAGGACGGGTGGTGATTGGTTTACCCTCGTGGACCACTGACCAGGCACCCTCGCACGCCCATGCCGTCCGGTATTGTGTACAGTTTACCTGAAATCGATACAAAATGGTCGATGAGATAGGTAATAATTTGGGGTCATATGGTATTTATTGTTTTTTTTTTCAAGCAAAAATACACAAAATAATTGTTTGTAACTATTTATGATAAGTCACTGAAATAAGAGTGCAAAATGTCACTTTTCGCACTCTCCTAGAAAAAGGATGTTATTGAAAGACTGGTTTACATGAGTCATATACATTCAACAAAATTTATCAGGTGACTTTTAGGAAATATTCACTAAATTCATAGTTTAATGAATGTAATCTATGACTTCACAAATAAAACAAATATTAAAAATCATTAATAAAATTGTACGGTCTAGATAAGTTTTTTTTTTACTTAAAATGGACCTAGTAATCTTTTAACATTTTTTGACCTTAAAAACTAAGTATGTCAATTCTATCAGGTGTTTCTCAAATGTAGCCCGCCACTGTAAAATTTTTATTTTGTACATTAGAAAATCGATACTCCAGGTTATTAAATAATCGGTAAAAATTAGTTTTTTGTCACTTCCGGTTTAGCTGGAATTTTGAATTATGAATGAAACACCTTGTATAAAGTTATTTAAATGCACGATGACATTCTGAGTGCAAACTACCCACCCTTGTCATTTTTTGACATGTTGTAACAGAAAAAAGTCTATTTTATTTTTAAATCTAGAGGGCTATGAACCATCTAAATTTTTTTAAATTATCGTTAAAAATTAAGCAAGAAATATAATTTTTTTTTGTTTGGTTATTGGCCTTACATACGAGTGTTTTAGCCACGACTATAGAAAAAACAATAAAATCAGTTATATGATGACCTAGTTTAAATATAAAAAGGGGAAATATTCAACCGTATAGGTTTGTACTATGTGTGTATACTGTATTAAGACTTGTATCAATAGGTTATTTAGTTAAAAGAGGATGGGTAAAAAGGAATGTATACTGGGACACACGCTTCTCGCTCTCGAGTCCATCGAGGCATTTAAATATTACAAAACACAAGGTGGACCGAATAAGTAAAGGATTGAAGACACAGGTAAACTTTTGGATTTGGAGAAAAGGATATATTTATTGCTACAGCTTGATACAAATTTTATTAAAATACAAACAAATATATTTGTATACTTAACATTATCTGATTTTAAAATTTCGGGCAGCCATAAAGGTGTAGAAAAACCGTTATTGATAAAAACCTTTGATATTGCTTTGGACCCATTTTCATATTGTTTACAATTAAACAGAAAATGGCTGACATCCCCATATTCTCCACATGATGGACAGTCGGAACTCTAGTCGATTCCAATTTTGTATAGATGGAGTGGTAGTCTAACGTGATTCAATTTAAGGCGGCTTATGCAAGATATAATTGCCCGAGTAGTATTCGTACTTTGGAACCAATGACTATGCGGAATACTATTATTTATTAGGCTGTGGTAAGTATTTGTATGAAAACCATACTTCTGCCACTCTGTTCTCCACTGGATGAATATTTTGTTACGAAAGGCGGACAAATATTCACTGGTGATTAAAGTTGTATCATTTATGCTATTCTTGATATTATAAGATTTTGCAACGTGGTGTGCCATGATATTTCCTTTAATTCCATTACATGATTTAAATTAAAATGTTTGTTACTTTCAGAGGTTAGTTCTAATATTCTATATATAAAACAATTAGGAAAAATATCTTTAGAGTGGCAGAAAATTTCCAACTTTCGTAGAACAGACTGACTGTCAGTCCATATTAAAATATGAGTGGCAGTTTATGTAATCGCCCGTTTGATAGCGTAATATATTGCCGCAGCTTCAGCACAAAATATGATGTAATCTTTATTAATAATAACTGATTGTTGATAGTTCGATCAAGGAATACAGAACGCTGCCGATGTCCGATGGGAGGTTTTTGTGCCATCAGTATATACTACTAGAGTACCAGGTTTGTATTTTGACAAGATTTCTTTCAATTTATTGTTACACTGATTATTATCTAAAGGATAATTAGGGAAACATACATCTAATTGGTAAAAAATAGTCTTGTAGTTTATTTCAAATAGAGTTTTACTAGTTTTTACTTTTAGTACAATTTTCGAATGCCCAAGCCAAAACTGGAGTACTTTTTTTGTCAGTGGCGGTCCGTGAGAGTTTTGAAAAATAATTGATATATTTTAGTAGTTAGTTGACCGTTCTTCATGTAAAGTTTCGATAAAAATTACGAGGCTAGATATGCTCTCCGGAGATTTAATGGAGGTTCTAAAGCTTCTACTAAAAAGCCATATTCGGAGAAGATGACGTAACACTCATACATATTTTAATAGAATAACAAGCAGCAACTATAAGTATTTGGTTGTTGTAGTGGATAGAAAGTTACTCTGGAAGGAACACATACCTCACATAATTAATAGGGCAGAAAATGGTCTTAATTTGTTAAGACAAGTATGTCGATTTCATTGGGGAGCACGACGGGAGGTGGCTCTATTATTTTATAGGGCATTCCTAAGATCTGTTGAAGAAATATAATTTGACAAATGAATTCATTGTTTAAATTTTGTATGAGGGCTCAACATGAAAATATAGATTTTGTTTAAATAAATCAGTTTTCTTAATTCACACACATCGGTCCGCTGGGTTTAAAAAATAGCTCCATTTTTTTCTCTAGGAAAGGATATCCATAACGCCTTTTTTTAATATCTTAACTTTATATTTTATCTAGAGCCATAACTAAATCAATTTGAAAATTTATAGATGGCCCTAGATGGTGGAAATAATGAATTTAAATACTGCTTAAAACCGATTTATTTAAATAAAGATCGTTTTTTTATATATAAATGAAAATAATGACTGAAGCTGTATTAAATTATTTTAAAACTTTTAACGATGATTTAAGGAATTTAGATGATTCAAGGCCCTCTAGATTCCATTATCCATAGCCATCTATGAATATTCTAATTATTATAGTCATGGCACTTTAAAACAAAATAAAATATAAAATCTAAGAAATTATGCAAACTTTTAAGTTAATTTTTAGATTCTGGCTAAATTATTAATTAAAAGAGAACAAATGAGGCAATTTTTTGAACACAGTGGCCCATTATGTTTGCTTTAAAAAAAAACTGATTCTTCAAAATTTACTTTTTTTTTATCACGGCATAGGCATGTCAAAAAATGACAAATGAGAGAGGTTTGCACTTAGAATGTCGCCCAGCATTTAAATCACTCTGAATACGTGGAGGGTTCTATCGAAAATTAAACATTTTTGGTCATTTCCGGTTAAACCGGCATTCTGAGTGCAAATCTCTCTCATTTTTAAAAATTTAGTAAGCCCGAGTCTCGATTTTCTACTGTACAAACTAAAGATCTTACAGCGATGGGCCCCATTTCATAAACACCAGGTTTATTATATCCTCAGCATTTTGAAGTCCTGTTAAAAACGCTCACTCTGCTCATCACTCACAGTGAGCAAATTTTCAGGAAAAAATTTAGGGATGAGTGAAATACATGTATCTTAAGTGACATTTATACTATCAATACTATACTGTAAATTTTTTATCAATTATTTTTGTTAATACCACTAAAAGACATAAAAATAACGTAAATCACAACAATATTAAACTTAAAATCCAATTATTTAGGGCCGGTAGCCAAAAAAATCTCATTGGTGGTAGCAAAAGGCGACGCGATTGAATATTTTTAACTATTATTTTATCGCAGATTTCACCTACTAGATGGGAATCTTTTCGATAGGGCGCGGAACTTATTTTTCGTCTTTTTTCCAGTTGGCGAGCGCCAATTGTTAGTACATTCTTTACGGCTGTTAACTGCGTCATCAAACCCACGAAATCTGGGTATATTTCAAATATTAATAGTTTCTTATATGGTAGGTGTAATATGTGGTTTTATATTATTAGAACGTAACTTAATAAGAACATTAGGATTTCATCTAAGGTATGTAAAGACTGTTAAATTTTTAAACTAGTGGAATTAGCCGGACGTAAGGTTGTCTTTTTAGAATTAAAAAAAAATTAGAAAGTTGAGGTTTAAAATCCCGGACAATTAGTTTTCTACCCCGGACAAGCGTGATACAAATCAAATATATGTGATTTTTTATGTTTTATTGTTTTTATTAAAAACTTAGAAATACAGGAAACCTGTTACACTGATATAAAACATCTGCATTTTGAAACTTAAGAAAAAATTAAGAAGCATTAACCTGAACTAGAAGGTGCAATTCTCGCAATCACACAATAATTGATTCCTTTATTCTAGTATGAAAAATATTAATTATTCAAAAGTCCCAATATATGAGATTCTAAAACTGGTAAATTTTATCATAGAACGGAAGCCTTCACGGCTTTAGTCTTCATTCTTGGAGTTAGACCATCTCAAATAGGAATTACTATCCGACGTTTCGCCTTCGATTACACCATGCATTTTTAGGGATTTTTGCTTTACAAAATCTGAACACTTCTACACAGATTAAGTTTTATTCAGATCTGGTATAGTAAAGATCCCTAAAGATGCAACATGCAAAAGAAGGAGACGTCAGATAGCAGTTTCAATTTAGAAGGGTCTAATCCCAAGAACCACGATTTTTTTATAATATAATTTGTAGCCTGCTGCACTCTATATAAAGCATGGTCACTTTTATGTGTTGAAAGAGAATCTTATGCAGCAGATTTTCTTCATTTTACCCCTTATTTCTTAAGATAAACGTTGCAAACTCGGCATATTTAAAATCAGGAAAAAGAAACCTATCTATTAAAAATTATATTTCAAGACTTCTTGTTAATACAACAATCTGTTTTTCAGGACATTTGGATATCTTGAAAAATAAAAAAGTTATTGCACACTGAAATGTGGAAGTTAAAATATCCAGACTGTACATTAATAAATAACAATTATTACCCGGTGATCAGAAGGGAATTTTTTCAACCGCTGGTAATTTTCCTTTTTCAAATTGCCTTAGATCTGTCATTATATCATTTCAAACGTATTTTATTTTTAAAAGCATACACTTTTCAATGATCTCTTTCTAAACTTATGCAAATTTCTAAAAAAAAGAATTTTGTCATCAGGAAACATCCAGGATAAGATTCTACAAAATCTTTACAAAACCATTTTTTTATATGGGTTTAAAAACGCTAGATACTATAACTAAAAAGAGTAAAAATTAAGCTTTTTTTTAGGAAAATGTAATCAGTCAAAAATATTGCTTTGACGAGTTGTTTCGTTAACCCCTTAACCTCATTTCGAACGCCCCTTAACCAAAATGCTCAATCGGCATCGATCCTCCTTCAAACGATTACTCTGGTCACATTATGCACGTCTCGCAGCTGCGAAAATGCAAGTAAAAAAGGTAAGTTTTGTCAGTTAAGAATCCGAAACCAAAGAAAAGCTAGTGGATTTTAAAAATTAAAAACGATATGTGAAAAAAGTCTGCCGTCGAGTGGAATTCGAACCAACAACATCTGTCTTGCCGGGACAAATCTCTAACCAACTAAGCTATCGTAGAAGCTGATGGCAAACGGGCAAAGCGAAGCTATATCATTCTCCCCACCCACCGCAGGTATGCTCTACTTTTCAACGACACACTGATGAACATCGGTTCTGCTTCGTCACATTATTCAGGTTTTGTCATTGTGTATTAAAATTTCTTGTCCTATAAAAAACATAAGTTGCGAGAATGCAAGTACTGAAGGAGAGTTTTTCAGTCAGAAAACCGAAACCAGAGAAAGTTAGTACATTTTTTAAATTAAAGACAATGAAAAATTGAAAAAGTCTGCCCTTGAGCGAGATTCGAACTCACAATTTCTATCTTGCCTGGAACTCACTCTAACAAACTAAGCTATCGAGGAATCCGACAGCAAACTGACAAAGCAAGGCGATTACGATACGATTTTTCCCACCCACCGAAGGCATGCTCCACTGATAGGCAATGCTCCACTGATAGGCATCGATCCTGCTTCATATGAACACTGTCGTCACATTATGCAAGATAATGAGATTAATGAGATTATAAAGAAATTTCAGAAATTCTTTACCTCATATGGGTTTTGTTTTTTGTAAGTTATGTATTGGATATAGGTGTTGTGTGATTTGACGAAAATTTGAAAACGAATTTATTTGTGATGGAACCAATAGAAAGTATCATAATTTGCTAAAAATAATTATGATAAACACTATTTTTCTACAAAAGTTAAAAAATATGGCTTCCCTTTCTTGTCCCATGCAAACCCTAATAAGAGGGAAGTATTGTTATCGAAAAAAAAATCACCTTAGATGTTTTTTTAGATCTTCACGTTTCGGGGTCCCTAGATGCTGAAAAACATGTTTCCTCAATTCCGTCTGTCTGTCTGCCGGTCTATCTGCCTCTCTGTCTGTCTGTCGATTTGTTCGCGGCATGGCTAAAAAACTACTTACCCGATTGACTTCAACTTTTGTTCAAAAATTAAGGAACATTTGGGGATGAAATGGTAAAATTTTGATAAAAATCCAATATGACGGCACAAAATAGCCGCCTGTTGAAATGGTAAAAAAATATTACTAAAAAACTATCTACCTGATTTACCTCAAATTTTGCACCAAAATTAAGTGTAATAATTTTTTTAAAAATTCAGCCTGAAAAAACTACTCATTAGATTAATTTCAAATTTTGTACAAGAATTATGTGTGATATAGAAATGAACTGGTAAAATTCTAGTACGAATTCAAGATGGTGGAAAAAAATGACGGACAAATAAAACATTTGTGATCGTGAAAAATCACTTTTCCAGGATTTTATAGATTTTCTCGTTTTAGGGTCCCCAGATTCAAAATGCCAGATATGTTTTCCGTCGTATTCAAGGCAAAGCTAAAAAACTACTTACCCAATCAACTTTAAATGTTGGTCGGGGAGGCCACGTTTTATAATATTAAATAGTATTATATAGTTTAGTAATATTTTGGTAAACATTCAATATGGTGGAACAAGACGGAAGCCTAGTGAAATGTAAAAAAAAGTTATGACAAAAAACTAATTATCCAAGTATCCAATACTTGAATGAACTAGTAAATATGACGACCTAATAAAATATTTTGAAAAACAGTTTGAAACCGGTTCAATGGCAGTTAAATAAATGTTTTAAAATATCAACATAAAAAACCTATAACGATTGACACTAAATTCTGAACAAAAATTGGGTTATCACACCTTGTATATGTTGGTACGAATTCAATATGACGGAATGAAACAGCGATATAGTGAATTTTTTAAAAATCCTTAAATTATGTCCAAAAACCAAGTGTGGTATAGGTAGAAACTGGTAAAAATTGGTAAAAATATAATATTGTGGTGGAACAAAATGTTTATACAAAAAAATCCGTTTTTTTTATGAAAATTTCCAGTAAATTGACCACACCTGACCTTTATTAAAAAATCCAGGGCCCTTTATTAACTTTTTTTCCAAAGAGATCCAACTTCCGTCCTCCCAATAGTGAAACTATCTTTACCCAAGGCAAATCCTACTTCCGGCTACTAAGCGCTCGCTCTCGTCCGAGAAAGGAGTTATTTACCTAAGTCGTATAAGCTCCGTTCTGGATCGCGCCTTGCGGACGGTTATGTTTAAGTTACGGGCCAAACACATCCCTTAATTAAACGGTTCTGTTTGAACAGCAGATTAAATGTGACACAGAAGTGTAATCGCGCTTATTGTGGTCCGGGCTAACTGGCCCCGGAGCGTCCGGACCGTGTCCTGTCGCTTTGTCTTGTCTAATATCCCTGATTTAATGGGCCCGCCGCACAGTGCTTCGAACAATGGACAAAAATGGAAAAATAAAACATGAAACTTTTAAAATCCTTGTACCATTTTTGGTTATGACTACATCCTGTATATAAATATGTTGTCTGTTTTTTTCATTCCCTTATCATTAAAATTATCGCAAAGCCGACCACCTCAAGAATTTGTTGGTATTTATACTTTCTTTGTGACCATTTCGTTTGAAACGTGCGTAGTGTTTGTTGACCATATATTTTTTACTTTAATTTACGATTATTATGGAAACTTGCAAGCGAGGTATGTATGATGTAAGTTTTTCGTAAAAGACCTCAAAAAGCGTATTTTTTTATTTGCTCATTTGATAATCCTAACTATGTTGTTTTAACAAACGAAGTCCTTTTTTGCCGAAACTCGCCCCTTACGACAAAATTCTTTATTTTAGGTAGTACTGTTTCCATAAAAAATATCGACTTAGTGGACTCGTGGATTTCGGCTCCAAAAAAAGGGAAAAAATATCAGTGTTTGAAACAAGTCAAAAAAGCTGTTTAGAAATCCGCTGGTATTTTTTGCGCACAAATGGATACGAAATGGAAAAAAGTAATCGAACGAGAAGCAAGTTTGAAACTCAGCAGAAAAAATGGCTTAATGCTGAAATTTTTTTGAACAAGTCATTTGTTCAAATTAGCCGAACGAAACCGCCTGTACCTTTCCCAAGAATTAGCCGTGGTGGACCAAGAAAAAATTTCAAGGAAAGTAGCCAGAAAACGAGAAAATGACGAGTTGCCGATTTGGTGTCCAAGTATTCATTGGAAAAACTGTCTTTTACTGTACAGGAGTCAACCAGACAAAATAATAATACGAATACGGTTGCAACCAAAAAGTCCTTATCGTTGCAAGATACTTTGGCACTTTTTCTCCATTTGGATCTTTCCCAAAGAAAATATAATTTGCTCAGGTCAGTAATTAATAATTAACATCATGACTATAGTTTATACAGAACAAGGGTCAGAAATGGAGTTGCAGCTTTTATTGGAGAATATGCTTAAGAGCATTTTAAAGATTTTAGAGACAAAATCTCAAAATAGAAAGCCATACTCAAATCTGACCCTTGTTTGTAAATACGGGTTCGATGGGAGTTCAGGACATAGCAACTACAAACAAAAATTTAGCAGTTCCAAAATGACTGACGAATATTTGTTTTTAGTTGCTATGTCTCTCCTGAAACTCATTAATGAAGAAGGCGATATTTTGTGGAAAAATCCGCGAACTTCTTCCACTTTCTACTGCAGGCCAATAAAATTGTTGTTCTCAAAAGAAAATGCCGATCTCGTTAAAAGCGAAAGCATAAAGCTTCAAAAGCAAATTGAAAATTTAAAATCGTTTAAGATCCGAATTAAAGATACAGATATCATTGTGCAATAGATTCTCCACTTTACAATGTTAATCTGATAGCTGTATCAACACTTTATCAGAAACAAATTCAACGCAAACTTGCTTTATTTGCGGTGTATCTCCCAAGGAGATGAACACAGATAAAGTTCTTGAAAGGGTGACAAAAACTGAAAATTTAAACTTTGGTCTTTCTTCCCTTCATTCGTGGATCCGTTATTTTGAATGTCTATTACATATTGCGTATAGTCAAAGGCCCTGAAAACAAAAAACTTGTTGAAAACCAAAAACAAAAAATCCAGAAGGATTTCAAAGTTCAAATGGGGTTAATTGTTGACAAACCAAAGCCAGGCTATGGGTCCACGAATGATGGGAATACGGCTAGAAGGTTTTTTCAAAACCCAGAGTTAAGTTCCTCCATCACGGGCATTAAGAAAGAACTAATTTTAAAATTTTCACATATTTTAAGAGTTGTGTCTATAGGGCAAAAAATCAAGTTGGTTTTGTTTTAACAGCTTTTGAAGAACACATGGGATCTTTACATTC
The DNA here is from genome assembly GCA_030620095.1 of Kuschelorhynchus macadamiae. Taxonomy (NCBI): domain Eukaryota; kingdom Metazoa; phylum Arthropoda; class Insecta; order Coleoptera; family Curculionidae; genus Kuschelorhynchus; species Kuschelorhynchus macadamiae. The sequence continues at coordinate 441,697 of JAUTXW010001082.1, forward strand.
GTTTATATCCTTGGTACTATATGCTTTGTAGTGTCCACAAACTTCTTGTACATGGATCTGAGATTATTCAGAATTTTGATTTGCCAATAGGACAAATAGCCGAAGATGTTCTGGAAGCAAGGCATAAAGAAATCCGAAAAGTGCGTCCGAATCACACTAGAAAAACTTCCCGAAAAAACACAAATAAATGAGTAGTCTTCTACTTACCTCAGATCCATTTATATCATATTTGAGAAAGGCTACAACTTCCCAATCACGAGAAGATAACATAAATGATATCATAGAATATTTGGAAATAGAGGCTCTTTGCTTGCAACAGTATTCAGATATGTTTCCTTCAGATAATTAGTGAACTTGAAGATTATGTGAAACATGATATTTTCAGTTTAAAAAATACCTGTTTTATCCCGGTAGTTTTAACAATCTATTCAAAAAAACTTCATTTTCTGATTCATTTTAATTTTGGAATTTTTTGAAGAAATCAGATATATATAATATATAATTTATAAAATATATGTATATCCCGTATAATAACTTATATTGTGTCATGTGTAGCACCAATGATAAAAACTTGTTTTTTTTTTGTTAATCTTATGTTTGATTTCCTTATAATATATAAATTACATTTATTTACTATAAGTAGCTTTATATGTTATTAGTTGTTTTGATTATACTTTTTATATACTAAGACTGTTTTGATATTTTTTATTAATATATACTTATACTGTTTAAACTTTTTAAGACCGTTACATTTCATTTTTTCCGTTTACGTTTAAAACATATTATTTTTAAAGCCTTTTTCTTTAATTTCTCAAGAAAAATGTTTTTTGGAAACAGTAAACTATTAATCATAGTTTTAGTTATTAATTACTCTAAAAGATACAGTATTAGATAAAAAAATTAAAAACAAATACTTTTAGTGAAACAAAAACATTATTTTACTTTTGATCGGTAGCCATTTTGAAGTAGTTTCACTGCGGAAGACAAGAGCTTTAAAATGATGTATCACAGGCCATATGTTGCCATTAAAAAAAATTAGATGACGTCATATCTGTCACAGTTGTCAATAACAAAACAAAAGAATGACGTCAAAATGCGGGTAAATAAAAAACTACATAAACGTGTTCGAGCCTTTCCCTAAAAAAAAAACAATTCTAAAATAAATTTTTATCGAATTTATGTCCGACTTATTTAGTTTAAATCCGTTAACTACAATAAGAGTAACGATTTTTGTCCCATTATCTCGTTTACTCAAAGCACTGTGCGCCGACCCATTCTCATTCCGATTTTTTTTAATGCAAATTGATCCCGGGGGTCTGTTTCATTAAAGTTACTAATAATATTAGCTAATATTATTTGTTTAATAAAATAATATTATCAGTTGTCAGTAAAGCTGTTTCGTAAAATGTTTCACTAAACGGATATTTTTCTACTAGTCAGGGACGGATCCACAAAAAATCTTACTTGTATCCTGTATTAATAGAAAAAATATATCGTTATAATATAATTTGCAATATGAGAATCGGAGAGTCCGCAGCGGCAAGCGAAACTTAGACTTACTTACTGTTTTTTTTAATTTGATGAGAAAAAAACCGTTTAATTCGGAAGTAGTCGTTTTTCTGTGCAGAAAGTGGTACTATTCCGCATGCGACTGCAGTCAAGCAGTCCAGCCCAAGAAAGATACTTTCAGTAATAGTTAGGAATGAAATTTTTTCTACGAGAGTAAGGAAAAAAAGACCATTTTAACAATCTGGTTTTTATTTTGAATAACTCTCAGAAATAACAGAATATAAAATACTATTTATTATTAACAATGTTTATAGTAAATGAACAGTTTGTTGCGTTTTAAAGGTTGATAGCTGATGCCATAGATTTTGAGCTGTGGAGAACTCTAATGTGGAAATAGTCGATGTAGATTCCTCCAGATCAGTTTCGAGAATTTTACTGGGAGATAGCAAGGTCAAGTCAATTTGGAAGGTGCTGGCTGCTGATTTTGCTGCTCCATTTGGGGAAGATTTGTGACATAAGATCTCATTTGACATATTTCTCTTTAATTTTGTTGATTTTCCAAGTATAATTATGCGACCAGGCCAGCTTTCGAGCCTCCCAGTCTCCTGATATTGGTTGTTCCCTCACCACAATATGCCAACATAGTTGCCGATGATAGATGGATGGAAGAGCTGATATATAATTCTCTATTTGAAAGATCTGCGGCTATTTCTTTATTTTGCCAAATATATTCACCCCTACGCATTGAACAGTGTTTACTTCTTATGTAATTGACAAAAAGTCTGTTTTGCGGAGTTATAGGTTTACGAAAGTTATTATATTTCCCGAAACCTCTACTAGTATAACTCTTTAATAGTCTCTTTTATCGACAATGTTATTTGTGGTCATTTTAAGAAGTTCTTCTCATCAACATATGCCGGGTATACCAAATAAAGTGGCTAAAGTGACCACCTTTGCAATCAAGTAAATATCATCGGGTGCCTTAGACATGAATCTTGATATTTCATCTTTCACAGACACTTTAACTTTTTTGGTCACATTAAGGAACTCTACAGGGCAAGTATCGCCCTTGGGTACGTACCAGAGGTATGGCGGTCAGCTAGCCAGCTAGCTAAGCCTGATATCCTTCCTAGAAAGCATTGGAAAGGATCATTGACAGGCATCTAATGGAGGGAGCACTAGCAGTCTCACCGATTCATGCTAATCATATAGGAGAGGGCGATCAACGGAGTCGGCTCTCCACACTATAGTGCAAAGGATTGAGAGGGCTTTACAATTTAAATAAGCAGCTTTAGCTGTGATTTTCGATGTGGAAAGAGCGTTTGATAGAGCACGGACAAACGTCATCTGCGACTCGCTCGCAGCCAGGAGCGTTAAAACGAATCTGGTGCGTCGGGTTAGAAGTACACTGCAAGATCGCAGTGTCCAAGCGAGCCAGGGCGGATACCAGATAGACATCGGGGTGCGAGGCGGATGCCCTCAAGGCAGTTGTCTCTCCTCGCACCTATGGTGTCTAGTCATGGACGGCCTGCTCAACAGACTCGTGGAGGCCGGCTTCTATGCACAAGCTTATGCGGATGATGGATTGATTCTAATATCAGGCGAGTACTTGGGCATCATCTGCAAGAGAATGCAGATGTCCTGTAATATATTGTAGGCATGGTGTACTGAGGTAGGTCTCACGGTTAATCCGCGGAAGTCTGAGATGATCCTCTTTACAAGGAGAAGGAATTTAGGAGATTTTCGACCCCCAAGATTGTATGGTCAACAACTGACCTTGGCAAAAGAGGTTAAATACCTGGGGGTCACAGTAGATGCAAAGATGAGCTGGAAGATTCATGTCGATAGGCAGATAAGGAAGTCAATAGCGACCTTCTGGCAGCTCCGTAGAGCGGTAGGCACAACCTGGGGGCTAAGTCCTAGGGTCATGCACTGGCTGAACCAAGCAGTCATAAGACCCAGGATATCATACGGCTCAATAGTATGGTGGCCCTCGGTGGAGAGGAAAACCATTCGTTCCAGTCTTGCAAAAGTCCAGAGACTGGCTAGCCTAGCGATAACTGGAGCAATGAGGACGACGCCGTCAGCAGCATTGGATGTCTTGCTAGAGCTGCCATCATTGTCGACTTTCATTAAGAAAGAGGCTATGGCAGCGCACTTGCGAATGGGGGACGCAGGAGCTTGGCATACCAAAGGTGAGATTGTGGGTCATGCAAGGATCTCCCACATTGTGGAAAGAGAGATCCCTTTACCTACCTACAGAGTAGCACGACCCTCAGGCAGACTAAGATGGCATAAGGGTTATACTATCTCAATCCCCGAAAGAGAGAACCACGGCGGGATCAGTTTTGGTTCAGGAATGCGGTGACAGGCTAGAGCAGTTGGCGCGAGGTAAAAGAGTGAAGTTTGTTTGGGTGCCAGGACACTGTGGGATTGAGTGTAACGACAGGGCAGATGAGTTTGCTAGACTCGGCGCCACCAGCCCGTATGTATGACCAGAACCAGCTTTAGGCATCACGAATGGGCACAACATGAACTTCAACGTGAACGTCCTGGGTCGGGAGGCAAGATAAAAACTTCATTGTGAAGCTCGATAAGGGCCGAACAGAGTGGTTACTAGCCCGAGACAGGGAAGCTCTAAATTCCATCGTAGGGATAGTAACGGGGCACTGTCGATTGAGGAGACACCTCTTTATGTTAGGCATTGAGGAAGATTCTATCTTCACGGAGTGTCAGGAAAAGGAGGAAACCCGCTTCACTTCCTGTGCAGATGTGAAGCGCGAGCGAGACTGCGACGAGATATTTTCTGCACTACGGTCTTGCATAGGGACGAAGTTAAGGATCTTGCATGGAAGGATATGCAGACTTACATAGTAAGGACAGGCAGATTCAAGGATGTATACCTGGTGGCGGGTGGTGGTTGAGGGAGGAGCTGGGGTAGACTGAAAGGGCCTTATAGGCCTACCAGTCAGGTCTCTAGGCCTCCCCCTAACTACTACTACTACTACTGGTCACGAATCCAACGTTTTTCTTTTTAAGATATGACGAACTTAAAATATATGCTTATGTCTAGATTTTGTTAAAATTTTCATTACACTTTTTAGAACTGAATATCTTGACCAAGGAATATTTGGCTTGCATGTCTGAAATAGTTCTTCTTTTAAGCTTAAAAAAGCCTTGTTTAATGAACCAACATTACCTAAGTTATTGTTTTTGTGATGTGGTATCTTGCCGCTAGAGGACGTTTTTTTGTAATAACAGGAATTGCAAATTTTCTAAAAAAAAATCTATCGATATTTTTTGCACGAAAAAATAGCAAGATGGAGCTCAAATAAGCACATGTGAGTGGCATCTCTATAACTGCTTCATAACCTAAGAAGGATTTTCAGGAAAAAACTTAAACAGGTCCGTATAATTTTTTGCACACTAAAGTAAAAAATCAAAGCAATCAGTGTGTTTTTTTTTAATTAAGGATAGTAATTACACCCTCTAGCGGTCATCTTAGAGAAACTTGGAAATTTATTTCCAGAATTTTCTTGTAGTCACTTTGGTTATAGAATTTGTTAACGCAAGTTTCTATAATGAATGGTTTCCGAGATACATTCGCTTACCTCGCTTATTTGCCCACCCTGTACAATGACTACATTATTATATTAATCACACTCTTACTAAATAATGGTCGGTCCAAATACATACGTCATTTAATTTTATGAATAACCGTGGACGACGACAGACATTTTAAACTTCTTGGTAATTTAACACTAATCACACGTCGCTCTGTCGGACAATGTACCCACATTACAACATCCATTACATATATATTGATTTCACATCATAAAATTCAGAACCAGACCGTAACGCTTTGAATTTTTGAAAACCGTTTTTAGAACTGACACAATTAAATGATATATAGTCACCCGAAAGAAATAAAGTTCAATTGTACTCGATTCCCAATATTTTCTAGTGTCGCACTAACCAAAACACATAGGATTAGGATTGTACGTCAAAACTGAAACGGATTTAGGGGTCTCGATTTTTTTCTATTAAAGTTTAAAGTCATCATCATTGACTTACAATGAATTTTATGGATTACGTTCGTAAAAAATGTGTCCTCTGCTGTCTAATAGCGACCTAATGGTCTTTGCAGAACAAAGCAGGTAAAACGGAGTAAAAAAGGTTCGTTTTTTTGCCACTGTTTGATATACCTTCTATTGAACAAATCGTCGGATTCACAAGTGGATTGGGTGTGGGGTTAAATATTTTACCGAAGGGTTTGTTTTCGTGTTTAACTTTCTCACGTATCTTTATTTGGATTGCCAAAAGCTGCAAAAACGGTAAAGTAGTATGAGTGGCCGAATACTAAACTCTTAACTTTATCATTATATTATATTTCATATCTTAAATAATATAATAATGATAATAAAAGACATTTATGAAATGAATTTTACAGGTAGTTTTATTTCTATGTTTTGAGATATACCGATATCGTTTACTTTGACTGATAAAAAAAAAACTGAAAATACAAAATAATAATAACCTTTCTTTAAAAAAACTCATAACTACTAGTTTGCAAAATAACAATTGCAACATTGTTTAGCACACTTTAGAGGTATGGAATTTGGAATAGTAATAATTTCAGGCCTTCAAAGACTGTAAAATTCAAGGGGCTTGATTTCGGGCACAACGGTTTGCGCAATCCGTAGTGTCCCTCTCCAGTTTAATCAGACATTGACCTTTTTACAAGGTTTTTTTGAAAAGCATGTTGATACCGCAATTAAGATCATAAGTTTCTACGATAAGAATATGATTTTTTTCAAGGTCCAACTTCAACTAGATTTTTAGAGCAGCCATTTTCACTTTTGTACAATTTAATATTTCAATAATAACTGACTAAAAAATCGGTAAATTTCCTTTATCCGGAAATTCACTCGTTATGATTTTTTCCCATTTGCTAGGAATAGTGAAGTGTGACCCAATTTAGTCCAGTACATAATCACAGTATATATGTGTTAGTTAAAATCAATTGAAGAAGATTTTTTACGTTTATTTTTTGAAAATCTTATTTGGCCGCCATTTTCTTTCGCCATCTTAAAATGATACCCATATTCAATTTATTAGTCTTTACCTACTCCGTTGGTCCATCCCGAAATTATACACCACTCTAAAATAAAAACAAGAGGATCCTTTATGAAAACCATAGAAACTTAATATTTGGGAAATATCTGCGGACCAACGGAGTAGGTAAAGACTGAGGCGCGGTTCATGCGGGATATAAATCTGTATATGTGTATTGAGGATACAACAATAAAGTTACGAAACCTCGACTACTTAAAAATAGACTTTTGTTTTTTTACTGGATCCTAACCCCAAATAATACACCACTCTAACATAACAAGAGGATTGTTAACGAAAACCATTTTGAAAGTTAATATCTAGGAACTATATGCAGGCCAACGTAGTAGGTAAAGACTGATAATATGGATTTCGTGCAGGATATAGGATCTATATATTTAAGCTGCGAAACGTCGACAATGTAAAAAAGATTAGTTTTTTATACCCCAAATAATACCCCACTCTACGAAAGCCTAGAAGGGCCACAATTTTTTTATTTTTATTTGTGTAACAAATTCCGACTTGTAACTCGGAATTCCGACTTCTATCTCGGAATTCCGACTTCTATCTCGGAATTCTGACTTGTAACTCGGAATTCCGACTTCTATCTCGGAATTCCGACTTCTATCTCGGAATTCCGACTTCTATCTCGGAATTCTCACTTGTAACTCGAAATTCCGACTTCTATCTCGAAATTCCGATCTCGGAATACCGACTTCTATCTCGGAATTCCGACTTCTATCTCGGAATTCCGACTTCTATCTCGGAATTCCGACTTCTATCTCGAAATTCCGACTTCTATCGCGAAATTCTGACTTGTAACGCGGAATTCCGACTTCTATTTCGGAATTCCTACTTTTATCTCGGAATTCTGACTTGTAACTCGGAATTCCGACTTCTATCTCGGAATTCTCACTTGTAACTCAAAATTCCGACTTTTATCTCGAAATTCTGATCTCGGAATACCGACTTCTATCTCGGAATTCCGACTTCTATCTGGGAATTCCGACTTATATCTCGGAATTCTGACTTGTAACTCGGAATTCCGATTTCTATCTCGGAATTCCGACTTCTATCTCGGAATTCCGACTTCTATCTCGGAATTCTCACTTGTAACTCGAAATTCCGACTTCTATCTGAAATTTTCGGAATACCGATTCTATGTCGGAATTCCGAAATTCTATCTGGGAATTGCGACTTGATCTCGGAATTCTGACTTGTTTCGGAACGATTTTTTTTTTCGGAAATTTTGTATACAGATTTTTGTCTCGGAATTCTCACTTGTAACTCAAAATTCCGATCTCAGAATACCGACTTCTATCTCGGAATTCCGACTTCTATCTCGGAATTCCGAATTGTAACTCGGAATTCCGACTTCTATCTCGGAATTCTCACTTGTACTCGAAATTTATTTTTTTTTATCTCGAAATTCCGATCTCGGTGTTTTTTCTATCTCGGAATTCCGACTTCTTTTTGGGAATTCCGTTTACTTTATCTCGGAATTCTGACTTGTAACTCGAAATTCCGACTTCTATCTCGGAATTCCGACTTCTATCTCGGAATTCTCACTTGTAACTCGAAATTCCGACTTCTATCTCGAAATTCCGATCTCGAAATTCCGACTTCTATCTCGAAATTCCGATCTCGGAATACCGACTTCTATCTCGGAATTCCGACATTTATGACTTGTGTAAAATATTAATTGCTGAAAATATCTAGAATAGTGTCTAGTGTGATAAAATCTAACCCCTGAAAGTGTAGAAGACAAAGAAATTTTAATAAATGAGGAAAAAGTAAATAAATTATTAAATTCTGTCCCTTGTAGAGATATCATGGACGGCAATGCAAGCCAAACTATTTATAGGATGCTTTTACAAACATATCTATAAATAATATCAAGTATAAATAAAAAGTGCAGCGAATCTCTAAAGAGTAGAGAACTAAATAGATTTTAATAAATAAGAAAAAAACATATATTTTACCCCAAGTAGACCCACTCGAGTAGTAGTGTAAGCGAAAATATTTATAGGGGGCTATTACCCCGATGTCTGGAAATAATATATATTATGAATTAATGTAGCGGCGGGTTTCGGAAAGTGTAGAAAATTTAAATTAATTTTAATAAAGTAGGAAAAATTCAATTAATTTAATCACCAATGTGTCTAGAAATAACAACTCTATGAATAAACGTGACCGGATTAGAAAACTGAAACAAATCTTATTAAATGGGAAAAGTCATATTTTCATATTATGGCCCAGGTCCCGGACAAAACTAGGTAGTCAAAATATTAATTGGAAGTTGTGGCCAATAGGTCTAATAATAGTATATAGTATGCATAAAAGTGGCAGTGAGGTCCGTAAGGGTAGAAGACCCCAGCCTGCCGAATCATTCCAATATATTAATGATGTGTTTATTACAAACTTTTATGACAAGTAGAAGAAGCTCCAAAACGGGTAATGAAACTTAATAAATTATAAAAAATGTAAATGACTGGGAATTGTTAGTCAAAGAGTCTATAATCAGTAATGGAGTCTACGCTATTAGATATTTTGTCAGGAAACCACGTATATCAAGGTACAGATTTTGATATTTTGGACAAATTAAAAGAAAAACCTATTCCTTTTATTAAGTGTGTTCAACACGAAAAAAAATTACAACTACGATCATTGAGTTGTACCTTGTCAGTAGAATGCGCTTTATGTGTAAAGAGGTTTACCGAATAGATAAAGCTAAAAGAAATAAAATAAGGTGCTTGAAGAAACAATCAAAATTATAATTAACTTTTAACTGTGTTCCTGTTGTCTGTTTTGATAGATTGATGTCCTTCCACAAAGTTAGAAATAAGACCTACAACGGAAACTTGATTTATGAGGATGTGATTTGCTAACAATTTTTTTTGCTGAAATCATGTTACAGATTTGTGTTTTCAAACTTCTCTCTGATATCAGTTATTATAAATATTTTATCGGTATAATTTCTGAAAGTAAAGTCAGTATGAATATATCGCATAAAGGCACCCTATGATTTTTTACAAAAGTTATTTTTTTTTCTTTTTAGTTCAATTTACTATTAAAGGGTGTTTTTTAGTTTTTTAAACTATAATATTTTTTTTATTTAGTTCCGTTTACTATTAGAGTGTGTTTTTTAGTTTTGTCAGACTATAATTTATTCTTCTTCGGTACCTCCCCGTGCTGCCGAAAGTGGGTAATTTGCGCGCCTGCTGCTTTCCTTTTATATGTTCCCAGGGTCCCTCTCCGAGATGAAATTTTTTTATCCTGACGATCCTGCTCAGGATAATGGGACAAACTTATCAAATCATTGCATGGTCATCGATTGTAATCTGGCGTTATAAAGTGGGTGAAAATCAAATGAAACTAATAAAACAAGTAGATTTACTCAAGTACTATTTTAATTAACAGGTATCAGGGAAATATGGTTTTTCTGACATTATTTTAGTTATTATGTTTTGTATCATACGTAGAATGTAACTGATTAGTTATGTTTCTGTCCTTACTTGAAAAAGTCAACCTAAAATCTTTTATACTTTGACGAAATTTAATATGAATAAATAATAACCGAATTGAAAAATAAAGATTAATGAATAATCGTTTAACGAAATATAAGTTACTTTAATAGACGATTCATAAACTTTTTATAGGAGCTAGTTATTTGCTCAAAAAAGATATTTTTTAAACCAATATATTTCTTTTATCCTAAAAGAAAAACAATAATAATTATATTTAAATTTTATGTATAATAGTAAGTAGTTGGCAAATTGGGAAAAGAAAAGTACAATACTTGGGAGTAAATGACGATAAGCCTTGATGAAGAGCGAGGAGACATATGTCCCCACACTGCAGTGCATATATTAAAATCTGTATAAAAAAAAAAATATGTATATATATATATATATATATATATATATATATATATATATATATATATATACATATATAGATATATATATGTATATATATATATATATATATATATATATATATATATATATATTTAAAAATTCGTGCTATTGCATCTTTTTAACATAATATGGATCAGATGTTCTTACTAAATGGCGTTTTATTATTTCTACTCTCTATGAAAAAGATAAAGCAAAATACAAGATTTTATTTTTCATGTCAACCATATTCAAGCTATCGGAACCAACCCAGTCGTTATTTTTTAATTTGGACTTTATGCACAGTTAATAAATCTCTTGTAGTTTTACTTAGCTTCATCCTGATCCCTATGATTAAAATATTAATTTCATTTAGAATGAACGTTTCATTTGACGTTAAAAGTATATAAAAAAGTGATTGCACTTATAAGCAGTCGTGTACTAATTACAACGCATTCCGAGATAGAAGTCGGAATTCTATTCCCATATGACCCTTAATTTTTTACTAAAATTTGAACTCAATATAATTTTTTAAGCTATGTCGCGAAATGACAGACATACAGAGCGACAGACGGACCGATGGAGTTGATAAATAATATGTTTTGGCATATAGGGACGCTAAAATGTAATGATGTGTAAAAACTGAGAGGGTGATTTTTTCACGATTACAAACATTTTATTTGCCGCCATTTTGTTTGGCCATCTGGAATTAGTACCACTATTTTACTAGTTGATCCCTATAACATAACCAGTTAGGGCACACAATTTGAAATCATTAAGCAGTTTTCTCAGGCTGAATTTTTATTTAAATATTTTTAAGCCGCCATTTTGTTCCGCCATCTTGGGTTCGTATCAAAATAATACCAGTTGATTCCAATACAATATTTGATGTTTTTGCAAAATTTGAAATCAATTGAATGACTAGTTTTTTAATGATAATTTTTTTAACATTTCACTAACCCGCCATTTGATTTCCACATATTGGATTTTTACCAAAATGTTAACAGGTCATTCCTATATAACTCTTAATTTTTGGCCAAAATTTGAAATCAATCAAGTAAGTAGTAAAACATGTTTTTCGTCATCTAGGGACCTTGAAACGTGAAGATCTGAAAAAATCTAAGAGAGTGATTTTTTCACGATTACTATACTTTTATTTACACTAAAAGCTTGTCATTAAAACGTTTTTTTTTAATTGTGCATACATTTTAGTGTTCTTAGTATCTTAGAACTCAGGGTCATCAGATTATTGAATAGGATTCATATAATTTTTTACAGGGGTAGGTCAAGCGAAGCCGAGTACGAAACGATATTGAAAACTCAAGACTACGACACGGAGTAACCTTGACGTTGTCAGTTATTATATTTTCGAATTTTAAAGGTTATAAGTTAAGTGGATGTGGATGAAAATGGGTCAAGGTCACGGTCAAGGCCAGGATAAATGTTAGTGGTTCAAAACTGACTCGAAAGACTGATGTCTGACCAATGTAGAAATAAAATTATTATATTGTCATCATACCTACATATTGTATATGTGTTTAAAAATTTCAAAAGCAATAAGTTAAGAGTATTTAACTTGCTAAATGGGTCAAGTTTAAGGCCAAGATCATACAATTAGTGTTATAATTGGAGCTTTATGGAAGTGGTTTAAAAACTGACTGACTTAAGAGATTCTCGAGAAAGCAGTCAAATTTAAGATCATCATATTGTTGTATTGTTATAAATCCACTGTGGCCAAAATAAATTCTACATGTTTTCTCCTTCAAAAAGTTTTCGTTTTTTAACTGATTATAGTCAATGCTTTCTGAACAAGTGTATTTACTGCTAGTTTGTAATAAAGCTAATCAGGACAGGTTTGATTTTTCTTAAACAATGTATTTAAGGTGTTGCAATTTAAAATTTCACACTGTCTAAATAAATTACAAAACATCACTAGGCAGGCAAGTGATCCCCTATTTAGAGAATAATAAAACCCGATTTTAGTTTACGCAATTAAAAATGTACTGTCAAATTCTAAGGATTGTCATAAAACAAAATGGTTTTTTAAATGATGCCAAGAGCTTTAAAAAGGTTTCGATCTAGACGTAAAATTTGGTTCACAGATAAACAGATGCGTTGGTTGAGGCAGCCCGAGAATTTGGTTTTCTTGTTCCGAGACAAAGTTTCGCAGAATCTGTTATGGTATCGTTAGGAGTCTCAAGTCTGGAAAAACCAGAATGTTTTTTTCACAAAATATTATTTACCAAAGAGAAATGTTATCTTTAAAGCTACCTGCCATACTTCTAAATCAGCATTACAATATTTAAAAGAAAACTGTCCTGACTTTATAGAGCCTCATAGCTGACCACCGAATAGTCTTATTTTAAATCGTGTGCATTAAAACATTTGCACCCGTATCCACTAAAGAAGTTAAAATTTAGACCAGGTTTAATTTGACAGTTATAGGTTTATGATGACAAATGCAACTAACAGTTTAAGTTGTCATGGTAATTAGACCTGTTCTAACTCTTAAACCTTTTTAGTGAATACGACGGAGAGAGTATTTTAGAAAGCATGGGACCTATATGGAAATGTTTGAATGAAAATATTGGATAGGTCAAATAAACGATCATTCTTTGTTGGTTAAATTATTATCAGCGGACGATAGAAATGTTGGTCAGATTCGTAATCATTTTTTGTAAATATTTTTTGTATCCAAAGTTAAGCAGATTATGTACAGGGTATCTGAAAATAATTTAAAGGTTACCCTATAGACTTTATTATCTGAGATATCAAAAAACTTTAAAATACAGAAGTTGTTTGGTTTTATCGGAATCGTTAGAATTAAAAAAATATATATAAAAGACGAATATATACTGGAATATTCTCTGGAATTCATGCAATATGCGAATAGTGGGCTTTGATTGCAATTGTTTTTTTATTATAGCCGCTAATGTCAAATTTCGTACAAGAAAAAGTTGATATAATGGTGTTTTCCGATGTGGAAAAAGTATTTATTATAACAATATATTATAGATATCATAATTTAACTGACGTGCATCATAGATATTTAGCAGAATTTCCAAATAATATTGCTCCATCTAAGGCAACAATATTGAATATAGTAAAAAAATTCGAAGAAAGAAAAACTATTCAGAGAAAAAAAAAGTGTAGTAAGAAACGAAGAAGATGATTTTCAAGTACTAATATTTTTCCAATGTAATATTACGGACAATATACAGTGCTGGACAAATGAAACGGGGCAAGGGAATTTTTAGGTAAAATACAAATTCGAATATATCTAAAACGAGAAAATATTATATAAGCGGCTAAAGGCTTTTGCAAAACTTATTGCTGATTAATGATTTTAAACGTAAATCTTACCTAAACTAAAAAGTTATTTATACAGAGTGGTAATCAAATTTTTTTGTTAGCCATTTTGTCTTTTTATTTTTGTTTACCACCCTGTGTAAATACATATTCAGCTTAGATAAGATTTAAACCCATTAATACGTGCGTAAAAAGTTTTGCAAGAGACGTCTAAAAACAGCATCTTATTATCTTTTCTCGTTTTAGAAATATCCCACTTTAAATGATACCGCTTTGATGCGGTTCGTGTCTTTGAAATGTCTGAATGGAAAAAAAACATATTTATTGTGGTGAAATCATAATTTTAATTATGTTTTTGTTTCAGTAAGGTGGGCGACAGACTTGCGGCAAAACGATGTTGCCATGTTGGAGCTATACGCGACTATTATTTCATTAGCATAAAACAGTTTTTTTGTTACAAATATTATATTTACCGATGAGTCTGCATTTACGACGGTAGGTATGTTCGATCGTGAAAATAAACATTTTTGGGGTACTGAAAATCCAAAGAAAATACAAGTAGTTAAAATTCAGGGCCGCCAGTTTTTAAATGTGTGGTGCGGAGTTTTAAATAATGAAGTTATGGGCCCCATTATAATTGATGGTACATAAAACGGCGAAAAATATATAGAATAAAATACCTAGAAAACCTTCCTGTTGGGACCAACAACCAGTTAATTTCAATTTTAATCAACAAATATAAGTTGTAGATTAGGAGGCAAGGACATATTCTTTGGCCTGAAAACAGTCCTGACCTTTCCCCTTTAGATTTCTTTTTATGGGACTTTTTAAAAAATAAAATATATTATAATAGACCACAAAATATAAATGAATTGCGTCGGAAAATTTTAGAAGAGTTTAAACGAAATACGTCCCGACTATATCTGCCACTCCGTTACGCGCAAACTTCAAGCAAATCTTCAAAAGTGTGTTGCGAATGTCGGAGGATGGATAAATTAACTTATTATTATAAATAAATGATTTTGTTTTAACTGCTATTTTTATTCTTTAACGCCCTTTCGTACAATGTCTTCTTGCACGACATGAGGAGCCTTCATTCACAATTTAAATCCAATTGAAATCAAATCCTACTGTTCTCAAGTTGCATGAATATGAATATTAGCTTGAAAGTTTTTTTTGTTTCTTTAAAATTTATATCAATTATGCTAAATATTACGTAACTTCAGTTAAATTAATTATAATATTTATAACACCATATTCATTAAAAATACTTTTTCCACATCGGAAAACACCATTATATCAACATTAATTATATAATAATTCTTCTTGCACGAAATTTGACATTAGCGGCCATAGTAAAAAAAAACAATTGAAATCGAAGCCCACTATTCGCATATTGCATGAATTTCAGATTATAGTGCATTTACCAGTTTATAATTAAATATTGTAAAAACTACTTATCAAAATATAGGCAAAGTATATATTTTTGAAATCAGAAAGAAAGGATCTTTAAAGATAATGCAAAATATACCAGAAGTCCCATTTAAAATAACGAAGCTCATGTTAACTTTCCGATCATCTTTTGTTTTTTTTTTCTTATAAATTCTAACGATTCCGCTAAAATAAAAAGACTTTTGTATTTAAGGCGTTTTGATATCTCATATAATAAAGTCTCTAGAGTACCGTTTAAATTATAACCAGACACCCTGTGTATATACTAAGAATAAAATATATCGTCACTGTATTAAAAAAGCTTAGATCTTTTAATCTTAAAAAAGTTAAATAAACCAAGAATAAGAAAAAAAGAAAATACGAATATATTTTCGTCCGAGAGCGCCGAAAGAAAAAAGTAAAAATATATGTCGCTGACTCTTTTAGAAAAGTTATTTCGAGAGAATAAGTTTCCAAGAATTTCCAAGTAGACGCAAATTCGTGCAAACTTTAGTATACACGACGGTGGCCGTATTAAAAGTTAGGGATGCATCGGGATGCTTTAGAGGACTTAAGGGCCATCCAGGGACTCGTCCCTCGGACACTTTCAAATTTTCAGTGTCTCCCTAGAGCTACTTTTAAATATTTGACACATACTATCGTACGTAACGTGGGTCATCGTCGAAACTTGATACCCTCCCGGTCCCTGAAAAACTGCACTAAACATGAATAATTTATTTTGGGGCATCTTAAAAAGGAATCGATGTTCGACGTTTCCCAGTAAAAGGAATTCCATTAATTTATTGAGAGCAGTAACTGAATTTATGGCGGGAAGACTAGCAGGGTCACTCTTTTAGGGTTAAACTTGTACTGTAGAACATTATTAGAAATGATACTCTTTTCGACTTTTAATGTTAGAGCATTGTTTACAGATTTTAATGCATTAGGCAAGATCGAATGGAGAGACGAGGGGAAGTGATGGTTTACTTTCCACTTCTACATAAAAATTCAACTATTAAAATAAAAATTAGCTAGGCATATCCTTCTCAGTTATTTTATAGGCCGTCAAATTAAACATTAGTTAAAAATGATTCTAATAATATATTTTTTTATTTATATCATATTATCTGTGACATTTTTTGCTTAGATTAGGTTAAGTTAGCTTACAGATTCCGATATCAGGCGATTCTAATGATAAAAATCGGTAAATTTCCTTTACTAGAAACTTCCCTCGTTATAAATTATTAGTTTTATTAGGAAGATTGAAGTGTGATTCAATTTAGTTCAGTACATAGTCACAATATATATGTGTTACATATATTATACCGTCTCTTCATTTTTAATGGGCGCCATTTTGTTCCATCATAATGGATTCATACCAATATGTTTACCATTTCCATTCTACCTATGCCACACTTGACTTCTGGGCATAACTTAAAATAAATTCAATAAGTATCTCATTTTCACATTTAATTTTTCTGCAAAATTTAAAATCAATGAAACAAGATTTTTACGCAAATTAAAAAAAAAAAATTGGCCGTCATTTTGTTTTGCCATCTTAAATTGAAACCCATATTATCAGTTTTTACCTACACCGTTGGTCCTCAGATATCCCAGATATTAAGTTTCTAAATGGTATTCATTAACAATCCTCTTGTTATGGTAAAGTGGTGTATTATTTGGGATTAGGGTCCAGTAAAAAAGCAAAAACCATTTTTTAAATTGTCGACGTTTCGCTAATTTACTGTTGCATCCTCAAGACACACATATATTTCATAACCCCAAATAATACACCACTCTAACATAACAACAAGAAGATCGTTAACGAAAACCATTTAGAAATTTAATATCTGGGAAATATCTGCGAACCAACGGAGTAGGTAAAAACATATAATATGGGTATCATGCAGGATATAAAATTTATATATGGGTCCTGAGGATGTAACAATAAAGTTGCGAAACGTCGCAATTTAAAAAACTTTAGTTGTTTTTATTGGATCCAAATACCAAATAATACACCACTCTAACATAAAAACAAGAGGATCGTTAACGAGAACCAGTTAGAAACCTAATATCTACGGCCCAACGTATATATATATATATATATATATATATATATATATATATATATATATATATATATATATATATATATATATATATATATATATATATATATATATATATATATATATATATATATATATATATATATATATATATATATATATATATATAAGGATATATATATATATATATAGCGAAATATATATATATATATATATATATATATATATATATATATTTTTACTGAATCCTAACCCCACTCTATCATAAAAACCAGAGGATCGTTAACGAAAACCATTTAGAAACTTAATATCTGGGAAATATCTGCGGTCCAACATAGTAGGTAAAGACTGAAATTATGGGTTTTATGCGGGATATAAAATCTCTATATGTGTCCTGAGGATGCAACAGTAAAGTTTCGAAACGTCGACAATTTTGTAAAAAGTCTTTTGTTTTTTTACTGGATCCTAAGCCCAGATAATACACCACTCTAACATAACAACAAGAGGATCCTTAACAAAAACCCTTTAGAAACTTAATATCTGAGAAATATCTACGGACAACCGGAATATACGTAAAGACTGATAATATGGGTTTCAAGCTGGATATAGAATCTATATACAATAAAGTTGCGAAAGGTCAACTATTTAAAAATAGAATTTATTCCGCCATTTTCGATTCGTACGAAAATTTTACCAGTTGATATCAACGTAATACTTGATGTTTATGCAAAATTTGAAATAAATTGGGTAAGTAATTTTTTTAACATTTCTGTAGGCTGCCATTTTGATTTTTACCAACATATGAACTGACAGACAGACATACGTACAGACGGACCGACGGAATTGATAAAATATATTTTTTTGGCATCTAGGGAGGCTAAAACGTAAGGACGTGTAAAACCTGAGAGGGTGATTTTTTCACGATTACAAACATTTCTTGGCGGCCATTTTGTTCGGCCCCCTTGAATTACTACCAGACTTTTACTAGTTGATCCCTATACCACAATTAGTTATGACACATAATTTGCAATCAAACCATAAAGCAGTTTTTCAAGCTGAGTTTTTAAATATTTTATTAAGCCGCCATTTTTTTCCGCCATCTTGGATTCGTACCAAAATGTTGCCAGTTGGTTCCGATATGATCCCTGATCTTTTTTGCAAAATTTGTGGTAAATAGTTTTTAATAATATTTTTTTAAGATTTCACTAAGCCGCCGTTTTGTTTAGCCATATTGGATTTTTACCAAAATGTTACCAAATCATCCCCATATGACCCTTAATTTTTGGCCAAAATTTGAAGTACGACTGACAGACCAACAGACGGACCGACGGAGTTGATAAAACATATTTTTGGGTATCTAACGACGCTAAAACGTTAAGATGTGTAAAACCTGAAAGAGTGATTTTTTCACGATTACAAACATTTTATTTGGCCCCCATTTTGTCCGGCCATCTTTAATTAGTACCCATATTTTACTAGTTGGTCCCTATACCAGAATTAGTTATGGCACTCAATTTCAAATCAAACCATTAAGCCGTTCTGAGTTTTTAAATATTTTATTAGACCGCCATTTTGTTCCGCCATTTTGGATTTGTACCAAAATTTTACCAGTTGATTCCCACATAATACTTGACGTTTCTGCAAAATTTGAGCTAAATTGGATTAGTAGTTTTTTAATAATAATTTTTTTAACCCTTCACTAAGTCGCCATTTTGTTTCGCCATATTAGATTTTATCCAAAATTTTACCAGGTTATCCCCATATGACCCTTAATTTTTGGCCCAAATTTGAAGTCAATCGGATAAGTAGTTTTTTAGCTACGCCGCGAACAGACAGACGGACCGACGGAATTGAAAGAAAACATGTTTTTCGCCATCTAGAGTACCTTAAACGTGAAGATCTGAAAAAATCTCGGAGGGTGATTTTTTCACGATTACATTACTTCATTTTTACGAGGGAAGTAAAAAGTGCTGGTATCTACTCGCATATAACTAATATATAGATAACCTGATCATTTGTTGTTATGTTAATTTGGTAGGATGCCAGTTATAACTCGTATAATTCTATAAAGATTTTTTAACTATTTTAATTTAAATATCTTTTGAATACTATGCACAGCTTATGATGGGATAACATAATTTATGACAGCAATATTGACAATATACTTTTTATACGCAAATCTCGAATAACGAAACCAAAGACTACTTGATTAAAAAATAATATGAAAAATTATTTTTGATTAGCTGATATTTGGAAGAAACAATATTTGGACTCCTTGTGCTCCGAAAAGAACCCTCATAATATTTGCTTAGATTTTAGTATTTTAAACATGTCACAATAAAAGCAAGGACATTTTTGGTTATTTTTTCGATAGCTATAGGTATTAAAGTCCTGCCAATTGTGCTTAAGTACTGCCGTCCATTTATTGAAAAATGCATAACCCATATTATGACTCTTGGAAAATACTTAGAACCACACCCTTTAATTTAAATGATCTTAAAGTTATTAAATATTGATCAGATAATATATGATAACTATATAAATTATCTTTAACATCTATCTTTAATCTTTAACAGTATTTTGTTCAATAACATTAACAAACATATCAACGTATAATCTAATAAAAACTAAGATAGGTAATTAATGAAGTTTATATCTGGACCTCAGAGCCACAAGATACTAAGTCCAATTTCTCATATTTTTCGGTATTTGCGATATATCCGTGTACTAAATATAATAAGTTCACTAACGAATAGTACCACTCCGTCTCAAAAGCTGTTCGTACTCTTTGGTTTCTACTTCTTCAAAATTGGACTTACTGTGGCTTTGAGATGTAGATATAGTAAAAGGATTTAGAGGAACTAAAAGTCCAGTCAACCTTCTTGTATCAAAATTTATTAAATTCCTACGCGTTTCGATCCTAGGGTATCATCTTCAGGGTACAACTGATTGTCTGTAAGTATAAAAAAATTCGAAATAGTATGGAAAAATCCGAAGTAGGATAGAAAAAAAAATTAAATAAGTTTAAATTAAAAGTACCTACAGGAAACAGGACAAAAGACTTTTCATATTAGATAAAGTTTTGCACAAAATAGTTATGTACACAAATAAGTTTAACTATAACAAAGGAACATAAAACAATTATGTGGAAATGCATACACTAATTATTACTCATTTACACAAACACATGTTAAATTGTGTAAATTGAATAATAATAAGTGTATGTATTTCCACATAATTGTTTTACGTTCCTTTGTTATAGTTAAACTTGTTCGTTTTTACTTATACTGTTTTGTGCGAAATTTTATCTAATGTGAAAAGTTTTTTTGTCCTTTTTTCTGTAAGTACTTTTAATTTTAACTTATTTAATTTTTTTTTCTATCCAACTTCGGATTTTTCCATACCATTTCGAATTTTTTTTTACTTGCAGACAAACAGTTGTACCCTGATGATGATCCCCTTCGATCGAAACGCGTACGAATTTAAGAAATTTTGATACAAGAAAGTTGACTGGACTTTTAGTTCCTCTATATCCTTTTACTATTACAATGTCCCTTCTGGAGAGCAGATTCGACGTTACTATTCATGAAATGTAGATATGCAAAAAACTAAACTTTGAAATGATTATTGGTGTCACATGTCTGCGAATAATATGACCTAATATCGTTTTATAATTTTTCCGAGATTCCATTTCTGAAGTTTATTCTGGTCATAATTTCTTGTTCGATCTCGTTGTCCAAGCAAATATGAGGGAAGTTAAGTTTCTTAAGAATATTAAATTCAATTTGGTACGAATATTCATCGACATTAAAATTATGATGGAGACTTACCAGTCGTGGTATTTTGAAGTTTAATAAACAATGTACAGGGTGTTCCAGCGAGGACTGAACAGGGACCTATTTTCGACCTTCCTTGTATTTTGGAAAAATTCAAAATAGCCAATCGATGTATTTTTTCTTGTAGAATCCAAAAATATCATCGAAAAAATATTTGAACCAGAAACAAAAGAGTTACGCTATGCATCAGGTGTTTTTTAAATGATACATTCCATTTTTTATACGATTTTTGGAAAGAGTGATTTTTTTTATGTCCGTTCTGATTAAAAGATTTGATTTTGCGATAGCTGTTTATATTACATTTTAATGTTTTACAAACTAAAATTTTAGCTTCACCTGTTTAAAATATACGATAGGTTGGTATAGGTGATCAAGGTAAAATGACGTTTGAATGCTTTGTCAATAAAAATTGACATTATTTTAATTATTGTCGAAGTCTTCACCTAAAAAATATATATTTGACTCTGATCGAAATGAAATACTCTTTGGACGAGAGACTACAGATTGTTATGCTATTTTACAAGTGCCAAGAAAATGCAAGAGAAGCAAGAAGAAGATTTATTGCAAATTTTCATAGAAATATATCCATCAATACAATTCTAAGGATAAAAAACCTATTTGAGGAAAATAAAACTTTACATGATAGAAAAAGAAATTCAATAAAAAATAATTATTAAAAAATGTACAAATCACCACCGGCTCGGTATCATGTTTGGTGTAGGATAAAAAGCAATAAAATTTTGGGACCAATATTTTTTAACGGGACTTTAAATCTATTTTATTGGCAGAATATCAGAATTTAATTTGGCAACATGATGGGGCGCCTCCTCATGCCGTGCATGATGTGGTTCAATTTTTAAATCGGTGCCATAACGAATGGATAGGGCGAAATGGAACATACTTGCCGCCCAATAGCCCCACCTCTCAGTTTTGGATACATTTCTTTGGGGCCATTTGAAGAACGTCGTATACAGACAACGAAAGAAAATATTCAAGAGATCATGGGAAAAATTGTCGATGAAATAAACCGCCTTAACCAGGAAAATCATATTGTAACAGCAAGTTTAGAAAGGCTACAAAGGGGTTATCGATGTTGTTTCGAGAAAAACGGCGGTCACATTGAAAACTTATGTTATTAGTAGTTTTATTTTATTTTTTAATAATTATTTGAATTTCTTTTTCTATCATGTAAAGTTTTATTTTCCTCAAATAGGTTTTTTATCCTTAGAATTGTATTGATGGATATATTTCTATGAAATGCAATAAATCTTCTTCTTGCTTCTCTTGCATTTTCTTGGCACTTGTAAAATAGCATAACAATCTGTAGTCTCTCGTCCAAAGAGTATTTCATTTCGATCAGAGTCAAATATATATTTTTTAGGTGAAGACTTCGACAATAATTAAAATAATGTCGATTTTTATTGACAAAGCATTCAAACGCCATTTTACCTTGATCACCTATACCAAATCGTATATTTTAAACAGGTGAAGCTAAAATTTTAGTTTGTAAAACATTAAAATGTAATATAAACAGCTATCGCAAAATCAAATCTTTTAATCAGAACGGACATAAAAAAAATCACTCTTTCCAAAAATCGTATAAAAAACGATACATTCCATTTACAAAACACCTGATGCATAGCGTAACTCTTTTGTTTCTGGTCAAATATTTTTTCGATGACATTTTTGGATTCTACAAGAAAAAATACATCGATTGCCTATTTTGAATTTTTCCAAAATACAAGGAAGGTCGAAAATAGGTCCCTGTTCAGTCCTCGCTGGAACACCCTGTACATACAAATCACCACCGGCTCGGTATATGGGGTATATCTCTTCACTTTCCAATAATCTAATTATCGTACACACTGCATCAGGTACCTATTTTACAACAAAGTTTGTATAACTGGTGTTGTGTTGTAACTGATTTTAGGGCAAAAAATTCATATAAGCGTGGGACCGCAAATCCTTATTTTCAAGATACAGGATGTTGAATATCCTGCATCCAGTTTCGTTGTAATTTGGCTGTGTTATTTGTAGTGTTAAGGTGCTAATTTAGCCCTAACTTGATAAATTTTATTAAGCCCAGTGGCATCCCGAGCGGCACTTTAACGAATATTTTTGACAATAAAATATACGCCACTGATTTTTTTGTAATTTTTATATTCTCTTTGGAATAATTCAATTAACCTGACCAGAAATGTGTATATTTCAATTTTACGCCGAATGGGGCATGATCATAAAATACTATTTCTTAGTGACTAGTACGTAATAACTCACGTGCTTTACAATTTACCCAAAACTAATAAACTCTAAAATGAGGTAGTTAAAATTTGAAGTTTTTTATTTCAGGAGAAATGAAAAAACTGGAGGTAGATTAATGTGCAAAGTCATGGCCGTTATACATTTTGTTTGTTATCAAAGATTGAGAGTTTTTGAAATGGAAAAATGTATGTGCAAAATTCAAAATTTGTAACGAGCTCCATACTAAATGCTGGTAAATCCTCAAAGTTTGATGCAATTTTGAAGTCCAAGTATAAATTTTTAAACCGAAGAATCAGTAAATCTCCTTCACCAGGAACTTCCTTCGTTTGTTTAAAGGCTCTATCTATTTAGAATTGGTCAACGTTGCCTCGGTTCATCAAAATAGTCCTCCGCATAATATATAGGGTGTTATATAAAATCGTGCAAATTTTACAAAAGTTCGTAAGTTCCGAGTTTCTGCAATTTTTAGTTTTGTATAATTTTCGGCATGTTATTATTATTATTAACCTAACCATTATCTAATTGGCGGGTTTCTAATTCATTCATTTGTTTGTCATTTTTAATAAACGGGGAAAATTTAATAATTTCCGAACTTCCAAAAGAAAATTATTTTTAACTATTCTCTTAATATTTAAAATTAATAATTTTTACATAATTTTATCTTAGTTAAGATTGCGTTAAACAAAAAACTACAGGTATACTGTATTATACAGGGTGTTACACAATTTTTCAATCAGTAACGTAACAAAGTTTTTGCATTTTTTTAAAAATCCTCATCAATGTAAGTTAAGCTAATTTTCAGAGACCAAAGAAATAATTGGCATTGGCGCTGATACAATGTTTATAAAATATAGTCATATGTGCCCAAACGGCTTTTTACCTTTTGACAAAAACCTTTAAGTTGCTATACAGAACGTTTGTTATATAGGCTTTTCTATTAAATTTAACTTAATTACCTGTGTGAGCAAAATTTTATACACATTTATAGAACTATAATTTCAAAACCAAAAATACAAAATGTCGGCCTAAAATTTTACGATTAGATTGAAATTTGGCATATGGGAGTCTTAGAAGTTGCCATTTACTTTGCACATTTCAAATTTTATAAACCATTTTAAATTGATATTGTCTGAAAATTAAAAAAGTTATAAGAATGAGGTTTTCGATGTTTAAAAGCTTTATATGTCTGGAGTTGGCCAACGTTGTACTGGTTTGCCAAGATTATCCTAACATTATATAAAACATTTTATTGGGCCGCCATTTTGTTTCGCTTTCTTGGATTCATATCAAAATGTTACTAGTTCATTTCTATATAACACTTGATTATTTTGCAAAATCTGAGATAAATTGGATAACTGGCTTTTTAGTATTTGTTTCTAACATTTCACTAAACCGCCATTTGGTTCTGCTGTATTGAATGTTTACCAAAATATTACCAGGTCATCGACATATGAGCCTTAATTCTTGACCAACATTTGAAGTTAATCGGGTAGTGACAGACAGACAAGCAAACCAACAGACATTGAGACGGGAACATATTTTTGGCATCTAGGGACGCTAAAATATGAAGATGATGTAAAATCTGGGACGGTATTTTTTTACTATTACAAACATTTTATTTGATCACCATTTTGTTTAACCATTTTGACTTGAAATTTTATCGCCTCATATCTATATTACAAATAATTCTTGCAGAAAATTTGAAATCAATATATTAAGTAGCTTTCCAAACTGAATTTTTAAATATTTTATTAAGCCGTCATTTTGTTTCTCCGTCTTAAATTCGTATCAATAATTCACAAATTTATTCGTACATCGTATTTGATTTCTCTGTGAAATTTGAAGTAATATAATATATATAAATGGATTTTTAGGAATAATTTTTTTCACTTCAAATAGTCACTAGGCTGCCAATTTGTTTCGCCGTATTTAATTTTTATCAAATTATTATCAGGTCATCCTCATATGAACTTTAATTTTTAACCAACATTTGTGTATGTAGTTTTTTGCTGGGCCTCGAGCAGCCAGACAGGCAGACCGACGGACAGACAGGCAGACAGACTGAATCGAGAAAACATATTTTTGGCATCTGTAAAGATCTGAAAAATCGAGAGTGATTTTTTCACTATTACAATGTTTCCTTTTTCTAGGGAAATTAAAAATCCAAGGTCCTAGAAATGTAACAAATCACGAAATTTTTCCTTTATTATAAATACTAATGTAAATATCAACAAGATTTACTCTGTACAACTTCAGTTGTTACATATTGTAAACAAAGATTATAAATTTTGCAGTTCTAGCAATTTAATTTTTGTAATGATACCAAACTGAGGTGAAATTACAGTACACAACTAAAAACAAAAACGTGTTATAAAATACAGAAACTACTACCCTCATTCCGTAGAAATATCCGTTATATCGTTTCTTTGTATCCATTAGGCAGAGATTCATATTACAAAATAAAAGAAAAACTGCAAACAGACAGATAGGTCCTATTGTGTTTCGATGTGAAATTTATTAGTTTGCTACCCCTCTTTTCAATTGCCAAATAGAACATACATATACGTTTCGGTTAAAAATTACCTGCGATCAGATGCAGGTACGGTAATATATTTTAAAAAAGGGCATCGCAAAAAAGGGTTAAAATTACGTGTGAAAAAGTGGACCGTGAACAACGTAACGAAAGCTTAAGGTACACATATGCGATTTTTATACAGATTTATGTAGTGGAAGAATATGAAAAAAGGGTGAAAATCACATCTTTAGAATACCTTTTTTTCAAGATTTTTTTACCTGGGTTTAAATATTTTTATTATCTCCAATATTCGATTTATATTAAAGTTCACGTATTTATTATTTTCATTATTATTAAAGTTCAAGTATTATTAGCGTCAAAAATAATAACGGCAACTTTGTGTCAAACGGTTAAATTATTACTTTCTGAAAAAAAAATATACTAATGCCAACAGCATTTTTTCAAAAGTCGAACAAAATGTTGTATATATCTACAACATAGACATGTACCATTTTGAAATGATATTATCTGAGCTTAAAACAAGCGGTATGTGGAGCATAACATAGCGTCTATAATTTAAATAAAATTTTCGATCTAATATCCCACCCTATATAAGTTACATATAACTGTGAAAATCTCATTTAAAAATTTTAGCTCAAGAGTTAAGAGGAATAGACCTTTTTGACAGCTGCCAAAATATTTTTCTAAAATAAGTTACATGTCTAAAACTTACATGGAACAGTGTATTTAAAAATTGTATGTAGTTTAGAAGTTACAAAAAATTATATTTTTTTGTAACTTCTGTAGCTGTCAAAATATTTTTTTTAATAAATCGCGCCACAAAAGAATTGCATGGGAATGTGCGAACCGTATTTAAAATTTTAAGCAGTTCAAAAGTTCCGAAGAAAAAAACATTTTTTTTTTGACAGCTGTCAAAATATATTCTTTCAGAATTGTGAAAATCGTATTTAAAAATTTTAAGTAGTTTAGAAGTAACGGGAAGAAGACAGCTTTTTAGACAGCTGTAATTTACTAAAAGTTACATGGAACTGTGAAAGCTGTATTTAAAAATTTAGGTAGTTTAGAAGTCGTGAGAAAAAGAATTTTTTGACAGAAGCCGATTTTTTTATAATTGCGCCAATAAAAGTTAATGGAACTGTGAAAACTGTATTTTTATGACAGGTGTCAAAGTATTGTTTTTATTAATTATGCTTCTAAAATTTACATTGAACTGTAAAAAAACTATTTATAAATTTTAAGCAGTTCAAAATTTACAAGGAAAATAATTTTGCTTTGGAGCTGTCAAAAAATTTTTCTTTAATAAATTACTCCTTTAAATGTTACATAAAAGATCATATCTGTTACCAAAAAACCAAAATAAATACTTTGAAGTCTTCAGTAACGTAAAAAAAATAAAAATTCGCGACTGCGAAAACAAAATTTCTAGCATTTATTATCCAAATCTTCTAAATCGATGTCATACTGATATGTTTCACTAGGAAAAAATTACAGCTGTTAAGCCAGACTTTCTAAAGAAAAAAATATCCTATATATAACTATTGCCTTGTATAACATAATATGTTATGCTTCACGAAAATCTACTAAAGTTTCAAAATTTCCCATCAAATAGTAAAACTCGTTAAAAAATTGCAATAGAGTCAATTCTGGAAGATCAGGTTTTTTTTAATTATAATATCCTATTTACTATCAAGAACTCCAAATCAATACTTATAATTCTACAAAAGTTCTAGTACAGAAAACAAATTAGAAAATTCACAGCTGCGAGAACAAAATTTCCACATTTTATTACCTACCCAAATCTGCTAAATCGATATCTTATACCAAGATATTTTTATACGTTAAACATATACTACCACAAAAGCATACAAAATTTAGTTATATACGAAAACCTGCCAAAATGTACATATACTGAAAAATATATCTATCCTGTATCCAATTACAGGCAAGCATATGGCTGCTCCAACTCGTCAAAAAAAGGTATGTGAACAGCACTTCTGTCATATGAATATGAACATTACTCATTTGATTGATAGTAAATTTTCTTAAAGACATTTTAAAAAATTGGAAAAAGTATGCACACCAAATTGTGACTATCTTTCTAAAAATGTCTAAATTTCACGATGCCAAAAATACCCAAAAATAATCATTTTGAGTCCTCAAAAATGAATTAAAGTATACTTAAATATATACTCATTCGTTTTTTTAGCGGCTATATCCACACCGAATTTAACTGAAAATCAAGGCTTGATGCTCTGCCGGGCGATTTTTAAATTATAAGAAAAATGTATGCAATTATATGCAGATTTTTTTAAGCCGGATTGTCGTGTATTTAGGTAGATCGTAAAAACAAAAAGTAAATTTGAAAGTTGTAGAAAATAGATTGAAGATTCTGAATCTGCTTTGCTATTTTATGAAAAAACTAAATACATTTGGGTATATTCGTTCGGGTTTAAGTTCAAATTTAAAAAACTATAACTTCTTTAGTTTTTTTCCAATAAGATTAGATTTTTTAAAAGGCCTCCACTCATGAATATACTTTTAGAAAAAAAAATACCCCAAAAGTTCAAAGGTTAAAGCTGATATATACTAAATTTTACTGTTGCTCAGATACAAAGGTACCAAATGCATTTAATGCTTTGCACCCAAGTAGTTTTTCTTCTGAAACTTTAAGCTACAGGCTTGAAATAGTTTTGTACCTTTTTGTCTCATTGTTTTTGTCTTATGACAATTTTAATAAAACTAATTTTAAGCGAGCTGTTTTGTAATTTTATACACTTTTTTGTATCTTTAATTAAATAAAACTGCGGAGTATATCTTAACAGTAACATGTGATTTATTGACACTCTTGACACACACTAAATTTTGCATTCTCTCTCTCTCGTCTCTTAGTCGATGATATAGAAGGGCGGCGTTGCCACTATTAAAATAGGATAATACAATTTTAATGATATATATTACACCAAACGCAGAAAATACAGTTTTCGGAACATGCCCCCAGCCTTGAAACCACTAGAGGGGTTCAGTAATTTAACCTTGTTAGTCACTGGGACCTTGAATCGGTAAAACGCAAATTTTGGCGAATGACCTTTTTATTACACCACGCACTGTTTTTATGGTTACCACTACGCCATCACGACCTGGATGCACCGATTGGATTCTTCCCATATACCATTGAAGAGGTGGAACATTGTCTTCTTTCACGACCACTAACATACCTGGTTCTAATTTGATATTGCTGGTATGCCACCTTTGTAACACTTGCAATTCAGACACATATTCAAGGGTCCAACGTGACCAAAAATGCTGCTGTAGTTGCTGTATCCTTTGGTAATGAGATAATCTTGATTGAGGAATGTGAAACAGATCTGGATCTGGCAAGGACAATCATTCATCAATCATTGGGGTCCATGGACATTGGTGACAGAGGACGTGAGTTTAAAAGGGCTTCAATTTCAACTAATATGGTATAGAAATCTTCATACACTAAACACGCGTTAGCCAAAACTCTTTTTAAGTGCACCTTAACGGATTTTACTCCGGCCTCCCAAACTCCCCCAAAATGAGGTGAAAAGGCAGGTATGAAATGCCAGTCGATGCCTTGATTTGCAATAGTTTCACTAATTCACTCACTATTATCTTGAAGAAATTTACCAAGTGTCTCTAGTTCGGTTTTGGCCCCCACAAAATTTGTTGCATTATCGGAAAACATCTTACTGGTTTTTCCACGCCTTGCTACAAAACAACGAAATGCAGCTATAAAGGCGTCTTTAGTTAAATCTGTCATTCAATTGCCTTAATAGCAAAACACACAAATACTGCAATATAGGCCTTTACCTTTACACTACCACGTCCACGTTTATTTTTTATTGGCACAGGACTGGCGTAGTCCACACCACACGAGAAAGGCGGAGCAGGTGTTAATCGATCTGTTGGTAACATACCCATTATTGGACTTTTTTCTCGAGGTTTCGCTCTAAAACACCTCACACACTCATACACAATTTTTCTCGCTAAAGTCCTTCCGCTTAGAGGCCAAACTGTTTCCCGCACAGTATACAAAAGTAGTTGCGGCCCTGCATTGAACAATTTTAGATGTTCAGCTCTAAACAAAAGGACAGTAAATTTATGTTTACTACATAATACAGCAGGATGTTTTTTCTCATACTCAAAATTTGACCTTTCTAATCTGCCCCCAACCCTTAGAATACCACTCTCATCCAGAAAAAGATTTAATCGTCTTAACTTACTACTTTTATTTACACTCTTTCCTTTTGTCAAATCTGATATTTCATCCATAAAGGTTTCTTGTTGGGCTATCTTAGTTAAAACCTGTACGGAATATTTTAGCTCATCTGCTGATGAAAAATCTGATGATGACTTAGAATTGGGGTTTGAAGTCCTATTTTTTATACGGCAGTTGTTAATAAAACGAATACAATATGCATACACCCGCTGTAATTTTGACAACACTGAAAATCTTCCAAACGGAAATAACTCTATATTCTCGACCTTGAAAACACTGACTTGTTTCTTGAGTTCGGGAATAGACTCTGGAGGATCGAACTTTGATTTGGGCCAACTTTCTGTTGGATAGGACAGCCATGTCGGACCTTTCCACCACAAATCACAAGAATTGAGATATTCTGGATTTATCCCACGGGATAACACATCTGCAGGGTTGGCCTGGTTCCAATTCTCAGGCTTAGTCACTGCCTGAATTTGAGCAACCCTATTGCCTACAAATGTCTGTAAAAGATTAGGAGGAGTTCTTATCCAGCTTAAACACACAGTAGAATCACTCCACAGGAAACAATCATCAAACTTTATTGTCATAGATGTTTTAACCTTTTGTACAAGGTTCGCTAACCCTACAGAAGCACACAACTCTAATCGGGTCCTTCATGATGTGTGGTGATGAACATTTTATCCAAAAGTGTGCAGAATTTTTGAAATTATCTGTGAATGATAGACTAGACAAGGTGAAAAGGTGGCGATTGTGCTTTAATTGTCTAAAGGCAGGGCATGCTTATTCAGCATGCACCGGCCACATGTGTCATAAGTGTAATTTAAAGCATAATACATTGTTGCATTTTAATCGAAATAAAAACCAAGTTGAGGGAAGTCCCCAAAATATAAATCATCATAGTGAGGGGGGTATAGAGAATGCAACCATAAATATGACCAGTTAAATCAGAAGTGATATGTCTCAGGTATTATTGCAAACTTCATTGGTACAGGTTGTTGATTCGAATGGTGTTTCTCATGTGTGTAGAATTATTCTCGATAGTACAAGTCAGAGTAATTTTATTACGAAGGAATGTTGTGAGAGGTTAGGTTTAGAGAAGTTTGAGCTACCTTCGACAGTTACAGGGGTTGGTCAAACAGAAACACAACTAAAATACAGGTGTAAGGTGCAAGTGCAAGCTTTAAAAAATGTTTTCAGGTTGATCTTATGTGTCTCGTGATATCTAAAATAAGTGGCAAATATCCTCCTTGTAAGATATCTGCATCATTGTGGCCTATACCTAAGCATATAAATCTTGCCGATCCAGGTTTTAATAATCCAGGAGATATTCATATACTTATTGGTGGCGGGGTTTACTTGAATTTATTATGCATTGGCCAAATACAGTTAGGTGAAGGTATGCCTACCTTGCAAAAAACTCGGTTTGGGTCGGTGATTGGTGGAGAGTCTAAATTTGGTATACAAGGGTCAAATTTTGGGTGTAATTTTACAGAAACCTTAGAGATTCAAGATCAGTTAACCAAATTCTGGGAAATAGAGGAGATTTGTAGAGACAAAAACTTTTGTCAGTGGACGAGCAACAGTGTGGGGAGTTTTTTTCTAAGACCACAAGGCGTGACTTCTCTGGGTAATTCTTATCAAACTGCAGTAAAGAGATTTTATTCTTTGGAAAAAAAATTAATGAGAAATCCTGTGTTAAAAGAAAAATATGTATCCTTTATAGAAGAATACCGACAATTATTCCACATGATTGAGGTACCTCCAAAGAATTTAGGTGTAAGTCCATCATTTTATTTCCCACATCATAGTGTGACAAATGATAAAAGCCCTACTACAAAATTGCGTGTAGGTTTCGACGGATCAGCTGTTTCAGATAGTGGTGAGTCTTTAAATAGTATCCAGTTGGGGTTCAACTCTACAGGATGAGTTATTTCAAATTATTTTGAGGTTCAGGCAGAACCGGAGTATATCTTAACAGTAACATGTGAT
The DNA here is from genome assembly GCA_030620095.1 of Kuschelorhynchus macadamiae. NCBI lineage: Eukaryota > Metazoa > Arthropoda > Insecta > Coleoptera > Curculionidae > Kuschelorhynchus > Kuschelorhynchus macadamiae. Next base: position 473,892 of record JAUTXW010001082.1, read on the forward strand.
TTATTGACACTCTTGACACACACTGAATTTTACATTTTCTCTCTCTCTCTCTCTCTCTCTCTCTCTCTCTTAGATCATTTGAGAACAAAATATTCGTTGTCACCCATACTAGTATCCGGCTCGAAGGACCATGTTTTGTAATTTTATACACTTTTTTGTATCTTTAATTAAATAAAACTCCGGAGTATATCTTAACAGTAACATGTGATTTATTGACTGACACATAAAATAGATGATAATACAATACAATTTTAATGATATATATTACACCAAACGCAGAAAATACAGTTTTCGGAACACGAGCTACATAAAAAAATCACTTTCCAAACTTTGATCCGATCCATTTTCAATAGGGTTTATGAGACCACAAAAAGGAAGGTTTTCTAAAAGTTTCAAATCGATATTTCAATTTTTTCGACACTCATTTAGAGATAAAAAACCGAAAACGATACGAAGATCCGATTGGTACTGTTCGAAAACCCCAAGTGTGTTCTAAAAATGTACCGAATTTCAAAAGTTTATCTGAAAGCATTTCCGAGATATAGCTACCGAAATTTAAAAATGTACCAAAATTACGCCGAGGAACAGACATTTCGAAGAATGGCAAGGGCAATATATCACTCTTCGAGTGTTATAATAATAAAAAAAAAGTATAAAACAAAAAACGAAACTGCTTAGCATAAGTATATTAATATAGGAAAAGAAACCTCCCATGTCTTTTTGACACCACTAACCTATTAATTATTTTGATTATAAATATATCATTTGGTAAACAAAATTCGATATGAAATATATGTTAGAACTTCTTAGCAAATCTGTTCAGAATCCGCGAAGTTTATTCTACTTTTGATTAATATCAATTTTTACCTCCTTTAAAAGCATTTGAGGAAATATTTGGTAATTTCTGGATCCATGTCGGGTTAAAAAGTTCGTCTCGTCAAGACAAGGTCCATTTTGAGACAATAATTCTATTCAACATTTTCTCTTTTTCATTTTATTAACATCTTAAAGTAATATACACTATTATAAAAGCTGCAAAACGTATCTGAATACACGTCAGACGAGTTTTCACTGTTGCTAAAAATCGACAGACGATTCCGAGGATCCATAAAATCACGCTCTGCGGACCGAACAATTCAATAAACTTATTAAAAACTGTCGAAGTGTAACAAAAGTCGCTCCGTTTACGCGCCAATATTTTTTCAGTCGAGCCATAAGTCAGCCTGTCAGTCACACAGCACAGTTATAAACAAGGATTAGGATGGCACAAAGTTCGTAATGCTGCCCTTTGGGGTCCCCTAAAACTTATTTATTTTAAAATATTGGCAGTGGCTAAAAGCAAGGGCACACTCTGTCCGCGCTGTCCTGGGATCCCTGCGTCATACGATACAGTCCACTTATTTTAATTTTATGCCGCTTTTTATACCCCAAGTGATCGCCGCCGGCTTGCTCTAGGGTTTCTTTTAGATTCCCTTAATGTTTCGGATTGTATTGATTTAAGCGAGGGATACTGTTTCACTTCTAGTGTCTCTAGATTTAAAAGAGAAATTAACTGCTTATTCAAATGTAATTTTCTCAGAATCGACATTGTTTATTAAAATCAATTTAAAATATTAAATTAAAGTAAACACACGTGTTTTGACCAAACATAGTTCTTCCTCGTATATGTACGATGTTGCTAAATATATTTAAGCGCGAATTTTGTCAAAATCTTAAAAATCATTTACAACCTCGTTTTAACAAAAAAAAAGTTGTCTTACCGAAAGATTAAAAAAAAAATCGATACTTCTATCCACATAAAGCTTAAATACAAAACTTTTATTTTCGCATATTTTAATCAACTTTTTCAAGTCGGATGCGACGTTGCCAAATCTAACAGTACCAAATTTTTTTCACAATTTTTATTCTCTTCACTACCACCGTACGAAAACATGCCAAAAACAATCAACACCCCACTCTTCAAAAAAAAATCAGCTAAAACTCTTTTGTTCTCACACATTTGGGACTATCTCTATTACATTATTTTAATACAAAGCATGTTGAAAGAAAATATCAATATAGGTGTTTTCGTTTCCAGTTTACACGTCCTTTTTATTGGATTATTTGACGCATAATTAGTGTGATGAAATATAATACAGAGCAGATTCTCAAGAACGTGAAAATTTTTCCTACCAAGTGGTTCAAACGAACCCACAAAATCCCTAATCAGCTTAAACAGAAAAGTCACATCCAGCAATATTCGTCTTTTCCTAATGTAGACATGTCAAGCTGCGACAGGATTTGATCACATACAACCTGATCTGAAGGAACGTCTTGTCAGAAATAAATCGTATTTCTTTATAATTTTTCTAAAGAATCTCTATGAGATCTGTAATAGGTTTGGTTCCTTCCTGACAGCAGACTTCATTTTTTATATTTTTTTTCACATTTTCAGTTAATTTGTATAATTTTCGGGGTTCAACTAAAATTACATTCGATTACGTCACATAGTACCTTCCTGCTATTATAGTGGCTTGAAATTTGTCTACACCAGGTAGGCATGTTCTGGAAATCTCATAAAAAAATGAATATAAACAAAAAAGTATTCGTCATGGATGTAGTTATGTTTCAATGAAATCTCCCATTTTTTTGTATGATTATTGCAAAATATGTTTTTTTATATTATTTTTATTTCTGCATTGGCTGCATTCTTTATATTTTCTATATTTTAATATGTTATTCTATATTTAATATGTTATTCTCATTAATTTTGACGTAACCTGTTTAATTTAAAAGGTTTCATACGAGTAATTTAAACTATTTTTTCTAGGACCGACACAAGTGTTGAAAATATTATCTTTAACTCTAATGTTGTTAAACTGGGTAATTGCCTTGATTAAATACCAACGTCATAAGAAGGATACATTGTCCAGACAGGGATCATGATACCATTATAGTGACATTCTTGTGACGTAAATCAAAAATACCCTAACATTATTTTTCTCAACGAAAGTCAGGAATCAACAGTGTGATTCAAGGCCAATCGTGGTCTTAGCCAGCGGAGTAGTTTTTTCTGTGATTCTATTTTGTGCCTTTGCCCTATAAGAGGCTTGCTAGTCTGTGGAGGCCTGATAAGCTCTAAAAGAGCGAAATCAGGATTGTCATTTGACTGAAATGGATCATTGTGAGTGCAGCATTGCAGGACATGTTCCTGACATAGATCAGGGTACCCTTGTTGTGACACTGGTGTAACGTGGGGAAACAATTTTTGTTTTCACCGTACTTGTTAGGAAAATAGCTGTTAACAGGCATGTGATATAAGACACTGTTTAGTCAAGTTAATGTTTCTTGCCAAGTTCATATGTGGTCGACCTTATTTCTAATCACCTATGTTTTAAAATCCAGAGATATTTAACATATTTACTAATCTGTTGCAAACTCGCTAGACAAGGGATTATTACTGTATATTACTAAACTTAGGAAAATACCAGAGAAGCAGTAAGAATATATATTGCTAGTTTTAATAGAAATATATCCGTAAATATAATTTTTACTGTAACAGAAAGGTAGATGGTAATATAAATATTGTATTTTAAAACCATTTTTGTCAATGAAGCCATCATCAAAGCGTATACAAATAAATAATAAACACAACACTCTCATCTGGAGGATAGAAAACCCGAGAAAAAATAAAATCATTTAATTTAAAGGATTCAATTCCTGTATCATAAATAATAACCATTTAGGTGGAATATTTTATAGCGCAATACTAAATGGCCACTAGTATCATCAGATTGTTCAAAACGAAATTGAAACTTTTTAGATCAATTACCCTTAGAAGAAAATCGAAACTTAATTTGGCAACAAAACGGAGCTCTCCCTCATGCTATGCGCGACGTCATGCTATTTTTTGGCTACCCAATAGCCCTGACCTCTCACAACTCTCTCAACAACGAGCGTCACACTGAACACCTAAATTATTAGTAGTTTCATCTTTCTGTTACAATTTAAAATATAACTTCTTTTGCTTCTCTTGCAGTTTCTTGGATTTTCTCATATAGTGTAATAATCTGTAATCTGATGTAGTATTTCAATGCGACAAAATAATAAATAGAATAGAAATACCCAATAAATGTATTAATGTAAAAGGTTGCGATAAAAATAATGAGATTAAAATATTAGATAAAATAAAAAACGACTTTTTCAGAAACGTGGGTCTCATTTAAAAAACGGTACATCCATGGCGTAAGTCTTCTGTTTTTAGTGCAAATGTTGTTTATGGTTCAAATGTTTTTGGTTATTCCAAAAACTAGAAAAATTACATCGATGGGCTATTTGCCTTTCTTACAAAAATATAGCGAACTTAAGAAATTAGGCCCAATTCAGTCAACAAAAAATAAATTATACGACTAAAAAAATTTAAATCTTCGAGTCCTCAAAATTTCAAGTTAGTCGAGTTAGCAAATTTTAACTACTCCAAAAACATGGAAAAGGGCGATTTTGTTTATTTTTACAATATTTCATTTTATGAGGAAATAAGCAAAAAAAAATCATCGTGATAGAAGCTTAGAATAATTTAGTACAGGAGCCCGATTTTATATCCAATTTCAAAAAGTAGGAGGTTCTCAATCCAACCCTATGTACTTTTTATGTATCTACATCGATTACTCCGTGATGGTTTATCCCACTTGAATAACATTTTAGGATAGTACCGGAGTGGTCCCATAGTAAGCATATGACCAAAAAATTAAAAACGGAAGAATAGGGTCATTTTGATATATTGGCGGGAGAGGAGGAATGAATGGGTAAGGAGGGGTTAAACTTAAAAAGTGCTTGTAGGGACAAAAAGTTGAAGTATATTTTGATTTTTAAGAATTTGTATTACTGATTTACTATGTAATGTATAAATGGCGCTTTTATATAAAGTTGGTTACCGTAGTTCTATGTGCACAATCTGCTTCGGGAAGGTTTGATCAACGCTGAGGAAGTTTTCCTTAAGAATGTTCACGATAACTTTAAAATGCTTTAATATGCCCTGAAATTTAGTTATGAATTGTAATTGACCAAATAAGGAATATGGATATAACTGAAGGTCAGCCAACAGCATAGGGAGAGAATGTTTTTTGTCGTCAAGCTGTTTCCGTAGTTAATTATAAATGTTAATGAATGTTGCTAATATTACATGAATTTATTCTGGACACAGAACATTTCTTTTATTTGGGATCTGTGGTGGAGGAGGGGCACTAAGTTTAGTTTTACTAACTATTTTAATTTTTACGATTCTGTATTGTTCATTTTTTATAAACACGTATAGATATATAGATGGATCTTTTTAATACGATGTAAATGTAAATGTAATTTAAAATTAAAATTGTATTAAAAGGGCCATCTATATATATTTATAAAAAATTAACAATACAGATTACCAAAAAAATAGTTAGTAGAATCGAATTTTGTGCTTTTTCTCCACCACAGACCTCAGACACAAAAAATGTTCGTAATTCTATCAAAATTTTTAAGCGCAATATATTTATTCCAGTACTTGTTTCATTAGGGACATTGAACATTTTAATCTAGGTTTAAGCCTCATATACTTTTAGCCTGACCGTCTTATTATTAAAACTAAATGATTTATGAAGTATATATATTGAACCTTTTTTAATTTTTTTTTATGAAAATAAAAGTCTTAGTAAAAACAAATTTCATCAAATCAAATTATTTCCTGTTTTTTTGTGTTTTTCTTTATATTAAATCATACGTTTCGGCTATTATTTAAATTTTTTCAACAATCTTGTGTAAAGCTAGAAAAAATATAAAAAATGGTAGGAAACATGGAAAATATTATCACAAACTAACACAGAAAAAAACAGATAAAATATACATTATTGCTTTTACTCACATCGGACAGAAATCATTTTACGTTATAATGTAAAAAACGAATAACATTAATTAGATACACAAAACATGATATATGTATATATGGTTAAAATTTATTTTGTCAAATGGTTAGTCCGTCCAGGACCAAAATTCGATTACGGTGATGGAAACATTCACAGGTTAGGGAAGGCAGAGAGTTCGATTAGACAATTGAAGTTATTAAGCAGGGTATACATAGTTTAAGATCAATACCGTTGTAGTTCAATGGTCATCTCACATCCAGTGCCCGGGGTCCCGGGCTCAAATCCTCTTGTTTCCATATTTTTCTGTTATTTTGAATTACTATTTATTTATTTTTTTTTATTAAATTATCATTTTAAGATATTTTAAATATAAATGTTTACCAACAAAAAGGGGATACAGGCAAGGGGAGGTTCTAAAAGGATAATTTACTTATAGTATTTTATTGCAAATTTTGCTTAGATTTTTAATACCTACTTTTGAATTTTTCGTTATATATATATATATATATATATATATATATATACGTATTGAGTCTTCTGTACTGTAAGTATTCTGCACCTGCGCTCTCTTAAGTGTGTCATGTACCTCCTTGAATCTCTTAAGCTGCCCTTCTTGATTTCTTTGACCGTGTGCTAGCTCTCCATACAAAACGCATTTCGGTAGTCAATTTTCTTCAAATACTGATACTAGTATCCCAATACTGCCGCACTGGGTTCTTTCAAGCACGGTTTTATTTGAGACTATATGGAATCATTTTATTCTCAGCATTTACCTAGCTCTCTTTGCTATCATTGATTTAGAGCTCTTAAGTGTGTTTTCTATATGGTCCCCAAGTCTCACATCCATATAGCATGGTTGGAACAACTGAGGCGCGATAAACCGCCATCTTGGTTTTGACAGAAAGGTCGTGATTACCAAAAACCCTCTCCCACAGGCTTCAAAAAGAGCTAGATGCTGCGTTAATCCTATTTCGCACTTCGTTGTCGATGTTGCAATCTCTGTTAACTATACTATAGAAGTAATTGAAGTGCTCATTATATTCTAAATTATTGCCATCTATGGCAATAGTTGACTCGGGGGCATTTGTATGGGTATGTTTCCAGGATGTCTTGGAGGTGTTCTGCAAAGTCCGAGATTAAACCGTAGTCGTCAGCATACTAAAGCTCAATAACAAATCTGATTCTGGTTCTTGCTCTTAGCCTTTTTAGGTTGAACAGACCCCCATCAAATATGTATCTCAGCTGCAGGCCTGAAGTGCGCAGTCTACTATTCACCATCAAAGACATTTAAGAGGATCGGCCAGAAGACAGATCTCTGGTAGACACCAGTTTTCGTGGGGAAAGATTCTATTGGTACGCCATTGCACAGTGCACTTGCAAAGTTATTCTGATATAAGCTTTTACAGACCTGTAAAAACTTTTTACGTACCCCCAGTGGTCCTCAAAACTTCTCTATTTAAGGAGACAAAAGCTTTAGCGTGGGCAATAAATGCTATGTACATTTGTGTTTGTTGCTCTGTAACTGATCTTAAAATGATCCATGATTCCCCTCTCAGGTCGAAAGCCACACTGAGATTCGGGAATTATGAAGTTCATGTGTTTGGGAATCCTTGATGCCATAACTCTAGCCAGGATTTTTCCACCAGTCGTTAACAGAGAAATCCCTCTATAATTGCTGCAGTCTGTTTTTAAAGAGGTTTACGATCTGAGCATCTCTAAAGTTTTGTGGAACTGTACCTGTGTTCCATATTAGGTTAAAAACTGCTTTTAGGTGTTCCGTTGTAGTGTTGCTCAGTACTTGTATATCAATGATTTGAGCTTTGATTTCTCCTTCTTCTTTCGTTCATATTTTTCTCGATAATTAAATTGTGTTAGAGTACATATGAAATAAAATGCCTTAAACTAACTATTTTTCCTGAATTTTTGTTACTAAAATATAAGGACTATTTATTTCTTTATATAAAATGCATGGAAAGACGAGTTTCAGTATCAATCTAATATGGAAAAGGATAGAGGTATTGTAAACTATTTAATAATGTGTAGGTGGCCAATAATTAGAAACGACAACCTTGATTTTTTATAAAATATAAATGCGAAATTTTCATTCAGTGATAGCTTAAGAGAAAACTAAATTTAATTTTCATCGTTCAAATTATAAACTTTCCATAGAAGTAACCCTACTCACCAAGTTATCTTTAGTGGTTTCGCTCATAATGCCGATACTCTAAATATCTGCGAACGTCCATTTAAGGGTAGACAAGGGGTAAGTTTGAGTCGTTATCAGCCTCTAACGGGATGACCCGTCCGTCGATGGAAATAGCCAGAATCGCCCCCAGCTCGCAATAACATTACGTGGTTATAGCCAGTATTTGCATAGGGTGTCCATATCGGAAGTTTAGTAGTAATAAAACTTCTGGAAACGTCTGTTTTTGCATGTCTTGCATTCCCATCGCTTGAAATAAATGGCCGGTTGTAAAAATATTGTTTTCTATTAGCTTCCGTTCTTCCTTTGCACGTATGGAAGACGTAGTTTTATTGTTATTGTTTTGTTCTATATTTTTATTAGCTTCAGAACGTTGATGCTAGGGTCGGGTAACATTATCTTTTATTTCACTATTTATAACTTTCATATTTTTATTCAGTGTTCTGATCTCATGGAATAAAAAAGCCTGAAGATGACTCTTGCAATCGAAAAAAGAAATGTTGCAAATTAATTTGACCTTGATGCATTCAAATCTTAAAAACCAATATTTCTTAAGGTGATATAGAAGTAACTCTAAAATGCGTCGACTTTACAACGTTTTACTAACGACAGAGTTTTTCATATTTTCTTTTCTGGTTTATTAAAAGAATGTAGTCCGATATTCTGTTATAAAAAAACATTTTGTTTGACATTTTGCTTAAAAAGCACAACTGTTTTTTTGGACTAAATGACGACGCATGGTTCAAGGTCAACCGTCATATTTTAAACTTGGCTGAAAATCAGGCTCGTTCGCTATACTAATGAGATTTCTGTCGGTAGCCCACATCGACCTGATATACTGCAGATATCTTGTGATGTATTTGCAGCGGCAGTGATTATTGCCAGTTTTTACCCAGGCCAGGGTGTCCTTGTCCACGAAAACGTCTCTTTTTGCATTTCTTGCATCTAAATCGAAAAACGAAATGTTGGAAATCAACTTGACCTTGATGCTTTCAAAATCTAAGAACGAATATTTCTTAAGATGATATAGAGGTAACTCTAAAATGCGTCGACTTTTCAACGTTTAACTAACCAACAAGGAATTTTTCTTGCGTTAAGATTATTGAAGTCAGAGTTTTTCATATTTTATTTTTTTTTCTGGTACAAAAAAGTTTATCTTTTTGTGCTATTTTTTATTTTATTTGCTTAAAGAGTGTAGTTTGCTTTACCTTTCGCTCAAAAAGCACAACGGTTTTTGTACTAAATGACGACGCAGGTTCAAGGTCAACCGTCGTATTTTAAACTTGACTGAAGATCAGGCTCGTTCGCTAGACTAATGAGGTTTCTGTCGGTGGCCCACATCGACCTGTTATACTGCAAATATCATGTGATGTATTTGCAGCAGCAGTGATTATAGCCAGTTTTTACCAAGGGTGTCCATGTCCACGAAAACGTCTCTTTTTGCCTTTTTTACATGCCCGTCGACTGAAATAAATAGCTGGTTTCAAAAATATTGTTTTATGTTAGTTTCCGTTCTTCCTTTCTACGTAGGAAATACGTATTTTTATTGTTATTGTTTTGCTCTATAATTTTATTAGCTTCAGAACGTTGATGCTAAGGTCGGGAACTTTTTCTTTTATTTGATTATTTATAACTCATGTTTATATTCAGTGTTTTGATTTCATGGAAAAGATGAATATGACTCTGTCAAATGAAAAATGAGACGTTGGACCTTAACCATTAATTCTTAAGAGAATATAGAAATAACTCTAAAATGCGTCAAGTTTCAGCGTGTTACTAATCGACAAAAAAAAATGTAGAAGTTTGTTTTTCGTTAAAGTTATTGAAAAGTCAGTGCTTTTTTAGCTTTTTTTTCTCTTTTAAAAGGTTTATCTATATTTATATTTAGTGTTCTGATCTCGTGGAATAAAGTCGGCTCATTAGTCGAGTGAACGAATGCAATCGAGAATCAAAACGTTGCAGTATGACTTTGATGAGATCAAATTCTAGGAACCAATATTTCTTAAGACAATATAGAAGTAACTCTAAAATGCTCGATTTTTCAACGTTGTACTAACTAACAACAAAAATGTAAAATTAATTTTTTATAAAGATTATTGAAAAGCCAGTGTTTTTTAATAAATATTTTGATTTTTTTTTGTTTCTAAAAGTGTAGTCTATTGAAAAACTGCAGTCTTTCCGATATTCTGTTAAAAATTTTAGATTTTGTTTCACTTTTTTTTAAAAAAACAAAACCGATTTCGTATTATACGACGACTATTTTTCAACGTCAGCCCTCATATTTTATATTTAGATGAACATCCAACTCGTTCACTAGACTAATGAGGGTTCTAGCAGTCACACTGCAGATATCATATGATATATGTTCAGCAGCAGTGATTTTAGCCAGTATTTACATAGGTTGTCCATTTCCATGAAAACATAAATAACTGGTTGTAAAACTATAATTTTTTCTTAGCTTTCGTCCTTCAGTTTAACATAGGAAAGCCGTATTTTTATGGTTATTGTTGTGCTCAGAATGTTGATGCTAGCGTTGGATAACATTTTTTTTTATTTCAGTATTTATTACTTTCATATTTATTCTCAGTGTTTTGATTTCATTGGAAAATAGATCTTTGAAGACGACTCTTGCAATCGAAGGCGAAACGTTGGAAATCAATTTGACATCGATGCAAACAAATACCAAGAGTTGTTTCCCCATGAAGTTTTTCAAAAAGTCAGCGTTTTTTAATTTTTCCTTTTTCTGCTGTTTCAAAAAAAGTATCTTTCTTTTTCTTGAAAACCTATAGACTTCCCGATATTCTGTTATAAAATTTAGATAGATTTTATTTTAACTTTCAAAAAAAAACACAACGGTTTTTATACTAGACAATGACGTCTTTTGCATCTTATGCTTGGCAAAATATCGGACTCGAAGCAACAGGAGAATCGAGAAATTACATTTCTGGAATGGATGGATTCCTGATGATATTTTGGTAAAAATCCAATACAATGGAACAAAATAGTAGCTTAATAAATTGTTTAAAAAAAATCAGTATTAGGAAACCATCTATCAACTGGCCTTCCAGTTTTGTAGTCGCGATATAGAGGCTCACTGGTTAAATTCTGGTGGGAATCCAATATGGCGTATGACAATATAGAGGCCTAATAAATTATTTAGTTAATACGTAGCCATTTAAAAGTACTCTTAAACGAGTCCTAATTAAAATTAATTTTACACCTGCCTGCCGAAGAAGTGAGGTCAAAATATATCAAAAGTTAGAAATATAGTACATACAATGAAAAAAAAATTGAAAGAAATGCACATCTAATTAAAGAAATATTTGGTTTATAGTCTAAATTTGTCAAGAAATAACAGAAAAAAAGCGTATCTTAGATTTCTAAGGATCTACCTAGCCTAAAGTATTATGATTTTTCACCTCTATTAATACATAGAAGTAACTGTTTTTAGACGATAAAATTAAAATGCACCACACTGAATTAGCAAGCGTATATTTAGTTCTGGTTATTTTTTAGAAATCAGAATTAGTCACAGCAAATTGGTCATAGCGTGAAATCAAAATTTGCATGAGAAAAAATGTAAAAGTTAAATAATGTTAGTTATATTAACTAATTGACGTCAAAATGCACCCAAAAATTAAGCGTAATATAGGGATGAATTGGTAAGATTTCCCTACAGATTGCATATTGCGGAATAAACTGCCGGCGCAATAGAATGTTAAAAAATTAGTATCAAAAAACTTCGCAGCTAATTGACTTTAGATATTTCCCAAGAAGTTAATATGGTATACGCATGAACTAGGAAAATTTTGCTGTGAAATGATTCTTAAGCCCTTCCCCTTTGGTAAATAACATCGTAGTCAAAAAATAGGTTTTAAGGCACGTACTCCCTTATAACATTAATAAGCCATTTTATATCAAGCAGTTTTGACCATATGGGGTAGATTTTGCTTTAAAGTAAGTTTTGTTCCATTCCTAATAGATAGCACATTTAATTTTTCTTTTCTTCTTATTAATTCTTGCAGAATTGTAAACATTTCCTTTTAACCTTTCAGGAATCCTTCGCCGCTACTGACCATGAGCACTCCAACATCATAAATAATTTTGTTTGCAGTTGCCGATTCTCAACGCCATTTAGATAATCTCGTCAAACGAGGCATGGGGCAAACTGACCGATGGCCAAACACGTACCACGGCGCATGACTCGTATTGAGGGTTGAAAAATGACCGTGAGGGGTGGTCAGTCAAGCAGGCCACGCTTTTTTAGGGATGTCGTGCTTTGTAGGAACATAATGGAAAGCGCGTGCCTTAGAGATGAATAGCTGATGCAGAGAGAATTAAATGGACTGGGCACATTTAGTTACAACCGATAATCAAACTTAATTTACAACGTTATGCTTATAGAAATGTTGTTCAAGTAATGGTTTTCTACCTTGAATATTTTTTTTAAATAGAAATATGATTCGAAACTTGCTAGAATAATCCATTATAAGGTGGCGGCCTATCACAAATGTCATAAATTTGACATTTAGCCCATGATTGCTGTCAAACTATTAGTTACATATCCCTACAAAATTTAAAGAGAATAATAGTGGAGTAAAATACTATTATTTGTTAAAGAGCGTTTGACGGCCTTTACGGCCAAGATTGTTAACTTTATTGTTTGCTTTTTTTTGGTATCATCAGGTTTAAACGTAATTTAATATTTCAATTCAACTGTATTTTTTACGATACGTGGCAAAGGTGCAAATTACCTGATGAAGGTCGATATTCTGAAATCTATTAGAGGCCAACTTTAAGTTGCGTACGAAACGGCCAAAAACACAACGGCTGGAAAAAAATTGGCTACCTATTGCTTTTATTAAAAAAACGTTTCTGAACTTTTTTGTAGGTCTAGAATGCCACTTTCAAAAACTAGATAGAAATCCTGTATAAGATTTTTCGTTGGGTAGATATAAGCCAAAAACTAAAATTTAGTTTTTGTCATCTAACTGAAACTGAATCCACAATATCTACGGATATGTTGCAACATGCCATCCTCTACATTTTAAGTCACATTACTTTTCCCCTAACTTGCTTGGTTTTTGAGTTATTACCGATTTTACTATTACCAAAAATATTTCAAAAGTAAATCCAATTTTTGCTTTTAAAGATACAGAAAAAAGTTTCAAAAAATTTCGAATCCTGACCTAACTTAGTCAAATCTATCGGAAAAGCTCAACGGGTCACGCCCCGATTTTCAAAGAAAGAAAAAAAGTTTTAAGGCATAAAGTTGTATTTCAGTTATTCAACTTTTGCTATTATAAAAAGAACGAAAAACTTAATCTATTCCAACTTAGAGCTAACCATAACTCAGCCGGCCATGCCTAAATTTTAATTTTTAAAAATACAAAAAATTATTAAATAAAAAATATTCATTTATTAAGTTATTTAATTTTAGTTAGTAAAAGAAAATTTAAAAAACACGTAGTATTTCAGAAAATTGAAAAAAAAATGAAATTGGGAAAAACTATTTGAGCTAACTAAAAAACAAAAAGTATTCACCACGCGCGTCATTGAGCCCCCCATTGACACGTCATTTATGTAAAAAAAAGGATAAAAAATTTTAAAAAGTTCTGTCTGGGGGTATTGGCTAGCCGCTGAACTCGAATACGCAGTCAGCTTTTTTCTGCCTCGAACTGTTACGGATAATTTTTGGTAATATTTTTATTGTTTCGATAAATCCCGACATTTCTTGATGCACATGCAAATGCTTTATTTTTAATAAACCAGAAATTAAGGTTCGTTAACTACTATATTTTTACCAGGACCGATAGTTTCTTAGATAAATACGAAAATCTGAAGAAAGTAGCATGTTTCAAGTCACTGCCGTTGGAGATCACCCCCGATTCATCAGGACTTTCGTATGCTTTATTTATTTATTTATTTACACTACCCCACAGGGCAGTAGCCCCTATTATTGGGCAGGATACACAGCAAATATTAAGTTATACAGATAAACAAATATATATCCAGCAATATAAATTATCAAATAGCTAACATATATAGTTAAATAACTAAAACTAAAATAACTTATCAAATATTGAACATACTATATAATTATAAATAACTAGAACTAACAGATTTAATATTTTTATCATTACAATGGAAAATATCCAAATAATCCTTCAAGCGATTGTGAACAGAATACATATTGTGCAGTGGGGAGAATTTTAAAACGTTCGTTCTAGATTTTGGAAGGTAGAATAATGGTGATGACCGAGTTGATCTAGCGGGCACGTGAAAAGTAACTTGAGATAGCAGATTAGGAGCAGACATTTTATTATTTATTAACTTGTACAGAAATATGAGCAGAAAATATTGTCTTCTTTTCTCAAGGGTGTCCCATTTAAATCTTAAAAGTAGACTTTGTCGGGAAATATCAAAAGGTGGGTAAGACCCATCAATTTTAAAACTCAGAAATTTTAAAAATTTATACTGCACGCTTTCTAATTTGTCAATATGCACTTGATAATTAGGGTGCCAAACAGAGGAGGCATACTCTAACCTACTACGAACCAGAGAATAAAAAAGTGAGCACAAGGTTTCAGATGACTTGAACTCCCGGCTAGATCGTATAAGAAATCCTAAAATCCGATAAGACTTGGCAACAATATCCTCGATGTGATGGATAAATGAAAACCTGCTATCAAATATGACTCCCAAGTCTTTAAAATTTTCAACTCGTTTCAGAGCAACACCGTCCATATGATACTCATACTGCATAGGAATTCTACTTCTACTGAATGTTAAAACATTACATTTATTGATGTTAAGGGACAGTTTGTTTTTTTCACACCATTGACCAAGTGTAAGAAGATCAAGACTCAAGTTCCGGCAATCATCAAGACAGTCAATTGTGCGGAATATTTTTAAATCATCAGCATAAAGCAAACAATTATTATTCATACCGTTAACGATGTCATTTATAAAAATGTTAAAAAATAAGGACCCAGGACAGACCCCTGGGGAACACCCGACGTGGCAACAAAAGTATCTGAAATATGACACCGATACTGCACAAATTGAGACCGACTTAAAAGGTAGCTTTGCAAAAATTTAACCAAGTTTCCCGAAAAGCCCTGTATAATTTAGTAAGTAGGAACTGGAACGCTTTAGAAAAATCTGTAAAAATAACGTCAACCTGTGTATTACAATCCAGGCTCTCAGCAATGTATTGAGTAATAGTACAAAGATTTGTTACAGTCGATCTACCAGATACAAAACCATGTTGTTGATCAATTAGAAGAGGAGTAACGTAAAAAGATAACTGGGCGTGAATAACAAATTCAAAGACTTTGCTAAAATTGCATATTATAGCAACAGGTCGATAGTTTTCTATTTTACTCCTATCATCTTTTTTAAAGATTGGGCAGATTTTTGATTTTTTCCATACATCTGGAAAAGTGCAGTTTTGCACACATAAATTAAAAATAACTGCTAAAGGTTTGGCAAAAGCACTTGCGCAGTCTCGCACAATAAATGAAGGGATAAGATCAGGCCCAGTGGTAAATTTAACTTTTAGTTTCTTACATGCAGTTTCAGTGGCTTCAGGCGTTATGTTAAACAATGAAATTAAAACATGACTAATATTTGAATCATATGTGTGCGCATAATCAGTAGATGTTATAAAAGATTCCTTAAACATATTTGCAAATGAGTTAACAATGTCCATAGGGTTGTTCAGTTCGGAATTTAGGTAAGACATCGTAGAAGGCAGAGTACCGCATGACTTCCTAGAATTTATATAGGACCAGAATGACTGGGGATTACTCTTAAATTTTGTTTCTACATTAGCTAAGTAGGATTGGTAGGATATGTTAATGAGATATTTTACCGTCCGCCTGGTTAGTTTAAAAGCTTCATAATCATTTACTCGCTTGCACCGCTTATACGTACGCCACTGGGATTCCTTCTTTTTTAATAAAATCCGTATATCACTTGTAAACCAAGGAGGATATTTACTATGTTTAGCCTGCGTTATCGGAACTGTATCTCCGAAAATAATATCTAAGTGCTGATAAAATGCTGCGACCGCATGGTTAGCATTAGGTTCCTCGTTAAGGAACGACCAATCATGTTCGGACAGAAGCTGGTACATTCTCGGAAAATTGGCCTTTTTAAAATTATATGCTAAATTCTCTTTCAGTTTAAACTTATTTTGTTTGTGAATGTAAAACGGAAAAGAAATTAATAAAGCGGGGTGATGTAAGTCAATGGATATCACTGACTCATCAGATTCAGTTACACAACAGGATTTTAGGGTACAAAAAACTAAATCAAGAAGCCTTTTATTACAATTTTCTATCGTATTTAATTGCTTGAAATTAAAGAAGTTTTGGAATTTATTAACGGCTTGCATTTTTGAGCTACACACGATATCGCTTATATTCATATTTTTCGGTATTCCGGAATATTAAAATCACCTAAAAATATAATATCTCAATCCATATTTAAAGCAGGCAAGGCAATAAGAATCCCAAATAACTCCTCATATGCTGCGAAAGTAGGCGGAATATACATAACAATTACAATAATTTCGAAAAATCTCCGAGTGATGCGCAATCCCAAAATGTCTATACTAGGGAATGTATCTGAGACAAGATTTGTTTTAATAATTGTGGCCGTAAAATATTGTTTGACTGCAAAAAGTACACCTCCGCCTCTACTGACGTTGAGAAGAGAAGTTCTACGATCAGAACGGAAAATTGAATATTTATTAGAGAATAATTCACTGTCAAACACTTGTGGTGTCAACCATGTCTCCGTAAAAGCAATTAGATCAAAGTCAAAGCAATATGATGCATTAAATAAGTCGTGCGTCTTGGTATTGAGACCACGAACGTTCTGATAGTACAGCGTAAAGTTAACATTATTTCGGACAGATTGACAATTCACCGTTTGACTCTGAAGGTGCGAGTCGAAGTCGATTAATTGAACTAAATCGTCAGACTTCTGACTTGCGAGACTTATCACTAGATACTCTAAATTTCAACACTGTTGAAATTATTTTTAGGCAAAAGCCTATATTGACTGGGCTATATGGTTGATTTCAATTATACGAGAAGCACAATATCTAACAAATGGCCACAGGGACTTAAATCTCTCAGCTAAATTGTCGTTCCCATCTGAGGATATTTCTGATATTATCTCAAGAATATTACTTAGAATCTGGATTATTTAGTGGTTGTTAACCATCTTCAATCTCGGATAAATGGGTCCAATGCCTTCAGCCCGAAAGCCGCATCAAAGAGTGGCACACATAGAAACTTTTTTTTAGGATTCGCATAGGATTTTCACTGCTTCAGATATTTTCAAATAGATGGATTGGCAGAAGAAGTCGAATGGAATGGCCACCAAAGTCTCCGGTTTTGTTTAAAAATTTTTAATTGTAAGTAATCCTACAGGAAAAGATCAGGTGGGGTAAGAACCGCACTTAGACATTTCCTGTGGGGTTACTTACAATGTAAAGTTTCTAAAACAAAACCCGAGAACATTTAGATACAGAACATAAAAACGAATACGATATAAGTGAGAACTTATTACACCAGAGATTATTCAGAATGTGAGGAATAAATTTTATTTACGGCTAGGTTACTTCCAGAAAGTGAACGGACTTTTTAAAACAAACGTAACATATTTTATTAAAAATGTTTCTTGAATATATAAGAAAGGCTTAATGCTGGAAAAATTAAAATCAGTATCAGAATATAATATTAGACATTGTTTAAAAATATGACAAGAAAATAAGGAGTTTCCATTTGTCATGAAAACTGTTTTTTGGCTCACCTTGTATACACGTACTTTAGTTCATAAAATGAACAAGAAAAAATAACAGCTACATCTATTAAAAAAATCTACTGAAATGATAATACAGAATTTATTCCATGTTAGAGTCTTACACTGTATAAAAGGGAAGTAAGATCATACGAGGTTTATAACATAAGATTCTTATAACAGAATGAGAGTGTTTTAAGATTTAAAGTACCCAAGCCTTTTCACACAACAACTCAGTATCCTGAATTTAACTAATGATTTAATTTTTTTTCGTCTATCTTAGCTCTTAAAATGTATAAAGCATTTTTCGTATTTTTGTACTCAGATATATTTATTACGATAACAATTTGGGTCTTCTTGGATGCTGCACAAGGAATGGATTTTTATACATTCATTCATTCGGATTGATCAACAATTGTTGGAGTAGATATGATAAAATATGTTTTACCAAAGTGCATACATAATTTGCTGGCACTAAGCCAGTGGTGTATAAAGCACTCCGTTCATCCTGTACATGTACAGTTCTTTGCGGCTCACCTATATTGATAATACACTATAGCTTAGACTATTATTAATTTTTACTTTTTGCTTTAGATTTGAGTAATTTTTAGAAGCGGCAATTGCCTACCTCGTATACGGATTTCTTAATATAAATATTATGAGCTGCAGTGTCAAAGGCATTAGCTAAATCCAGAAGCACTACCAACATGTTTTTACCATTTCGTTTTTTTAAGCTTCATATTTACAAGGTCAACTACAGCGGCCATGGTATTTCTATTTTACCGAATGTTGAGGATAAAATAATATTTTAATACATTTTTTAAACGTAAAAAAAATATATATACATATATATATATATATATATATATATATATATATATATATATATATATATATATACAGGGTGGTGCAACCAAGATGGGGTGGACGATTGTGGGCAAACGGAGAGGAATTTGAAAAAAAAAATTGGGATATGATTGATAGTCAAGAACGCTGTGTTTTAAAATTATACCCATTATACAGGGTGGTCTAAAAAGTTCGTGGTGAACCAAACTTGTGTTTTTTTTTATTTTAGTTGATTCTCCTATTTGTTGCGATCATTTTGATATAAGGTTAGTTGGGTCTAAAATTTATACCAAGGGAATGGGACGAGGTTAAAGTGGAAAAAAGAGTTATACTCCGGCCATTTTTTGAAAACAATTGAAGCAGGTATGGAAAAACCAAAAATTCTATAAAATGTATTGTATCTAGGATTACAATAATCGCTTGTAAGTCGTTCAAAATTATTCACTGCTATGCAGGGTGGTCAAGTTTTGCAAATTTACCTTGGATTGAATTTTTTTAAATGGAACACCCCATATATTTTACTGTCATATTAAAGATAACATCGCCAGCTTTCAGAAAATACCCTATTTGATATCTTTCTAACCAATAGTTTTTTAGTAAATTAACCGTGAAACCAAAATTTACTCATTCTAACAGAAACGGTATTATTTACGTTGCTTAAATTGACTACCTATAATATAAGGAGGCCATGATATAATCATAAATGAAAAGTAAGATTGACATTCTTGTCAAAACCGCAAAGTGTCAGAGAATTGGCTTCAATTACCATTGTTTTTTGACGATAAGCCGAGAAATTGTTAAGTAACAATGAGTTTGAGTACTCCAGAGTTGATAAACATGACTTTTATGTTGGGCCAGTGTCAAAAAAACCCTTTACTAGCAAGCAGGGTTTATGCGGTACGATATCCCGATGCGGAAAAAAACCAAGACCTGAAGCTTTTGCAAGTTTATTAGAGAGGTTTCAAGAAACAGACAATGTGGCTTTTAAGAAACGTAAAGTAATTAATAAACCAGTTACCAATGAAGATAATGCTTTGACAGTTTTATTAACAGTGCAAGAAAATCCACACACAAGGGAAATTGAGAGAGCTACTGATATTGAACGCACTAGTATTAAACGGATTCTGAAACAACATAAATATCACGCCTACCACATTGAATTACACCAAGAACTGTATGATCGCGATTACGTCCAACGACAAGAGTTTTCAATTTGGTTTTTAAATACAATTTGGGATAATCCAGGTTTTGTAGATAGGGTGCTGTTTTCAGATGACACAACTTTTAAAAGCAACGGCTTGGTTAACAAACATAATATGCACTATTATTCAACCGAAAATCCACATTGGATTCGTCAGGTGGACCATCAAAATAAATGGTCAATTAATGTTTGGGGAGGTATAATTGGCTCTCATGTTATAGGACCATATTTCTTTGAAGAGCATTTAACGGGAGAAGTCTATTTAAATTTTTTGAGAAATGAGTTGCCCGTATTGCTCGAAGACTTACCTTTAATGTTAAGAAATTCCTTATGGTTCCAACATGATGGAGCACCCCCGCATTACCATAGGCATGTAAGACATTTTCTCAATAATTGAAAAGGAGAGCATTGGATTGGACGAGGTGGACCAGTTAAGTGGCCTGCGAGGTCACCCGATTTAACGCCACTAGATTTCTTTTTATGGGGACATGTTAAAGAAGAAGTTTATAAAGAGGTTCCAACCACAGTGGAAGATATGAAGTTGAGAATAATAAGCAGTTTTCGCAATATTTCAGACCTGACTTTGAGAAAAGTGAAACTTTCATTTATGGATAGACTCGAAATGTGCCTTCAGCAAAACGGTGGTTTAGTTGAACATCTTTTATAAGTTTTAATTACATTGTTTTTGCTGATTTATATTAAATTTATTTTTTTTGTAAAAAAAGATCTGTTATTAATACTGTCAAAGCATTATCTTCATTGGTAACTGGTTTATTAATTACTTTACGTTTTTTTGAAAGCAACATTTCTTGTTTCTTGAAATCTCTATGATAAACTTGCAAAAGCTTCTATCTTGTTTTTATTTCGGCATCGCATCATCAAAGAACAATATTTATTTATTTACTGATGACAATATTCTGACACTTTGCTGTTTTGACAGGACTATCAATCTTTTGTTCAATTTATGATGATATCATGGCCTCCTAATATTAAATTGTCAATTTTAACAACGTGAATTCAGAATAATTCGTGTTAAAATGAAGAAATTTTGATTTCACAGCTAATTTACTGAAAAACGGTTGGTCAGAAAGGTATCAAATAGGGTATTTTCTGAAAGCTAGTAATGTTATCTTTAACATGAGAATATACAGGGTGTTCCATTTAAAAAAATTCAATCCAAGGCAAATTTGCAAAACTTGACCACCCTGTATAACAGTGAATAATTTTGAAGGACTTACAAGCGATTATTGTAGTCCTAGATACAATACATTTTATAGAATATTTGGTTTTTCCATACCTGCTTCAATTGTTTTCAAAAAATGGCCGGAGTATAACCCTTTTTTCCACTTTAACCTCGTCCCATTACCTTGGTATAAATTTTAGATCCAACTAACCTTATATCAAAATGATGGCAACGAATAGGAGAATCAACTAAAATAATAATATACCGGTTATCCCATTTAAAAAAACAAAAGTTTGGTTCACCACGAACTTTTCAGACCACCCTGTATAATGGGTATAATTTTAAAACACAGCGTTCTTAACTATCAATCATATCCCAATTTTTTTTTTCAAATTCCTCTCCGTTTGCCCACAATCGTCCACCCCATCTTGGTTGCACCACCCAGTATATATATATATATATATATATATATATATATATATATATATATATATATATATAATGTGTAATTAATTTATTACTATAACTAAATTAATTTTTTATTAGAACAGATAATTCCCTTTCAGTGTTTCCATTTTTATTTAAAAATCAAAACAGCGTAGAAAAGATAACCGTTTCCCTAAACCAGTATTTTCCCAATACATAAATTATTAAAAAATTCGAAGTAAATATGCATGCTGGATCAACGTTAACCAAAAAGGAGCAAAGAAAGCAAAACGATATATCAAAAATCTCTCATACAAACGTTCTCGATGATACGTCATTGTAAAACGCATAATATTTCAAAGTCCGCCCGAGTATTTCAAGCAATATTTCATTGGTCCACCATAATAAGGCCCTACGTATGTTTATTTTCCACGGCCGAAGGGAATTATAGGCTTGATCAAAAGATTTGTAAACAAAAGTTTACTGTTTTTTTTAATTATTACATATTCAATTTGATGGTCAGTCAGTTAAACGATGTACTTAGTGATCAATATTTTATAAATTGACAAAGAAATTGAATTATAATTGCTTTAAAAAAACTTAAATAATGGATTTGTAATAACGTTTTGAGATTTTCCGTAAACCCACGGTGTGAAGCAAATATTTTTTTTTGGTATTGAACAGACTTATATGCCCAGTACAATATTGTATAATATAATAATGAATATTGCATGTAATTATTAGGTGCCATTTGCCATGACGTATTGCCCAAAATAGCACTGAACTTTTACTTTAGTAAATTGAGACTACCATTGTTCCTAAATGCATCTCGATCAAATTTGAATTTCCTATACTTATTTATAGATATTTATAATTATTTATAAATAATTACAACATAAAATTCCCTTATGACTAATTTTAGGCCAGAAATTGTATATGAGGCCAGGTTTTTATTTTATCATACCCCATTCACACCCCAGGCATCAGATATTCTATTTTCTGCCTGGGAGAAAATTTTTTGCTCTGCCCCCCCCTCCTAAATACGCCTTCATTGTGGCTTATTGTCATATCTTGTTAAAGCAATTTTTTACTACAGTGTGTGTGATTAGTTCTGCAAACATTTTTTAGCACAACATAACCTGCTGGCAATATCGTTCTTGCGTCATCGTAGCAACTTGACGTCCTTGATCGGTAATGAAAAATATGAGAGACTCCACACCACATTGTGACTCTTTCATCTTGCCGAGGTGCTACTATTATTTAATAGATTTTCTTAAAACCTATAAAATTCTAAGATTTTCGGTTTTGTAGCCCAAAAATGATACGTGAAATTCGCTAGAGAACCAAGAATGTATTTATTTAAATCCTTCATACCGTATAGCTAATATACGAATGTAATAAAGTAAGCGTTGACTTTTATTCTCAAGATTTAATTTACGAAAAGAAACATTTGCCATTTATGGTAAAAGAGGCCATTATCATTAACTATTTTAAGAAATGGCTCCCTTCCAATATTTAATTTTAGTACTGCTGTTTGCATATTTGTTCTTGAAGACAAAATCATATATTGCGTTACTTTAATGGGATTTTCAATAATTGACCTTCTTCTTTTCGTTGCCCGACAACACCACTAGTTTGATTAAATGTTTTCACGTCTGACAATGTAACGCTTAAACAAAGAATTGTTTCGCATTTTTCTTCAAATTTGGTTTTCACCCATTTTATGCATTTGTGAAAAGCAAACCGGGATTTCGCTTGAATAAGAGTTGACGAATTCATAAACTGCCACTTGCAGTGATAGTCTATCCTATAGTTTTTTATATTTAGATGGTCCACGAAAGCCTGATGCCTAAATAATATATCGTTACCTTGTACCGGGTTGTTTTAATGACTACACGTCCTAAATTACAGGGCCCGTAGTCCCAGTTTCCGTCGACGTTTTCCAAATACCTATAACATGCATTACTGGTATCATCCCGTCCCATTTCAGTGCCCGGCCTTCCTCAGGTCATCCATCCAGGCTCTAGTCGTACTTAACTTATAAACTACAATATGAGGACACGACAAATAATCTGCTAAGGATAAAAAATGTATAGTTCTAAAATCCGCTAAAATGAGGTAAGATTATATTTTTTGTAAAGCTATTTGCTCTTTTGGATAAAGTTATAATTTATTTGTTAAATCATTTGTTTTTTTTTTTTGAAAAAATACCGACTTAACATATATACGAAAGGCGGAACAAGTAAAAAGATAAAATAGCATCGTACTCTCCATATCAGAGTTAGTCCAAACGACGGTGATAATATAACGGGTGTCACAACATACAGAGAAGAAATAGGTATAAAAAGTTGCTTTTTAAGTAGCCCCAAACAAAATGGCTATAATGAAAATTGCTGTTTCCTGTTACGAGACCGAATATTTGGTATTTACCTGACATGTTGGACAACATGAGCAAGAGCGATAACATACCCAAAGTAGCGCCCTTTCAAGAACGTATAATGTATGTGCTATGAAATAAAAGGTAATGTGTAACTTTTCAGAGAATTTTTGATTAAATTAAAATGTCATTTCCAGGAGCCGAGAAATCGAGTTTTTTAATGAGATAACTGAGTAAAAAGACTATATTTTTTTATATATAGAAAATGGCTTATGTTATAACGATAATTAAAGCCGAGGTAAGACAAGAACCCTACTGCTACGGTATTCGGGAAAAAAAAGTGTGACGTGCATCCAAGTAGCGCCATTTTAAGAACATAATGATAATTATGTGACTTTTCTTAAAATTTATGATATATTAAAATTCCATTGCCAGAGCTAAGAAATCGAGATTCTTAGTTAACATAACTGAGTTCAAAGACTAAAAATAGTTTTTTTTAATATACTAAAGGAGCTCATCGGATACACGAATGTATTTTTAAATAATAGCTTATGTTATAACGACAATAACAATTAGGCAAAACAAGTGGTTTACCGTTAGGATAATTGAAAAATCAATTATTCGATATCGCCAACATGTGATAATTAATACAATCCAGAAGCATGTTTAGCGAATTCAAATAACTTCATTTTAAGAACATACAATGTATGCGATAAGAAATAAAAGGTAATTTTGTAACGTCTCACGAAATTTCCTTGCATAAATAATCATCTGGTTACCGAGACCTTTCAACGCTATTATTTGTATTGTGTTATTGCGTATTTTTTCTATAAAACCAATATGTTTTTCTTCAATTGCATTTCTAGACGATGTGGTAAGGGAAAAGGCCGGACAAGGTCTGCCGGGTCAGCTAGTTTTCAATAAATACAACATAACAATTTCTAAAGCCTATATTGATGATTTATGTAAAATGTAAGTTTTCATTGCCAAGAGCATGAGACTCCGGATTTACAACATGTAAGTGCGTAAAAAAATACTAAAAATTACAAATAAAATAAACGTAAAAACAGTTCCCGGTATCCAAATTGACTGCGATTTGGCATATTTACATAACACACATACATTAACGCGATGACAATTCAATATTATGGTGCCCAATCGTGAATGTTTATACAGGGTGCTTAAAAAATAATGCTAAACCGTGCAAAATAAAATAAATGTAAAAAAATATTTTTTAAAAAAGTAAAAAGTTAATTTTTCGTAAACACAGAAATTTTATAAATTTGAATGTTTTTTTTTAAAGCCTGAGGCGTGAAACATCAAACAAGCTTTTATGAAAATGTTCAAATTTTCGTTAAAGTTCTGTATTTACGTAAGTGTAATTCTTTTTTACTTCTCAGTTCAACAGTTTATAAATAAAAGCTTTTTACCAAATCGTTTTTTTATATTTATTTTTACTCAATATGCTTGCTCTGCTAACACATAACTCCGGTACTATTCAGAAAAGTGCCTGAAAAATGTATCTAAACTGATCAAATCATCCCACAGATATTTATTAATAGAAAAGTTAAAACTTGTAAAAGGAGTGAAAAATTTTGTTTTATTTTCATAATCATACTTAACTTATGGTTAAAAAGGTTTGGAATATTTATGCTTAAAAAGCAAAAATAGTTAATGTAATTTAAAGAAAGGTAAATTTAGGTGGCAAGTACAATAATATATTCGAGATATACGTTCCACTATATAAAACAAAATAAATAATGTCAGTGGTTTATTCAAAAAACTTTGGCCTTTTAATGTTTCATTTATTAGAGAGTTACTCTACATATGTTTCGGGTTTTTAGGCCTTTCTCAAGAGATGCTTCGGTGAATACTAAACTAAAAATGAGCTATATCTAATGGTGTGCATAATGCAATTTAGTTTTATTGCCTATCTATTTAAAATGGGATTTTTTACATTTATATTATAGGTACTTAGAAGGCTGTCTATTATTGGGGTAACTTGGAAATTTTGTTGGTCTTTCGATGTGAGTGAATTCCTTGATAAAGATTTTTTAATTTCAAGTTGTTCTAAAAGATCCAAATGTTTACCTTTATTTTCTTGATGTAATAACACTACATTATCGGTGTCAATAAAATAGTTATTTTCTATGCAATGAGCAGATAATCCTGAATTTTTAACATTATAATAAAATAGAGTTACGGTGTTCTTTTACTCTTGTTTGGATATTTCTACCCGTTTGCCCAATATAGACAGCTTCACAGACCTTGCATTTAATTTTGTACACACCTGATTTATTAGACTGACAAATTGTTTCCTTATTATTTATTAAAACACTACCTAAATTTAGTTTATTTACAGAAATTGTGTTGCAACCTAATCTATTAAGCTTATTTGATATTTTGTCACTATAATTGGGAATATAATTTAAAAACCTAAAATTTTTGGTTCATTAAGGCGTGACACTATAAAACTGCCTTCTAAGAATTTTGCGTTTTTTATCCTTTATCATGTTATCTATTAGAGATTCATTATAACCGTTATTTCTTGCAATTTGTTTTAGTACATTTAACTCGTTATTATAGTCTTCTTTACTTAAGGGAAAGGTTAATAGCCTATGTACGAAACTATGAAAAGGTGACATTTTTATTCTCCAAGACTGTTTAGAATGGTTATGAATAACTGTGTCTGTTGTTGTTGGTTTTCTGTATATGTTAAATTTAAGTTGTTTATTGATTCTTTTTATAGTTATATCTAAAAAGCTGATTTCATTGTTATCTTCTAATTCCATTGTAAACTGAATTTTTGGATTAGATGTATTTAGAAAATCTAAAAGTTGGGATAGTCTCCTTTCTGTACTATCCCATATACAGAAAACATCATCGACATAACCAGTCCAATAGATAACATGTGATTTTAAATTGTTATTGCTATTAAATATTAATATCTCAAAATGTGACACAAATATTTCCGCTAATAAAGGAGAAATGGGAAATAACTTTGATTTACACAGATTTGGGAAAGGTTTATTAATTCTGTTTTTTCTTTTACGGATATTTCCGATTTTTGTTTAAGTTTTTCTAGTGTATCTAGCACTTCTTTTGTGGGTATTGATGTAAACAGACTTTTTACATCAAAAGAGACAAGTTTAACGTTATTAGGTAACTGTAGATATTCTGTATTTTTTATAAATTCAAAAGAATTTTTTACCGAATATTTTGAATGAAAATTGGTTAGTTTTGGAAGAATGTTACTTAGTTCTTTGCATAGCTTATAGGATGGAGCATTAATGTATGATACAATAGGTCTAATTGGATTATTTTCTTTATGAATTTTCGGAAGGCCGTATAATATTGGTGGCAAAGGGTTCATTGATTTTAGTTTGTAGTAATTAATACCAGAAAGAACTGTATTATTGTCTTTAATAGCCCTTGTAACTTTATTCTGATATTTAGTGGTTGGGTTATGATTAGTTTTCACGAATTCATTAGAGTTAAGGAGTTCTTGAATTTTTGAATCGTATTCAGCTCTAGTTAGTATAGTTCTAGCTTGTTTTTTAAACTTTTTATTATATTGGTTTCTCCTTTATTAGCGTTATATTGTATGTTAGTAAAAATATTAGCTATACTATATTTCTGGAGTTGTGATACATTTTCTAGCGAACTAACTGTTATATGTACTTAGGAATAAAATACCTGCCTGAGAGTATATGGGCAAGGAAGATCATAAAAACAACTAAACACAATTTTAAATAAAAAACTACTTTAAAGTGGATGTAAAATAAAATTAATCCTAATAGGGAATATAGAGTAAAGGAGTGTAGTGAAATACTTCCAAGACTAAATTTCATGGTGCTTCTGTACTTTTCTAATATTTTCTTTGAATTCTTAAACTCATACCACTATTATTCGCTATTAATTTTTACGTATATGTATCTTTAGATAATATATTACTTAAATTAATTGCTTAATACTGCATCGTCGTTAAAAAAAAACATAAAAACTTTAAATGCGTTTCCTGAAAATTCACTATTAATTATTTGGGAACTTTGATAGGGAGCCTGCAACTTTACCAGCCCTTGCTAAACCACGTATGTTTATTTGCATAAAGTATATGTTTCTATGAGAAAAATATACCCACTCAGCTTTCCGCGACGTAGGCTGTGCTGCATTCGCTATACATCACCATCCTCCTGAAATTGATGGCCAGGAAAAAAGACTGTCAAAATCTCGCACTTTTCGGATAATGCACAAATTTGTTGTTATTTATTTATCGGGAAAACTCCTTACACTCCGTGAGTGGTGTAATTTATTTTATGGACGAGCATGAAAGATCAGAGCGTTTTAGAAATTCTTCGCTTACAGCGGAGGTTGTTTAAGTTCGAGATACACCTGATTTAAGTGTAGATATAAAGGCATGTATGATCTCATGGCTTCAATAGGTATCGAGACAGGTGATCGATTGGTCATGGCTTGTCAGATCTTGATCTTTGGCCTTGCTATACAAAATGATTTTAAATATTAGCTGTTTAATACGTTATTTTTACATATATTACATATAAGTCGCACAATAAAGTCTTTTTAAATCAAATGCAATTTTTGGAAGTTCAAGAAGAAATTCTCCGTAAAGCCAATGCAGTTTGACCACGGACTAATGTACGCTCCTTTTATCTTATTTTGTAAAATACAATGACAATTTTGTTCACTTACGGTTTAACAGAAAGTGGCACCATCTAAGAATTTTTTAATGAAGATCCCCATATTTTTTTTGCATACTGATGAAAGGGTTGAAGGTTTCCAATAAATTAGACCAATATCGCGTATTTTTTTTATTTGCAACGTTTCGGGGTTGATTAATACCATTATCGCGCTAAAATGACAAAAAATTGTTTTGTTAAAAAAAGTAAAAAGGAATTGAAAAACATGTAAAAAACAATGGTACTAGCAGAAGGTTCTAAGAATATGGAAAATTAACAAGTTCAATATACACGCAAGATCACAAACCAAACATATATGTATTTTTTACTTCCCTCATAAAAGGGAAGTATCGTAATGGTGAAAAAATCACGCTCCGAGATTTTCTTAGATATTTACGTTTCAGGGTTCGCAGATGACGAAAAACATGTTTTCTCGATTTCGTCGGTCTGTCTGTCTGCCTGTCTGTCGGTCCGTCTGTTCGCGGCATAACTAAAAAACTGCTTACCCGATTGACTTCAAATTTCGGTCAAGAATTAAGGGTCATATGGGGATGACCTAGTAACATTTTGGTAAAAATTCAATATGGCAAAACAAAATGGCGGCATAATGAAATGTTAAAAAAAGTATTACTAAGAAAGTGCTTATCCAATTTATCTTAAAATTTGCACAAATATGAAGTATTATGTAGAAATCAGCTGTTAAAATTTTGGTACGAATCTAGATGACGCAACAAAATGGCGGCTTGATAAAATATTTAAAAATTCAGCCTACGAAAACTAATTAATGAACTGATTTCAAATTATGTGTCATAACTAATTGTAGTATAGAGATAAACTAGTAAAAGTGTGGTACTAATTCAAGATGGCGAAACAAAATGGCGGCCAAATAAAATATTTGGAATCTGAAAATATCATCCTATCACGTTTTGCACATCTTCGCGTTTTGGCGTCCGTAGATACCAAAAAATATATTTTATCAAGTCCTTCGGTCCGTCTGTCGGTTTGTCTGTCTGTCAGTTCGCGGCATAGCCTAATAACAACTCATCAAATTTACTTCAAATTTTAGTGAAAAATTAAGGCTTATGTGGGGATGACCTGGTAATATTTTGGTTAAAATCCAATATGCCGGAACAATAAAATATTTAAACATTCAGCCTGAAAAAACTACTTAATGAACTGATTTTAAACTGTGTGCCATAACTAATTGTAGTATAAAAGATAACCTAGTAATACTGTGGTATTAATTCAAGATGGCGGAACAAAATGTCAACCAAATAAAACTTTTGTAATCTGCAGAAAAATCGAGTATTATATAGGTAAAAAGTTATTTAATGTCAAGAAAGTTTAAACAGGTTTGGTTTTAAATTTAATTTTGTCTAGTTACACTACTTACTAAATCTAAATTAGTAGCCTAAATTTCCACTAATATTTCTGACAATAGCCCCGCCATTTTTTCTCCAATGTCAAAAATCTAAAACCCGTCATTCAAAATGTTGGCATTTACAATTAAAAGTTCATAGATGGCGCCACTTACTATTATTCTCTTCATGTCAATGTTTAAACCGGAATTTTTAACAAAACTGTCAAACTTAGATAAAAAATTGACAAATAGTGACCCATACAAAGTCACGAAATTTTGAATGGATATTTACCGAAACAAAGATAAAAAAGGGGCGTACATTGATCCGTGGTCACCAGGTATAGTATCTTTGCAAAAGTTCGGCATGGGTAATAATTTTTGCTTCATTATCCTAAAATTTACATTTCTTTATAGAAGTCACAGAAAAAATATTCTTTTTTGCTGAAATGTGGAAAGCTGTTATTAAGAAAAGCTATTTATTTTCTGGTATACATACATATGTAAAGTATGCTGGTCAGCAATTTCCATTTTTAATGTTTATAACTTTTTCCAAAGGCACTTAAATGTTTTACGAATAATTTAAAATTTTGAGTTAATTCCTAAATTAGTTCATTGTTATTTTTTATGTAATTTTTTTATATAAAGATTCTGTTTGCTATATAAAAAACATGTAATTTAATTAATTTATACCTAAAATTTCTAAAATCACGACAGCTTTGCATCAAGCTTATCATACTTTTAAGTGATTTTAATTTTGCTCAGAAAAGACAACTTTTGTGCAATATTTAAGAATAAAAAATTAATATTTTGATGAGGTTTTCAAGTTGAATACTTATTAATTATTTCTTTAGAATTTTGGAGAAACGCAAAAAAAATTATAAAAATTAAATGTTTGAATTTCAGATGAAAATTCGGTATACATATGTAAAACTAAGAAACAAACAGCTTCCTCAGTTTTTAAATTTTATCAAATAAACTCTTTTTTTGTAACTTTTATAAAGAAATGTTAATTTTGATAGGTAACACTAGTCACGCGTTTATTTCCGGATAAGCCATATTGATAAAGTAAGAAATACAAAATTGCACTATTTTTTTGCAAATGGTACTTCTTAAGGATCTGTTTAGCAATCCGTCTAGTGCCCACGCGTATGGGATCTAGTTAAAAAAATGGTCAAAAAAAAGTTTTTGTCCAATATCTTCCAAAATATTGCAGATAGAACATCGTTTTCCTTAAAAATACAGGTCAGATCATCACCTAGAAAAAAATTATTCAGCTTTTTTTGAAAATATGATAGTTTTTGAGATAAATTAATTTAAAGTCATCGTTGATTTTCCTCTTCGGACTAAGAAAAAAATTGTTGATATTATTAGTAAGCACACGGATAACTTTTGCAATAACTCAATTAAAAACTATTTTTATTTATAATTCAAAATGCTTTTGGAAGAAGAGACGTGGCTATATAAAATAACAAAACCTCAAAAAACATTTTTTAAACTCAATTTTCTTCAAAACTAAGACGACTACAGAAGAGAAGACATCCGTGGCCATATAACATAACATAACCTCAAAAAACTTTTTTTTTTCAAAGTTAATTTTCTCAAAGACTATGAGGCCTACAGAAAAAACATAATTTGGAAGATATTGGTCAAAAACAGCTTTTTTGGCAATTTTTTTATGTGAACAAGTGTCTCTCTGCTTGCACAATCCTAAACGGCCCCTTGTACTGTACTAGTATTAGTGAAAAAAAGTACACAATTATATTCCTGTTACAGACTTCAAAAGTATCTCTGATGACTGGGCTAACTTAATGAAGCACACTTTATTGTCTTTGTCAAATTGTGACAAAGTTACCTAATAAAAAACGTTCTGTAGGATGTAAACTTTTTTAAATGGACTGTATAGCAAGGACTTAAATTAAATTGAAGAGCGGATAATCAAAGAGGGGCAAAAGGCGTGTTTAAGTAACGACAGTGATTAAAGGGACTTTTTAAAATAAGAACACATAAAAACGTTACAAAAGGCCATCTATGGCGGAGGACACCCTTAGTACAATAGCTATGTTAGCAATAAAAATAATTAGTTAATAGAAATTTATTGGAACAAAAAAAAATTCCAATTTAAAGTTATATGATTTTGCACATGTAAACAATAACTTTGAAGCTTAAATTTTTACTCTCTGCTTAATTAAAAATATTACAAGTTTTAAAGGATCACTTATTACTTTGCAAAACACTTATGCCTAAAAAAATAATGAAATATTAGTTCTTTTTCTTTGATTACTGGTCAAATGAACTTAATTATGAGTGTCTATTTAGTTTTTTTACATTTAATACTAAAAATATGAATTAATTCAGGATTTAAGAAAAACTCGCTCTAAAAAAGAAATCGTTAAATAAGTTGAATTGAATGCGAGAATTAATTAATACGTTTGGCTTTGATGTTGAAAATTGTTAAGTTTTTGGTACTGTGTATTCAATCTTATACAAACATTAATATGAAATTGAGGTATAAAAGATACTTATTTTAAAAATATTATTTAATAATTTCTATCAATTTGTATTTAAGTTTATTAACAGTTTATAATCTTTCTTTCTATAAATAAAACAAGCTGTTTCGATTAACTTATAAAACATACTTATCTAATAGAGCGACTTCGTTAATGCGAATTCTTCCTCGATCGACCATTAATATCATATTTTAGGGTTACCTTAAAATTGTCTCTAATAAAGGCGCAGTAAAAAACCCCGCCAAACCCTATCATTTATTATCTATTGTCAACGTTTGTCAGTTCGATTTCAAGGGAGGTATATTTTTACTATTTCTTGTAGGTTTTAAAAAACTTTCATCAATCTGACCGACAAGACGGGCTATGCGAAGAAAAATATAACCAGTCATTCTTTTCGACTTTTTTTGCAGTAGCCTGACGCAGCAAATAATGCCACCCCGATTTTTTCATTTTTTTACGCTACATAACTTGCCCTTCTCATATTGGCGCCGGCCCTTTTCCAGCTCTCGTATCGGATGCACTTCATACGACGCCTGTTTTAAAATGTATCCGTTTTGGCGTCTAATAGAATTGATTTTTATTTTCATTTGTATGTTGGCCACTACGTATTTACTTCAAAATGTATATCATATTTGCCAGCGTAATATTAGTGTCAACAAAGTGTGATTTGGATATCTATAGACAGGCCTTTTATATCTTTTATTTGTAGGGATAAGAAAAAACATGCAAACATTTTAGAGGTTTCTGTGATGTTTTTAAAAGATTTATTAAAAACACGACCATTCAATTTTATAAAAATAACACAGAGTTAATTAAAAAGCTATAATTTAAATGCAACAACCTGTGTTTTGTTACAATAATTTCAAGAACTCTGAGCAAAAAACTTTAAGCCAACTTAATTGTTTCCGAGAAATTATTATTTCGAAATTACAAATTTTGGAAATTGAAGAATGGTAAAATCAACCCATTCGACATAGGTCAAGACGAATTAGACATTCCTATCTGAATTTGTATTATATTTCTATAATTTATTTATTTTTCAAAAAAATCGGAAAAGTTTCATGTCATGTTGAATTAGTAAGAACATTTACAGCCTCCCAAAGTTTGACATTGTCAATGTTCAAATGTAATTATATCGAAAAAAATTATAGCTTGTCATAGGGTATGTTGTTGACCAAAATTATACATAGAGCTAAAAAATAATAAAATGCAGGGTGTATTAACGATTTTTTTGTGATATCTATATATATTTTTTAATTCGATAATAAGAACATTTTTATAAATACCTTAAAAATCCTCACAAGTTTTCTGTATAAAGTTTCTTTCTTATCTCTACGAGTAACGGAGATCTAAGGCCTGGTCAAAGATATGGGCCACCCTGTTCAAAAAAGCCTTACTCTATATTTAGATTTCTTGCAACTTGGTAGATAAACATTTCAATGTATCTTATCTAGATTAATTACTTACTTAAATGATACCCTATACGATCTACATCATATGGGAATTTTTGAATCACTGACTTCAATAAAATTTGAGTTGCCGAAAAGTTTTTACTCAAAATATAATGCGAAATGGTAATAAAAGAAGTTAGTCAAATGGTTTATCTTATCTATCAGATTTGTCATTTTTTAAAATAAAATAAAAACTACATTTTTCCTCAAAATTTTGAAAAATTGTAGAGGAACAAGTTTTTTTTTGATTTTATATCGGTTGACTTAATTTTTTTTTATTTTTCTTTTACTTAATGCTTTTTCACTCTGTCAAACCTAAGCAAACCTGAATTAAGCTATTTATTTTCGATACATTTGTCGTCTAAAACGCACTTTTTTGTTTAATTAATTTTTTATTTTGAACGCCATTTTGTAGCTGAAATCATAAATGGGTCTAAAAAAATGTATTCAACTTGATGCTAAATTTATTCAGTTTCCACAATTTATTGTAAAATATTTTTAAATTGGGTTACTTATTAAGTTAATACATATTTATTATCTTTTTAATAAAAGCGAAATTCTTCTTTTACTTCTATGTCACCCTTTCTACAAATATATAGAATAATTTTAGTGAATTAATTGAAATATATAAATTATAAAGTAGCCTATGAAAACATTTGATTAAAATTTTCATCTAACGATTATATTAATAATAGTACACTAACAGTTAAATTCCGTTAGCTAGATGAAAAAGCATTAATTAAAAAAAAATTAGGTGAACCGATAGAGTTGAAATTTGGTATAAAGGTATGAATTCAAAAAACAAACACAATTTCCATCTATATTTTTCAAAATTGAGAGAAAAGGGTTTTTCAGAAAAAAATGTCAAATTTGACAGGTAGGAAAGATAAAATGAAGTGACTAATTTTATATTATTATTTTGCATTGTTTTTTTTAAGAAGACAATTTCTTTAAAGTTAAATTCTACTAAGATCATCTATTTAAAAAAAATCCTTTACCATGCGCACTTTACTGGTCACATTATAGCAAAAAGATTTCCAATTTAACTTTTTAAAAGGAAGTGTGTGTCGTAAACACAGGAATTATGAAAACACAAATACTTCAATGTTAATTATTACTAAAATACAGAAAATTATAAATTTGGTAAGGTCCAATAAGCCTAACAATTTTTAAAATATGAATAGTTTCAGGACAATTTAAAAGAAACAATCCCTTCCAATTAAAACCCGAGACAATCCTTCGTAAATTGTTAACATTAATCATCCCAGGCTCTGTTTCCATAATAGCCTTAAACCTCAAAATCTACGATCCGCGCTGTTACCTGGAATACGTTTATTCCAGCCAGAGTTGACCAAAGTGCCCCTCTTGCCTTCCGCCTCAAAGGGGAAGAGTCTTTGTGCTCGTTAACAAGCGGGTCTGCGGTAGCACGGCCAAAGAAAAGGGCTTTCGTTAATGTAAAGTAGGATTGATTCTCAGAGTATCTACCTTGCCGTTTCGAAGACGTCCTACGTGTGCCAGTAACCGGGACGGATTGCACGACAAGGCATGTTTGGTTAATTAGCTTTAGATTTAAATATATATAAATATTTTAATTCTAAAAAATTTAGGCAAGCAAGGATTAAAGTGAGAAGCGATGTATTAAGAATTTAACTAAGTTTATTAGTTGGCAGCTCTTTCACAAGTACGGATCACAAGATAGCTGTTTTTCAAACAAAAATATATTTTCCCACGCGATAGCAATAGATAGAAAAACATTTCTTCTAGGGGCTTGAGGAAAATGTTAATAGTTTTAACAACGTAGTGTTTTTATTTTAACCAATAATCAGAAATAATAGTTCCGAAAATTTTTTTTTAAAAAATGCGGATACTTAATCTGCAAAGATTGTGATTGTCAATATATTTACTTAATAACCAGGAGTTAGTTAACAAATATTTTTTTATAATATAATCAGAAATTGTTGGAAGCAAAATATATTATTAAAGTTCAAAACAGGTAAAAAAGCCAATGCAGCTCCTATTGCCATCACACCAGAAAAGACAAAATTTATATACACTTTACCTCAAAATTAACGCATGGAGAGTTTCCATAAGAGGGAATTAAACCACGTTCTGTGGCAAATATATATAACTATTGTAAAAAGAAGGTGACGAAGGGTTGAAAAATAAACTAATATTGAAGAATAAAATTACAGCTTTATTAAAGCTGAAATAAGACAACAATCCGTATACTCCACAAAGCCATACAAAATACAAGAATTTTTACTAATTTTTTATAATTTATAGATTCCTTAATAATTTCCATTTTAAGCCGCTTTGTAGAATCGTTATTATAGAAAATATATCTCTCAAAGAAACATGCGGTAATTTTGTGGCGGGGTGTTAACAAAGGATTAAATATTGAAACTGGAGAATCAAAGGAGGTACAAAGCACCTTTCGGAAGATAGATATTTTGCTGCTCTAATTTGTAAATCAAGGTGAGAAACCAGCTTCAATCATTCTACAGTGTGTGCGTGGATTTAGGTAACATATGAAAAACTTTTTATTTGTAATTTTAAACCGAATAGTAATTCCTCGTAAATTCTTCTATCTAAAAAAATAAGATTGATCTAAAAAAGAATGCAGTTATATAAATAGATGACGAAGCAAATACATAAATAGAACTTTGCAAAACAAAAACAAAATGAAATTCAAACTTTTGAGACAGATAAATTAAAGAGCCTGCCAATACTATTAAACAGTATACAAACACTAGGTCTTGGTTCCAGTAATATGTCTTTTTTTATTTTAAGGTGACCGGTTATAAATGTTTCGCTCAACTGGGCATCATCAGACCTATCAGAAAAATATAACCTACTAACTAAATACAGTACCTTTAATTTTAATTGCAATTAGTAATTAGGTTATATTTTTCTGATAGGTCTGATGATGCCCGATCGAACGAAACATGTGTAACCGATGATCTTAAAATTTAAAAAAACGTATGATTGAGACCAAGACTTAGTGTTTGTATACTGATTAATTTAGAAACAGGCCTCTTAGAGAAGAATGGATGATTTACTTAGATCTGCCAATTTTTTGATAGAAAACTGTAAATGAGTTTGCCCTATATTTTTACGCTCTCTAATTCGGCTATCTTAGAAATTTCGATTTCCCAACTCTACTGTTTTACCTGCTTGCGTTTACATGCTTTTTTGCGGACCTTGTATAGTATGTGGCATTTTTTTTGCAACCAAACTTATTTTTTTAATAAACAAAACATTTTATGTAGAATATGTTTTAGCTAAAATTAATGATAAAGTAGTCCATATATTAGCTCACAAGCTTTATCGACCAAATGCTCAATACGAGTATTAAAAGCAAATTCTAGAAATTTACCTAATGTAAATATGAATAATATATTCATATTTGTTTTTTTTTTTGATAAATTGTTTAAATTTCAAATTCGTTTTCTTACAAAAATATTATATTTAAACGCTTATTTTATGTCGTTATGTTTATTATTGAATGTTTTAATTTAGTTATAAATTCAGATATATTATAACAGACTAAAATATTAGGACAATCAATCTTTAACCCTTTATACTCAATATTTGATACCGTTAGGTGGATCCACCCCAAGTCTCATTAAAGCCATAATAGAAAACCTATAAATATTGGACTGTCACTCAAACCAACAATCAGTACCGCCAGGTGGATCTATACCGAGCTAGTACCAGGTTAGGTTGAGTCAATAAAATCATCGTTAAAGCCAAAATAGAAGTAGTAGTAGAAGTATTAAGTATTAATGCAAAAATTTGAATAAAACATCACAGACGGATTATCTGTGTCACTTAAGATTAATTTTTTCATTTGCGCATGAATAAGATTTTACCTTAAAGTAAAATTTAAAATTTTATATCTAGATATATTATGCATTAAGGCGCGTAAAAAATATAATAACTAATGAATACCAGTGGTTGCAACATCGCAAATCATTGATACATGAACGAGATTCATGTTTAAAAATTAAAATTTCAACTTTAATTATTAACTAAAAGACATAAGGACTTTAATAAGAATAAGGCAGAAATAAGCACACAAAATATAAAAAAAATTTAACATATATATAGTGTGATCAAAAAAATGCTCAGCTCAATCATTAATCAAAGGATATAAAGGATATAAAATAATAATATTTTAGGCGATAAATATACGTTTTCCTTTTCAGAATCGGTCCTGGTATATTAACATCGCATTGCACATTGCATACAAATTAATATGATGAGCATACTTCTGTTATTATTTGACACGATTTGTAAAGGATACAAATTTAGGACTCTAACTGAAAATTAAGATTTGTTTTAAGTTAAGTTGCTATATTAATATTTACTATTACAGCGATTACTATTGAGTCATGCATATCGAAATACGTATTGTGTAATATTTTGTCAAAATAAGGAAATTGCAAACTATTACATTCACACACGCTCGTAGGAAAACGAATTTTTTTCACAACAAAAAGAAAAAATTTTCAATAAACTCATTTCGGTAACTTGTAATTAGGTGGTTTACTTCATTTTAATTTTGAGTGCATGGTTACTATATTTTTTCAGGTGTAAATTAAAAGAGTTCAAGAGGATATCGTAATAAATTTAAATTAATCATTATGTGGCTGCACACAAACCACATTATCTTTTTTTATTTAAATACTTAAAGATTATATAAAAAATCCAGCTTCGGAAATGTATTTTTAGGAACTTAAAGGCTTGTTTATTTGAGCTTTGCTTCGGTGAGAAATATTTACGTTACGTGTCTTAAAAGACTTCGTTTCATAATTCGTATCATAAATGGCTATTGCAAATTAAAAAAAGAATTTAACTTTTTTTTACTAAAAGATTTTTTCAATACAATTACCCAAAATATACATCCATGCATGCTGACATTTCCCAGGCAATTGCTACCCCTCGGTCGTCCGGGAAAGCCGGACAGTGCGCGCGCATGTGACCAGCTGGACACTGATCAATAATAAGAAGATTGCAAAGTAAGCAAAGATTCACCCGGACCACGGTCGTTATGGCTGCCCACCTAAGGGACCGAGGGAGAGAGGAGGGAGGCGCTAGGGAAATGAGGCGGCGGGGGCGAGTGGACGGGCGAGATAAGACGGTTCGCTGCCTTTCGGGTTAATTCTCCATTCTGTAATATTTTACATTTTTGCGGTTGGTTTTATGGAACTAGAAAGAAACCTAAATGTTTCGCGGTTTCTTTCCGCAGTTTTGATTATATTGAATAGTATGTGAGAAAATAAAAATAACTTGTCAAAAGTTACCAATATTGTCATAGTGCGGAAATTTCCTAATTTTCTTAACATTAATAATTCTATTAAACACAATTATAGTTTTATTTGTAACTGACCATTTCGTCTTATTCTTTTACACAACTCTAAGTCGATGCCCCATAACTTATAAACAATCATTCGATTTTAAGTAATTTGCATATTCATCAATAATGAAAAATTGATTTTTGGCTTTATACCATGTCAAACTGGGATTACTTTCCGACGATTCACCTGTGATTTCACGAGATCTTCACTGCGCAAGTTCAAAACACTGAATGGAGTTCAGTTCACTGTTGATGATGCTGTTCAGACACAGAGGATTAAACAATTTGCGTTTTATACACCTTATATGTCTTTATACACCTTCTATATTTCTTAAGTTTAGTAGATACAGACCGCCAAGGTTCAACTACATACACTGTGTCTCAAGAACAAACAATTTTATGAGGTCCTTTTGATTAAAAATAAATTCCAACTTTTGGTGACCTTAAGCGTTGCCGAATATTTTTGTGTGTGTTGGTTATTGCGAGAACGTTAGATTTCGAAAGGATTCTTGCTATTGTATCAGTGGTACCCTGAATAAAAGGTAAAACAGCATTTGGTAATTGGGCATCCAATGTTGGTTGAAATCAAGAAATATTATAATGCCTAATCGAACGACTGACATCTCCATTCCGATATCCGTTTGATCTTAAAGTTAAAGCTTGTCGGTTTTTCTATTTCGTTCGGAATTGAATTTGCATCATTGGTAGAGCCCTAAAGACTAATCAGTTACTGACGGATTGTTTTTAAGGTGGATGTTGGTGAGAACTAAAATTTAAATATCAATTCTTATATGTCACCCACTCTTTTGTACTAACACATCAAGAAAAGGAATGATACCATCTGATTCAATTTCTATAGTCAATTTTATATTAGGATGTTGTTAGTTTAGATGATTTAAAAATATAGTTTAATTTAATTAATATTATTAAAATATCTAAACCAACATTTAGATTGTAAATTAGCAGAGCTTAAGTAGTTCCTCGAAAGTCTCCATAAAGATGTTCGCTACCACAGGATTTAGTGGAGATCTCACGGCAAAAAATGAAACATGTCGGTATTAGGCGCTCTCTTATTAATTCGGTTAAAATCAGGTTAATGTTTTTATGCTGAATATATTAGAAATTATAAAAATTGAATCGTTAATAGGCACATTTGCATACAGGGATTCAACATCAAAACTGACTAAAATATCACTGGGATCTAATGTAAAATCTCTAAGCTTTTCTAGGAAATATTTGGAAATTTTGATATAAGAATTAGATCGTCATGTAAAGTGGTTTAAAATATTGGCTAAATATTTACCTATTTCGTAAGATGGCGAACCTAAGGCACTAACGATGAGAGGTAACGGTAGAATAGCTTTATGTAGTTTTGGAAGTCCCTAAAATCGAAGAATCTTCGAAGCTTTGGATTCAGTTTCTTTTTCTTTAGGTCTAGTAAAACCAAGACACAGATAAGACTGTAGATTCCCCTTTCCATTTTTTTGATTAAATCCATTACTATTATCCTATAGCTATCATCCTGAAATAATGTCTGTATTTTCTTTACGTAGTTGTTCTTGTCCATGACCATCGTTGCACTTTCTCTGCAGGTAGAATTATAATATCTTCTTTGTCGTTGAGGCTATTTATAGCTGTTGTTTCTGCAGCTGATAAGTTGAATTTTGATGGTTATACTCGCTATTGTGTTCTTTACTTGAATGGTTCTTCAAGCAATTGCGAAGTTAAATCTCCAGTTATGTCCTTTCATCTCCTCTGCTTTTGTTAATGAAATAAAAGATAAATATATTACCGTCTTCTATAGTGGCTGTACTGGCTGGTGTTTGCTGCACAGTATTTCGAATTTCTTTCATTTTGTTATTAGTTGCTAGGAAATTTTTTCTGCTTGCTCGAAGATGATTTTGTCCAGTGTTGAAAATGAATTGATTTTAAGAGTCGAAGTTAATTTTAGAAGTTTACGGACGTTTGTGTACAAATCACGACAACAGTGGTCATAGATAAGAACAGATAAGAACTACAACGTAGAGAAAACGGAGACATTACTTCAGGATAAGCTATAGGACAATAAGAACGAATCCAATCAAGAAAATTAAAAGGAGAATCTGGGTTTTGGATATGTCAGACCTAGGAAAGAAGAAATGGGAAGCCAAGACAGATTTCCAAAAACATAAAAAACCACTGTACCGTTACGTCCCAAATACTTAGCCAATAACTTACACCCTTTTACAGGATGATTTAATTCTTATGTCAAAAACTCGAACTATTTCGTAGAAAAGCGTAGAGATTTTACATTAGATCCCATTAAAATTCTAATGAGTTTTGATGTTGCATCCCTGTATACAAATGGGCCTATTGACAATTTATATTTCTATAATATCTGACATTTCAATACAAAACCTGATCTTAATGAAATTGATATCAATTTTAAAAGCAAATGTTGGGCGCTGCCATGGGTTCTCCGCTATCTCCTGTAGCAGCGAATATGTTTATGGAGTCTTTCGAGGAAACTGCTTTAAGTTTTGCTCCTGATACCTTTGGGATATGGCCATATGGAGAACAACATTTAACTGAATTTTTAGATCATCTAAACCAACATTTCTATATAATTTGGTTTCGTTCACTTCCTTGCTTTGTTAGTACAAAAAAAAAGAGAACGGCACCTTGGGTCATAGTGTTTATAGGAAACCGACACATATAAATAGATATTTAAATTATATAAAAACCATCATCCAAAAACTATCCGTCATCAATTCATTAGAATGAAGGCATTTGTCAATATGTGAAGCAAATTTAATTCCGAACGAAACAGGAAACTGACTGATGTTTTAAGATCAAACAGATATTCCACCGAAGATATTAGGCGTTCGATTAGGCATTATAATAATCACAGACGTCAACCAGTACTGGAAGCTCATCAATGAAGCAACGCAGTTTTACCTTTTATCCAGGATACCACAGATAAAATTGAAAGAATTCTTAGGAAATCTAACATTCGCACAATCCTTAATACACACAAAAAGATTGGGGAACGCTTAAGGTCACCAAAAGATATAATTCCTTTGCAATCAGAAGGTGTTTATAAAATTTCTTTTTCCTGGAGTAAAGTGTATATAGGTTAAAAGATACCAAGGTTCTTATATTAGTCTGGGGTTATTATAAACAGGGAATTAGAGCATCTATTGAACTTGAACTTGAATCAAGTACCCTGAAACTTTTAACAGAGACGCGGACTACGTGCTAGATTATGCGTGAAAACCGATCATTCCAGTGAGTCGCGCGTCTGAACTCTGCTCATTGGAGCTCTTTCAGTGTTTTGATCTCGTGCAGTGAAGATCCCTAAAGGTGCTTTGTACAATCGCAGGCGAAATGTCAGAACATAATTTCAATTTGACACTATCTAAACCATAGATTTTTAATTTAACTTCAGCCTTGGCTAGAAATTGTATTATCGATTCAGCAGTAAGGATTAGAAATACGTAAAATCGGTAATTAATCTTCGGCGAGTGGTAACGACAACAATAATTTAAACAGACGCTTCTGTGACAGTATCCTCCTGGTGGCAAGGTTTATCTAATAAAAGTGTTGATTTGTTTTATTCTCTTTATAATCAAAAAACTTATTTAAAGTTAAGCTTAATTACTGAATTTTGTTTTAAAAAAGCCACCAAACTCTAAGATAATTACAATTTTATCAAGAAATTGTACAAATTGGTATTTAGTTTTAAGCTTAAATTAGATTTCCGACATCAAGACATTAGATAAAAGAGCTTGCCACAAGGATGCTATCGCAGAACTGTCTTTTCCAATTATATTACGTCCGTCGAGCACACTCTGGCGATTTCACATCGATTGTTCGTATTTATAATCCATACTGCTTAATTGGCAAAATAATTTCTTTCAGTCTGATTTTTCGGAACATTGATTTCTTGGTCGTCATCGATTTTGCCGAATATGCAAATTATTTAAATTTGAATGATCCTTTATTAATTATGGAACATCGCCAATATTTTAGAGAATGAAAAAATAAGAGGACATACACAAATTGGTGTTAGTGAACTTTTGCCGTGGGAATAAACTTAAAATTACATTTTATAAAATTGTTGAAATTATGAAAATTAAT
Source organism: Kuschelorhynchus macadamiae (assembly GCA_030620095.1). Classification (NCBI taxonomy): domain Eukaryota; kingdom Metazoa; phylum Arthropoda; class Insecta; order Coleoptera; family Curculionidae; genus Kuschelorhynchus; species Kuschelorhynchus macadamiae. Next base: position 517,316 of record JAUTXW010001082.1, read on the forward strand.
CCATTAAATCGATATTAAAGAATTTAATCAAATACTATAAATATAAAAATATTTATATTTAATACCATATCATCAAAGCATAATGTGTCATAATGTCCTATGTTTTTAAGATTAATTCGACACAGAGGATCTCACTTGTTTTTCTCCTGAAGGAGAATAAAACAGATTTAGATCTTTAAAGTTTATGACCCAAACCTAACCGTTATAACCTAAAATTATGTAAACTAAACTACCTAAAATTATTAAAATAAATTTACCAGAGGTGAATTGTTAATTTCTACCTAATCGTTTGGTAGCGAATTAATAAGTAACCCATCACGAGTTTTTCTGGATGGTAATATTTTATTTTCAAAAACAAAGGAATCTTGAGATGATGGACGTTTTTATTATAAATAACACCAACAGGTCTAAATACTGACCTTAGAAATAACTTTTGTTAAAAAAAAAATAAGAATTCTCATCCCTTTACGGCTTTAAAACCATAAATTAAAATTTTGATAATGTACAGGGTATCTAGATTCGATGGTTTTACAGGGTATTTGAAAAAATAGAGGGTTGTGGTTTTCACAGCACTGTGCTACTTTTTTGTTAAACGGAACATGCCGTAATTAAACCTTTCATAGTCCGCTTTGTTTCTGAGATACAGGGTGAAATTTAAAATATATATTGCATTTTGTGTCCCCCATCGTATCTTGGTTATCGTTCAATTTATCAGAAAAGTGAAAAGTGGTTCTAAGGTAGTTTTTTACGTAGAATCCAGTGGTGTATTTTGATTTTTGTTGTGGAGAGTCGTTATTATGATATGACCCAAAGCTAGGTTTTTTTTAAAAGGGACAGCCTATATATTTTTAAATATTCTGTTTTTTATTGAGCTTTTCAAAAACATAGAACAGTCTATGTTTATTTCCAGTATTAAGTGCAATATTAGAACTTTATATTAAAAAAATCTTATTAGTCACAGACCGATTTGTATTTTCAGTTTTACTTTCACTTACAACTATTACAATACCTTAGTAGGTATTATTTAATTAAAAAGCGAAAAACACAAAACTAAAAATAAAAAATGAATCTAAAAGTATTGATAGCAATTTTTTTTATAAATATTGTTCAAATTGTTGGCGGCCATATCTTTTGCACATAGTGCCTATTTGCCTCAAGGAATTCAAAATAATAAACGACTGCCGCTTTTTTTCTCTGAAGGCCTCTTCAGTAGCATTTTTCAACTCTTCTATTGTTTGATACTATCTAGTATAAATTCTATTTTCAATGTATCCCTACAAAAAAAAATCTAGAACCGATAAATCGGGTGACCTAGGCGGCCATTTTAGAGGTCCATTGATTCCAATCCAATGGCCTGGAAAATTTGCGTCTAAATTGTTTCTCACTATTTGAGCATTATGACCGATATCTCCGTCTTGCTGCAAATACAGATCATTGAGTCGAGCTAAAGGAACATCTTCGGTTATTTCAAGCACAACTATTTCCAGAATCTCTTAATTGCATAAGGGTTGCTTCATAGATTTTATATGCGATTTTGCTTGCAATGCATAAAACATTAAATCCCAACCGGCCTTGCCTTTCACGTGGAAGTATAACATGCTTTATTTCCAAATCCTATCATTCTGCCGGTTCAAAATACCAGCACTGGTAAAATGCGCCTCGTCGGACCATATAACAGTTGTTTCAGAACTAATAACCATATCCCGCAATGGCAAATACCAAGTGGAATACTCTAGTCTGCGTTCTGCGTCACCACGAAGTACGTTTTGCACCAAATGAAATTTACATGGTTATTTTTTTTTTTAATGTTTGAACCTTGGATTTAACAACGCCGATAGAAGCTTCAATTTTTCGAAAAGAATTAGTTGGAACTGCCCATATACATTGACTTCATCAATATCGCGTTTTTCCTTGTTATAGGTTTTAGGCAGCGGTTTGACCGCCATGCCATCTTCAATTAAATTTGATTTAATACCTAAAAAAATACTTTTTTTTCCGGTTGCCTTCTTTCTGGATATCTACAAGGATGTCATATTTTGAATATTTAACTATAATGAGAAAAATAAATATCTGTAATATTACCTGTTTAAATATAGTTAAGCTTCATCTGCGTTTTCGTCGCACTAGATATAAGTGACGAGCACGTTGTATTTTTCACAATTTTCGAATATTGCATTATTTACCATAGTTGAGAAGTCTAATATTATTAAAAAGTTTTAACATAAATCGAAAAAAAAACAGCAAAGACGTTCGCTATTCTGACCTAAACTACTTTTGTTATTTCAAATGTCCACCTTGGCCTACTAAGATTTTTTGATTTTTTAATACAAAAAGTGCTAATATTGATCTTAATATTAAAAACAAACATAGTAATATACATACTGTTGAAAAGCTTGTAAAAACAAAAACAGAATATTAAAAAATATATAGGGTGTCCCATTTAAAAAAACCTAACTTTGGGTCATATCATAAAAATAACTACCTAAAGCAAAAATCAAAATACACTACCAAATTCTATGTAAAAAACTACCTTAGAATCACGGTTTACTTTTCTGATAAGTTAATCGATAACCTAGATACGAGGGGAGGTCTCAAAATTTTCAATTACACCCTGTATCTTGGAAACAATGCAGGCTATAAGTAATTTAATCACAGCATCTTTCGTTTCACAAAAAAAGTACCGCAATGATGTGAAAACCGCCACCCTGTACCCTTCCAAATAACCGAGATACCCAGTAAAAGCATCGAAATCTAGACACACTGTACACCCGTGGCGATCTAATCGGATTAATTGACAAATTCAGTGTGACTCTGATACTTAATCAAACAAATAACAAACGGACAAGGCCTTGAAAGTTGCCAATTTAAAAAAGTAGGAGTTAGTTTCCTATAAATATTTGAATCTAAATTATTTTTAGACCTACGAATTGAGGTTTGAAAAAAATTTATTTCTAATTTCTTTATTTGAAGACAAGCCATCATCATCGTAGTATTAATTATTAAACTTTTGATTATACAAGCTTTTTCTTAATTATACTCGAATAAATATGCATGGCAATGACAAAGGAATCTAGAGATGATGGACTAAGATAGCTCGACAGGAAAGTTTTTTTATTGTAAATATCACCAAGAAGCCCAGTATTCTGACTTTAAAAATAATTTAATGAATTTTTATCACTTTACGGTTTTAAAAACTACAAATTGAAATCCTGCTAATGTACAACCATGACGATCCAATCGGGCTAATTGAAAAATTCAGTATGGCCGTCTCTGATGCTTAATCAAACAAATAACAAACGGGCATAAGGGAAAATAAAAAACGGGGCTCAAATAAGCGCAGGTTAGATCGGGGTGGACGCGTCACCCTCTGTCGGACAATAATTAGTCATAGGGGGTGGGTCGCCCGATGCTTTTAATACTAATAGCGGCCATGTTTTGATATCAATTTTATGCACCTCCAGAACGTCTTTTTTATATAAGATGAGCCGAATTAGTAATATTTAAACTTTGATAGGAAAACTAAAGCAAGATATCTAAATAACTACGACGCTGGACAGAAGAATTTATACAAGCAAAATTTCGGTTTCAATATTTTCAATAAGAATTAATTAAGTTACGGTTTCCGGCACTGTCTAGCACAAAGAATAGAGGTTTTGGACTATAGGGCGTAAATGCACTCTCCTCCTATAATTATATTATTCATTTCCTGCCAAGATATTCTACGCCTAAATAGCAAAAAGAAAGTTTAGCGGTTGTTTAAATTTGTTTCGTTTCCTAATATATAGCTGTTTAAGTTACTGTTTTTCTCAGCGGTATACATTAGTTAAACTAACTTTCAATTTACTCCAAACTCTAAAACATTAAGGTCCAGTAATTTCTAAATAAACTTAAGTAACAATGGGTCTTTTTGCCGAAACAGTTTCTAGCATTTGAAATTTCCTTAATTTTTAAACTTTCAAATGTCGTTTTAATATTACGTTGTACAAGGCATTTCTTTACAATTTGCTTGATTGATTGGTTTAATTTTAAGTTTACTTTATTTTAAAATGAAAACAAATTATTAAATATGAAATTTGCCATGTCCATTATGTAAATTATAGGTAATTAGTGTTTGTTTATAGAGAATATCTTAAAAAATATACGCCACATATATTTTTTATTGAAACATCCTGTATCTATCAAATGGGAGCATCTTTATGATTAAAAATATACTAAGGTTGATAACGTTACCCTTAAAGATAGCTGAGAAATTTGCAAAAATCTTGCCATGAGACGCATTGGGTACGAGAAGTCAATGGGAACAATTTATGACAGGGTTTTTCTCAAATTTAAATATAAATCTATCAAATCTAGTGTTTTTATAATCCGCAAGAAGATACACATTGAATACAGGGTGTTCATTTAAAAAATCTATGTATTTTGGGTCTTCTACATCATTTTGCGACATCCGATATACATATTTACTTCTTTATTATAAATTTGGTAATGAAGCTTACAACTTCTATATTTAACCATCTCTCTTAAAATTAAACCATGTTATGGGTGATGAATTGTGAAGAAATGCCCCTTATAAAGAAAATCAAAGAGCCTTTTGGGAGTTAAAAATTGAGGAATTTTTAAAAACTAATTCGGCGAAAAATCTATTGTTATTATAATTGATATAAAAATGTACAAATCCTAATATTTTGGCGTCTAACGTAACAGGAAAGTCGAGTAAAAAATATGCAAAACATATTATTTTAATATAATGACAACGCTCTACTTTTGAAAAATCTTTATTAACAATAGACTTATTAAAACATTTAGAGGCATTACCTTTGAAGATTGAAAGCACCCTGGAAATCAAAAAACAACTTTTAAAAGTCACTGAAAATTGTTCTTCGATATTAAAGTGTAGATTATAATGACTAACAAATAATAATAAAGTAATTTTGCATGAATTATCGTTAAAAAAAATGAGAAAAAGTCAAGGTCTATCGTAACACTCTGTATAACTGATTTATTGTAAAACCGTGCACTTGTGCCTTCTAGTCAATAAACTCTGTATCTAGTGCTATAGAACGCCGAACAACAGCAGTCAGTGTACTGAAAGTATTAAAACTTGAATTTTGACCAAAAATGTGTATGTTCGTCTGTCCAGCTGTTGAGTTTCTGCTGGCAGCTGATTTTAAAAATTAAGATTAAACTTAACCTAAAGTTTAACCTGTAGACTGTCGATAGTCAATTTTGAAGCTTACACTTATTCATATTTTGTTTATACATAATTTGTAAAATCCATCTAAAGTGGTCTAAACTTTCATTTCTCTCTAGATTTCTACATCAAAAGATAACAACAAGATATCAAAAATATCAACAAAATATGTTTAAGGAGTATATTGGAAACACCGATGATTCGTCAGTTCTTCTCGCTATAGCAATTTTATCGATTCGATTTAATTTCTTTTCTGGTAAAACGAACCATGCAACAATCTATTATATAAATGCTGTTGTAACTAGGTCACATATAAAAAACTTAAACAATCCATTAACCCAACATTTCAATTTTAATAAAAAATAATGAGGTACTTCCCCAGTCGATAAAAGTCACTAGGGTGTTTAAAAATGCAAAAGGAAATTATTTATTTATTTTCTTTAACGTGCCTCGATTGCTTATATCACTGGCACAATTACAATAGCATAACAAAATATACAAATACAATACAATAACAGTACAAAGTATTAGCAAAAGTAGTTTCCTTTATCTTTAAAAACAAGCGATAAAATTGACAAAAACACTGCCTTAAGAAGGACTGTTTAAAAGAGAGACGGATAACGCTCCACTACATAGTGGAGTCAACGGGAATACGACATTGCCTCTTATGGCAGACTTTTTCTCAAATTACTTTATGAAGCCCCTGTATGGTATGGTAATGGCCTAGGCATAGCCAAGTACAGAAACATGCTTGAAAACGTCCAAACAAAGACACTGCTGAGGGTAGCGCAAGCCTACCGCACCGTATCAACCATAGCACTGCAAGTAATAACCGGAACTCCTTTGATAGACCTAATAGAAGGGGAAAGACGGCGCATGGATGAAGAGGTAGAATAGTCACCGACGAAAGAAGCGAGAGGTAAGGGTAAGATCAGAAACTCTGCAGACATTGCGAGAAAGGTGGACACAAAACAGATAGACCTAATAGCAGGGGAAAGACGGCGCATGGATGAAGAGGTAGAATAGTCACCGACGAAAGAAGCGAGAGGTAAGGGTAAGATCAGAAACTCTACAGACATTGCGAGAAAGGTGGACACAAAACAGAGACAAGAGCCAGTGGACAAAAAGTCTAATCCCGAACATAGATTCCTGGGTAACGTTAGAGTACTTAGTACTTTGTAACAATAATTATTATTGTTTTGGGTTGTATGAAAAAAACTGACAATTATGACTGAAATTACACTTTAATCATGCTCTTAGGCTGTCAAATTTTGACAACAAAAGTTTTGGTCATTTAACCTCTTTGTTCAACTATCATCGGACACACTGTAGTTAACAAAAAATAACATTTGAACTTGAACTAAATCATTTTATCAAACCATTATAAAAGTTATCTGTATCGATTTTACTAGATCATCTCTATACCACAATTAGTTATGGCTTACAATCTGAAATCAGTCGCTTAAGTTGCGGAATTTTTAAATATTTTATTAAGCCGATATTGTATTCCACTGTACTGGATTTGTACCAAATTTTACAAGTTGACTCCTACGTATTATTTGTTTTTGGTGCAAAATTTAAGATAATTTGTATAAGTAGTTTTTTAGTATTAATTTTTTTAATATTTCACTTTTACTAGGGAAGTAAAAATTTTACTTTACCAGTTTATCTTTATATCACACTTATTGCTTGCAGAAAATTACAAATTAATCTAATAAGTAGTATTTTTCAGTCCCATTTTTTTAAATATATTATTAGGCCGCCATTTTATGTTGCTATCTTATATTTATACCAAAATGTTACCAGTTCATTCTTTTAAGTAATATTTTTTTAACGTTAGACTCGGCGCCATTTTATTCTGGCATATTGGATTTTTATCAAAATATTACCGGGTCATCCCCATATGACCCTAAGTTAATCTGATGAGTAGTTTTTAAGCTATGCGCGAACCGACTAAAAATATGTACAACCTATGAAAGTGATTTTTTTCTCTTTTACGAGGGAACTAACAAACCTAAATCTTAATGTACAAAAACAGCTTGTCTTAAAATAGATTTATTTTTTTTAGGTTTGTCTATATACTTACATAACACTCGCATCAATTTATTTTTCACGCACCATTTATAAGATATTTACAGTAACGACTATTCCCCTGCTATTTTAGAGGTATTAAAAGTCACAGAAAAAAATAATAAATATATTGACTTAAATTCTTGAACACAGTCTATATAATCAGTGATATAAAGACAGAAGAGAAGTAAGAAAGAAGTGCCCTAACTAGATTTATGTTGTGTGCCGACAATCGAGTCAAAAGAAAAACCCTAAAAAGATGTTAAAAATCCTAAACGGACGCACCCCGATGCTTCCTCTGACATTTTGATCTATTTACCTCTACTCAATTCCAACCAATCTTTCAATCAACTCCCCGGCAGCTTATCTGGTCTATGCCAACAATGGGCGGAACATCCAAATCGCCCCAAGTCCGTTTCAAACAGACTAATGGCCAGTCCTTCCGGACAATTTATGGTCTTATTTCGTTCCTGCAACTCAATGTTGGAGAAGAAAAGGTTCTAATTCAGTTTTAGATCCGGAAAACGGACAGAAATCAGTGTCGTGGGCAAATTTTGGTAATTTTTCGTTGAAACAAAAGAAAATATGTTACAACTGAACAATAAGATTGCTATGCTGTAAAAAATTCACTATTTTTTTTTATTAAAATAATGCAAGATGAATGTATATTTTACAAAAGAAGCCCCTTTTTAAATAGTAAATTAATACAATAAAGTAATATATCTTTGAAACAAATATCTACTATCTCACAAATTAATTAAACTAAGGTAAGAGTATATAAAAATAAATGTAAATTATGTTTAGAAGAAACGATATAAAGAATTGTTTGTTATTTTAGAACATTAGATCAGTAGATTTCTTCTAAATACTCTGTTTTCTAAAATATAACAAATTAGTGAAAAGCTAGAAAATATAAGCCTAATGGGACTATCCTAGTAAGTATCTAGAGATTTATAAAAATGTGATTAATATAAATTAAGTTTTTGGGAGTGTTTTTATTTACATTTTATTAAACATGACTAATTGCCTTATTTTATTTAATGTTCACGCTGTATAATAGACTTAATTTCATAATATATTTTTCCCCCTCCCTATATTGTAAGCAACCTAATTTGACACTGCTTTGACAGACGTAAGTGAAAGTTACTCAATAGGGTATTGGTCGCCCTTAATGGCAGGATGTAAGTCAACTTACATCCCTAGGGAAATAATAATCTAAAATTATTATAAGTAGCTTTAATATTTGATTTCATCACATATTACAAAACTCCGGACAAAAATCCGGTGATAGTAATTGAAATGAATATTAATGGTACAATTATTACAATTATTCGCATTATTAACAAAATTTGGAAACACGTTTTCTCGTTTCTTCTCGATGTGTATTACATTTTCTGACTCCACTGATCCTTCATTTCTAATCAATGTTTCTGTCACTGTTGAAGCACTGTAAGAAACTTCTGGCTGGGTCTTATTATATAAAATTGTATTCGCTTCTTCCTTTTTATTATTGAGGCTCTCAGCTACGTAACTTTCCGCAATAGTAGCGGATTTCCATCCACCATGTCGCTTGATTGCTTATACATCAACTCCAGTATTTGCTAATAAAGTTGCCGACGTTCGTCTAAAAGAGTGTCCAGTATACATTTTGGAGTTCTCAAACTTTAGAAATTTCGTAATTTTACTTGGAATTGACCAAAACGTATTTTTCCCGACAGGCTGGTTTAAGCACTTTCCATTTTGATATCGCATAAAGAAACACGGATTAATAACTTTGAATTATTTTGAAATGACAAACCTGAGTGTTGTCACTTTTTATTACTGTAAATGTACGTGACATTCCATTTTTGGAGTCAGGAATGGTCACAATTATAACTTCTTGACTTATTTTAACATTGTCCATTTTCATTTCATTTCACAGAGTTCATTAGAACGGCACGCTCCAGCAACTCCCATTACCATTACATCTTCCCTGTTAAACACATTCGATTTTTTGGGTCTATAACCATCATTTTTTCTTTTCAAAAACATTCTTTCAAAACACAGATGCAATACACAGTGACGGGGATACGTCCAATTTGGCAGCAAATCAGGGGCGGTTATCTACCCTGTCACCTCCGCCCTCTCTGAATTCGACAATTTTTTTATATAATTTTAAATATGTTGACAACAAACTTATCATTTTTTTTTATAAAAAAGGCTTGTTACCATTACACAGCTCATTAAGGCGAACGATAGATTTTTTCTCAAGTTTACGTCTCTGTATTTCGAAAAGGACTTAACCGATTTTAATGAACATTCTTATATTATTTAGGGTCAGAAAGCTATTGTGAATCATTTACACCTTTGTATATTATACGCTGTGTTTAAAAATTAGAAAGTAAATATATTTTGGCATCTCACAGTTTGAAATAGCAGTACTTAAAAGAATCTAATAAAAACTGCATGAAGAATACATCTAACAATACTTACCTTATTTTTAAAATCAATACATGTTCGGCTAAAAAGAGATATATATATATATATATATATATATATATATATATATATATATATATATATAGACACTCATTTTGATTTACACTTCATTTCTAATGACAGAACTCGGTTTAGTTATTTAGGTTACAAGGCCGGGAAATGTTTTTTACAGCACGAGCTAGATGCTTAAGACAGAGGTGACGAAGGAACCGAAGACGGAATTACTAGACGAACATTATACAACAACTCATCTGTTTTAAAAAACGAAAAATTGCCTCTAGATGTCAAAAAACATGTTTTCTTAATTCCGTCGGTCTGTCTGTCTATCTGTCTCTCTGTTCGCGGCCTAGCTAGAAAACTAGTTACCCAATTGATTTCAATTTTTTATTAGATTGATTCCAAATTTGTTTTCAAGATTTAAGTGTGATATAAAGACGAACTGGTAAAATTGTGGTAAGAATTAAAGATGGCGGAACAAAATGGCTGCTCATTAAATGTACAATCGTAAAAAAAACACCATCTCATGTTTTACACATCTTTAGGTTTTAGGGTCTCTAAATGCCAAAACCATGATTTCACAATACTGTTTGGTCAAAAATTAAAGGTCATATGGCGATGACTTGGTAATATTTTGGTAAAAATCCATTACGGCGAAAAAAATGGCGCTCTGTCCAAATGTTAAAAAAATTAATACTGAGAAACAGCTTATCTAATTTACCTTAGGTTTTGCCCAAAAATTAAGCGTTGTAAAACAAAATGGGGGCCCAACAAAATATTTAAAAAATCAGCATGAAAGAATTACTTAAGTTTAATGTGGTATAGAGATAAACTGGTACAAAATATGATACGAATTCAAGATGGCGGAACAAAATGGCGGCCATATAAATTATTTAAAAAATTAACGTAACAAAAAGTCTTATTCAATTGATTTTAAATTTTGCACAATAATTAATGTGATATTAGTCTAATAAGCAGAAGCAGAAGTTGAGGGGAGGGCGTAGCCATGTGGTTTTCCCCAAAATCTCACCCCAATCATTTATACCACCTCCCTAACAGTGCTAGGTGTCTCCTCAAATGGCAGTGGTACTGATTTACTTACAATTTTGTCTCAAAAATTAAGGCACAAACACAAACACCTTTTATTATGCGTCAGTAAGCAATACATAAAAGACAACATTTTAAAGTTTATTTAAAAAACTTCTTATCCGAGAGCTCAAATTTAACACAAATATAAGTCTAATGTAAGCATAAACTGACGAATTTTTTATGTAAAGCCATGATGGCGCAACAAAATGACAGAATATTGAATTGTTTAGAACATCAGCGGCAAGAAACTACTTATTCAATTAACTTGAAAATTTGCACTGAAACCAAGAGTGATAGAGAGATGCAGTGAAAAAAAATCTAGTGCGAATCCTATTTGTTAAAAGAAAATGTTTAAAAATTCGGCAAAATTCCATTTTCTAGAAAAAAACTTTCTTATTATGGAGGAAAATAATGAAACATTTTTTTTAAGACCATGCAAATAAGGTTATGAAAAGTAAAAAAATAATAAAAGTAGTTCAATTTAAAAAATAAAATATGATATGGTGTAGTATCGGAGCAGTGGTTTTATTTGCGTTACTGCACTTTTTTAACAGTTCTAAACACTTTCGGCACAAGTTTATGAAAATTCCACAATTTAACACGAATAACACTTTTAAACTCTAAAGTTTTGACACCTAATGATCGATCACAATATTACGTTTCTATATTAACAAAACCCCCCTATACATTATATTGGTTATTAGCTTGGTTATTGGCTATTAGTATATCGATCTCACGCAAAAATATTATTTACCACGGAAATCTGATAAAAAACAAAGCATTAAAGGTATTTGGATAAAAATTTATTGAGCAAGACCAATCGACCATAGTTTTTCCAATCGTTTTGTAGCCTGTTCTTTTCCTGATGAATGGCCGTCCTGGGACCCGCTCTGTTCTACGTGCAAATTCGGTCTGCGACCTTGATGGATGGACCCAGAAGTAAACGAGTTGGATAAAGTTTGCATTAATTTGACCAAGTTTTCAACGCTCAAGGGACAAATTATAGAACACCTAGTTTTCTAAATTCGTCTGAGAAATTAGTCTTAGTAAAAGTACTTAAACAAGTATTTTATTCAAAACATTTAAACAGTGCAAAATATTCAACCTCAGGCACCGATTACTTTGGAAAAGATTTCGCTCAAGCTTTCTTAATTTTTTTTTCGTTATGTACTGCGGTCCGTCTAACTAACATTTGCGAAAAAAGAGATAGGAGGTCGATCGGATAATTTTGCAGTTTTGGCTATATTTTGGAATGGATTGCTTTAGTATCAACAAGCAGTAAAAACAGACATAAGAAGACATAGACATAAGAAACCGAATTGACTGAATACATGATTATATTTCTGTAACTAAATAATTAAGTTCAAAATACAAGAGTTCTAACCACACTACTCCACAACTTGTTACGTTCTGGATGCGCGTTTCGCTAACCAAGTTAGCATCATCAGCAGATGATATAAACGAAACGCGCGTCCACAACGTAACAAGTTGTGGTGTAGGGTAGTTAGAACTCTTGTATTTTGATCTATCGTCCACCACAGGTTCCAGTATTAGGAATAAATAATTAAGAATAAAATATTATTTTGCTCTTTTTAGTGCATTTTTTTGAAGTCAGTTTCATTATTTATAAAATTTTTTATTTCGTCCTTTTTAGTTTTTCTATACGAGATTTATTGTAAAAATCAGGTTTAACAAATAGTCCACTGCATAATATTTTTTTCCTGATATAATAGTTAATTTATAAAATATTAATTTAATTATAATTCCGTTTTTTTCAACATTTTTTTAATATTGTTGCTATGAGACCACTCCGATAATATTCTAAATATCCCCTGAAAATTACATCTAAATTGGTAAAAGCATCGCGGAGTATAAACATAAAAAAACCCAACCAAATGGCCGCCACTTCGCCTTTTTAAACATTTTTTTTTAATATGCTTGGTATAGGACCACTCCGGCAATATCCTGAACGTCCTCTGAAAATTTCATGCAAATTGGTCAAACCATCGTGGAGTAATCGATGTACAGGGTATCCGAATTTCGATGGTTTTTGCGGGGTATCTCCCTTATTACTGAAGATAGAGACATGCGGTGTTCGCAACACTGTGCTACTTTTTTGTAAAACCAAAGAAGCCACAAACAAATTTTTCCTAGCTCTCTTCGTTTTTGAGATACAGGGTGAAATTAAAATTTTGTGTTTTTAGGTACCCCTCATATCTCGATGGCCTAGCAACTTACCGAAAAGGTGAAAACTAATTTTTTGCGTAGAATCCAGTGGCGTAGTCAGTTTTTGATTAGCTACTATCGTTTTTGGGGTATAGACTAAAGTTGGCTTTTTTAAAATGGGATACCCTGTATATTTTTCAATATTTGGTTTCCGCTCATTTTTAGCTTCTTAAAAATATATAATACTTGATATTTATTTCAATCCAGTATAGACAATTAAGTCAATTTAAAGAAATTTTAATCTGTTTTTCTAGTAGGCCATGAAAATTGTGTGTTAATTTTCTAAATCTGAATTATCTGTACAAAAGTTGGTTATAATATCATTATTAAACAATAAATCAGTTAACAAAGATTCATACTATTTAATTTTTACGCTAGGGAAAACACACAAACATCTAAGAAATCTACCAAAAACACATATTATAAACTAAAAATATATACATATGACGATAATTTAATTATTTTTCTAATGTTGACAATAAAATTGTATTCTGTCAAATATTTACTATTGACTAAATTAGTTGTTTAAATTACTGTTCGAACTGTTCCCCATTATATTTTATACACATATCACACATCTTTCTTATTCTACTTAGTGCGTTACGCATAATCATTTGGCGAGCTTGTAAATATCTAAAGGCTTTTCTTGTGTCGTTTTATAGATCTTCGGTCGTGTGGTGTTGCCTTTGGTAGATGATGCCTTCAAGATATCCCCATAGAAAAAAGTCTAGGACCGACAAATCTGGCGACCTAGGCGGTTATCTTACAGCCTCATTTGTACCAATCCAGCGACCTGGAAATTCAATTTCTAAAAAGGTACTAACAGTCCGTGCATTAAGAGCCGGGGCTCCATCTTGCTGAAGAAAAATATTTTGTAATTGTGCCAAAGGAATATTATCTAATAAATCAGGAAGCGTATTTTCCAGCATCTTTAGGTACCGGTTTCCAGTAAGACTACCGTTATAAATGACATACCTTACTTTTGTGCCAAGGATAAAGCAGGACACGCTAAATCCAAACCTGCCTTGTTGTTCGCGTGGAAATATAATGTGTTCATTTTCTTTGGACCAGTATCTATTATTGTGTCGATTTAGAACACCTGCACTTGAGATATATATGCCTTGTCAGACCATATAACTCTTCTTTCGAAATTTATTTCGGTATTAGTCATATGAATGTACCAATTGCAGAAATCTATGCGACTCTGTGCATCACCCAGGTGCAAATGGTGCACTAACTTATTTTTATATGGTTTGAAATGGTATTTTTTAAGAATAGTCTGCACTGTTGACTTAGGTACTCCCACTTCATCGTCGACTTTTTGACGGAAAATTGACGGATTGATTGCAACGGCAGCTAAAACATTAATCTCTTCAGTTTCTCGATTTTCTTTGTAATATGATTTCGGTCGCGGTACTTTGAATGATCCGTGATTGATCAGATTTACTTTTATTCTTGAAAATGTTCTCTTATCAGGTTGTCTTCGTGCTGGGTATCTATAAGGAATAAATGCTTATTTACAGATATATATAGAGTATAGAACGACATATCCAAAATAAATTAAATTGAATTATTTTATTATACAGGGCGATGTAAAAGATATTTTTTCTTATCACTTATCAACAAAACTGCTATTCTAATTTTCAAATATTTTAATTATAATTAATTTTATTGGAAATTTAGTGACATCGTATCTTTCATGTTACAGACTTGCTGCAATAAAATGCTTTTTTATCACAAGAAAATTTTGGACACAATTTTAATTTGAAATATTAATATCATTATTCTGAAAAAAAAGTCGCAAAACTAATGTTTTATTATTATCTATACTTTTGTTTTTCAGAAATACTGAGAGTCCTTCTACACCGGCTATCACTAGTTCCGAAAAGCCCTGGTTTAAGAAGCAAAGTTATTTTGTTTACTTAGTATTACTCCTGTCACTTAGATACATCTCTGACGCTTCATTCAGATTTTCCTGGCACTGTATAAAACAAATAAGCATGTCATATTTCTTCAAGTTTTCGAAATTCGCAGCCATTTGATATTTAATAAATGGACAAAGGCAATATTTGATTAAAATAATTTAACAATGACAAATGTCAATTAGTTTCTACAATGGCTCAACAGAATCTATATATTCTTTTGTTTAATCAAGTCATGGCCGCCTTATTTTATTTAAAACAGATCTTGGGTATTTCTAAGGGACAAATTAAATAGTTGTAAGTATTTTCAAACAACACAATTGTCAACATTAGAAAAGTATTAAATCCAACGTCATTTGTTGTAAATAAAACATTTTTAGTGTATAATAGGTATATATTTTTTTTATTAGATTTCCTAAGTATTTGTGTTGTCCAGGGTAAATACTAAATAGTAGGTATGTATCTTTGGTTATTGATTTACTGTTTAGTTATAATATTATAACAAAGTTTGGTACAGCTAATTCAGATTTAGAAAATTAACACACAATTTTCATGGCCTACTAGAAAAACAGATTAAAATTTCTTTAAATTGACTTTATTGTCAGTACCAGATTGAAATAAATATCAAGAGTTATATATTTTTGAGAAGCTAAAAATAAGCGGAAACCAAATATTAAAAAATATACAGGGTATCCCATTTAAAAAAACCCAACTTTAGCCTATACCTCGAAAACGATAGTATCTAACCAAGAACTAACTACGCCACTGGATTCTACGGAAAAAACTCCATCGAAGTTAGTTTTCACCTTTTCGGTAAGTTGCCAGGCCGTCGAAATACGAGGGGTATCTCAAAAACGAAAAGGGCTAGGAAAAATTTGATTGCGGCTTCTCTGGTTTCATAAAAAAGTAGCACAATGTTGCGAAAACCGAATCTCTCTATTTTCAGTAATATGGGAGATACCCCGCAAAACCATCGAAATTCGGATACCCTGTACAGACATAAAAAAAATACTTAGGGTCAAACTGATAACCTCGTCCTTTTTAGAAGTCAGCTAAAAATTATAATGGGGTTAGTCGGTTAATAACGTTTTATTCATAACGAATGTTCATTTTTCGAAAATATCAAGTAAAATACTAAATTTTGTGGTTGCACATTTTCGTGGTCACTCTGTATACATAAATTTATAAGCGGAGAGCAAAGGAGAAACCTTTTAGTAAATGGTGTTCTATGTCTATTACACACCTCAATACTTTAGTTTGAAATCGCCCTTATACCTATGTTTTTCTTAATATTATTATTAAAAAAAAAATGAGTGAACGGATTTCAAATCAAAATATATGGGACCACCAGGAAAACGTCCTCTAAAGTTTGGTGTTTGACTCATCAAAATCGGAAAAGCGGTTTAGACAATATGCGCGAACATAAAAAAATAAATTGAGAACCACCTCATTTTGAAGTCAGTTAATATTTAATGAACGTTGATGGTAAATATTCTGATCCGCTAATAAAATGAGAAGAGAGCAAATCGCAATAATCTTTCCAATAAGCCAAAAATAAACTCTCTATATATGATCCTAAAAGGTGGATAATATTTTTTCTTAGATCTTCTATAGATTGATTGTATTTTTTTAAATATAAGTTTTTTTAAATGTGTTAACAGTAAAGCAACCCATTAATGTGTACCCCAAAATTGTCTCTGGGTTCCGCCATAGCCCGAAAACCCGATTAACCTCTTCCCCTCCGTCTGAAAAGACCTAAAAAATGTAATAATTCGCAGTCCTGAACCTTGTTACTTCTAAAATATAAAAATGGTAATATAAGTATATATTTTTACAGGCCGACAAAAAGATGCGTAGACAAAGAGAGAGTTTCTGTCTGACAAGTTGATAGGACGACGTTTAAATATTTTTCCATCTAGCCCCAAACCTATCTTAATCTAAGCTTGTAAGTCCTGGGATAGAATTTGAAATTTTCTAGAGGTTACTCTAATGTATCCCGGTAATGAAACAAAATTGATGTACCTGGATTGTGAAAAAAAAACCTTCGATTTGCAACAAGAATCTTAACTAGACATTGTCAGCAGGCACTTTACAAGGGGTCCAGGGGATCCGGACCCCCCAGATAAAAATATTTTGGTGCAGACATGCTTCTTCCTAACGAATATTGAAGAAAAAAGGTCTTTAAATAGAATTAATCCCCCAAAGTTGACAAATTTGCTTGACATAATAACAATTTACGAAGCAAAATTAATAAGAAATGTTAATTTCAAATAAATAAGATGTTTTTTTATGGTGGGTTGGGCGAGCGTTTTTGTTTTGTTTCCCCTCGCTGAGGGGAAAAGTGCCACTTCTTGGAAAAGGGCCATTTTGCGTTCTGTTTTGGAAGCGGTCGTACTCTGTACGTTGTTGTAGACAAAATGTTTTGAGATATTTCCAAATATAGAACGGAAGCTTTCACGGCTTTGGTCAATTAGGAAAACATGGTTTTTGGGATTAGACGGGTCAAATTGGAATTACTATGTGACGTTTCGACTTCGATTACATGAGACATCTTTACTCCATGAGATCTGAACACAGAATTCAGTGTTCAGATCTCGTGGAATAAAGTGTTCAGATCTCGTAGAGTAGTGATCCCTGAAGATGCCTCGTGCAATCGAAGGCGAAACGTCGGATAGTAATTCCAATTTGACACGGTCTAATCCCAAGAATCATGATTTCTTAATATTGTTAGATAATATCGACATATCAAAAATTATAACAGCATAACCTAAACTTGAAAAATGATAAAGTGTAAAAGATGAAATTTAGAACAAACTTAGGTCAATGTTGTTAAAAACTCATAATACTCTTGAAAAAAGAATAAAATGAAATTGAAAAGTTAATTTAACACAATTCCGATTATTAAGTATATTAATACATGTTTAATTTAACGTTGTATATTTTTCAGTCAAATTTAGCAAATTTGTATTTCGCACCTCCCCCAATAATTTTTAAATAAAAAATTGTACTGTCTGTCTCTGTTGGGTAGCGTTTGGGGTCAAACGTACTTCCCGCTTTGCTATTGTTTTTAATTTGCGTCAGTACTTTTCTAATAAATGAGTAAAACGATTTTTTTATTGGCATTTTTTTAAAGCGAATCACATATTTTTCAGTCCATTGAAATCTACCTCTTAAAAATTGCCTGTATTGGTGGTTTATAAATGACCATAATTGGTACTGAATATCGCTAGAATCAATACGCTTCCGAACATCACAGCAATTATTTTCTAAAATTTAATAATCGCAAAAGAAATGTACGAACTTACTTACTTAGTTAATTGCACTGAAAACACTAATTCACATAATCTAACCAATATCTTCCTCGCCTAAAACCCAAACGACACTTAACTCTACCATGACCACTTAAAGATTATCATCGACAACACAGTTTTAATCAAGATATGTATGTGTGAACACCTCGGAATCGACTGAATCCATTTTAATTTAGTCTGCCGTTTGACAAAAGGTTAAAAAACTACCTGCAAAAACCCTTACACTTCCTTCCGGCATAGCCCAGCATGTATATTAGAAGGGTTGTTTCTAGATTTTTTTTTCATTATAATAACCCTTAGATCCTTGGTACAAAAGAAATTTACCTGTGTGCAGTCACATATGGTGTGGAAAAGGCAGGCCGTTGCGTAAGTTTACATTTGCATGTACGGTTATGCGAGCACGCAGTTATTTTGATTATATTGGTAGTAGATTTTGTACAAGAATTAACTCAATTTCAAGAGAGATCAAGCAATATTAAAATGACTGAACATTGGAGCTAGGAGAGGAATGAGGTAATGAAAAAAATATCTATGATTTAAATTATTATGTAAATTTTGCATTTAATAAGATAAATAAAGGAGCGATGTTAGATGAATAAGATCTGTTAAAGAACATTCATGTGTCAAGATATTGAAATGATATTTTATTATGTACTAAAATTCTGTAACTGACACATATTGTGTAACATTTATTGGTTAAATTTAACCAACCGCTATATTTTAATTCGTAAATAACAAAGATCAAGTGCAACCACGCCATTGACATGTAATTAACATAAAGAACATAAAGAAAATAGTACAGCATGTCTCTAATAAAAATCCTATCATAGAAATGGGTATGACTTCAGCGTAATGGTTATATAGATATCTTTAGTAGAATTATGTTTTATTTTTGAGCATCAACAAAATTCTTTAGTTCTTGAGATATCTCACTGTTAATTTTGAACTTTTTTGTTTCTGAGTCCACATTCTTATCATAGATATCATAGATCATAGTGATCTGGAAAACCTTAAGAGATGCAAAGCAGGTTAAAAGGTAGGCGAAGATGTGCAATATGGTGTTTAATAGTATTCGGTTTACAAATTGATAAAATTCGCAACCACTTCGGAGATATTCGCATAAATACGATTTTTCCCGATTTCGTTTTTATTTTTCCTGACTTTATTTCAATAGGTATGTAAAAATAAATTTTAGATTATTATAGCCATCTTATCTTCTCTACAAGACGGCTTTATCAAATTTTAAATGCGACGTTTCTTTTTCGGGCCACCATCATCAAATTATTTTTTTGAATACGGACCTGGATTTTTTGTTTTATTTTTTTGAAGCTTAGGACCTCCCAGTGACAATGACGTATCCCACTTGAATAAAAGGTGTACAATAAAGAAAAAAACGAAATCGGAAAAAATCGTATTTATGCGAATATCTCCGAAGTGGTTGGGAATTTTATCAATTTGTAAATGGAATACTATTAAACACCATAGAAGTATCTTATCAGTTTATTTTTAAACTGTGAAATATATTTTTTTGAAATATTTAAAATCCACAGCGAAAGTTATGGTAAGAGCGGTTCTATTAAACACCATATTGCGCATCTTCGCCTGCCTTTTAACCTACTTTGTATCTCTTACGATTTTTCAGATCTCCATGCATATTGCATACACTCAAATTTGTAACTCCCTGTATAGTCAATAAAATGCAATTTCTTATAAAGTTTTTTTTACATCAATTCCTGGTACGAATAAATAAAATGGTCTTTTCTTGCCTTTCTTAAACGAAATTGTCATTTTTGGGTTTTCCGGGTGCATTAATATATCACGTTTTTCAGCTAAAAGCGAATACCCTGTGTCTAGACTAATAAGATTGCTAGAGTAATGAAAATGAAAAAAAGTTGTATAACAGGTATATTGTAATCGTCTGACATAATTTCAAAATCGAATATTAAAAAAATCCATAGAATACATCAAATGAGTGTTAGGTAAAGTTTTGATACACCCTGTATCTAAACCTACTATTGGTAACGTTAACGGTATAGCTACTGATCATAACTCAGGTAATAGTTTTTTTTTGTATACAGGTTGTTAAGATAAAGCTCCATTTGTATGAAGATGTCAAAATTTTCGTAAAAACCCTGTATATTGCAAAGAAACGCAAAAAAAACGAAAATAAAAAAAACAATTTTTTTGCATTTTTTTCTGCAAATTTTCTTCATGCAATATTTATGGCCAGCAATTTATAATAATGTATATATTATTTTTACTATTTCAATGTAGCTTTTTACTTCCCTGGTCAAAAGAAAAGTATTGCAAAAGTGAAAAAATCACCCTTCAAGATTTTTTCAGATCTCTACGTTTCAGGGTCCTTAGATAACGAAGATATTCTCTCATTTCCTTCTATCTGTCTGCCACCGGTATGTCTGTTTGCGGCATAGCTAAAAAACTACTTACCCCATTGACTTTAAATTTTCGTTAAAATTAAGGAACATATGGGGATAACCTGTTAACATTTTGGCAAAAATCCAATATGGTGAAAGAAAGTGACGGCCTAGTGAAATGTTAAAAATAGTATTAGTAAAAATAACTAATGGCGGTATAGAGAAAAACTGGTAAAATTGTGGTACGAATTCAAGATGTCAGAAAAAAATGGCGGGTAAATAAAATATTTGTAATCGTGAAAAATCACCCTTATGGGTTTTACGTATCTTCACGTTTTAGAGTCCCTAATGCCAAAAAAATACGTTTTATAAATTCCATGTGTCTGTATGTCTGTCTGTTAGTTCGCGTCAGAATGGCCAAAGATTAAGGATGATCTGGTAATATTTTGGTAAATTTAAGATGGCAAAACCACATGGCGGTCAAATAAAATGTTTAAAAAATCAAGGTACATAAAATATTGTTTAATTAACTTTAATTTTTGCAGAAAAATTAAATGTGATATAGGGATAAACTGGTACGAAATCAATATCACGAGACAAAATGAAGTTGTAAATCAATATAAAAACTACTTGTTCAATTAATTATAAGTTATGCCCAAAATTCATGCAGCTTAGGCACAAACTGGTAAAATTTGGTAGGAACAAAATGGACTCAATAAAAATGTTTGGAAACACAGTACAGGTATTCGTGTTATTAAATGGCTATGTAGGGAACTAAACTATGTCACACATCACTATTCCTGTTAAAAGGAAAGATTCACAACGAGGAAGGGTAAAAGTAAAGTTCATTTAAAATCTAAAATAGGTGCTATTTGAATAATATTTGTCCGAAAAACATACTGAATAAAAAATATTTAATATGATTGAAAATTTTTCATTATTCTTTGAGATCTTACACCTGAAAATTCCCATTTATTTGAAATCTAAATAGTTGGTACAACATTTGGTATATAAAGTACTTAATTTAGCCAAATTTAAAAAAATTAGCAATATTGTCACATATAAAAAGATAAATACTGTGTTTTATTTAAAATGTAGATCGAACATTTCAAGTTATATCGATAAATCTGATGATATTGCTAATTCAACATCGTTTTTTACAATTTGATTACACATTTCGCGTATGACTGTTTGAGATTTTAAATCTTTGAATGGTGTTGACAGTTTGTAAGATTTCTGATTAGTAGTATAGTTGTTGGTAGTTGTTGGGAATAAATAATGATATTTTAATATTCTGCCAATTTCGATCGTAGCAGCTAACTCCGAACTTAATTTTCTGAAGACGGGGGTAGTCTTTCCCCCGAAACGTCGAAAAAGTAGATATTTTTCAGTGTCGTTCCTCAGGTACCTGCACAGAGGACCCAGAACTAGATACCACAGATTAAAATTTGAAAGTAAATTAAAAATGGCAAGGTAAACTCTTTCTAATTTTCCTTAATTTGTGGCGTAAAAGGCAAAAATAGTTTTCTTCTTAGGCCAACTCCAGTAAAAAAAATGTTCATACTATTAGCAGAAACCAAGATAAATCTGACAATATTTTTGATGACATATATTTATTTACTTTTCTTTAATTTCTTTTAATATGCTGGAGTGCCATATCTTAGAAAATAATAGTTCCACTTAAGTTGATAATAGATTTCCTATGCAAGAAAAAATAATTTATTTTATTTGAGAAAAATTAAGTTACAGTATTTCCAGAAAAAGATGAAAAAATGACAACATTGCTAATGATCCTTCCTTATTCAGCATCCTTAATTACCCCTTTATGAAATATTTTTCACTGCATTTCCCAAGAACTATTTAGTTGTCAAATCTTTGATAATAGAAAAAAATAATAATAAACTAATTTTTTTGGGGCTGCATTAAATGAGACGGTAATCAGTTGCACTGAAAATAATTACAATAGTTAATAGTTAGATAAGTAACACGGTAAAATTGATTTGATTTTTTGTAAGCAAAGTTTTTGCATCAATATTAATTTTTTTATTTTAGAAACTTTGCTAATACTATTATTACTATTTATATTATTGTTATTAACGATGGTTGTGGTTTTTATTACTGCAGGAAAATAAATATATGAATAAACAATTACGTGAGTAAATTTTGTCAAATAGTGTTCTAAGGAAAACTGTGTGAATATCATATATCAACATTCAATATTATTATTAATTAAATTAATTATTCGGAATTAAAATATTTCGGCAATGGTTTTGTGATCTCACTTTCTGTAGCTACCATCTAAATAGGACTAACAAAATAGTTAAAAAATTCAAATTAATCTGCTCTATTTCTCTATTAGACTATATAAACTCCAACAAAACCTTTCGTAAAAAAAGGTATGGAATAAACCGCATTTCAACTACCTATTTAAATCTAGCCATTATGATGCTTAACCCTATTTTTTGTTATGCATTCTTTTCGGCATATATCTGGTACGCGTCCTTTCCAGGTAGTTTTTTGGCGCATAATTTTACACATTATAATATTCTGCATACGCTAGTAGGGCATTAGTTTGCGCAGATGTTTCCGAAAGGGCTTGAAAAGGATATGGACGGGTTGACACTATTATCCTGGCTATTGATTTTTTCCGAAGAGCACTATCGGTTTTACATACCAAAAAAAAAATCCGTTAATTTAAAGTGGGGTGACGGTAAAGCGGTGGTGGATTATATATCGTGCGACAGGATGTTTTAAAATCATCAGTGGTGAGTTCGATAGTTTAGTAATCATTGTATGTCTGAGGTAAAACGACAGATTTAAAAAAAATATGAAACTTAATTTACGAGGTGTGTAATTTTATGTACCTGGCTTTTTGAATAACACTAAACTGAAAATTACGTTTTATTTATTTGCATTGGGCATTGCCTCCCATAGCTTTTGTGGTTAGTCTGGGTTATGAGATGTCTTTTGCAGTGAGTTTCAAACCCATATTTAAATTTTGTTTCGGTTTTTGTATAAAAAAATCAAGTGACAATTACCATTGTATGTCATTAAAATGACAGGCTAAATTTGGTTATAGATATATGTTTTCGACAGTATCAATTCTTTTTTTTTTGTGTCGTTGGATGATGAAACCCAGCATCTAAGTGCAGGTAGCATTTTGGAGGTAAATCTCAAGTCAATTGTTTCTAAAATGAAAAGAGATATCAACATGTTCCTGCCAGAACAAATACCAAAATTCCAGACGTAATATTTTTTTCCAAATTAGTAGGTGAATTTTTATAGAGGGTCAATAGTTAAAGCATGTTTTTTCTTCTCCAGTCTTCACGGCTCCGGAGTTTATATAATTTTTTTTTATATATCCTCCAATATATTTTTCGAGTTCAAGCATTATTTTTTAATAAAACGTACTCAGTGAATTATTCTCTATAAATCTTTTGGTTTCTCTTCCACTCAAGGCCCCGCAGTCGTGTGCATAAAGTTATAAAATCTATTTCTTTTTTCTCAAACAGAATTAGTAAATTGCGCCCATGAATTAATTTTGCAACTGTTTCAATACCCTTAATATAATTATTCGTTTAAATGAATGTAGGGTGGTTGGTTTATTATGTGATGCTACCTTATTTCAGCATTTGTACTTATATATTACTACGTGGTAATCCGGCTTAATGAAAACTCTCTAAGAGACAGAGATAACTTAATAAAAAGCGTTAGTTAAAGTTTTTTAACTAGTATAAATTGAAATCCAGTGGAACTACCAAGGAGTAGGATTTAGAAGGAGATTTAGAGTCAGTTTAGGTGACGTCAATCACGCATGTCTACGATCAAACAGGGGGCGCCCAACTCAGTAACGTATAGGGCGCTGACCATAGATAAATATAAATTTTCTTTCTTAAATATTATTAATTGTGTGGTGTTGCCATTTCTATCCTAAATTTGTGTTAATGTCTATATTCTAAATATTGTAAATTATTGCATTTTTGTATTTTCCTTCTAAACATTATTATGTGATATTTCCTGTACCTAAATTCAATTGCTTTCTAGAAAATAATGCTTGAAAATTGATATTTGTGACCCTTTGAAGCCCTATGACTGCCAAACGATTTAACTTGGAACAAAACAGATTGTTGTTTCAAATTTTCCTGTGCGGGAAAATAGATAATAGAAAGTAAAGTTCATTTTGTTTCAAGTCAAGTCGGCTGGCAAGTAGGGAGCTGCAAAGTGTCAAAAATGTCAATTGTCACGCGTCATTTACTAAATGAGTTTGGTATAGGAAATATTCAGTAATCAGTAATCTATTTACTAGTTCTCCAGAAATTATGTATAGGAAATATAACACAAAAAAAATTGAGTATTGAAAAAATACAATAATTTAGAGGGCATTTCGTTTAGGAAACAAACAACACTGCACAATTTAAATTATTTTAAGCAGAAAAACTATTCATGGTTCTCGAGATAAACTATTTATGGTTCTCGAGATACTTCTAACAGGACACTGACTTTGGTGCCCCCTATGCCTAGTATTAGTTTTTGTCGTCCAGAGAAAACACAAAATTTAACCAGAAAAAATGTCATAACTTTAAAAATACCGTGAATATAAATTGAATTTGAAATTTGATGAAGATAAGAACGTTTGCTTATAACCGGCCCGTTCAAGTTCGAATTTATGGATTCGAGTTTGAATATCGGAATTTCAGGTCGTATATTAGAAGCAACGGACAGCGGTCACAGGCAAAAATTCTGATCTTTCGATCTACAGTGTGTTTTACTAATACTGCAAAAATTTTCGTTTTCTTGGATAAAAATAAGAAAAAAGTTCCTATAAACTGGTATCCGAAAATGCTTAGTTTTGGAGATACAAGATGTTGAGGTTTTAAATATTTTTTAGTTTCTTTATCTTCCTCGTACATTTGATATATGATTCAAATTTGGTACATATTAAGCCAAATTTAATGTCTATAAAATAACAGTAATAAATTGTCAAAAATTGTACAGGGTGTAACTTTTTTCGATTTACGGCTAATTTGACCGCTACAAAAAATATTCTTTAGCGATCCTGACATAATTTGACCTACTGTCAAATTTCTTGTTTTATTTTACAAAAATTTAAATCTCTTGGAATTTTTTAAAATACTTTTAAAAACATGGATATTTTTAGTAATTTTCAGCTTTTAGTTTAGATAATAAAACCTGATGCTAAAACCGTTGGAAATGGCTATGTTTTTAAATATATTTTTCCAAATTACTTCAAAAACGGTGTAACAGTAATTTTGGTTTAACGTGCACCAAATTTTAATAAAACCAAAAAAATATTTAAAATTTCAACACCCTGTATCTCCGAAACGCAGTTTTTCCAGGCACAAGTTTATAAGAACTTTTTTTCATATTTTTATGCACGAAAACACATTCTGAATTTTTCCGAAATATTAATGAAAATCGGATTTTATGCCCTTAAAAATATCGAAGGTCTACATCAAGTACACAAAAAATCTAATCTTCATGGAACACTGACCGATGCTTGGTGCAAATTTGAAAAGAATCAGTTCGATATTTCTTATTCGAGCAAATTTTATATACATTCACAGTATTTTTTTTTACACAAATATGTTTTTCATATTCTATAGATTCTAAAACGTCGAAAAAACCTATTTATATTTAAAATGTTCGAAACATTTTTGCGATTCTAACAATTATCTAGGGATAATATTATATTAAAGTAAGCTCTTAACATTAGTTTTGTCTTGGTGTCTTCCAATGTTTTTTTTAAATGACAATTTAAGCTTTTCTACCGAAACTTGACCATAACACAAAGCAAAAAATTTAAATAGAAAAGAGAAACGTCCCACCTTTATAAAGACCGTGAATATAAATTGAAGTTGAAATGCGATGAAGATGGAAACTTTTGCTTATAGCCGGTTCAATTTTGAATTTATGACTTCGAGTTTCCATATCGGAATTCGAGGCCGTATATTAGAAGCAATGGACCGCGGTCACAAGGAAAAACTCCCGTCTCTCGATATATATTATAGAAAGGGATCGGTTTTTATGGATTTATTTATGGCGCGGTCTTCGGCAACTTCTGATCCAGGGTCATAATGTTATTTCGATTCACCTTTTACTGTAATTACTTGTCTTCGAATGCTTTTATTTGATTATCTTAACCGTGATTTGGAAAAATATCTGTTCTTCCCCATGGATTTTTTTCCATAAACATATTGGTTCGATAATAACGAAAGGAATTTTTTGACTTTTGTAGAAAAAAGGTATTTTTAGACATTTTTTTAACAAACACATAAGTATAGCATCTTCTATTGGTTCGATACGAACAAAAAAAACTATTTTTTCGTTTTGAAATTTCCGACTTAGTGGATGATGATGTAGATAGATGGGAGAAAAGCCAAGCAAATAGACCTTTATTCTCCGAAGGCGCCCAGTCCTTCTAATGAAGGAGGCCATCAGGCCCCAGACGAGGTGTTGTTATTCTTTCTTGGGGAGGTACTCGACGTCGAAGGCATTCCAGCGTAGTCTTACCCACCTTTCACAGGTACAAACAAGAATATAACAATACTCCTGCCATACAATTAGGACAGCAAGAATTATCCTCTAACCCCAGCTAAATTCACAGTGTCCTGTCAAAATGCCAATTTGGTCCCAATCACCTGTCGACTCCTTGGCATCAACCAAGTTTCCTTAAGTCCGCATGTGTTGGGTGGCATTTCTTTTGCCTTCGCCTTTGTCTCCTCCCAGGCCCTTCAATTCAGGACCAGCGAGCGGTACTGAGCTGAGGTCATCCTGGGCTTACCGATGACTTTAAGAGGCGTTTGATTTACTGTCCGCTCTCATCCTGACTTCGTCTTTTGTAGCAACCTGCTATATAGCATAGATCTTTACCTGAAAAAAAATCGTATATTTTTCCAGCGGAAAAGTTTCTCTGACGCTACGATCCGACCGGTATATTTCAGCGCCAGCAGACCCGAAAATTTCCGACATAACCAGCAAAACCACCAAAACCAACCAGCAAAACGACCAAACCACATGACAAAGAAGTTTTGGAATTGTATTCATAATTTTACTTATATTTAATGACTTCTAATAAAAACTTGTAAATAGATACTTCTGCTGGTCACTAATAAGCATACCAAATTTTAGGTTAACTTCAACGGTTAAAAACTGCAATTTAATTTGAAAATTAAATCGTCTGTAGTTTTTATGCAAAGTGAATGTTTTTTTAATGGAAGGTTTTTATTCTCTTTCAATTGGTACTAAACAAATATTTTTAAAAAATTCTGGGTAATTTCTTATTTGAACAGATATAGAATTTGACAAAATTTGGTTTTATGTTTAAAACATTTATTTTTATAATTAAATGTAGAAAAGAAACGATTACAGTCAAAAAAGGCCAAACGGTTTCCAAAGCTTATTTTTAAACAAAAACTATTAAATTAAAAATTATTTTAATTATTAATATTTTATTTTTAACTAAAATAGCTTTTATTAAACTTTTAAATAATATTCTCACAGTAAACAGGATTATTATTAATTTTTTAAATATGAAATTTAATTTATTTTATTTGAAAATAAAATTATACGATATATAATTCCTTCTTTACTATAGTATAGTATAATTTATTCTGACTCGACATTTTATTATAAAAATAGGTATTTGAAACATAAAAAACCAGTTTTTGCCAAAATTTTTACTTTTTATTTAATAAAATCTATAGTCCTAATGTGCTATTTTCGTTGCTTTGAACAAGTACACCTAGGAACGAAACGATTTTGTAAATGTATTTATTTATTTGCCAACGGTTACACCATATTTATAATGTTGTATGTAAATAAATCAAGTATAAAGTTAAATTCTTAATTTTATTAAATATTGAATAACTAATTAATCAAACAGAATTACATTTCTCAGCCTGTTCTGGAATTTACTCATAGAAATGCCTACAAAGCCTAAACCTTAAAGATTATTAACACGACATGAAACCATGCGATTCTGAGCATGCCTTATTTTTCAGCTTCGGCTATTTAACATCGTCTTTGCCAGCACATAATCTCATCTTTTTCGGGCCAAAGTTCTACTTTTGTAGTTCATTGTCTTTAGGATGTCTCTACAGTGTCCGCTTCCTCATTTCATCGCAATTCTTTCGTCTTTTAGTAGTTATATTTATATATATATATATATATATATATATATATATATATATATATATATATATATATATATATATATATATATATATATATATATATATATATATATATATATATATATATATATATATATATATATATATATATATATATATATATATATATATATATATATATATATATATATATATATATATATATATATATATATATATATATATATATATATATATATATATATATATATATATATATATATATATATATATATATATATATATATATATATATATATATATATATATATATATATATATATATATATATATATATATATATATATATATATATATATATATATATATATATATATATATATATATATATATATATATATATATATATATATATATATATATATATATATATATATATATATATATATATATATATATATATATATATATATATATATATATATATATATATATATATATATATATATATATATATATATATATATATATATATATATATATATATATATATATATATATATATATATATATATATATATATATATATATATATATATATATATATATATATATATATATATATATATATATATATATATACAATACAACAGTTTTTTTGGGTATTTTGGTCCTATTTTTTTATATATAAAACAAAGGCTTAGTTTGTATGTAGCATTTTTTTTTAATTACAAATGTTTCGGCAAGATTTTGTCTTCATTAGTGTTTCTAAGAAGGTAATCTCCGGCATCATTATAAAATATCAACAAACAAAACATAGACTAACAGTCGAATTTTAATTTTGATGTGTGTGATGTTTGAAAACTAAATGTCGTATACCGTGCAAGAAAGTTTGTTCACGAATGAATTGTTTGTTGATATTTTATAATGATGACGGAAATTACCTTCTTAGAAACACTGATGAAGGCAAAAACTTGCCGAAATGTTTGAAAATAAAAAAACGTTCTACATACAAACTAAGTCATCGTTTTATATATAAAAAATTAGGACTAAAATACTCATGAAAACTGTTTTACTAATATAAATTAAAGGTCCAGAAACCTATTTTCGAACTATATATATATATATATATATATATATATATATATATATATATATATATATATATATATATATATATATATATATAAAGGAGGCAGTGTATTTGTTTGTAATGACTTTATATTTATATGTTGTCTTCCTACGATGCCTCTTATAGCATGGATTTTCATAATAAGCAAAAAAATGCTCACTTAATGAAATAATATTATACGGGATGTTCCATTTAAAAAACAACAAAGTCGATGCACACGTTTTTACTTTCCAACTGTAATTTGTTTTTTTTTTCAAATCCAAACAATTCAGAAAATCATAAAACTTTTGTAGACAAAAAATGTTGATATCTCTAAAAGTTTAAGCTTGTAGACCCCATTTAAAATATAACCCCTTTTAAAATATAACCAGGTTAACTTTAAGCCTGTAGACCCCATTCAAAATATGGCCAGGCTCCTTGTACTTTTCTCCTTACAGCGATTTTTAATATTCCTTTATTTTTTCTGTTTCTTTTTGGTGGCTTATGGACAACTTTTTTCCTGACGTTATAGCCTATATAATATCCGATGCTCGTCATTTTTGAGCCATTTTATCAATTTTTACAGCACTGGTTGATGTGTTTTCCTATTTTTTAACCCTGAGTCTGCATTGCTGACAAAACATATTTAATTTGAAATTTATCGTTTCCAGAGAAACTTTGTTAAAACCTTTTCGAAAATTAATCTATTTATATATCTTTTTTGGTTATTTGTTAAGTCCAGGCTATTTTTGGCGGCACACATACGGATCGGCAGATTCCCTCTATCAGAATTTACAAGATATGGTAATAATATATTGTAATAATCGTTTATCGGTGCCAAGAGAAAATAATAGGACGTAGCACATTATTATTGTTGTGTAGAATTCCCCAATAACTTCTAGAGATAAAAGAAGAGAAGACATACATCCTAAAATATAAGATCTTACCTTTTTACCATTTCAATAGGACAATAAAAACTCTATTAACATTATATATAGAGTGCAACAGGACCTATTTTTACCTACATATTTACTACCTGGCACTCTTGTTTAAAATCCATTACATGTTTTGTAATATGGGCCTGCTTACCACAGGTCCAAATTAGTTTCGAAAAGTGCTTTTAAATGCTTTCAACGCCAAGTATTTATTTCATTTTACTTTATGTTATTTTATGCTTTTTATCCATTTGTGTTTACACGCAACTAGTAAAATAAACATCTCCAAACTCACTTATTAGTGTTATTTATCTTATGTGCATTAGTGCATTAATGAATAATATGTTCAAGTCCATCTCTGCGTCCTTTCATAAACAGGTACTTAGAATTTCTTTATCGCCCCCTTACAAGAGCAAAAGTCAGGATTTTATATTTTGCGATGTACTTTACCAATAAATATTTAATTGTAAATACCATGTAAAATACGTCGCTTCATGTCTGTGATCTGTGTTGCAACAAATATTTGTAAAAACTTAAATATATCAAAAGCAATTGATGACTCTGCATCCAAAAAAGTTACAATTAGCTATTTTTTTAAATAGCTGATGTATAAGTATCATAGTAGGTTTATTTTTGTTTTCTGCTTATTGATATAAATGTGCTGCTAAGATACTACAGCCTATAAAGCTAACAGACAAAAGCTTACAAAAAACTGGGAAGGATACATAAAACTAATTTCACTAAGTAAGCCAACGTTAGAAAAATTTTTTTATTATTTTAATATCCACTTTATATATGGGAAAAGACTCCGGAACGACCCTGTATAAAATATATTATTAATAAATATTACCAGTTTATTGCATAACTAAATAAACTCTCATATAATAATGTTTCTATGAAACGAAAAATGGGCACTATGCCTATGGAATGCTTCAAAACAGGTTCATAAACATGACATGGAGCTTTCTGCCATTTTGAAATATACGTTAACGTATATTAATTTTTATAACAAAATTTCAATTAATGTAAACATAAAATTTCTTTTTGTATCTAACCAAAATTAAAAAAGAGGAAGTTCTGGCAAAGGTACGTGGTGTACAAATATGTGTAATAAATGAATACACATACTATTCTCTTAAAAACTTAAAAGGTAAATTAGCATATATTAGTAATTCAAAACCAAACTGGAATTCTGTGGTAAAACTAAGTTATTTATAAAATAGTAGCTATACCTATCCAAAATCAAGAAATAATAGTAGTATTTCCGTGTTGTCACTCTCTGTTTAAATAACATCTTCACTTCATTTATAAATTCCCATAATCTCATCTAATCGGGAATTACACATTGTGCCTCGTGAACAGGTACCTGTTCCAAAAATACCAAATCGCTTCAACAATGGGACCTCCAGGCGTGTAATTGAAACCGGTTATTATGAGATTTTTACCCCAAAACGACAAATTTTCACCCCAAATCTAACACTTCGACCCTATTATTGCTTCGCGTTTTTTGCCGGAAAACAACATTTTTATAATTCTCTAGGCGGCCCTGTTTACCCAAAATATAAAAATAGGGTTCCCCGGGCTTTGTATATTTGTTTAGGGTGAAAAAGTAGGAATAATACGCTTACAATTGACTATTTTTGAAGATTTGTGTGACTTTTTTCGGGGATAATAACGTTTATCAGATTAATCATGTACTCGACATAAATGACACTCGTAGAAAATTATGTTGAGGACTCTCTTTGGCACTGTGAGATTTGAATTCAGATTGCGTGTGTGGGCCAGATTTTAATCTGTAAAAGGTTAAAAACTTGTAAGTGGTTTTTAAGGATCTGTAAGTACAATATAAAAAACTTGTATATTTGAATACTCTCTTGGACAATAGATTCCGACAGTCAAAGTTTCAGTTATTTTTTTTATTTTCTCTGTGGATTTTATTAATTCTTTTGTTATTTTGTAGGCAAAGATAATAAGTTTAATATTTGAGCAGTAGTGTACTATTATATTATATTAGTAGTTCGACTGCGGTACCGTTCGGGTGTGCTTTGTTTTGCGTTCCTCGCAGTCGAGCTGCTTCACAGTACGTGTGTTTGTTCTGTTTTGTTTTCGCTGTGTATTTTTGTTTCGAATTTTTCATTTTCTAAATACGGCTGAATACAAGTGTGACAATTGCCGTAAAGAGTTTTCAGAGAAAGACAAATACAATAAACTTCGTTGTAGTGGCGAGTGTAAACGATCTTTTTGCATGAATTGCACGGGCCTTGATAAGGCTACCACAAAAATCTTGATATTACAAAAATCAACCCACCTCCGATTTTTCTGCGCCCTGTGCGACTCCCCTAGTTTGAAATATCTCAACGATAAAATCACAAAGGTATCTCAAAATTTGATTCCACATGAACTTTTTGATTCAGTCGCAAACCGTGTATCTCAATTTTCAAGTAGTGTACCGACAATTTCTGAAATGTATGACATTTTAGTGAAGAGTGAATCCAGGTGGGATCTCATGGAGAAAAAAATTGACGATATCCATAATCTCTCGAGGGAGTTTTCCGCTTACAAACCAGATATGTTATTAAAGTCTCTAAGGGATATGGAACAGAATATTTTCAATATTTCCCAAATCCTCTTCAACAATGCCGAAGAAGTGATAAAAATCCAAGTACAGGACTCCTCTTCAATTGAATTAAAAGCAGGTATTGCTAACATTAAGAGCAACCTAACTTGTGTAACTGACTTGGTAAAGGAGTTATACTCCAAATATGAAAGCCAACATAAGTGTAAGCATATCAAAAATACATACCCTACCACCATACCCTTGCCTACACCAACTATGGAAACTACCTGCTCCACCGCCTCTACACAAACTGAGGTAACACCTACGGATATTCCCAGTACTACTGAAGGCTCCAGCAAGCTGGCTTGTAATAATACACAACAGTGGCACTATGTTAAGGAAAAGCTTGGGACTACAGAGTTTATTCGATGCTACCACCTAATCAATCATATCTCAAATATTGATTTTAAAATTGGAACTCAGTCAAAAAAGTCAGCTGAAAAGCTTTTAGACAGCAATCTATGGCCACATGGCGTAGTAATAAAACGGTCAGCTGTATCCGAACTTACAGAAAAATCTACACCGAACCTCCCACCTCCCTTCACACCGAAAAAACTGCCCACCAACTCGAGCTCCGTCAGTTCACTGGTTGTCTCCTCTCCAATTTCTCAAAAGGGCACTATAATATCTTCTGACAAAGAGGCCATTGCTGCCTGCAAAGCAAATGTCTTGTTGAGCGACAACTGCTACAGTCTTTCCAAGACAGCTCCTACTGACCAAGAACCTATTTTTGATCCAATGTCTCCCCCAACAGTGAAGCTTACGCGAACCGAAAAAAGTTCTGATAACCGTTTCCTCATGTCTAGACTAAGAGAACCAGCCATTTTAAAGGCCTTCAAGTTATATCTCGCCTTCCTGCACGACCAACCTGCGCCAATTCACTTTGAAGGGTTTACAAATACAAGCACCAGGCTGTTTTTGGCTTCTGAAGGCATTCCTATAGATTATAGAACCCTACATAAGATATATTTCGATTTTCATGCTGCTTACGGATTTAACGCAGCAGAAGTGGAAGCGGATCTTGCAGCCTATGGATCCTACATATCTTCGGAGAGATCGATTCATCTTCAGAGGACCAGAGAATGCCATAAAAACTATTTTACCAGCAATTCTCCCAAAAAAAATTTTAGAAAACACGACGTGTCCTGAGGAACTAGATTCCTCAAAACTTCCTGTTGTTACTAGTCTTAATATGGTTCTAATTAATATTGCTTCTCTAAGAAATAAAACTGACGAGTTGTACCTATTTCTGGAAGAATTGGAGTTCCCCCAACTTGTTGCAATTACTGAGCACTGGCTGAATCTAAACAAACCCTTTTATATTGAGAGGTATACCACAGTAGCTAGATATGACAGAAAAAACTCAGCTCATGGGGAACACTGATTCTATCCCTAAATGGAGATTTCATGTCGGTATCTAAATATGATCATTTGTTAGCGGATAGCTCTTTTGAATTCTCTATAGTATATAATCAAAACCTTGATCTTTATGTAATTTGTATTTATAGATCACCAAACTCTGATGTACAATCATTTTTAAATAGCCTGTTAAGTTTGCTAGACAGCCTACCGATTAAAGGTAAAAAAATTCTATGCGGGGACTTTAATATT
The DNA here is from genome assembly GCA_030620095.1 of Kuschelorhynchus macadamiae. Classification (NCBI taxonomy): domain Eukaryota; kingdom Metazoa; phylum Arthropoda; class Insecta; order Coleoptera; family Curculionidae; genus Kuschelorhynchus; species Kuschelorhynchus macadamiae. The sequence goes on from JAUTXW010001082.1 coordinate 552,402, forward strand.
GACTATGCTACTGTTTGTGCCATCCAGAAATATCTAATTTCTATATTCGACTCTTTCGGTCTTTCAATGCATGTATCCTCGCCAACTAGAATTTCAAAAAACTCTTCTTCTATCATCGATTACATGGCGTCTGATTTTTCTCCATCAGAGGTGCAATCACAGGTCTATAACTCAGGTCTTTCCGATCACGAGGCGGTAATTTCCAGGTTTAGTTTACCTATTAAGCCCTTACCAAGATCTCGGCATCGGGACAGAATTTTCTCGGCCGCAAATTTCTCAGTATTTCATAATATTTGCTTTAACACCAAGTGGAATTTTGAATCTGATAATGTCAACACAAACTTCAGAACTTTTTTAAATAAAACTTTAAGTGCTTTTAACAAGGCCTTCCCGCTTAAGAATATCAAACCTAAGCGGCATAAACCGTGGACCACGAAAGGAATACGAATTTCTGCTAAAAATATGCGCTCGCTCTCATATATAAAAAAATTCACCGACTCCTTTCTTATTCTCGACTATATCTCTAATTATAGGAGGATCTACACTACTCTTATTAAGTCAGCAAAAAAATTACACTACCGAAAACGTCTAACAAACTCTAATAACGTTTCAAAAGAAACCTGGTCCATCATCAATAACCTCAGAAACAAATCAAACCCTGTGACTCAGATCTTGCCAAGGGCTAATGATCTAAATGATTATTTTATTAATGTAAGCAAAAATGTCACCTCTAGTATCTCGCCAAGTTTGGACCCTCTTTCGTTTCTCCCTCCTTCAAAAAATTTAGCTGATAGCTTTTTCTTAAGTCCCGTTAGCAACACTGAACTATTGAAGGTAATACATAATATCAAAAGTAAATCTTCGTGTAGCACTGATGGCCTATCAATTAGAATATTCCTGAACTTGCCACTCCCAGTCATAGAGGCCCTTACAACATTAATAAATGAGTCCTTTATAAAAGGTGTACTCCCTGATTGCCTTAAAACAGCTATAATTATTCCACTTCATAAAGGCGGCGAAAAAACTAACTCTTGCAATTATCGCCCAATTGCACTACTACCAGTGCTATCAAAAATCATCGAAAGGCTACTGAAGAACCGTCTTATGCCATTTCTCCTGAAACATCAGATAATATCCCCGGAGCAGTTCGGATTTCTACCCAATAAGTGCACCAATGACGCCATGTTCACGTTGCTTAGAGGCGTCTACTTATCTCTCAATAACAACCACCCAACTGCCTCAGTTTTTTGTGACTATGCGAAAGCCTTTGATTGTGTTAGTCATGAAATTCTGATAAACAAACTAAATTTTTATGGAATTCGTGGTACTTCTTTAAATTGGTTCAAATCTTATCTTGGAAAAAGGCAACAACTTGTAAGGGCTAATGGTTTCGATTCTGATTGTAAGTTGATTACAAGTGGAGTCCCTCAAGGTTCAGTCTTGGGACCTATTCTTTTTTTGTTATACATTAATGATATCACGAACCTTAAAATTAACGGAAGAATCTCCCTTTTTGCTGATGACACAAGCATAACATGGAGTGATTTTGATACAACGTCTTTACACTCTAGTATCTCCAAAGACTTGGTTATAATTAAGGCTTGGTCCGATTCCAATATGCTTTGTTTTAACGTCGATAAAACGGTGGCGTTATCTTATAAGGGAACTTTACAACCACTTCAGGTACATAACAGCAATATTGAATACGTAGAGTCGGTTAAATTCCTGGGTTTAAATATAAATAACAACCGAAAATGGTCTAATCATATTGACACCTTAACGAAAAAACTTTCTACCGCCGGCGTCGCCATTCGATCAGTTTCAAAAGAACGAGACGTTCCTTCTGCCAGACTTACTTATTTCTCTTTATTTGAATCCCACCTCCGCTATGGCCTTCCCTTTTGGGGCTGCTGTACCACCGAGCAATTTCGTAGTATTTTTATGCTTCAAAAGAGAGCCATTCGTTATTTGTTTGGTCTAAATAATAGAGCTCACTGCCAATACTATTTCAAAAAACATGAAATATTAACACTTCCTGCATTATTTATTTTGGAAATGGTAGGTTTGCTGAGAAAACATATAAACACCCTCCCAGAAAGGCCACAACATGTATACCCTACCAGAAACTCTAGGCATGATATTTATCTTCCCATTCCTTCCACAGAATTAATAAAAAAATCAATTATTTACAACGCCATAAAACTTTACAACAATCTGCCAGTACATTTAAAATCTATCCCTATGCTTGCACAATTTCGAAAAAACACCAAAGCATACCTCATTGAGAGACCATTTTACAGCGTTAATGATTTTTTTTTCAGTGAGTAAGTCTCTTTAAATTGTCACTAAACTCGCTTGTTTACTTAAATATTTTGTGAGTCATGTCCTAACTCGTAGCATAGAATTTTGTAAATCATTATATAGGGAAAAGAACTGTCGAACATTCACTTAAAACTTAATTATTTTTGTTAGGTATTGGATTAAAAACAATTTAATTCTTTTTGTATACTACATTCTACACTAGTTCAATATACCTTCTGTTTAACATCACAATTATTTGTATAACTATAATAACATAGAGTTTAAGGTCGCATAGTTGCAATTTTGATTTCAATGTCATCGAAATTATTCACCTCCTACATGTGTGTTTGTTTACTTTTATAAGGTTATCATGATTCATTTACTGTTTGCAATGTTATGTTATATTCTAACGTGTGTTTTACGATTTGGTAAATTGATAATTTACATTTTTAAAAAAAAAAGCACTGACCTGTCGAAATTATTTTCGATTAATGTTTTGATATGTCTTATTTTTAGGTATATTTTGCTTTGTCCATAAAATTGTAAAATTTTTCTGCGGCAATAAAGCATACTTTTATTTAAAAAAAAAATCCAATACATTATTTGTTGTATTTAAAGTAAACTCAAGGAAAAAATACAGACAATACATACAACAAGAAAACGTTATCCGATCTTGAAAATCTTTCCTATTCTTAGTAGTTGTAAATGAAGTTATTCGCAAAATTGTCATGGGCATTATACAGGGTAAATTAAAATGTAAGATTTTTATTTACTTTATTTTTCAAAGCCGCGATGGTGTATGTCAAAACCTGTTTAGCTAACTTTTATCTTTACATGGATAGAGTATTTTGTGGTTAATATTTTGTTTCTTTTTTTAATTTTGTTTTTATTGCCTCCCATAAGAGAGTTGTAATTTTTTATTTAATTACATGCCATTTATTTGTTTTTACTTTTAGGATAAGTTAGCTACGTTTTATATACGTGAGCCCCGAATATAAAACTAGAGTTATAGGGAACTTTTACTAACGTATAGTTATAATTTAATATAGTTCAAAATATTGTTAGACATACAGGTTTTCCTAAAAAAAAAGAAAATTTATTTTTTTGTCTATAGGGATTGTATGGAGTCGTCCCTGGGATAAGAGTAGAAATACTTAATCACTGAAATATTAAATGAACAAGCAATAATATTTTGTTTACAAAATAGCAGGAAAATGACAGTTTAAGTAAGTAATAAGTGAAAAATTAGAAAAAAAAAGTAAATTGAAAATGAAAAGTTTTAATATTTTGTAAAACTACTTCTCTAGCGTCTCGAACGACTCTACACCGGGGAGGCGTACTAGAAACAAGATTGTCCAACTATTGTTGAGGAAGGTTCTCCCATAGACGTAGCAAAATACCTTTAATTCATGAACTGTAGTTGGGATAGGTTGACGCAGTTCAAGCGATCTTTTCAATAAAGTTTAAGTCCGTCGACAATGGTGGCAATTAAATATGCCCTAACTGGGCATCCACTATGGCTTTAAGAACTACCCCTGGCTCTCCCTCTCTGTAAATATTAACATTCATGTTACCATCCGCAATGTATAAAGCCTTGCGTCTGCCATATCCAATGCCAGCCCAAACTATAACTAATCCTCCACTATAAGGTTGTACGTCTTAAACTACGCCAAACGCGAATTCTTTATGAATCAATGTGTAATCTAATTCTGCTTTCGCCTGTTAATATAGTGGTTTCCCATTCCGGATACAACTCAGAGGCCGACGAGCACAATTCATTATTTATGCTTTATGATGAGCTACCAAAAGAACACAACGCAAAAGTATCCTTGAAACAATTCCAACATCATGCGCACGATTCTGAACAGTTCTGGCAAATATTTGTCGCCCAAAAAATTGCCGAAGCTAATTTCTCAAATACGTGGAAAGAGTAGTGGGAAGTCTTCTGGAAGTAAAAGTAACATACCGATCTTCACCTAGAGTGCGACGTCTGCATACCGAATTAGTTTCATCGAATGAAATACATCTTTATTTTTTGATGGAAACTTTGTTTACACAAATATATTAGCCTTAAGCTCCTCATAATGTAAAAAAATAAATGCGTGAAATTAAATAAAAAAATTGAATGCAATCTTGCAAGATAATAAGAATAAAAAAAAACAAAATATTAACGACAGATTATATTATATCGGCGACCCTGTAACAAAATATAAAAAAAACTAAATATGCCCATTAGAACGCCATTTTGTTAAAAAAGAATTTTTATCCATATAGGCAACTTCTACAAATTAGGTCTTGAAAAGAAATGTTATTCATGGTATCTCAGCATTCCTTTCCTCGTTTAAGCCCATTTTAAGGAAGCTACCCTGTGTTGTGTGTGGAGCTATTATTTTAAGAAAAAATAATCTTAAATAATTTCAAGAACTATACAAAAATTATTGCCTCAAGATATATTTCCTGTATAATCTACAATATGGAGAAACGATTTTTAAAATCATGGATCTTTATCTCCTACCAACAACCACGCTAAATGTATATATGAATAATATTAGTTTATATTTTCAAAAAAAATGTATTTCAAAGTCTTAAATAACTCGGTTGTGTTACTCAGCGTTTTCAGTGCACCAATGAAACACTTAATAAGATATATCGAAAGGACGAATGTCCAAAATTTTGAACAACAGTGTTGGGCAGAGCAAAGAATTGTTAGGGAAAGCCTTTATTTGTGAGGTACTGGGTATTTTTTCATAGACCTCGTACGTTTCTGGAAATAAATTATTCAAATCTGAAACATATATGCTGTGAGTAATGTCTACGGAATGGCCATAATACATTCTAGAAAAATCTAGAGGGTGTTCTTCCAACGTAACGATCTCGTTTACCCATCGAAATTTTTTGCTGCGATACCACTGGCAATTTTTAGGTTAAAATTAAATTCCTTATTCTGTTCTGTAACCGTTTGGTCTCTTAGATTTTTTCGGTATTTTGTACCGTTTAGAAACTATTTAGCAAGATCCATTCAAGGCTACCTAATTTCAATGTCATACTGCATTAACATTACAATCTTCTCGTAGAAATGGTCAAAGACGTCACAGTAAAAATTTCGGGGGGTAAATGAAGTCGTGCATTTAAAATTTGGATAGTATCGGATTTAAAGTTTTTTTTTTATTTTTAATAAAATAATAAACAAAATATTTACAAAACACTATTACAAAAGAAAATAAATCTTAGTTTTTTCGCGTATAAATAAGGTTTATTTTTAAGGTAAAACGTATTTCATTCTTTAATAATCGGATATATTGGACAACTGCAAAAAATGAAAAAAATTACAGATGGATACGATTTATCTTTCAAAGTAACATGTACAATTTTTTATGCAGATGTTTCTTAATTAATATCTAAAAATGCTGGATTTAATTTTTTTTGCCTCATCTAGGGACTAAAGTTTCATATTAACATATGTCCGCAAAGCCTTCGTTTTTTGATATGCAGGGTGTTTTAAGTTTTAATTACGTTTAATTAGAATTAGTTCTATACCATTCAACACAGAGGAATTTTACTAAGTGTTATAAAGGTAGAAATACTTTCAGTATTTTTTTAGAAATATTAATTTAAAATCGCGCGAAATATAATCCCAACTCCATGTCAAGGAATTGAATATTCAAAAATTTGAACCTCCTGTATAACATATCGAGAAAAAGATTACATGAATGTAATCTCTTCGAGCGGTTTCAGGATTTCTAATCCTTGGTAAGTCCTTTTCCATATAAAGATCCATCAGGAAGGCTCTTTTAGAATTTAAAGATTACATGTCGTGTTTTGTATTTCCTTTCCTTGTGAACGGCATTCACTGTACTACCGGCGAGGGTTTTTAGACATTTTTTAATATTTTATAATGCCATTATAACGAACTACGTATCAGACAAGGTATAATATATAAAAAGATATTTATGTATTTTTGTTTTAAGTACCTTTAATAAAAGAAGTCACCGTACTGAATTTTATGGCTTACAGCGTGGGCGCAAAAAAATTCTCAACACGTAACGAACTTTTTAATTATTGACTACGCGGAATATTTTATTGTAGATAAAAGTGTACAAGGAACTAATTTTAACGTATTCCTTGGCTTTAGAATCTGTTCTTTAAGATGCAAGTGAAATAAATCGTTATTTAAAAAAGTAAAACAAAGTGTTTTGTATTAGGTCAAAAACCCAAATACAAAGTTTTGTTGAGCAGGATATCGGTTAGTTAGTATAATAAACTTACACCATGTGTATTACCAGGGTCACCTTCAAGAGACTCAGGTTCCCGTTTTTTTTTAGGAGATACAGATAGTTGTTGGTTGACCATAAATATTAAAAAGGTGCATTTTTTTCTAAATTAAGCAATTATTCAAATTAAGGTGATAACCACTTAATTACGAGTTTGAAAAGGATTGATTGCAAATAGCAACAGAGAAATATAAATACCATACTCAAATAATAAGAAAACGGTGATATGTCTCGCCGGAACTCCCATCCCATCCCATCCTGTTTTTCATCACGGAAAGAGAAGCATGACAAAATTTAATTCTGCACGTGGTGGGTGGAAATTTCGGGTAATTGGGTAAAACCGACCTGTAATACACTTTACCCGGAAGCTACCTTGTAATGAATGCATTATAAAGAGAATGAAAAACAGCATAATTTATATAATTTGCCTATTTGCAATATTGTTTTCTTAATATTGCGCTATTTTATTTCGCCATATTGAATTTGTATAAATGTTTTCCCAGTTCCTTCATACTATGGAACACTTGATTTTTGGATACAATTTTTACCAGTTTATCCCTAGATCACATAAAATAGTTATGCAAAATGTTAATTGAATGAAAAGTTTTTTTATATTGATTTTTTAAACATGTTTTCCATTTTGTTCATCTTTATATCAGATGTCAGATTAATATCACAAATTGATATGATGTAGTTATGATTTTCAATATGGAAGGGAAATGCTATCGAAGTTAATCCAGCTGAATTATAAGCCATAACATCACGTAAAATATTTTCACAGGACGCCATTTTGTACCGGCATATCTGACACGAGGTTTTTCTTTATTCAGGCATTCTTAGCTCAAATTTTCTCTTTAGTCACTTTCAAAATTTGTTTTAGTTCACTGAAGATTCTTTCTAGACACAATCAACATTTTTTATTTTCACTTTTTTTAATTTAATTGAGGATTTTATTTTACACTGAAAATTAATAATTATGAAAATATTTTTGAAAGTGGACTGTAACTGGTGAAGACTGACGAATCTCTAGCAAAAGTGCTTTTCTACTCCGTCTCACAGAGTTGCTGTATACTCCGGAGACGATATTCGGTTTTTAATTGTTTGGGAGGAGTTGGAATAAGTTTTCTTCTAAAGATGGGTATTTTTTCTTGATAATTAATTATTTTTTGAATTATTTGTAAAATTTGCCAGTATATTTATATATTTTTGTATCTAAAATCTACCTTTTTCTTAGCAATTTTAAATATATATATATATATATATATATATATATATATATATATATATATATATTTACAATTAGTGAATATCTTTAGTGTTATTGCATTCTTCCTTTCTAATTTATTTAAATTATTTTATAAATCTAGTAACTTCTATTTCAATAAAATAAATCATAAACAACTTAAATAAAAAAAATATTTTTATTAATTTATTACAAGAGTTTATCTCGATACCACATTTGATTTTTATAAAAAAATTTGAGGTCAATTGAGTAAGTAAACTGATTTTTCGCACATGTTGCCCTTTTATCAAAATGTTACGATTCCATCCACATATGACCCGGAGGGTGTTTTCTTCACAATTAAAACATTTCCCTAGTCCGAGAGAAGTAAGAACTATGGATGGAGATAAGCATTATGTCATTTGTATATCGTAAAATACGCAACATATTCATTATATTGCAGATACTAGACAAACTAACAAAAGCAACAAAAACTTTTTACCCAAAAGCATACGTAAAAACAACCTACCACTTTCTCACGATTTTTTTAAGTTACTACCTGCGTGCACCGTTACTCCTTTCGCCTCCCTTTTTTATTTTAATCAATTTTGGGGTGAGTTTCTTGATCTTTTATATAAATTTTATACCTGCCAACTTACGGTATTACCTAGACATAACATTGACCTTTTGGGGATGGCTTGTAACAGTATTTTCCAGCAATTTAGGTCTTCGATGGCAAGTTTTACGGGTATTGCTTTTCAGATGAAGTGGAATAATGTTTGTTAGATGTGATTTAAAGGGGTGATCCTGGGAATATCAGTTTAAAGAAAAATCGCCAATATGAAAATCCCTTAGTAAATTACAACGAAAGCCATCTTCACAATAAATAAGTTTTATTATAATAGAACATTTATTTGCCAATAGCAGGGAACGCATACATTTTGATCTATTACAAAGTATTTTCACTTGCAATCTCCCAAGAGCTTGAATTATTTCCGGAAATTTTTCGAGTGCACGAAACATTTTCTACAAAATTTTCTTAACCGAGAAAAACATTTCGGATTTTCGAGGAAGATTCGGGGAGAAAATGTTATATCAAAATTTAAAAAATAATACAGTCTGTCTTTTTTATTTTACTAACGGCTTAGTAAAATAAAATATTTAATAGTAGATAAATGATGGTTAAAAATTAATTGTTTATTTACATTTTTCATAAGTTTGTAAGTATTCCAAAATTATAACAAATTATACCTCTTTCTTAATTTAGTCGTATAAAAATAATATCGCCAATTAAATATTACTAGCAATAATTGTATAAATTATGTAAACATTATTTATACTACGGTAAAGGTAAATCGAGATATACAGCATGTAACAAAAGTAAGGAAACGGCGAAATATATCATACCGCTTATCTGAATTTAATGAAAATATGTACACTTAAGTATGAAATTATGCCAGATCCAATAAGCGAGTTCCTCATTAGTGCCAAGTTGACCGTTTTTCTGTTATAAAAGGTTTTTTTTTTAAATGAAACACCCTATATTATATTACTTCTTTAAAATCTGCCTAAAAAAATCGACAGTTTTTGGAAAAATAAGGGTCTAATATCCATAATTTAATGTATTACCTTTTATTAAAATACCTGCACACAAAACGTTACCTGATATGTTTAACAATGTCAGTTTTTTTAAGAAATCATGATTCTTGGGATTAGACCGTGTCAAAATGAAATCACTTTCCGACGTTTCGCCTTTCATTGTACTAGGCATCTTCAGGGATCTTTACTTCATGAGATAGGAACACTGAATAAGCTCGGAGAGGCTATTTATAGTCGACCTGTGTTTACCGAACCGTTACTCAGTGTAATGATAGGTTTCCACGTATGATGTAGATTGAAGCCCATATCTCTATTAAAATTGTTAGGATTTTTATAAATTTGAATAGATTCTCTAATTTTCCGTTTATAGAATCCCAAAACCGATGCAAGAACTTTGATTTTTTTTTTGCATTTATGACATGTCCAGTGGAATGTTGGTGTTCAGAAACAGCAGATTGTACAATTTATTTCTTTCTGATACATCGTTTATGTTCGTTAAGCCTAGTCGATATGGATCGTCCAGTTTCTCCAATATAGACATCACCACAGGATCAAGGAATTGCATATACTCCTTCCGTTCGGAAAGAAATAATGTCCTTTGGCGATCGCAAACATTGTCCAATTTCTTGTGTGTGTTGAAGATTGTAAGTATGTTGGGCCGGCGAAGTAACTTTGCAATCTTGTCTATGGTTCCATGTATACATGGAAGAATTACACTTCCTATCGATAGTTCCTTATAAGCATCATTTCGTAGAGTAGGATTATTATATTTTCTAATTGACCGTCCAATATCCTCAATGCAATATCCATTCCCTCTTAAAGCTTGAGTCAGTTTCTCTGTTTCCGATTGTAAAGAATCTTGGTCAGAAATCGCGAGGGCTCTGTAAACCAATGAATTAATAACTGATTGCTTTTGTGCTGGATGATGATAGGAGTTTGCATTTAGGTACCTGTTCGTATGCGTTGGTTTCCTATATACAGAGTGTCCTAAGGAACCATCCCCTTTCCTTTGTACAAGAACATCTAGAGAGGGAATTGTGCCTTCTGATTCAATCTCCATGTAAATTCCAGGTAAATTTCATATTAATATGTTGTGGATTTAGATGATCAAGAAACCCAGGGAGGCTTTCTGGACCATGCGGCCATAATACAAAAGTGTCGTCTACATATCTGAAACATGATTTTGGCTTTAATGGAGACGATTCCAAAGCTTCTTCCTCAAATGCTTCCGTAAGATATTGGTTACCACTGCTGACAGCGGATATCGCAGAGCTGCTCCTGAGGTTTGTTCATAAAAAGTTCCTTGAAACACACTCAAGGGGACCCGATCAACAAAAATGAGCGACGGATATCCGACCTTATAAACGCATCTAACCTACCAGCAGAGGGGAAGAAGATGTTACGGTCAAGCAGCTCCAGGATCGCGCGATTCTTCGAACTACCTAAAATACACAAGGTTAAAGTACCACTTCGACCTATATCAGTGCAATACGATCTCCTTCTTACAAAATTGGTAAATATTTTTCAAATATTGTTAATAATTTTACAGGGAAAACACATTCATATATTAGAAATATCCCAAAGATATCTTAGTCAGTTTCGATGTAGAAGCGCTATATATGAATGTGCCTATAAATGATTCAATTTCCATAATATCAGGCTTATTTCACCATGATAATATTGACCACTTACTTTTAGATTTGAGGCACGTCTCACATAAATATATTTTGTATTTCAAGGAACTTTTTATGAAAAAACCTCGGGAGCAGCCATAGGATCTCCGCTGTCACCAGTGGTAGCCAATATCTTTTTGGAATCTTTTGAGGAGGAAGCCTTGGAATCGTGTCCATAAAAGCCAAAATCATGGTTCAGATATGTAAACGGCACTTTTGTAATATGGCCGCATGATCCAGAAAGCCTCCCTGGGTTTCTTGATCATCTGAATCAACAACATGCTAATATAACATTTACGAGAATCAGAAGGCACAATTCCCTTTCTAGATGTTCTTGTATAAAGGAAAGGGGATGGGTCCTTAGAACACTCTATATATAAAAAACCAAGGCATACGAACAGGTACTTAAATGGAAACTTCCATCATCAGCGAGCACAAAAGCAGTCAGTTATCAATTCATTGGTTTATGGGCCGTCGCGATTTCTAACCAAGATTTTTTACAATCCGAACCAGAGAAACTGACTCAAACTTTAAGAGTGAATGGATATTGCATTGAGGGTATTAGACGGTCAATTAGAAAATGTAATAATTCTACTCCACGAAATGATACTAACAAGGAAATACCGATAGGAAGTGTAGTTCTTCCATTTAGGCATGGAACCACAAACAAAATTGCAAGGTTACTTCACTGGTCCAACATACGTTCAATCTTCAACACACACACACACAAACTGGACAATGTTTTCGATCGCCAAAGGACATTATTTTTTTTCAAACGGAACACCACAGGAACAAGGAATGCAATTCCTTGTTCCTGTGGTGATGTTTATATTGGAGAAACTAGAGGATCCATATCGACTAGGCTTAAGAAACATGAACGATGTATCAAAATGAAACAAATTGTACAATATGCTGTATCTGAACACCAGCATTCCACTAGATCTTGCATCGGTTTCGGGATTCTATAAAAGGAGAATTAGAGGATCTATTTAAATCCTAACAGTTTTAATACAGATACGGGCTTCGGTCTACATTATACGTAGAAACCCATCATTACACGGAGTCACGGTTCGGTAAACACAGATCGACTATAAATAACCGGCCTGGGTCATTCAGTGTTCCGATCTCGTGAAATAAAAATCCCTGAAAATGTCTCGTGCAATCAAAGGTGAAACGTCGGAAAGTGACTTCATTTTGAGATGGTCTAATCCCAAGAACTATGATTTCTTAATTGACAACAGCCGTGAAAGCTTTCTTATTCTGGATTATGGAGATAGATTGCAAAACCTGCAAGACGTTTGTAACATTTTTATTGGCAAGAATCCTAACAGAAATGCAATAACTAAATCTACCGTAAGTAAAATTAACAAAAAATTTCGTAAAACGGGAAATATAAAAGATGCTGTAAGTTCTGGCAGACCGGAAAGCACAATAATTCCTCATTTTGCTACCAGAACACTATCGATAGAAAACAACGTATCAACTTTAAAAGTAGGTTGTAAAAAACAACGAACACAATACAATACAAAAAATAAATAACTAATACAACAAACAATAAATTAAAGAAACTAAGTAACGTACTTAAAATGTTGTCCATTAACTTCCTGACAGTAGGCCAAATACTGTGGGAAAACATTTAATACATTAAAAAAATGCCAGCCTTCTCGATTCGTCTACATTCGATTTCTATTTGCTCCTTTTAATCCTCGAGGTCATTGGGCTTAGTTTTAAACACCGCATTTTTAAGGTGTTCCCACAAAAAGTAGTCGATGGGCGTCAAGTCCAGAGACCGAGGTGGCAACTCTATTATACCCCTACGTCCGATCCATCTTCCAAAAAAACACATTGTCTAAATATTCCCGAACATTCCGAGCAAAAAGCGGTGGACCACTATTCTGTTGAAACCATTTTTCATCATTTGGTGCACCACTACCTAAAACAATCAAGTTTAAATATTTAATACAACAGGTTATTCGGAAATACTGCAATAGCTGGGACAATTTCGGTCCCTGTTCCATGAAGCAAAGACCGATTATTTTTGCACCCTTTATACCACACCAAACATGTATATTTTAGGGGATTTGGGTATGATTTTCACGTATCCAATGTGAATTTTCTCTGACCCAATATTGACAATTATGCTTGTTAGCTTTTCCATTCATGAATAAAAGTTGCTTCGTCAGAAAAAATAATTTGATTGACAAAATTTAGACTGGTATTGCAACGATCCATCCTGAGTTTAGAAAATCGCCTGTATCGTCAAAATAGTATACCTTTAGTATAAATAATTAATTTTCTCGAAATTCATTTCTAACTACTTAAACAGACGTCTTTCTTACATAAAAGGGAAGGAATAAAATCTCATAATAATTCCCTCTCTGCGAAGCAATAACATTTCTGTTTAGACAAAAAAAGAAAAGAAAACAAGAAACCTCCACAATGCGTAACATACGAAGACACTTAGAAAACAGGGATTTCTAAAATAAACTGCTTAAGGGACGGCTGGGTCCAGCGACCCTTTTCTCGACGCACAGTGACGGCCACCCGCTCGGGAGGGTACAGGGGGCAACAGGACCCTCTGTTATCAGCGTCCGGCCAGACATCCGAGGTATTACCATACCGACTCTGGAATAGCCGATATTACGGGAAAGAGGCTTTGGCCGTCTTATATTTTGAGTCTTGAAAAATGGAGGGTTTGCCCGAATATTTGTGGGGATTTGGAAAAAATATTACATCTTTTGGGCTTGACGTAAATACCAAATTGTTACACAGTTTTATATTTTTTAATATATCTGATACACAACTTAATAACAAGAATTATTTATGTACTGAGTGTTTTGATGTCTAAAACGACGAGTATAATGTCTTACTGTCTTTATTAGTTTGGCGCCGACTTCAGAAAGTAAAATTTTCCGGGTGAAATAAAATTTTATTTTTCACTTTTTAATGCATTTTTTGAAAAAATCGTTTTTTTATAAAAATGATTACTTTTTTGGTTCTTTTTATAAGAGGTTTATTGTAAAAGTCAAGTTTAACAAATAAGCCACTGGGTCCCCTGTATATTATGTAACATCATTGTCTTACACAATTTTCATTGGTAACGTACTCTGGTGAACAGATTAGTGAACGTATATATTGTTCAATGTAACATCGAGAAAATAGTTAAATATGGCGTCATTCCGCCGTACTATGGGACCACTTCCGTAATATCCTGAATATTCCCTGAAAATGTCGTACATCGCAGAGTAATAGATGTACATATATAAAAAAAATACATAAGATATAATTAGGAATTGATGATTTCCTCCTTTTTTAAAGTTTTTAAATTATTTTTATCAGTTGTCAATGTATTATCAGTAAAATAATACTATATTTTTTATATTTTATTTATTTTTTTATTATCTACATATGTATTTTAAAAAAATGGATTGGAAACAAGCGATACATATAATATGAATTTCTTCAGCCTAGTAATAGTAATACTTTTGCTATTGTATACTTCTATTTCAAAATCTCTTTGCAGCAGATAGCAAGATTATACTTTTTTTTTGCAGGTGGTTAAAAAATATGCGCAGTAACGTCTATAAAATAATATTAGCAGTAATAATGGGAATTTCCAAAATGACACCCCCATTTTTTATTTATTTATTTAAAGTCTAATTGAAGAGACTTCTGCTCATCATAACGGAAACAGCACACTACATGAAAAAGACAGGACAGAACTTGAAAATCTCTTATCCAGAGTTAACTGATGTTACTTGCAAAGCACATGGTCTAAGTAGGGTTACTGGTGAGATAAGACAAATATTTCCTCACGTTAGCAAGTTAGTCCCAAGTATGAAAAAGGGATTTTTTAAAGCATCTGCTGCAAAAAACTGTTTCAAAATAATAAATAACTTTATGTTTAGCACAAAAATAATTTAGAACGGAAGCTTTCAAGACTGTGGTCAATTAAGAATTCATGGTTCTTGGGATTAGACCATCTCAAATTGGAATTACTATACCATGTTTTGCCTTCGATTGCACGAGGCATCTTCAGGGATCTTTACTACACGAGTTCTGAACACTGAATGAGCTCAAAGAGATTCAGGCGGCTTTTATACTCGACTTTTGCTCGCCGAACTGTGAGCCTGTATCAAAGTCGGTTTCCACGTGTGATGTATACCATGTAGAGGAGCAAGGTATTTTATATACTCTTTCTGTTTGAAAAGGTACAAGATCTTTCGGGGATCGCAAGCATTGTCCGATCGTCTTATGTATATTGAAGATCGTACGTATGTTGAACTGCCGAAGTAATCGTCCTATTTTGTCTATAGCTCCATGTATGTAGGGAAGAACAACACTATCTAAAGTGTGGCTCCTCATCATTCTCCTTTGGCGGAGTTGAATTACTATATATCTTTTAATTAAACGCGTAATATCTTCAGTGCAATAACCATTTATTCTGAGAGCTTCGAACACTTTCGATGTTTCCGATGTTAAAGAAGCTTCATCAGAAATCGAAATAACACTAAATACTAGTGAGTTAATAACCGATTTTGTTTGTGCTGGATAGTGGTGACAATTTGCATTTAAGAATCTGTTTCTATGTCTTGGTTTTCTAGATGCACACATCTATCAATTTCCATTGTGAACTTGATATTATGATGTTGTTGATTAAGGTGGTCCATAACAAAAGTATCATCAACATACCTGAACCAGTGTTTCGGCTTTAGTGGAGCGGAGCAATATCCTCAAGGCGTCCATAAAGATATTCGCTACCGCAGGTGGTAGAGAAGATCCCATGGCTGCCTCTGAAATTTGTACTTAAAAAGTTCCTTGAAAAATAAAATAAGTAGATATAAGACAAGCTTCCACTTGGTCTACTAAGTTTTTATCAATATTATTAAGATCTAGTATGTCTGATATACTGGAAATTAAGTCGTTGACAGGAACATTTGTGTATAGTGACTCTACATCGAAACTGACCAAAATATCTTCAGGATGTGAGTTTTTTATAAAAGAATCTGTTTTCCAGTAAATGGATTAAGGAAATTTGAAAGATATTTACCTAGTTTATATGTGGGCGAGTCTATTGCACTGAAGATCGGTACAAGTGGTACATTGTTCTTGTGTATCTTGGGAAGACCGTAGAATCTTGAAACTGCTTGGTTTTAATAATTTCTTCTCCGCTGGTGGTAAGCTGGATACGTTAATCAGATTGGTGATGAGTGTGCTTGTAGGGTTTGCCTGCATAACCTTATAGGTGTTGTTGTCTAAAAGTTGAGTTGCCTTTTCCACTTCTTTGCCCACTAGATATTGTACTGCATTACGCGCTCAATTAAAAGATATAGTAATCCAACTTCGCCAAAGTAGAATGACAAGGAGCCCCCGTCAGGTAGTGTTTTTCTTCCCTACATACATGACACTACAGACAAAATAAGACAATGTCTTCGGCGGTTCTACATACGTACAATATACAATACACATAAGAACTAGACTTGAGGAACAGGAACGAAGTATTAATATGAAATAAATTGTTCAATATGCTGTAGCTGAACACCAGCATACCACTGCCAATATTATAAATGTAAAGGAAACCAAGTTTCTAGCTTCGGTTCCAGGATTTTATAATCGAAAAACTAGAGAATCTAATGAAATTTTTAAAGATACAAAAAATTTCAACGGGTTATGGTCTATATCACACGTGCAAACCGATCTAAACACAGGGTCACGGTTCGACGAGCACAAGTCGGACATAAAGGCCCGCCTGAATCTCTTCGAGCTCATTCAGTGTTCAGATCTCGTGAAGTAAAGATTCCTGAAGATGCCTCGTGCAATCGAAGGCGAAACGTCTGATAGTAATTCCAATTTGACACCTTCTATTCCCAAGAACGGGGGGGGCGTGAGGGGGGGTGAAAGGTAAAATTCTTGACACTTTATTTTGCTGATTTTCCATGCAGATGGAGCTTATAGATAATATAAGTTACCACTGTTCTATGTTTAGTGGTCACATTCGTACTATTTGACCAACTCGGATGAATTTTTCATGAAATGTTTAGGGTAATTCCGGGGTTATTTCTTAAGATATATTCGAATATATAAAAATTGCGTAATGGCGCTATTTTAAATCTTTCTGAAAGAAAGTTTAGCCGCAATAACGTCGAAATGCGTTAATATATTGCCTTAAAATTTGTAAGTTGTGCATGTCTAAAGTTACACTTCAACCTTGAGGGAGGAACCTTTTTTCTCTATATTTAGCTATAAAAATACATATATAAATTTAGTATTTTTAAATTAATAAATTAAAATATCGTTTTAGAAAATAAATTTTAGTGCCAATTTGAAGAGAAAAAAAACTACATTTTAAAAAATATAACGTTTAATTTAGCCGGTTTGCAAAAAACTATGGACGACTCCATACCTACAAAAGAACTTAGAGCCTACTAGATTTGAAAGTACCAGGGCTCATTCCGGCTGGCAGTCAGTTAATTGACAACCTGTACAATATATCATATATTAAATTAATAACATAAATTGTGGGCTTTTAACCGAATAAAGAATAGCTATAAATATCTTATTCGCGAAATTTACGTAGTTTTTTATGTAACTATTTTTTTTACCGAACACCGGGGGTAAAACGCAAAAAATTAATCGGATCTGTCGAAGGGTTTTGCGGCCGTATGGAGTGTCTGGCTTTGCATTTGCCGTATTTCGTGACTCGGCAGGGTGCAAAAGGGTTAAAAAAAGGGATGATGCACCCGACTAGCACCTCTAAGCCGATGTGCAGATGTCATTACCGATATACCGGTATGGGACAATGTACCTTTTACACCAGCTTTTACTAGGCCCTTTAGATATAGATCAGATTTACTGGAGTAGTGTAGTAGTAAGTAAAACGTTCGCCACTCGGTGATGTTTCCTAATTGATTTTCCCCTGTCAGTGCGTGTAATTTTGAGTTTCTTAATCCACAGATATCAGGAGGATTATTATTTATTATTAACATTTTATGTTAGAAAGTGAATTATATGCAAAGCAGGCGCCTTCGTATGGTGGTCAACGTCTTAAGATTTACTTCCCGTAAAGAAGTAATTTAACTAAACGCTTATTACATTATGTTAGCTGTATTTTTTTTGCAATTCCGGTTAAAATTATGTGATGTTACAAGTGATTATAGTCAGGGACGGGCATATGGGGGGAGCGTCACCCCCAATATCCTATTCTGTTTTTTTTTATTTTATTTTATTTATGGTTCAATAAATTGTTAAAAGAATTATTTTGTTCATATGAATTAATGAATAACACTAGGTAGCTACGCAAAAGTTTTCTTTGTAGTTCACCTCAGTTGGGTTTTTATTACTTAATCCTTCCTCAATATTTTCTCTTTAGTGCGTCCATGATTATGGTATAATTGTGAAATAGATTAATGATTTTTTGGTAAGTACTTACATAGCTAAGTTTGATTGTTGTTTTTTAATATTCCTTTTATTAAAAGTTTTTTTATTATTAGGGTACGATAATCAAAATCGATAAATTGATTTTACTAGGAACTTCCCTCGTTGTAAATCTTTCCTTTTTTTCAGGGGTATTAAATTGTGACCCAGATACCTATCACTTCGTATAGACGCTTCATTTAATACTAAATAAAACACATCCTAAACGGATTCCAACTTTGCATTGTATTCTCTATAATAGAGATCCATCGAAAGATTTTCCGGTAGCTCGGCACAATTTCACGGCTAGTGTTGCCAGTATGTAGCTCCGAAATGAATTAGACATTCAAATACTTCTAAACAAACAGACCTAACTTGTGCTCTCGGCAATTTCGCGCCCAATCTCTGCTGCGCGCTAGCTAATATTTCAATAAAACGACAGCAGGAATTATTAAAAGTGGTGAATTAATTGTATGTCTGATGAGTGCTGAACCATCTATACGAAGTATAATCGGTGGTCCTACGATCGTGCGGAAAAGAAACTTTTGCGCACGATTTATCCTGCTAAAAGTGCCACTTTTCCACACGAAAAAAAAATCGTGCGGAAAAGAAACTTTTTAGGACTACTAGGACAGAAAAGTAACTTTTCCGAATCATTTGTTAAATTAATGAATATCTTATCTAAGCACTCGATAAGGTGAAATACTTACAAAGTAACTTATTTTTTTGTAAGAAGCTCAATAATTTTTGTAATTACAGTATATTATTATTTTACTCAAAGCTAATTGACGTTTATCTGAGGACTCGTAAGGAAAAATTTTGTACCTAACACATGCGGAAAGTGTCTTTTCCGCCCTTGACGGCTTGTCTGAGCGTGCGGAAATGTACCACTTTCCGCACTTGTTAGGTAAATAACTATTTTGGTAATATGTACGTTGTAGTCATTTTAGCTTGTCCACATTTTAAACTGCTACACCTTCTTATTTTCTTCTTATTTTTAAAGATATTAAAATCATCCAAATAACAGTTTTACACAACATTAAAAAATATTTTAAAAAATGTCAGTTGTGAAAGATATAAACATAAATGTCCTTCTTTTAAATGTAAATTTTACTTTCAGTAGATAAGTCTATTTTTAAAAATTCTACATATACCGGGTTTGATACCTTGGTTTTTAAAAATATACGACAAAATTTTCAACAACTTTGCCATAAGAGAAACACGGTGAAGAGAGAGAAAAAGAGAACATGCGTTATTTATACACATTGGTCTTATGGTGCAGATTTCCTTAATTTTCTCGTATATTTTTTTTAGATAACATTATCAAACCCTGTATATTTAGAATCAGGAAAAAGATGCCTATCTATTGAAACTAAAATTTACAGGGCGTCTTTCTGATATTTCAAATGTATGTCAGTTTGGAAAGTTTCATAATTAGCCTATGTCCATTCAACCCATAACCATCCACGTGAGATATCTTTACGCAAAAACCCACCTGGCGTCTAACTGACTACATACTTACACAAAACATTAAAAACAAAAGATAATGGTTAAAATAATCTTTTAATAATTACTTACAAGTTACAAATACACATATCAGGACATAAAACTAAAAACAATTCAAATTTCCTTTACCTGGAACTTCCCACGTTATGAATCTTTCCTTTTATTAGGAACAGTAAGGTGTTTCCCAATTTAGTCCCGCACAGAATCATTTAGTAACACATGTATAATGGATTTTCAAACATTTTACCATTTTCTACCTATCCTACATTTGATTTTTGTGCATAATTTAAAATAAATGGAATAAATAGATTTTTTTTATTTTCAAGACCCCCATTTTGTTCCGCCATGTTGAATTCGTACCAAAATTTTACCTGTTTATCCCTATGTCACATTTAATTTTTGTGCAAACTCTAAAATCAAATGAATAAGAAATTTTATTACGTTTATTTTTTAAACATTTTATTTGGCCGCCATTTGGAATTCGTACCACAATTTTACTAATTTTTCTCTCTATCGCACATAATTTTTGCACAAAATTTGAAATCAATCTAGTAAGTACTTTTTTCAGACTGATATTTTAAATATTTTATTAAACCGCTATTTTAATTCGCCAATTTGGATTCATACCAAAATTTTGCCTGTTCGTTTCTATGTAATAATTGATTTTTGTGCAAAATTTGAGGTAAATTGGACATGTAGCTTTTTAGTAATTTTTTATAGACTGCCATTTTGCTCAGCCATATTGCATTTTTCTCAACATTCTACCAGCTGATCTCTTATTGGTCGCTCTAGCGTAGCCTTGTTTCGTACTCAATTGTTTCTTTATTTGGTTATGATTGTTTAATTATTTACTTTGTAAAATGTGTATTGTTTTATGGTAAAGTTATATATTATTTAATTGTAATGTATGTCCTTTCTAGATCTGATGATACCCGTTAGGGCAAAACACGTCACCTATGCATAACTTGTAAACTTATTTTTGACTGAGACCTCGACTTTGTGTATATTTTTTATATTGTTACATTACCAGGTCTCTTTGAGTTAATACGAACATTTTCTTCACTCATAAACCACAAAAATAATATAATAAACATATGACAAATATAAAATCCTATCATCAACGAAGATTGAGTTTTTGATTTGAGGCTTTTCAATGGCCATGATAATAATTCTCAACCTGGTCCTCTGTTGCTAATTTAAGCCTTAGCATTAACATTAAATTAATTAAATCGATATCTTGGGCCAGCTTTATATGTGTATTTTTCCTCATTCCATGGCCATTATCGTTTTTTTGTAATGTATCGCATTTATTGATCTGTACCTTAAATTGTCGTCATACATTTAATAAGAGTAGCCTTAAAATCTCATAAAAATGTACAAATAAAAAGCAAAATGTCGTAACTCTTGTAACGCCTCCCAACTTTGAGAACATCAGTTCAATTATTTAAAAAATCGTAGAATTGTCCAGATTTTCAGCGGGGTTCCACAAGCCACAGTTCTGTTCTTTATTTTGTCTAAGATTTAAGTTCATTTGATGCAACTGGTGCTTATTTTTTTAAACTGATCATTTTTCTGTTCAGTGCTAAGTTGTGTAATGGAATAACAATATAATATAACGTGACTATTGTGTGATATTTTCAAAAATAAGATAAATTAGTTAATGTTTAATTACGCAGTTTTTCGAGTTGCGTCTGTTGCATTTTTTTAATCACTTGTATATGAAAACAATGGTAAAAAAATTCTTTTGATTAATTTTTAATATAATAAAATGCAATATGATACAGTAGGAGAATTTTCGCATTTTCCGTAAAATTGACTTGGAAACATCCATTTAAAACTTGAACATTTTAAATCACTTTTTATTAAAAATTAGTATCTACGAAAATTCGAAATAAAAAAAATAGGAACAGAAAAATTTTAAAAAAATATAATATAATCTATACTATATAAAATAATTTTTAAAAATTGAAAAAACAAAACCGACCTCACTGAAAATTTAAAAATAACATTTAAAAGAGTCACATAAAACACATAATAATGTGGTCTAATAATAAACAATTAAGAATTTTTTTTTAATAAGAATAAAGGAACAATTGCTTACACGTATCGGACATGTATGTACAGAGAAAAAAAACTTTTGGATTAATATAATAGGTGTTATTTTTTAATGAATGACAAAGTTTGGCTTATCCTTAGGCTATAATCGGTTCTTCGTGGGGTGGGAATCCTTTATCTGAACACCGTGCAAAATAAAGAGACTGGCTATTTATATTTTGAAACACCGAAAAGAAAATGGCCGACTTTCAAGTATATGGAAATTTTGTACCTTTATTTCGAAATTATGAATTTCCGTCTCTTTTTCAAAAATGTAATGTCAATTATAGTTATATTTGAAAAAATAAAAATTAACAAAAATTCTTATTAGATTATTAGAAACAGTTTAATATTGCAAATGTTGAAAATTTCTTCCAGCAATATTTATATTATTTAATTTATCAATTTGTTGCAACCGTAAATCAAAACATCTTGGAGTAAATTTTCTATTACATTTCAATTGATCCAATCTTTGTGGCGAAGGATTATAAGCGGGGTCCTTTACATACCCCCGAAGAAAAAAATCCGGGCAAAAGTCCGGGGAGCGAGAGGCCATTATATTGGGCCTCCTCTTCTAATCCATGGTTTCTCAAAACCATTGTTTAACAAATCTTGGTAATTCTAGCGTAATAGTGTAGCCCCATCTTGTTGAAAATAGGTGGAATTAAGTACATTTTTCTGTTGAAGCTTAGAGTAGAAGAAAAATTGTTTAAAAATTCCGCACCAAACAGTTAGCTTGGGCGCATCTCTGACAAATTTTTGAAAACATTCTGCTATTTAGACGAAGCGCGACTTCGTCAGACGTTATAATTAGGGTAAAGTCGGGTGAGATGGCCAACCGGGAGAGATGACCAGCTGCTAAAACTCAAAAACGCGTCGTTAGATGGCGCTGCTTATCCTCACCGGCGACAAACGTTTACGTATAAGTACGGACAGTATGTTTTCGCTCACAGCAAGGCGACATTAAAGCACTTGGAAAATAAAAATACTATTGCGCCCTCGTAAAATTATATAATAGTTTCTTACTACCTAGTACTGTATATGTGTCGAAGTAAATTGGCCGGTGATTTCAACATGGTAAGTACGATGTTCATTCTACTGTTCTAACCTCTAAACACCGTTAAAAGCATACAGTGGATTTTGTTTAGCATTCGGGAGAGAACAAATTGTAGGGATAGATGGCCATTTATTTTTTATGTCTATTTACAGTTTGGAGTCCTTTGGAGTTTACTGCAGATAAAACACAAATCGTGGAAACTACACTCAAGAAAATCTGAGACTAGCAATTGAAGCTGTCAGAAATGGTTCGTCTGTAAATGGAGCCTCAAAAACTTATCGCATTCCAAGGAAAACCCTCGAAAGGCAAGTAAAGAAGAATGTTTCCGCGACTGGTAAAATAGGACCGGACAGCATGTTGGGGGAGGCAAATGAAAATAAATTAGTGCTGCACATTAAAAAGGCACAAAAATGCGGTTTTCCTCTGACGGTTGCCTTTAATTTCGCTGAAAGTCTACAACTCAATAATAAGTTCAATAAAGAAAAGAGAACTGCTGGTTCTGATTGGTTTAGGTCTTTCTTCAGAAGATATCCCGACTTGTCTATTCGAAAAGCTGAGGGTGTATCTCTTAGGCGAGGTGAAGGCATGAATCGTGTAGTTGTGGAAAAATATTTTACACTTCTGGAAGATGTACTGGGAAGCAATGAGCTTTTCGACAAACCTATGAGTGCATACAATGTCTATGAAACAGGTCTTCAATTAAATAATCGACCTGGGAATGTTATAGCCGAAAAAGGAGCAAAAGATGTTGTTACAGTGACATCAGGAGAAAAGGGTGAGACAATCTCGTGCATAACTTGCTGTAATGCGGAAGGTTTTTTTCTACCACCACTCTGTGTATTTAAAGGCAAGAATTTAAAGACCGAGTGGACTGACTCGATGCCGCCCGGTTCACAAATTGTGATGTCTCAAATATCAGCTTATGTAACTGCAACCATTTTTTTGGATTGGTTTAAAAACCACTTCTTACCTCGTAAAAACGAAGGGAAGGCCTTATTAATTCTTGACGGGCATGCATCTCATTTTTCTTGCGTTGAACTTTTAGAAACAGCTGAAGCTAATAATGTCGTTTTTTGTGCCTACCTCCGCACACCACTCATTATTTGCAACCACTCGATAGGGCTTTTTTCAAGTCTCTTAAAACTTTCTACTATCAAGCTTGTAGAGAATGGATGCAGAGTCACCCCGGAATTAGGGCGACTTCAATTTGGAGAACTTTTAACGAAAACCTGGGGAAAATCAGCAAGCGCTGGAAATGCAATTTCCGGCTTCAGAGCCACTAGTATATTACCCTGGAACCCTGATTCTATACCCAATAATGCTTACACTGTTTCTGATCGAATTGTAAACAACGAAATGAGAGAAGTCCAGGAAACACCCACAGAAGTAACGAACATTTAACATTCGAACTCTCAAGTGAACAACATTGAAGCAATACAAGAAGTTAGACGCTCGATCAATATGATGGATAATGCAGTGCCATCCTGTAGCCATGCACATACAGAGCCTCGATGCACAACTCCAGTGGAAGGAACATCTGTACCAGACTTGACACCTGGACAACTTTTAGACCAGATTAATCCTACACCTAAACTAGTTGTTTCTGAAAAAAAACGAGCAAAAAAAAGAACGCTCCAAAGAAAAATGTTCAAGAAAAAACAATTGTTCGAAAAAGAAAACGCTCACCTTCGCCAAGTTCTGATGAGGAAGAGGAGGATATAGATGTCCAATATGAAGAGGAAAGTGATACCTTATCAGAGGTGGATAAAACCGAATGTACAGGATGTGGAGAAAGCTACAACAGCACTCGAAAGAAGGAGGATTGGTTGCAGTGTATAATATGCCAGATGTGGTTTTATGAAAATTGCTCCTCTTTTTTGAACACTTGTCAAAATTGTGTAAAACCGCGTTTAGAAAGAAAAAAATTTAATGTTAAGTAAAAATATTTTACTTTTCTTCTATAAAAAGTTTGTTATTTTAACGTTTTTCTATTCTATTTTCATTTTTATTATGTGCCATCTCCCTTACTGGATTGGCCATCTAGCCCCACTCTACTGGGATAGATGGCCACATACAACTTATTTTTATAAGTAATATAACAAAAATTCTAATAGTATTTTAACCCTTTTTATTTACCTACCTGTTGGGATGAAAGTAAAGCTGTTACGAAAAAAATATGTCATGATGGTAAACCTTACAAAAAAATTACAGGGACTTACCATGCAAAATGGTGGCCATCTCTCCCAACTTTACCCTATTTCCATAACATTTTCATGATTTGTTATTAATTTTTTTTATAGTTTGACATAATTTGACCCATTTAAAAACAATAACTTTCTTCTATATGTTATAAAATATGTAATTTATATGGTCTGAGTTTTAAATGTTTTCTCATGATTGTTGTGTAAATTTTTATTATTAACTAATCTTTTTTTTGGGCTTTGATGGTCCTGTAGTCCAAAAGTTTCTATACCATAACTCGATTTAAAGGTAGGCAAATCCTTTCGAAGCATACTTCTAAAACTCCCTTGTGTTTTTTTTGGTGACTTAGTTTAGGTAAACATTATTATAAATTTAGCTTTTCCACAGTATAATACAGTATAATAACAATATAATACATGTTTACATAAATTTGTTTTCAAAGCCAACTATTCAAAAAATAAAATTAACCGCAACATAAACAAATAAACCCACTAACTACAAATTGTACCACACCTGAAAATCGTTCAATTTTTTATGTTTAGACATACCACAAAAGCCTGAGAATAATGCCCCCCTTACTTTAAACCGTGATTGCCTTTTTTTGGCAACCCATGTCCTGCCTTACAAAAGAAGTGTGAAGTTGGAGTTTCCGTCAACGTTCTCTAAATAATGAAACAAATATTTACATTTACAGAGAACGCGGTAGTACTGCCATGGTCATTATTGTATTTACAGCAACTACTACCTTTTAGCAGCCCGTTTCTAGACGGGGCACAGTCTTCTCCGGGTGGTCACTCAATCAAGTACTAGCAGCGCGCGACGATGCTTTACTTTGATTATCGTTCGAGTTCGGACCAACGTAAGTCACCACGTTATCGTTATCGGTACTTCCGGTTGTCAAAATAAAATAACACAACATTTCAATAAAAAAAAAAATTTCGGTAAAATGAAATTATTCATTGGAAACCGCACCTTGCAAATTTTTTTATTTCCGAGATATTTAAGAGCAAAATATAAATAGCCGTCCAGTATTTCAGCCGCCTTGTTTATATGTTTGTGAATTTAAAATTCAGTTAGCACAGTGTCAAAGTTTACTCTTGAACAGTAACAAAGCTCTAGTAAAAGTTTGGAAAATTACTATATATTTCACAAAATAGAGGAGTATTTCTTTTTGGAATATTCTTACTGTTTCAGTTTCGATAATAAATACTGTACCGTAATGAAATAATTACAATTTTATCATATTTAATATATGTGATTTTAACATGAAATATTTAAAAAACAATGATACAAAAGTACAAATTTCTTCCCCTTATAAGGGGCACGGGAACGTGCCCTCATTAAATTATCTCCCGGAAAAAATACAGGCAGTTAGAGACAGTTGCTAACAGACAAAAATAGCCGCTGGCAGTCAAAAGCAGTCCCCAACAGTCAGAAGTCGTTGGCAGTCACTGGTTATCATTCGCAATTCAAGTTAGTCCCAAGACAATCATTGGAATTCGCGAGGGAAGTACTTCGTAAATCATGGCAGTCCTTTTAAAATGTGGCATTTTGGTATTATTATTTTACATTTTGCTATGTGTAAGAACCCCTCGTTTTGTCCTCTTGCCACATCTGGCATGGCCGCGTACTTACTGTATATATTCAAATTTCAACTATATTATGTGGTAACCTTAAAAAATACAGACAGTTAGAGACAGTCGCTGGCAGACAAAACTGGGCCACGACAGTCAGAATCAGTCGCTGGTTATCACTCGCAATTTAAGGTAATCGCATGGAATTCGCAGGAAGTTCTTCGCAGATCCTGGCAGTCAT
Source organism: Kuschelorhynchus macadamiae (assembly GCA_030620095.1). Classification (NCBI taxonomy): domain Eukaryota; kingdom Metazoa; phylum Arthropoda; class Insecta; order Coleoptera; family Curculionidae; genus Kuschelorhynchus; species Kuschelorhynchus macadamiae. Next base: position 579,555 of record JAUTXW010001082.1, read on the forward strand.
TTACAAAAGTGGTATTTTGGCATTACTTGTACATTTTTACTCACTGTAAAAACCCCTTGTTTTGTTCTCTTGCCACATCTGGCCGCGTACATCCTGTAGATATTCAAATTTGAACTCTACCAGCTGCATATTAGGTGGTAACCTTAAAACTTACGTAATATTATTAATGAGCATTACAATTTTTACAGTTGCCACACTTGTCCATTCATCTTATTTAGTCGATGAATAGCGAATACAAAATAGAGTTCAGTTATACAAAAGCTATTCTTAAGGCTTAACCCTCCGGACCAATTTCGGGAGTTATATATTGAAATTCGCAAAAATCCAAGTAAGCTCCTTAGGTCAAAATGTACGTGGGTCAGCAGCTTATCATCCTATCCCGACCCTAAAGGAAATAAGCCCAAGATGCGAAGGGAATTCACTGGACTACTCCTGGAATAAGCTTGACGTATAGCCAGAGTTTTTAGCCAACGAGCTCTTATATTAGAATTTAACGACGTAACGTTTTCCTTCGTTTATATATAAACTGTTTTAATAGTAGTTGACCAATCTGAATATTTCACCGAAACTCTCAGAATTAGTTTGCAACTTTTTAAGGATATCAGTCTTTCTAATAACAAAAGAATACATAATTTTAGTAAAATAATACTCCAGAAAGTTTGTTCCATAATAAAATAGGAATTCAAAACAATTTAAAGACGGCAAATGTATATATGTGTATCATATAAGGGTTAAAAAAATTGTCAAAGATCCACGGACGTGGATTTGGTTTACAGATTGCATTAAATTAATTTTTCTCTTGGAACTTCAAGTTTAGAATTTAAAAATTTAAGCTTAAAGTCAAAAGTCGTAAACTAAAGAAGACGGTCACATGTCACTAAACCAACGCCAAATTAGGCTGCAGTCACACAGATCGATCGTGCGCAAGCGTCTTCGATCATCTACAATCGACTAAACAAGTAAATTATGTGATAATTGTTTTAAATTTATAACCGTAATCAACCGTCATATAACATCATTCACCACGATCGAGTACTCAGGGATACACCCACCGCGAAAACAACCGTGGATGCTCGATCATATTTGAAAATGTTAATTGCACATTTCTGACGATAAAAAATCTAACATATAATAAAAATGAATATGAATCAAGGTTATTCATAGTTGGACTTGGATCGTGGGTATAGGAATACCTTTTTATTTAAAATACCTTTAATCAAAAAGCGACGTTTCGACACTTGTTGTGTCTATTTCAAGCTAAAAACATTAAATTATGAGATACATATAGGACAATTACACATTATATGAGACAAACAAGTAAAAAAGAATACCAAAAAAGAACTAATATTACAATATATAAATGAGGTACTAGGCCTCCAATTACCTACCTTATGAAATGGTTGATATTTTATTCATTAGATGTAACAAACATATTAGAATATCTATAGTGAAGACTAAAAAAGACTTTTTTTTTGTTTATATTAGAATCAATGTCGGTGGTTAAATGTTGAATATTATATTCCTAAAATTATAAATGTCATTATTTTTTAAATAAATTAGGTTGCCAAATATTATATTTTTAGGAATATAATATTCAACTTTTGACCACCGACATTGATTCTAAAATAAATAAAAAAAAATTCGTGTTTATTCCTCATTAGAGGTATTCTAATATGTTTGTTACGTCTAATGAATAAAATAGCAACCATTTCGTAAGGTAGGTGATTAGAGGCCTAGTATCTCATTAAAATGTGATATTAGTTTTTTTTGTTATTCTTTTGTAGTTGTTTGTCTCATATAATGTGTAATTGTCGTATATTTATCTCATAATTTAATGTTTTTAGCTTGAAAAAGACACAGTCAAGTGTCGATACGTCGCTTTTTGAAAAAAGGTATTAAATAAATAGAAAGGTTTTCCTATACTCACGATCCAAGCCCAATTATAAACTACTGGAACGCGATAACCGTATCTGTCATTCATAGTTTCTCTTAGGCTCCATGCTATATTATTGCTGGGGGCTGGCCGAGGTGTAACTTCGCCACTGACTGTCACATTAAAAAACAAATACATGGATGGAAAATGTTGCAAGAAAATCTATGAGTCAGTGTCAGGGAAGATACACATTTCTATAAAAGCTCCGTAATTACTGTTCTCGAATAATGCATAAACATGGCGAGAGTCCGACAGTTACTCAAGAGAAGGTACAAGAGACTCTCGAAGGAACAAAGAACTTTCTGGTGGAAGAAATTCTCTGGTACTCACAGTCATCTTGCAAGGATACTCAACAACTGGCTTAAATAGGGTCATCCAATTCCTGAGCTGGTAAAAAGGATAATAACTTTTGTACCCTAAAAATAAACGGAATTTCGTAGACCCTAAAAACTATCGACGGTTCATATGCTTTAGCAATTATTACAAAATGTTTTCGCGGTTTTTATACTCACGAACACTGAAGTGTGAAGGGTGTCATAAGACAGCGAGGGTGAAAGAAACTACAAGAGGAATTTGTCCATGGGTTGGATCGATCATAAAAAAAACTTTCGACACTACAGCATATGCATTGTTGTTGCATCTTCTACGATATCTTGTTGCCAGATCCAGTACTGAGTTGTACTGAGCAGCTACGCCACATTGGAAATCAAGATTTTTTTATAACGGACATCCAATACACTTATTGCAGTTCCAATTACTCTAAGAAGGGGTGTGTTGAGGGCGACTCCCTTAGTCCTCTACTCTTTTGTATTTTGTTGCTCCTAGTTGCGGTGTCTCTTCGTAAGATCCGTAGTTATGTGTGTGCACTCGTAAGGATACCCATCGATTCTGTGGATGATTTTAAACTATATGCCTCAAGTAACAGAGATTTACAAATGCCTCTAAAAATAGCACAAGAATACAATGCAGACATTAGAATGAAATTTGTTCTAAATTGGCGCACTTTTCCAAAACTTCAAAAAAGCCAGCCTGGGCAGAATCCTGAACAGAAAAGCCTTTGAGATGCCATTTGGAACCTAACGAGTCTTAGTTGTCCATCAACATAGAACACATGACATAAGCCAAGTGAAGGAGGAGAATTAAGACAAAAGTATAGGAAGCGATTACATAGAATATGGAAGTCAGAACGTCAGAGAAGTCAGAGAAGAATAAAATAGCTGCTACGAATATACGTTAATAAACGCAAGACGATGCATCTTAATGGTACCATCCCTCCACGTTCCTCGGTCTTCCTTATTAACCTGTCTCGCCTTCAGGTTGGACTTCCTTTTAAGTATTGCGAATCCTCTTCTTCAGCTTGCATGAGACCGGGAGATCCCGGATGTTGGAGCATTTCTCTTTAAGGCGGCTGTTAGAGTGGCAGAAGAACTTATATATGCTTTTTCAATAACTACCTCGAGTTAAAGCATTAGAACAACAATTGTTTCTTCATGACCATCAAGGCAAGCCTCATAATGACGTTTTCTATTGAAATATCGAGGCACTGGAAAGATCAGTCGCTTTGAAATCTGAAACAGAAGGGTTCTTCTTAGATTGTCAAGATGGAGTAGTAACACTCTTGTATATCATAGTCAGTTCTCTAATATAACTAATGTCAGGTGTAGCACCTGTTGAAAGCGTCCTGAGACTCTAATGCACTTTCTCTTGTCATGCTCTGTTCATGCATTTATGGATATAATGCCGCTCTAAGAGTCCTAGATTACAATCTGAGATATGGCTATCCATACTACTAGTGGCCGAACTGAGAAGGCTCTATCCTGAGTATAGGATGCAGCTAATCGCCCTTATTACATTGTTAGCGCCTTGGGAGGAATTAAAATCACGATTCTTACAGAGCCTCGGAAAATTCCAGCGTGTCCAGATGCAGAAAGCTGTTCGTTTCTTCGTTTACTGAAACGCGTAAATTTGGACATGACCACTGATCGAGTGGACGCAAGGGGTGGTAATCATACTAAATGTCCTTCAGTGTAATCCTTCGGGTAAGTTAGAGACCCATAGTTATTACGTTAGATCTTTCTTTCCCTTAATAATATTAATATATGTTTTTATTGTCAAAAGTTCTTATAGACAAAGCATTTTAAGCTACAGGTCTTTAGAAACTACTAAAAGATACAATATGTAATAATAATAATAATAATAATAATAATAATAATATTAACTTACTAAACACAGGAAGTTACATCCCAACGCATCCAAGGAAAGACTCACCATCTAGAGAAAAGAAGGAGAAACGGGAATTATAGATATACAATCGCTAAATAAAAAACAAATTTACAAACTTAGAAAATTCTTCCACAACAAACAAACTAACCACCACAAGGCAATAGTAAAGGCAGACAAGAATTATACATCGCTCGACCTGTCTCAAACGAGCCACGCAGCCGACGCACACAGTCACATCCAATGACGACTAGAAAAGATGAACACCTGGTCTGAAAAAACACTTCACGGAAAACACAGATACCACATAAAGCAAGACCATATACATAAAAAGCTTTCATATACGTGGTTACAAGAAGGGCAGCTGTTCCCTGAAACAGAAGGCTTCCTGCTTGCCATCCAGGACAAAGTCATAGCAACCAGAAACTATCGAAAGCACATCAAGGACACAACCATTGAAGACGAGAGGTGTAGGAGATGTGACCAGCAGAGAGAAACGATCGTTCAAATAACGAGTGGATGTAGAATAATGGCCGAAACTGAATACACCGCGAGACACAACTCAGCAGCGAAGGTCGTTCATCAAGCATTAGCCACAACATACAAACTAACGGAGAACACAGACCGTTACTACCATTATACACCAACATCTATACTTGAAAACGAAGACTACAAGCTCTACTGGGAGATTGACATCCACACAGATAAAACAATCCCCGCAAATAGACACGATATCACCTTTGAATCCAAAAAAGAGAAAATCACTTATTTAATTGACATGGCTGTCTCCAACGACGAGAACATCCAAGCGAAATACAGTGAGAAGATCGCCAAATACACCGACTTGGCAATGGAAGTAAAAAGGCTGTGGAAACAGGAAAGAGTCATCACTGTTCCTCTCGTCATATCAGTAACAGGTCTCACCCCAACAACGTTTTTTTTTGGCTCAATTAGGACTTAATACAGACATTCACAGGAACATCCAGAAATCGGTCATTTTGAAAACATGTAGCGTAGTTAGATCATTTCTTAATACACAATGGTTGTTTTTTTTCCATTTCCTTTTTTTTAATTTTTTGTACGGACTTGTTATAATCCCGTCAGTATAAAATACAACCACAGGAATACTGTGAGACAAGAAGCCATAATAATAATAATAATAAGAATAAAGAATAACTTGTTTTGCATAAACTATTATGGTCATAAATTTAAAAATAAAATAGGGTGAAAATCTAAAATAGTAACACTAATAATAAATAATATAGGCGTTAAACTTTCCGAAAATATTTATTTATAGAATAATGAGCCCTCGCAACTAGCAGCTTTTTAATAGTTCTACTTCCGAGCGCAACTAAATTTTCCTTAGATGATTAGGGAGACGATTGAATATATTTTGCTGTTGCAGATTACAGGACTCTGGACTAGAGAGCAGTATGGTATTGGAGGACGAGCAATATGAACTCGAATAAAACTCTTTAAAATTTATTTTCTCCCGGGGTTTAAAAAAAAATCAATATTTTTTGCAATACAAAAATCTAAATTGATCTACATGATTCACGAGATCTCACAACACAAAGACCTATTTAAATAAATAACTACATGATCCCAAAGACATATGTCAGTTAGCATTCTTCATTAAAATAAAACATCACTGTCTCTATCACATACCAGAGCGCAAATTTTCTCATTTCTATAAAATTTTGGCAGTCTAAACCTCTGGATTCGTTGTGATATACTCCTTGCTAATATTTATTGTGTACTTAGGCAGCACAAAACCTAACGAGATAGCCTTCAGTCATGAAGATAGCCACAATGCTAAATTGTTTGGGCAAAAACTTAATCTCGGAGGAATTATTATTTATTGTTATGAAGATATTTGTCTCAGTTGTAGGTAGTAAAGATGAAATACGCAATATTCGAGCGTTTACGTACAGTTAAACAGCAGAAAAAATATTATTAAAATTTTCATATTTGAACCAAAACACAAATGTATTTGAGGAAAAGCTAATAGATGTCTGCAAATCTAATAATCTCCAGTTTTTTTTACATTATTAAAGCAATGCTGTGAAAAAGCCAAGAAGTTTCTTTAAAATCTCCAGCATGCAGTTTTATTATTTTATTATTTTTGTTAGCACCTTTCATTATCGCCATTTTATTTTGAAATAGTTATTGTTAACTATATTTATTTTATTTCAGGAGAAACTAATGTTCGTATGTACGAGAAAAAGCTGATACATGTTTTTTAAATTTGAATTATAAAATGCTCCTAAAAAGATTTTTTTTAATTTCCAGTGTGCTTAGGAATTTCAATGTTATCATATGGTAAACTTTTTTATTATTGATTTCTCTAAAGATGTTATTCTTGATAAAAGTTGCTGCGTGAAGCAAAAATAGATTGGATGGTGTTTGACCTAAAGTCAGATATACAGGAAATTGAAAAAAAAAACATTAATCCCACGTGACCAGAGAAAATTAGGGTTAAATAGCAAAATATAAAAAAAATATTTGTAAAATAAGCTTAAAATTTGGTTTAAAGGCCTAAAATATAAAATGAAAATTCCTTATTTTACTTCCCAACGCACCTATGAAGCAACATAATTATTATATATACAGGGTGTTCACTTAAGGGCATTAACTAACCATATCTCGGAAGTCCTTCATAAGAACCAAGAGCAATTATTGACTGCGCAAGGAGGCGCAGCTGCTAGGATGAACGATAAATTTCAAAAATTCTCCAAAAACTCCCAAAACTAGATATAACTTTTATTATCTTATTGGAAAGCTGGGTTAATATCTTCTGAACCCCTTATCCGAACTGAATGAGTTTAAGCTTATTTAAAAGGAAATTTCAAGCTCTTTTAGAATTAGGGTGAGTAATACTCCCTAGCTTTTAATAAATTGGTTAGATAGCGCTGAATGTAACAATAACAGTTTTACAAATTTTCTTAAAATTTTTATATGGAAGATAATACTTCTCTTACTTTACTTTACTTTATTTATTATTTTTTAAGCTATTGCCAAATAAGTAAAGTAATACGTATTTTTCGGACGAAATGATTAATAACTTCGGTATAGACGCCGGTTCTGTTTCTTGGTAATTATTTCTTTTAATTTGCCGACTTGCCAATTCAACCCCACAGCTCCCCCTCTGTCCCGCTCTTAATGACGACTTTAAAAATCTCGATTCTGCGGCTGAACATAAATCACATGATATCTACTGTGTGAGATATCGATGAGAGAAACCTCGTTAGTCTAGCAAACGAGCCAAAAGATTAGCCAAATACAACATACGGCGGTTGATCTTAAAAATGCCTCGAATTTTCAATGTCTTATTCTCAACGCAGAAAAAGTAAGTCAAGTAAAAATATATTGTTTTTTCGGTTGGTCAAACGGACTGTAAAAACAATACCAAAACAATCTGTAAAAGAACCTAACTATAAGCAATTGATATACAGTGTGTATCAGCCAAATGGAATAAATTCGATAATAAATAAATGGGGGCGTGTTCGGAAAAACGCTTGGACCCGTCGATTGGTATTTTTAGTTGCTCATTTTCTCCAATAAAAACTTTTTATACAGGGTGTGTCCTGTAACAGTGGTCAATGCCAACTTTCTTATTTCAAATGCAACACCCCGGATATTATTTAATTTTTGGATTCTTTAGGAGATTCTAAACATATTTTATGTTCAATGTCCTATACCTATCTTCAACTATTTCGGCAATATTAAGTGTTTTCAAATTTATTGCAAAAATTAAGATTAAAAAAATAAAATTATTTATTTCTTCATAAAGTATAAACAAAAGTAAAAAGTTAATTTAGGAACTGTTGAATATGCTCGCCGCGAACGTCTTGGCAAATTCCTAATCTTAAATAGAAATTTCTTCTAACGTTATTTAGCATCTCAGGCGTGACCGATCTAATCGCAAGCGTTATTCGTCTTCTTAAGTCAGCTAAGTCGAGGGGTTTAGTTTTATATACAACATTTTTAATATGTCCCCATAAGAAAAAGTCTAATGGCGTCAGATCAGGGGATCGCGCTGGCCATTCTATCGATCCTCGTCTCCCTATCCACCGATTTGGAAATATTCCGTTGAGGTACTGCCGGACATTAATTTGGTAATGGGGCGGTGCTCCATCTTGCTAAAACCATATCATATTTGCTGGAACTTGTGGGTTTGCTGGATCCGGATACAAATTTGTCAAAGTTGGTACGACATTATTTTGGAGCAGTGCTAAATAATTATCGCCATTCAAATTGCCGTCAATGAAAAAGGGGCCTATGATATGATCCCTAATAATTCCTGCCCAAACATTAACCTTTTCAGGATATTGAGTATGTTCTTCGCTGATCCAGTGAGGATTTTGCCTAGAGCAATAGCGGCAATTTTGACGATTTACATGACCGTGAAGTGTAAAGGTGCACTCATCCGAAAACAAAACATGTTCTAATTGAATAACATTGTTATCTAACATAGCCATCATTTGTTCACAAAAATAAGTTCTCCTATCATAATCGTCTTCCATGAGCTCCTGAGTTGGTATCACTTTATAGGGATGCATTTTATTTTCTTTTAATGTTCGAATAATCGACGAATGGCTAATATCGAACATTGCGGCGGCTTGTCGACTAGAAATATGTGGGTTTTCCTCAAACTCAAGCATAATATCCAATTTAGTATTATCATTTATTGAATTGGCAGCTGCTTTTTTTATCTGCCTCACATGTCCAAGCTCGCGAAACTGCTTTTCTATTTTACTAATTGTCCCTTGGGATATATGCGGCAAATTTGGAAATTTTTCATGAAATAAGCGAGCAACTTCCACTTGTGTTCGTTTGTTATCTCCATAACCAATCATTTGTAGAATTGTCATTTTATGCATTTCTGTTAAATGAACCATTTTTCTGATATTAGGTATTATGCAGTTAACGAAATTCAAAAGACTATGACACTGACACTGACAACTACTGTCTTGCAAAGAGAAAGGCCAGGCATTTTACACAAAAGTAAACAAAACTTAAAAGTAAACAAAACTGGCTCTTTTTGTTCCATATCAATAAAAAGGAACGCTAAAATGGTTTTTGCTTACATTCTTAATATGAAGACCTAAATGGTAAATAAGTATTGAGTGTGTTGTAGCGAATTTTTGTAATCAAATAAATAGTTCAGTAACCAGAGCCTCTTTCATGAATAATAATAAATTCGAAATAAATAAAATAAAAATAAATTTGAAAACACTTAATATTGCCGAAATAGTTGAAGATAGGTATAGGATATTGAACATAAAATATGTTTAGAATCTCCTAAAGAATCCAAAAATTAAATAATATCCGGGGTGTTGCATTTGAAATAAGAAAGTTGGCATTGACCACTGTTACAGGACACACCCTGTATAAAAAGTTTTTATTGGAGAAAATGAGCAACTAAAAATACCAATCGACGGGTCCAAGCGTTTTTCCGAACACGCCCCCATTTATTTATTATCGAATTTATTCCATTTGGCTGATACACACTGTATGTATTACTAAATAACTACGGGTGGAAGAAAAATCGGGTCATACTTTACCATTCCTAATAAGAGGAAATATTCATAACGAGGGAAGTTCCGGGTAAAGGAAATTTACCGATTTTTTTTACTTGTTCTTTTACCTGTTAACATATTTGTAGTTATTTCCCTTTCATCCTGTGTTTTCGTTCCCTTGCGTAGTTTGGCTTGAAAGCTAAACTTATCTCCATAACATGATAAAAGATATATTCAAGTCTCAGTCTCGTTTTACTTTTGATGCTTATTTTAAAAGAATTAGGTTTCCTAATAAACTTTTCTGCTATTTGGCTCTTTTTATGTTTCTTTTATTGGTCCACTCGCCATCATATTTCACGCCCCGTCTTAACTTTATCCTGATGGCACTGAAAATGAGCTATAAAAATCCAAACAGCACGGATTTGCTTTCTTTATGTTATTTTCTTTCCCTCTGTGTTACTGCAGGACTATTCAGCAGTCCTGTAATAAAAACCCAAGTATTACTGTTCAGCTACTGACTGTATATTGCCACATATGCTACTAAAAATACAAGGACAGAACAAGGGATAAAACTTTATGTCTTGTAAATAATGCATGGCGCGAGATGTTTGGAGATTGTTTACTTTAATTTGCTTTGCTTTCGGATTGTCATAGAGTTGCGTCGTAGAATTTTAAAGATATAATTTCAGCTTGAATTTTAGTTTAACTTGAGGAAAGATAACAGCTCATGATATTTATTCCTTTTAGGAATATCCTAACAAAACCGCACAAAATACTCACATTATATATTCAATTCACTTTTAATTTTTTTTGTTTTGAATAATTATTATTGTTATACTATTAACCCAACAGTATCTAAATCTCAACAATATTTTGGTAGCCTATGATGGTACATCCATCGCCTTTTTAAAACCTGTCACCAGTTAAATATGAAATAAGAGCAATTCTCCTTAGTTAAAACTGCTATTTCACACATATATATATATATATATATATATATATATATATATATATATATATATATATATATATATATATATATATATATATATATATATATATATATATATATATATATATATATATATATATATATATATATATATATATTCATCTTTTTTAACCGAGATTTTTTCAGATCTTCACGTTTCGGAGTCTCTAGATGCCAAAAAATAAGTTTTCTCAATTCCGTCGGTCTTTCAGTCTGGCTGTTTGTTGGTCTGGCAGTTTGTCTGTTTGTTCGCGACATAACACAAAAAACTGCTTATCCGCTTGACTCCAGATTTTGATCAAAAATTAAGGATCAATAAGGGATGAAATGGTATCATTCTGGTAAAAATCCATTAAGGCAGAACAAAATGGCGGCCTAATGAAATGATTACTTAAAACTATTTATCTAATTTACCTCAAATTTTGCATCAAAATCAAATACTATATAAAAATTAACAAAATTTTTGTTCGAATCCAAGATGGCAAAACAAAGTAGCACTTGGCCAAACGTTTGTAATCGTAAAAAATCACCCTTCTAGGGTTTCATACATTTCACGTTTCTGGGTCTCTATACGCCAAAAGATATTTTTTCTCATTTGCGTAGATATGTCTGCCTGTTCGCGGTATAGCTAAAAAATTACACACCAGATTAATTTTAAAGTTGAATCGTTAACTAACTGGCCCAGCAGACCTTGTTCTGCCTTTTCCGTTAGATGGCGCGAGTTTCCAGTGCAATTATAAGAATATGAGACGCATTCACCACATCGTCCAGAAATGTTATTGAGGAAAAACATATTGGTTTTCTAGAAAAAATATTTAATAAAACAATTAAAAAAATAGTATTAAAAGGTCTCGGTATCCAGACGATCATTTCAAAAAAAAAATCATGTACATTGATGCAGTACAACTATCTCACGAACTTGATAAAAAACTGGCTTAATGTTTTAACTATATAGATTAGGGCTCATGTAGGGATGACCTGATAACATTTTAGGAAAATGCATTATGGTGGAACAAAATGTCAGCCTAGTGAAATGTTAAAAAAAAATTATTGAAAAACCAATTATCCAGTTTATTTCAAATTTATCATTTTCAAAAAATTACTTATTAATTTTGGGTGTAAGAATGAAATGTGATGTAGGGATAAACTAGTAAAATTTTGGAACCATATCACTGGCGCTCAAATAAAATGTTTAAAAAATTTAAAAAAATAAATTTTGGGCAAAAATTAGATATATGTATTGGTACGAATTCATACACATGATGGAAAAAATGGCGGTATAAAAAATATTTTAAAAAATCAGTGTAGAAAACTACTTTAATAATACTACTTTATTTCTAGCTTGGATATATCATTTAATGGGTCTTTTCTTGAAGAAAACACTAAGCTCTTTTTCTGTTCATCTAGTCTTTTACTAATGTAGGTTAAGTATCCATAATGTCTCTAGTAAATTGTTTCAGCTCAGCTGGCAACTTTTTACTTGCTGATGAGGCACACTAATGGAGAGAATGGCACCTAAAGCTCTAGACAACAATGTTTGAACAGAATAAACGCAGTCTTGCTTGCAATCCTTTTGAACTCACCCATCATGGTGCTGGCATTGCCAGCGCCAAAATCGATATCGTTTTTATAAGGAATTTAGTAGTTATTTGATGGAATTGAAAAGAGTTTAAGCTATCGCATCCCTTAATGAATTTTAAGAAAACATCCTTCACTTTTAAAATATTTTTAAATTATACCCAAAAGTCAAACATTGCGTAGGCAGAAACTGGTAAAATATTGGTATGAATCCAATAGGGTGGAAGAACATGGCACCCAATAAAGATGTCCGAAGAATAGGGAGTATGCATGATATAGTAAACGGAAGGTATGATATCTAGTTGGTCTCAATTGCGTCCGGTTTGCGCAGTGACGTCATTGCGTGCGTAGATTCTTAAATTCCTTATGGAGATGTATGTCGTTTCTAGCGTTTAGACATTATATTACCATTTTTTTTTCAATTAAAAATGTTTTACTAATGAAACAGCCAGAAAAATCACTAAAATAAAAAACTTATTACATCCTAGTTATATATTTATTTAATAAAAATACAAAAAACACGCTAAATAAAGAGTTAAAGTTGTATAAAATCCGACAGTGTTTAATTTTATACTGTTATTTTGTTATACATGTTTATATTTAGTTCAACTTAAAACTAAAAAATGCTATAATATCTTATGTTTTTTGATAAGTACAGGTACATAAGAGTCCCATTTAAGAGGGGGAGGTCTAATAATAAATGACTATGTACCGAACTAAATTGAGGCCCATGCATTTTCCGTAATAAAAGGCAATATTCAATATGAAGGAATGAGTTCCGGGTGAAGCAAATTTATCGATTTTTTTTTATGTCAATTACTCCGAGATGGTTTGACCAATTTAAATACAATTTTCAGAAAGTATTCATGGTTGTTCCGAAGTGTTTTGTCGAACCCTGAGGTATTTACCCCCTATAGAAAGAATCTACTTTTTCACCAGATTATTTCGGTTATTATAACTGGTAATGAATTTATTTTTTTTATCACAAATAAAGGCAGTAAAAAGGAATTCGATTTGTGGTCTTAGATTCAAGGTACTCAATTCGTAAATATAATTTTGTTATTAATTAAGAATTAGTTAGTTTGATGCCGAATTTTCAAGATAGGATAAAAAATTCATTTATACTTTTTAGCGCTTTTTTAAGTTTTTTTTACTGACATTGTCCATTAGACAAGCAAGAATTTGTTTTTAGTCGCCTTAATTACACTGGCCGACCAAAAAAAAATTTTTGTTGTTACACAAATCAGAATAGCATAATCTAATAGAATGGACCTATCCAAATACGAAAATGACAAATAGAAAATTGTAGCACGTAGGGTTTTCTTGTTAGAGTTATAGAACCATATCGAATGTTACGATAATTAATATTTATAGAAAAAATGATTTCAGAAAATTCTTAACCCTGTTTATTGACTATGTTTACAGTTTTCGCCTATTAAACATACTATACATCTAAGAGAAAAGCAAACGAGAAAAATATTAACTTAAAACACTAATTAAACTTTATTTTTTCCGTTTATGAGGTGTCCTATCTTCTCTCTTCAAAAACCAACAGTAGTTACCCATCATGGCCGGATCTCAACGTCCTCGGTACCGAATTTCCATTGTTCTGATACCTTGGTGAAACCTTTCATCCTGCTCGTCACTAACAGCTCCCAAATTTTTAGGAAAAAATAGCAGATGGGAATGGAGGAAGTGAATTTTTAATGACATTCTGGCACCAAGCGCTTTATAGGCATCTGAGAGTTCATTAACTAATTGTTCATAATTTTCATCCATATTGTTGCCTAAAAATCCTCTTACGAACATAAAAAAATTAATTCCATGCTCTGAGTTCCTGCCTGATAAGCTTTTCCGTAATATTGACATCGTCCAGCAATTTTCTGATTCGTGGCCCAATAAAAATGCCTTCTTTTAATTTGGCATCACTTAACTGGGGAAGACTAGTCTTAGGTATTTAAATCCATCACCATCTTTATTCAAAGCCTTCACAAAGTCTTTCATCAGCCCAAGTTTAATGTGAAGAGAAGGCAAAAGGACATTTTTGGGATCAACAAGAGGTATAAATTTAACATTTTGAGATCCCGGTTGAAATTCGCTTCTTTCTGGCCAAATTTTTGTTACATAATGCTGATTTATTCCACGACTGTCCCATAAACAAAGAAAACAGCAATATTTTGTAAATCCCCCCTGAAGTCCCACTAAAATCGCTATAACTTTTAAGTCCCCACACATCTGCCATTTATACCTATTGTAGTTTATTTTATCCAAAATCGTGAGCATATTTTCATAATTTTCTTTCATTGCAACTGAATGTGCAACTGGTATAAAGGGTTTTAAATTCCATTATGTAATAACACAGCTGTTAAGCTATATTTAGATGAATCTATGAATAAGCGCCACTCACGGGGAGAATGTTCAATATCAAGTTCCTGCATTAAACTGTCTATATCAGTACACGCCCACAACGAATTTTTCATACTGTAGAATTCAGAAAGCATTTCTTTTTCTGAAATTCGTAATTTTTGTTTCTTTGGCCAATAGGTTCCATTCCTTAAGACGGGAACCCAGAAGTTCTGACTGTTGCTTGGATAACCCCAAATCACGTACTAAATCATTTAATTCACTTTGAACAATCAAATGTGGCTCGCCGGAATTGGGACCTGTGGTAATAGTGGGATCGGTGCACTGTTCTTCTGAGCTGCTTGATGATGCGTTATCCCATTATCTCCCAAATCAATAGCTTGCCAATTTAAAGGGGCAATCGGCACTGGCAAATTTGCATTATGAGGAACAGGTCATATGACAGATTGCAAATTTGGATATTCTATATTGTGCTTCCCCTTTTTGGAATAACCTTCAGAGTTTGTCAGGCAAAAATAACAATCGGCAGAATGATTAGTGGGTTCTCGCTATACCATTGGAATTCCAAAGGCATACTTTTTCTCTTTCTCTTCATCCACTGCACCAATGATACACTACAACTAACACAGCACACTTGGGGAGCCCACCGCTTCTCTTGATCCCCAATTAACACACCAAAATATTTAAAGTAGGCTGTTTTTATATTTTCGGAAAATGGTCTGGCTTGTGATTTCACCAGAAATTCTCCACAAATATAACAAAATTTGTCGGGAGAAATTTTGCAACTTCGGCGAGTTTGACTCGACATTCTCGTCTTCACATACACTTGCTTATCGATACACAGAGAACCACTCAATTCGAAACTCAACAGAAGAGTGATGTTTAACGTTTATTTTATGTCTAATGTTGTAAACAACCAGGTTTATATAAAAGGTTCTAATTAGGCTATTAAAAAACGGTAAGTATTAGGGCTTTCCGAATATTTTTTTTATTATTGGGAGGGTATTTCTATTGTGAAAATAATGAGCTGGCCTGTGTTAGAAAAATCTTGTCGGCCAGTGTTATTAATATATTCAAGAGAGGAAATACCTTAAAATTACTTTACACTTCAAAAATGATTTTTTTGCCTGTTCCCTTTTCTCAATGCAGTTTATTGTAAAGTGTTTGAAAGTCATTTAATTGAACAACTATACAATTTAGCGAGATTTTAGGTTATCTTTGAAGAATTAAAAAAAATATATAGTTCAACATGTGTGCCATTATGATAAAAACTTGATTAAAAGCGACAAAGGGCTCAAGGGGTGATTAACATTGAAAAATTACATTAAAAGATGCCTGTCCATTTCTTATTATAACAAACAGGCATCTCTCATTTAGGCTATTGTATCGAACATCGAACCAATAAATATCTATTCTGTTTCATTGAAAGATTTATATTTTGATAAGAAAAAGGACACATTCTATTTTAAAACCACCCCGTATACTTTACTAAACCAATTTCACGAACGTTAGATCTTAAAATGGCACTTTTTCGTTTATCTTTGCCGTTTTATTCGCATATTTCAATTTTGAGAGTTCTTATCAAATAAGGATCAGACTTGGGGCTTTATATCAGTGGACAGACGCTCGGAGACAAAACAAAATTGAAGATGAAACGGAAACACTTTCCTAAATTGCCAGCTTGTATGTAAAATAATATTTTTGGTCTTATTTCTAGGAAAAATTCGATACAGTTTTTGTGTGTCTTATTACTTTTTAAAAGCTCAATAATGTTTACTTTTTGAAACCATTTATTTAATAGAATAATGAGTTGCAAATGCTTTTAGTGTAATGACTGTAATTGTAACTCTCTCTAATGATTACTTATTTATATACGACCAGGCCGTGAAGTTCACATTATAACCCGCATTTGCTGGCGTAGTGTGGCACTTTACGGACAGCCTAGCCGCACTATGGGGCAAACGGTGCGATCGGTATCAAAAATCTATAACTTCCTAGTTTCTTGACATATTACTTTGAAATTTTCTGTACGTATATTAGAATATATAAGCTGTAAAATGAATATAAAGTCATTACAAAAAAAGAATTAGTTATTAAAAAATGTCAATAAAAAATCACCGTTTTTTAATAATATAGAGTTAATTAAAAATAAGAATATTTATTATATTATGAAAATAATATGTATATTTGTTAGGGATAATGTGTGTGTGTGTTGGTCAGTTTTTATGGCATTGGAAATATTTCCAACAGGCAAACCGAATTTTATTTAGTTTTTGTTTTTATTGCATAGATATATTTTCCAAATATATAATTATTTTATTAGGTTTTTTGTATTGCAATCCTTTTATTTTAAATTAAGAACATCACTGAGAGTGTGTTGTTACATTATGTCTGTCTCTTTTCGAGTCACTTTCAAAATAAATCACAATCCTGATGCAACTTATTTCACATATGCCTTATTCTAGAATAATATACTATAAAAAAATAGGGGGGTGATTACTAATTTTCAGTTTATTTTATCTGATTTTTGTTTTTAATTTTTTTCCCTACTACTTTTTATACTTTTCATGTTCTTTTTTTTCACTTTTAATAGTTTTGTCTTGTTTTTCTTTTATTAATATATTTACTTTTTTTAAGTATATTTAGCTATATTTTATTTTATTATTTAATATTTTTTTTATTTTTTTTTTATTAAACCAAACCTAAAAATTCACAGCAAAAACAAAAGTGGTTAAATAAACCGATAAAATCAGCTTAACAAGAGTCGTGAACTACAGTAATGATTATACAATCTCGGAAAGTGTTTTTCCTGGGTCTGAAGATTTGCAAGATTAAGGAGAAGGGAATTATTAGCATTATTCATTGTCATAAGGAAATTATTTATATTGTTTGAGTTTTGAACGCGTAGGAAAAGAATATGTTGTGGGTCAGCTACTACTTCATTACAGATATTACAATTTAGTCTGTCGGACAGTTCTATTTTAAATTTATAGTTAGGGCAAATTATATGTTTAGTCCGTAATCTACATATGATTTGTATCATTTTTTGTTACTAATACTAAGGAACCAAGGCTTTATAATTATTTCTGGTTTTATTCCTCGAAAGTAAAAACCATTTGAAGCTGTGTTGTATTGATGTTGCCAATCTTTCAGCATTTTCTCTTTAATTATTCTATAAAAGTCTGGTTTTGGGATTTTATAGTTTGATTGTGACGTCTTTAGTAGCTTGTTTTGCTAATTTATCTACAGTTTTATTGCCTTTAATTCCTATATAAGCTTTAATCCAAACAAATTTGGATTAAAGGGATAAAACATAACTAAAACTATATTTTTGAACATAAGAGTTATTAGTTACAGTTCTCCTGAAAAGTTATAAATTACGATATCTATAATTATACATGATTTAAAAAAAATGTTAACAAGTGCTAGCTTTGGGTGATATTTTATCTTCGATTACATATATTTTTACTAGGTTGCCTCAGTTTCAGCTGCCTCTATCTGCATTATTTAAACCTACGATATTTTTTCAGATACAGATGTGAAAACTGTTTCTTATAAAACTTTTCCCGTAGAACTCAATTCCGCCGGAATTAGTATACATGGTCAGGTCAAAAAGTTATCGGACCCACTTTATTTTTTTAAATGGAACACCCTGTATATTTATAAACTATAAAATGTGTCCTTTTTAACTTTTCAAAAATATATAATAGCTAACCCTTTTTCTCAGAAAAACGCAAATAAATGACAATTTTCTGAAATTAAATACTTAATTTAATAGTGGGCTCTGGCTATTGTTTATGACAACAAACAAAAATAAATGTTAAATATTTGTCTCATCGGTTTTTGGATCGACTTTTGATTTATAAAGTAGTTTATAAAAGTTTTTTTGGTACTTTTATTTAATTGATATTTATCAATTTCTTCGAATAATGGCAGCCTATGAAGATTATGAAACATATGATATGCTGGTATGTTCTATACAGAGTAATGTAAATTCTGGAAGCCTCGGAATTATATTTCCAAAGGTAAGTAAGCTATTATGGCTATGAAAAACTGTATTATCATTGTAAGCTTTTGCTTGTTAGATATCCAGAAAGAAGGCAACCGTTTTTTGAGATATTTGCTGGTTTAAAAGCAAATTTAGTTGAGCACGAATCATTTGTTCACCCGCGTCCTGAAACATTCAACAAAGAGAACAGGGGAAGAAAAGAGATAGATGTTTTGGGATATATAGAAGCAACACCTTCGTCCTCATGTTGAAAAATTAAGAAGAAAATTGATGTGCCAAAAACTGACGGCCAGAGGGTCTTGAAATATCATCCATACAAATTTAATATAGTGCAACATTTGCATCCTGACGATACCGAGCGCCGGACACTGTTGTGCCAGTGGTATTTGCAACAAATCGATGCCAACGATTTATTTGGCATACTGGTCAAACGAATGCTTTTTTTCAAGTGCGGGAATTTTTAATCGTTACAATACCAGGAACCTGCATAGTGAAAATCAGCATATCATGTTTGGAGTTGGGGTGTCATGTTTTATTTTGGGTAGACATAGCTTATAGGACTTTTGAAAGAGGTCTTACAGCACGAAGATACCCAAAAATTCTTGAGGAAGTTATTCTAGAACTGCTCGAAAATATTTCATTAGCTCAATATAATGCTGTTTACCTACAGCAAAATGGTGCCTCAAATCATAATTCTAGGCTCTTAAGGGAATTTCTTGATAATAACTTTCGTCAAAGATGGATAGGTACAAACCGACCTGTTGGATGGCCTCCACGATCTCCAGATCTCTCAATTTTAAATTTATTTTATGGGGCTATATACAAAATGATGTATGTAAAATACGATATGATGGCATAGCAGAACTTCGAGAGCCAATTCGAAATTTGCGAAAGAGATTGATTCTTTTTAACGTTATTCAAACAATTACAAAATTGTGCCAGTTTTGCATTAGAGAAAATGGTCGTCAATTTAAATATCACCTTTAAAAATTTGTCTTTCCATTTTTTTAATGATATTTTTTGTGTTTGTTATATTGTTACTTTATGCTATAAAACTGTTGTTTCGAACTTACTGTTATTAAAAACCTCTATAAATATTTTTATATAAGAAGTTACCTATATGCAAGGCATCCAATCCTTCGTTAGCAATATGTAACTTTTAATTGTTTATTATTGTTATTCATGGTCTACTATTAAATTATGCTTTTAATTTCAGAAAATTGTCATTTATTTGCGTGTTTCTGAGAATATATTTTTGAAAAGGTAAAAAAAAGACAAATTTTATAATCTATATCTATAATAATATACAGGGTGTTTCATTTAAAAAAATAAAGTAGAGTCCGGTAACTTTTTGACTTGACCCTGTATACTAATTCCGAATATAAGAAACAGTTTTCACATTTTCGATAAGTTATCTAATAGATGAGATACGAGGGGTGCCTGAAAATGCAACATTTTCTATTTAGGCCTGTATCTTAAAAACTAAAAGGGCTATGATAATTTTGTTAACGGCATCTTTAGTTCTACGAAAAAGTAGCACACTGTCGTGAAAACCGCAACTTTCTACCTATAAAAATAACGAAAATACCCAGCTTAAGTACCCAAAATGGAACACCCTGTGCAAGTTCACCAGCGATATTTGGTATCATACATAAAGAGTTGCCTATAAGAGAAAAAAAACTTTTAATATAGAGGTTGTAAGGTTATTACAACTTCTTGCTTGATTTTGGTTATAATTTAAAATAAATTGAATAAGTAGTCTTTCACGCTGACGTTGAATTCGCACCAATACAAATGTATCCCTATATCTAATCACATCTAATTTTTGCGCAAAATTTAAAGTCAATTAAAAAAGCTTTTACGTTCATTTTTTAAGCATTTTATCTAAGCGCCACAATTTTACTAGTTTATCTCTACATCGCGTTTAGTTCTTGCACAAAATTAATAAGCAGTTTTTTCAGGCTGTGTTTTAAAATATTTTATTAGACAGCCTCTTTGTTTTGCAATCTTAGATTCATACTAAGTTACCAGTTCATTTCTATGTAACACTCGATTTTTGAGCAAAATTTAAAATAAATTGGATAACTAGTTTTTTAATAATATTTTTTTAACATTTCACTAGGCCGCCATTTTGTTCTACCATATTTAATTTTTACTAAAATATTTCCAGGTCACTGCACCAATTTGCATGATTTTTTTTAAATGATCGTCTCAAGATAAAAGTTGCAATTGAAGATTTATACTAAGGATAATACGAGGAATAAATCACGCTAAAAAAACTTGAAAAAAGAGTTAGGTTAGTTTGCCGAAAAACTGAAAATCTGACAACATTGCGGTATGCACCAAAGGGTCAGGGGAATTCGGTAATGCCTAATCACCACATATGGTTCAAATTGGTTGAGTGGTTTTTGAGATATTTGACAGTTCATAGACATCTGACTAACCCTTACTTTCCTCAAGTTAAACTAAAATTCAAGCTGAAATTATATCTTTAAAATTCTACGCCACAACTCTATGACAATCCTAAAGCAAATTAAAGTAAACAATCTCCAAACATCTCGCGCCATGCATTATTTACAAGACATAAAGTTTTATCCCCTGTTCTGTCCTTGTATTTTTAGTAGCATATGTGGCAATATACAGTCAGTAGCTGAACAGTAATACTTGGGTTTTTATTACAGGACTGCTGAATAGTCCTGCAGTAACACAGAGGGAAAGAAAATAACATAAAGAAAGCAAATCCGTGCTGTTTGGATTTTTATAGCTCATTTTCAGTGCCATCAGGATAAAGTTAAGACGAGGCGTGAAATATGATGGCGAGTGGACCAATAAAAGAAACATAAAAAGAGCCAAATAGCAGAAAAGTTTATTAGGAAACCTAATTCTTTTAAAATAAACATCAAAAGTAAGACGAGACTCAGACTGGAATATATATTTTATGATATTATGGAGATAAGTTTAGCTTTCACGCCAAACTACGCTAACCAAGAAAGATACAGGGTGCAAGGGAAATGAGTACAATTATTTTAACAATCAAAAGTACAGGTAGAGTATATAAGAGCATGGGCGTCGTTTGTAGGGGAGGGGGCAAAAGTAGGCATTTACCCCCCCTGTGGCTCTGCAATAAACTTATGAAAATTCTAAAGCATATTTAATAATAAATTGACCATAAAAATGAAAGTAAAATTCCACATACAAAAAATGTACAAAATATAAAATTATTTTATCGCCATAAATACCATTAACAATACAATAAATGATTGAAGCGGCATCCTCATGCAGGAGGTTTAAAGAAATATCCTGAGACTGATCCTTAAGTAGATTTGAAGAATAGAATTTCCAGTTTTTAAAGTTTGGAAACTAATACAAATCTATTAACATTTATGATACTATGTAAAGTTATTATAATGGATAATATCATATCGCTTTTTTTCTTGCAGTTGTGTATTTGTGGTTCATATGTCTATGTTTAAATTTTATTTTTTGCTTTTTACCTTGCTTTATAAAAGGGTAGATTTAAAAATTCCTAATATATATTTTTTTGAATTCAGATTTCTTGTGTTGTAGAAAAAGCAGATACAGTTGACCCAAAAAAATGAATCATAAAGGAAATTAAGTCTAAGCAAGGGAGTAAAGTCCATCCTAAACGGAGAGAGGGTGGATAGCCACTCCCTAGGCGTAGGTCCGGCACATAATGGGAGAATCGGCTTTATCGGAAATAAACTCCCCCAACACATTTATTACGTGGGATCAAGACCAGTCAAAAATGGAAATTCGGCGCCCCGCTTCGAACACCATATTGGTTGTATTTGAGGGATTTTCTATGGTAAATTATATAGACAATATTCGGGTGGATATGGCTCGAGAGTAAATGTGACAATAAATATTGATGCTGTTTGAGATTGGGCAGTATGAGCCCCGAATAAAATTTCGATTTATACGGAATTTCAAAGGAAAATATCGACTTTGCCAGAACAAGTTTTGATGATATTTCTATGATATTACCCTCCGAGGCAAAAACTATTTTCGCGTGAAAACTAAAAAAATGGCATTGATTCATGGTTAGATAATTTCAATAATACATATATATATATATATATATATATATATATATATATATATATATATATACCTATATTTTTTTTTTTTCGTTTTTTTTTTCCTTTAACCATATATAAATATTTTGTTAATTATTTTATTGGGCATAGGTTAACTCATTGAGAAGTAAAACTATAATTTAATCGACGTTTCGCTCATTATATTGAGCTTTTTCAAGATTTTTTAGACAGTTATGTCGTGTTTAGACAATATATGATTTATTTTTTCTGATTGATCATATATTGTCTAAACACGACATAACTGTCTGTCATAAAGCACAGAATTTACTAAACGGTCTTTTCACTCCCTTGAAAAGCAAAGTAATAAAAAAAAATCAAACCTAGTTTACTCAATTCCATGTTTAAACTGCCCAAAAAAGTACATAGGAATGACAACACAATACTTAGATAGTCGATTAAACGGCCACAAATACACAAAAAATGCATCAACTGCACTCCACAAACACGAACATACAGAAAAACATGAATTCGATTTTAAACAAACCAAAATATTAGAACAAGAAACTAATTATCGAAAACTCACAATAAAAGAAATGATACAAATTAAAAAAGATAAAGTTGCCGTAAACGATAAAAAAGACATCAATAACTTAAGCCAAATTTATTATAATCTGATATCTAATTAAATTAATCTAAATAAATAAACTACTCCATACATAAAACCCTGTACATTTCAGTAAGATCATAAACCCAAACTCGGTACAGCAATAAAAATCGAAGTAAATATAAAAAAAAACAAACGTTACACATGACACGTTTCCAAGGTACGTACTCTGTATAATATTAATGTTGTTTTAAATGTATTTTTGTTTCATGATCATAGTTTGTTTTAAATGTAATGTTTTTTCAATAATGTTTTAACCAAATTAAATACTAACTATACATGTTTTTATTGTAGAAAATAAATATCTTGAAAAAGCTTAATATAATGAGCGAAACGTCGATTAAATTATAGTTTAATAATTAACAATATATATATATATATATATATATATATATATATATATATATATATATATTAGACTCTAACTTAACTGACCATTTCCCAGTCATGCTCAATGTAAGAAAGTGTAATCCTAACTACGAGATACAGAGACAAGACAACATAAATAAAGAAATTCTTAAAATTGATTATATTGCTTTATCAAACCTTTTTGCAATGCAAAATTGGCAATATGTTATTGATTGTTCGACTTCTGAAGAAGCCACTAATATGGTCTATGAAATTTTTCAAACCTTACTAAATAAAGCAAAATCAATAAAAGTACCAATGAACAAGTCAAAAAAAATTAAACCTTGGATTACAATTGGTGTTATAAAGTCCATAAAACAAAGAGATAAACTGAAAAGAAAGTTTTACATTCAAATAATGAAGTTTTAAAAACTCAGTATAAACATTATAGAAACCAGTTAAATAAACTAATAAATAAATGTAAACTTGACTATTATAGAAATAAAGTAAATGAATATAAAAGCGACATTAAGAAAATGTATAAAATTATATCTGAAGCCACAAACGAAAAAGTTAAAAACACTGACATAATACATATTTTGGACAAAGAAAACAAAACTTTTAAAACAGACAAAGACATGGCCAACTTGTAACAACTTCTTCGGTATTGATATGGCTAAAAAAATACTGCCAGCCAGGGAACCAGAATGTATTAATAAAGAACCATCATCATCACTTTTCTTAAAACCGGTAAATAAAATAGAGTTAATAAAACACATAAACTCACTCAAAAACAGGTCGGCTCCTGGCGAGGACGGGGTATCAGTAAAAGTTATAAAATCGGTGCATGCCTATATTTTGGATCCTTTATTACATATAATAAACTTAATTTTTAAAACTAGCATTGTACCTTTAAGATCTAAAACTGCTGTAATAACCCCTATCCACAAAACGGGTAATAAAAATAATATTAATAACTACAGACCAATAAGTGTCATTAATAATTTTGGGAAGTTGTTTGGAAAATGTCTTAAACAAAGAGTAATGGAATTCTTTTCCGATTTAGTGGATCAAATAACTTCAAAACTCAACAATGGTGAAAAAAGTATTGCAGTTTTTTTGGACCTGGCTAAGGCGTTTGACACGGTGCCCCGTGATATGCTAATTAAAACACTTGAAAAAAGTGGTATCAGGGGCTCCGTGTTGGACATCTTTAGGTCATATTTAACAAATAGAAACCAATTTCTAAAAATAAGTAACGCATTAAGTGATCCTCTTAAAACCACTATTGGTATATCACAGGGAACCGTACTAGAGCCAGTACTATTTATCATTTACATCAACTCAATGACATTTCTTAATATTGAGGGTTCCATCATTTCATATGCGGACGATACTGTTCTAGTTTTCTCTGGCAGAGACTGGAACAGTACTAGGGATAAGGTAGCCAACGGCTTAGCTATTATTAAGAATTGGCTAGATTTTAACAAAGTTACTTTAAATTTAGATAAAACCCATTATATAGCCTTCACATCTACCAATATAAATCGACCTAATTTTTCCAACATCCAAATAAGCGAGTCAAACACCACAATAAAAGAGCTTTCTAACGTAAAGTATCTGGTCATAATTATTGACTGCTATTTAAAATGGGATCACCACATTTTAAAACTAACAAATAGCCTTAGAAAACTTATATATAAATTTATATTTTGCGAGAGATTCTTTCTAAAACTAGAAGTAGAACACTTAATAAGTTGCAAGTTCCTATTAGTCATAAAAATATTAACCCAAGGTTTATTGGATACTTAGGACCAAAATTCTAACTTATTACCAGGTGATATTAAAGAAATAAAAAATCTAAAAAAGTTTAACTTAGCCTGTAGGAACTATATTTTTGTAAATAACACACAATTTATCACTTTGTTATACAAAAAAAAAAGAAAAGACCTCGTTTATTATTGAATTGTTTTTTTTTTCTTCTTGCATAATGTTATAGTTTAAGTTAATACATAAATAATATTATTTTCTATTTTGGCACATACAACTGTTAATTCCGCTAGGTGCCTTCTGATATCGCCACCTGATATTACATTAAGAGTTATTATTAATATTGTAATGATATGTATTACTATTATATTAATAAATGAAAAAAAAATGAAATAAATATATATATAACTTTTGTATATTTTAAATGTATACACATAATAATAATAATTAAGCCACTTTGTCAAAATTTAACATAGGTAATAACTTTTTCTTCATTAAGTATAGATAATGGCTTAATCGGAAATAGTCACGTGGTTTGTGTTACCTGTCAAAAGGGACTTTTATTAATATAAATCGCATAAAAAGGGCTTATTTGCTTAAATATGAAAATATGTTATTAAAAAACTTCGTTTACTTTTTTAGTCTTACATAATTATGCTGAATTTTGGATAACCAATTTTTAATTTTTTTTCCAAAAGCAAATTATTAAAAGTTTTAGATACCTAATTTATAATTTCGATTACCCTCAGAAAATCAATTGAATAAGAAAATTTTTTACGTTGATTTTTTAAACATTTTATTTGGCCGCCATTTTGTTCCGGTATCTTGAATTCGTTATACAATTTTACCAGTTTATCTCTATATCACACTTAATGCTTGCACAAATTTGAAATTAATCTAGTAAGTAGTTTTTTCCGCCTAATTTTTTAAATATTTTATTAGGCCGTCATTTTGTTTTTCTATCTTATACTGATACCAAAATATTACCAGTTCATCCTTATTCAATACTTGATTTTTGTGCAAAATTTGAGGTAAATTGGATAATTAGTTTTTTTAAACGTTTTACTAGGCCGCCATCATGTTGCGGCATATTGGATTTTTACCAACCTATTAGCAGGTCATTCTTATGTGACCCTTAATTTTTTACTAAAATTTGAAGTCAATCGGATAAGTAGATATGAAGGTATGCCGCGAACTGACAGACAGACCGACGGAATCGAGAAAACATGTTTTTTGTCATCTAGGGACCCTGAAACGTAAAGATCTGAAATAATCTCGGAAGTCGGTTTTCACGATTACAATAGTTCCTTTTTACGAGGGAAGTAAAAACAAACGACCTTAAAAAATGTTTTCATATTTTAGCAAATAAGCCGTTTTCTACAATTTTCATAAAAAAATGTAAATTTTGACATCTAACTCGAGTCACGTGACTACTTTCGAATAGGCCATTTTTCATACTTGTTAAATTATTGATTTTGCTCTCTAATATTTGTTATTGATGAAAATATTTATATTGTCGACGATATTAGTCAGCCGTTTTTAGAAAACAAGGAGACTTTCCATGTTCTTTCTCATCTTCTTAAATTCAGAAATAAGCACCCTTACCTAATGAAGAGGAGGAGACATGCCCCCCTCCCCAAAAAATGTGTTTCTTCATACACAAAAAATTTTTGCAAACTGTTCCAAAAAGTTAATAAAGCGATTTATTTTAAGCTTAATATATTTTACTAAATCGATTTTAAAATATTTGTTGTAATGATACATACTCCGGGCTACCTGAAATTCTTTTAGATGTATCGCATGGGTCAATCCTTATTCATCATTTATTCTTCGGATATATTAAGGCTTAAAAATATTGTACAGTTATATATAGGACATTATAAACGCATCAACAGCGGCGGATTTACCATTACGCTTACTACGTTTAAGCATAGGGCCCTAAAGCTGGAAAGGCCCCCCTCGTCACTTTGTGGATATCGATAATTCTGAGATAAAAAACTTAATAAGTATGCTTTAAAAATACCTACATATGTATACATGTTATTAGTTTCAAGTACATTTAACTATTGATTCTAATTGATGTTGATTTAACACGGAAAACGAGTATCATAAAAAATAAACATGACAACGGCGCAACGCTTTTTATTTCTCATCGCGATTCGCGCTGGTCGTCTCTCTTGTCTTGACTGTGCTTTGGATCCGACGCGGTATATCGTATCGTATATCTAATAAAAGGTATACATTTATAAAAGTGTCTAGTTTATGATGCATTGCATAGACTGTAGGTAAGTAAAAATTTTAGGAGCCCCAAAAAAGTATAAGCGTGGGACCACGAAATTGTAAATCCGCCACTGCGCATCAAACTTAATAAACAGTGATTTAAATGGATTTAATTATATTCAGATCACAACCTGAAACTTAAACATTCAAGATATCAATAGAAAAATCAAAA
Source organism: Kuschelorhynchus macadamiae (assembly GCA_030620095.1). Taxonomy (NCBI): domain Eukaryota; kingdom Metazoa; phylum Arthropoda; class Insecta; order Coleoptera; family Curculionidae; genus Kuschelorhynchus; species Kuschelorhynchus macadamiae. The sequence continues at coordinate 607,464 of JAUTXW010001082.1, forward strand.
TTTGCTTTGTAAATATTATAAATTAGCTACAGTATACTTAGCTTATTTTTACCCAAGATACTTTGTGGTGCAATAAGTTTCTCTAACCTATAATTATCGTGATCAGAATCAGAAAATACAAAATACTTGTTCAAAACTCATCATAGGCAGATGGCGCTGTAAATGTTTGACGTAGTGTGGCGTGGTAGCAGAGTTTTATATCAAAAAATTGTAATAAATGCCTCCAATTAATTGTAGTGTTTTACCCTAAAGTGCTATTTAAGGTGTTAAAAACCAGTGCCAGTGTTGGTTCAGTTATACACAGAAGAAAATCAAGCGAAATGGTTCTTACACGCACGGATATCGAAGAGTTAGGGCGCGCTGTCAAGTGTGAAGTTGACAGCATTTTTAGTGATCAATTTAAAAACAAATTAACAAACACGATCATGGGAAGAATAGAGGAGAAATTTGAACACCGTATAAAAAAATTGGAAGATGATCTAAACATCGTAAAATCCCAGCTCTCCAAGATACTTTAAGATAACCAGCTGCTCCAGTCCAAGGTCGATTCGCAGGAACAACATTCTCGAGGCCATAATATACGTATATTCGGCCTTGACCATGAAACCGCTGAAAATACAACTGATAAGGTGCTAAGTTTGTTTCAGCACAAACTAAAAATAAACAACATCGAAAAAAGTGACCTTAAATCTTGTCATCGGGTGGAAGCGAAAAAACCTCAACAAGGCAGGCCTCCGGCCGTCCTAGTACAGTTCGCGAATGTCAACAAACGAGCTATGGTGCTAAAATCTCGAAAAGTGCTACGGGGATCTAATATTGTGATAAAGGAAGATCTTACGAAAGTGCGTTTGCAACTCTTTAATGCAGCTATAAATATTTTTTCTCAAAAAGATGCGTGGTGCCTTAACGGCAATATTTACGTTAGAAGTGACAGTGCAGTGCATCGTGTAGAAACTATGGCGGACTTAGATAAAATCAAACCAAATAAATAGGGGCAAGTACTGTATGCAACTTCTCACCCCATTTCTTAATTTTTTTTCATTTGGCAAAATACTGCGGATCCCATGATTATTAACAAAGATCTATTAATTATTAAATATAAACATGTATAAGAGTTCGTAATTGTTTTACCTCTTTTATTCAGAAAGGATTGTGCCGAATTGAAATCATAACATTTAAATACTTAATGGTCAAATTTAACTAGTTCTTCTTTGGTTTGGTAGGGTGTAATGTAATCATCCGTTACTTCTTTTGGATTTATAGTATGTATTTTTTTTTTCTAGAGGTGTAAATTTGGAATAAAAAAAAAATTATTTATTTTTAATGTCATCGGCTAGGATAAACGTTTAGACAACCATGTCTCCCCCGCTAATTTTTAATGGTTATATAGTACGAATATTAACTACCTTTATTTTTGGGTTTATATTAGATATTTTTTTTTTTTTTTTTTGCCATAACGATGGTATTGTTATTGTTAATAAATATTAATATTACATGTTTATTTATCTCATAATTGTGCTAGCTTTCCACTGCTGTACTATGTCTTTGACTTTTTTTTTCTTTTTACTTTTTTTTATCGCTTTTTAAAGGTGAAAATTTACTACCTATATAAGATTTAATTTAATTTAATTGGTTAGGACAAAAGTTGAGATAACTTCTATATACTCTCCTTCTAATATCTTTTTCCACTTCTGTCTTTTTCTTTTGTTCTACCTTGTTTCATTCCTCTTTCTTTCCAAATATGCTTTCCTTAGCACATTTGAACGTAAGATCCCTTCTTAATAACTTTGAATCCTTGTCGAATCATGTAAATAATGCAAAATATGATGTGTTTGGGGTTTCTGAGAGCTGGCTTAACCAAAACATTGACACATTTGAAACTGAAATAGCTAACTACACATTTTTAAGGCAGGATCGTTCTACGAGAGGGGGTGGCGTAGGCATTTACGTGAATAAAAAGTTAACTTTTTCGATTCTAGTACAAGAAACTACTAATTATTTAGAGCAGATATGGATAAAAATTAACTGTTTGAGTCATTCTATTATAATTGGTAACATTTACAGACCACCCAATACAGATTTTAATGAATTTCTCAATCACCTAGAAGATACGTTAACGAATTATTTTACAGATAGCGACTTAATATTTTGTATGGGAGATTTTAATACTAATATGTACGATTTAAAGTCAAACAATACACAGGCACTTTTACATCTTGCAGAGACATTTGAATTAAGACAAATAATAAATGCACCGACACGCCTCTCCAATACTGGATACTCTCTTATAGACTTAATTTTTACAAACTCAAATAAAATTTTCGATGTTGATATTGTAGACGTACAGGTATCTGATCACATGCTGGTGTGTTGTAAAACCGAGTTAACAAATAATATTGCAAAGCCTAGTACTTCCTTTACTTACAGATCATTGCGTAATATTAATTATTCACTGTTTCAGAACGACCTTGAGATGATCCCTTGGCATGATTTATATAGCTTAAATGACATAGATCAAAAGGTATCTTTTTTAACGAATAATATTAACCATCTTTTTGATAAACATGCCCCTGTTAGAAGGGTAAGAGGAAAAACCAAACCGTACATGCCGTGGGTTACGGATAACATCAGATTAATGCAAAAACTACGCAACAAGGCACTAAATAAATTTCGTAAAACAAAGAGGCAAGAAGACAGGGAATACTACAAACAGTTACGTAACTTAACCACTAACGCAATAAGAGCAGAAAAGAAGGCATATTTAAATTTTAAATTTCAGAATACTACTCAAAGGGAAAAGTGGCAAGAACTTAAAAAACTAAACGTTTCAAAAATCAAACAAAATGACTTACAAGATACATTAAACGATCCAGAAAAAATAAACAAATACTTCTTAGATTCTATAAACTCGAATAGCACACCTAATGCCGAATTAATTTCTTATTATAATACGAACAAAATGACAAACGAAATTTTTAACTTTACTCCCGTTGATAATAATCAGATATTAGAAATTCTAAAAAATATAAAATCAAAAGCTATTGGTCTCGATAAACTAAATATAACACTAATTATTATATGTTGCCCTTTTCTTATACCCTTTATTAGACACATTATCAACGTATGTATAAAATATTCGTATTTTCCGTTAGAATGGAAAAAAGCAAAAGTTATTCCCTTACCAAAAATAAAATGTCCTACTAACTTTGGGGATTTAAGGTCGATTTCTATTTTACCTGTATTGTCTAAAATTTTAGAAAAAGTACTTGACAGGCAGATGCAATATTTCTTAAATACTAACCAGTTGATCCCCGAGAGGCAGTCGGGTTTTAGACGTGGATATAGTTGCTCAACGACACTGGCCGCTGTGACTGATGACATTTTTAAAGCTCTAGATGACGGTAAAGCTACTGTATTGGTGATGCTAGATTATTCAAAAGCTTTCGACATGCTGCACCACCAAACGCTTTTAGCTATTTTAAACTACGCTGGTTTCTCGCCACACGCTATTGGCCTTATTAAGTCATTTCTCGAGGATAGGGTCCAGCAAGTGGAAATTGGGGGGAAGCAATCTAGGACGCTTAGCGTAACTGGAGGTGTTCCTCAAGGTAGCATCCTGGGGCCGCTTCTCTATTCGATTTATACGTCAACACTTGTAAGGCGGCTGAAATACTGTGACCATCACTTATACGCAGACGATACCCAAATCTATTTTTCATTCTACCAGCATGAAGCTGTAAATGCTAGTATTAAAATTAACGCGGACCTTGAATCCATATATCATATTTCACATGAACATCTTCTAAAACTTAATCCCAACAAAACCGTAGCTATGCTTTTCTGCAGTGACGCAACTAGAGATTCCATTACAAATCATCTAGATCTGAAATTATCCGGTACCAATATTCCGTTTAAGGACGACGCCTGAAATTTAGGTCTCATAATCGATAGCAAGCTCAGATTTAAGTCACATATAACTGCAAAATTAAAACTTGCATATGCTACCCTTAAAAGGATTTTTTCATTGCGGCATGTCTTAAGTAAGGAGATTAAAGTGATGCTGTGTGAATCCCTTATTTTATCACTTTTTAATTTTTGTGATAACATTTACGGTACATGTTTGGACAGTGTGGACATCCGACGAATTCAAAAAGTACAGAATTCGTGTATACGTTACATATTTGGGATTCGACGACGGGAAAGAATTTCTTACAAACTTAGAGAACTGGGGTGGTTAAATATGCGTGACAGACGTATATTACACTCGTCGTGCTTTGTATTCAAAGTTATTAAATATAGACGACCACAATACCTATTTACAAAACTCACTTTTCGTACAGCAGTTCACAATCTGAATATTCGACGTGGGGCAATGATACGTATTCCTCAGCATCGCAAAGAACTCTTTAAAAGATCCTTCTCATACTTTGCTGCATCGCTCATGAATAAATACGCTCCCGATTTCTCAGTTAGCCTTAATAATTTTAAGAAAAAACTTAAACACGCTCTACTATTTAACCGATAAAATAAAAGTCATAGTGTTCATAGTTTAATATATCTATACTGTATTCATAGTTTAATATTTCTATACCCCTCCCCCCTCCCCCTCTCTGTCTTACTCTCTGTCTCTCTTTCTTTTATTATCTCTTATTCTCAACTTTTGTTCCTTTTTTATATAGTTCTTTTGGGTAGATACAATAAAATATATATTTGAAGTACTTATTATAGGTTTAGATAACAAAATATATTTTAAGTCTTATTGGAATGTTTTTTAGATTTAATCTAATAATATAGATATTAGAGGCCTTAACAGCTCCTAATTTTTTCTTATTAGGAAAGCTGATTTAAAGGCCTATTAGTGCATACATTTTATTTTTGTAAATTACACTATTTCAAATTATTGTGAAGGTACTAATAAACGTCTTATTATTATTATTATTATTATTATCTTAGGTCTCTCATAATACATTTAAGGATATAAACTGATACAAAATTCATAATTATAAAAATACCCGTAGATTTCTAGATGTAGGTAGTTTTTTAATGAAAATTCTAAATGATCAAATCCTCTCGACATCTAAATAAGGTTTAGTTTTGAACAAATATTCACACTCGAAATGTTTCAAAGGTTGTGTACTTATAAAAGTAAAATTATTTAACACATTGCCCAGTGATTTAATAGAATTTAAAAAATATATTCTTTTAGGCTGCTCTGTATACTTAACAAAAATTATCTTCTATACATAAAAATTAAACAATTTTGAGGTGTTTCACCATTTTTTGAAATAATACATTTTTTACTATATATATAATCGCAACTATTGCTGTTTCCCAAATTGACTGTTGTCGGTTCCGAGCTCATAATTTTTGTTTATGACGAATCCTCACTCCCATATATGAATGACAAAAAATACATTGTTATGAAAATCTTATACCTTTATTTAATACGTTGAAAAATCATAGGGGGCCAAACCTCCAAAATCATGAAAAAACTAAACGGATATCATCCTATATCCCTGTTAATTATACCTTTCCTTAATATATCAACCGCTCTCGGGAAAAGGGTCCAGACACCCCCTCCCCTAAATACACCAATCTACCTACATCCGTAGAGGCATTATAAGTTTATTTTTATTAGAATATCTTTTTCGTATTCGAAGAACTCTAAAACGTCGATTAAACTCAACTTATATTTTACGTTTTTCAATATCCTCTACTTTGGTCACCGTGTATTTTCGAATATAAGAAAAAGTAGACTGCTTACAACATGTTTATTAATAAGCTTCACCACTATTTTTGCTAATTTTGAAAAATTGAGGGAGACAAGCTAATTAGCTTTATATAAACCAAAGATATTTAGTTTAAATATGACAGCAAATGTTTCAAAAGGTATTTTTGAAATAGCAATTAATCAATAATTAATTTGCCTATAGGTAGTGATCCATATAAAAAAATGTTGCACATAACAGGAGAATTTTAGAAATAAAAATATTCATGAGATAAAATTGTATAGAAACCGCACCTTTCGAAAACAACAGACAATGATGAATTAGCTATCGACATCGGCCGTTCCACTTCATCACGGAAATTCTTTCAAGACATAATTAATTTTTAACCCGTTACCGTCAGTTGTTAATTTTAAGTTCATAGACGAGCATATGTCTGTCAACACCATTTGGAAGGTAATTAATTTCAGAGACTTTTATTGCATGATGTGACGATATCGAAAATTTCGGGTTAAACCTTGACGTTGGCGGCAAAAGAACAAAATTAGAACCAAAAATGTGTTTGTTTATTTGGGCCGAAAGAAAATATATCTTATTTTTCTAATTACTTATTTTCAAATGCGTCTTTCTCAGTCAGTCATCAGATACAGTTTTGGAGGCTGTCACAGAAATAATATAATTGTTTACTTTGTGTTCACTAATAGTACCTCTCCAGGGTTTGTTTAAGAAAGCTCACACATCAGCCTGCCGTATCGCAAAAAAAAATGACCAAAAAATGGCAAAAAATGTTTTTTGGTCAAACGCATTTTGAATTATAAAAGAACAATAATTTTTACTGGAGTGGTTGCAAAATTTATCCGCGCCTGCAAATAAATTCAAGAATTTTTTCTGTTAACTTTAAATTAATTTTATTAACTATTTTTTTTTAACTATGAAATATTTTTTTTAGAAATATTTAGCCAACACTAAAAGTTATGACTGAACGTTTTATTTATTAAAATATCCAATAAGAAAACATTTCAGGGTGCATTTAACTTTACTCAAACAGGACTCTAGAACTTGTTTATCTCATTTCAGTTTTTTTTTGTAATTCTTTTGATCAATTATTTTATTTGATTAACGAATAGTATTTTTTAGATGCATGTGTCGAAGTTTTCTAAAGTAAATTTTTTTGCAAAAGCTAAACAAATGCTTCTTCATATTTATTTTAAAGCATTATATGATAAACTTACAAGAATGCAGATATGAAAAAAATAAACGTAAAAGATTAACGGTTTAAATTAAAAACATATAGGAGAGAGATAATGCAAACATGATGGTTTTCTGCTGATTTAGTTTTGAGTCAAGTAACCAATTTTTTTTAATTTTCTGAGCTTCTTCACTCGCCTTCCAAATATATGCTATTTGAATAAAGTTGAATTATATTTACGAGAAAACTTATTGAAAATATCATCATTTAAATAGCCAGTGGCACTCGCAGAAACAATACGAGTCTCTTTCGCCACTTTGAATAAAATCCTCTTAGTCGAACGGTTGCTATATCTCTAAGATATTTTTAAAATGATACTTTATATTTAACACATTTTATATTATAAGTTGCATATGGGAATATATCTAGAATCGTTTTAACGTGCTCTTTAATTTGATAACCCTCAAGATCAGTTCAAAAATTATTTATTTTTTCATGTCAACAAAATGGCGCACCACCATTTTGATTTATTTTCATGAAAATATAGCTAAGATACAGAAAACGTCAACACGATGGTTATCCTTAAGCCCCTCCCTCTCCCGATGTTATTTGAATTTTCGGCACTTTTGTAACAAATATTTCCTGAATGCCCCTGTTTATATACCGAAATACTTATTTCGTTAAAATAATAATAAAAGCAGAACTAAAAGCTACGAAAATTTGCAGAACATCATATTATGAATTTAAAAAATTTTAGTCACTTTTTGGTACCCCCTTTATAATTTAAATATAACTTATTCGCTAAAAAGCGCATAGTTTTTAGTATAGTTAAGTTAGTTCGTGAATATGCCCTCTACAATAAAAAACCAATTTTTATTAATTATTAATATTAATTTATTGTTATATATTCGTGATTCACCCTCTATAAATCCCAATTTACATAATTTGTCACTGTAGTTATAATAATCAAGTAAATAAAGTAGAATCGGCTACTTAAATTAATAAACCAATCAATCAATCTTTCTCTATATTCAAAAAATTGCACAATACAAAAATATACCATACAATTGAATGAAATGGCGTCAAAATTGTTACTTATAGTCAATGCCCTAACTCTAAAAGTAAATAAAATAAATCTTACAAAAAAAATAACACTTTTGGAAGACAGACTAAAAATTAGACTCTAAAAATTCGTTTACACAGTACGGTTCTATATCTAATAAAATATTTAACACAGTTTAAATCTAGTTTTAATGTGCTTTTAATGGTTTGGCAGCTTATTGAAAAACTTAGTACAGGCGTATGCGGGACTCTTTTCAATAGAACTTAGTTTGTGAGTTAAAACATATGTATAACCCTGGAAGAATGAGAATGTGTAATGCCCTGAATTTTCTGCTGCATGACTCCATCCATTTAAGCGACAAGATGACGCGTATGGCTCTTTTTCCCATGCCCCCCACCATCTTCCCCCCCAGAACATAACACCAAACCGAAGCACAGAATGGATATGTGCAAAGTACACAACTCGCAAGTTGCTGCGATCTAAATATTTAGACATTATTTTTAGCAAGTAGCATGCTGGGTTAAGCATTTTACAACTCTTAGCCAGCTCAACACTCTGAGCTACGATATCTACCGCCTCTGGTATGTCCCCGTTTTTACGCTTAGTTCTAAAGCACAGGAAGTTTACCTTGTCTTCGTTGACAAGTAATCTGTTCCTTGAAAACCACTCATGGGCCACATTCAACTGTTCACTGGACAGATCGAGAAGCTCCGACAATGCTAAACCAATGACGAGGATGTTTGTGTCGTCAGCAAAGTTGAAGAGATGAGATTTTGGATTTAGTATTTCTGTTGCTAATTTATTCACATACAAGATAATGAGCTAGGGCTCCATTACACTTCCCTGAGAAATCCCCTCAGACGTGTTTCCTTTCTCCGAAAAGTCGTTTTCCCCATTTGACGACGATTCGTCAAGTATGATCGTATCCAGTCTAAGGCTGGGCCCGGAACACCATAACGATCAAGCTTCTCAAGCAATATTGTATGGTCAAGGTTGTCGAAAGCCTTAGACAAGTCCAGAAATATGCCCATAGACATACCTCTCTCCTCCGTTCATCCAACTATGCAATCCACAAAGTCATACACAGCCGTTTCCAGTGGCCTGCCTTTCAGATATCCGTGCTGTGAATTACTGAAAAGCTTCTCAGCGTAAAAGAAACGCAGTAATCTGGTGCACATAGCCACTTAAACCAATTAAAATATCTATTAGTAGTAACAGCTAGTTTTCACCTTAATACCCTCTATCTTGAAGACTAGTCATTGGGTTGTGCCTATGAGAAATTTTGATCAGAAAATCAAGCATAACAACATAAAAAATAGAAGAATTAAGCGAAGGCCGTTTTCTACAAGAAAAGTGCATGGTTCTTTATCACTTCTGCTATGATTAATATATAGGTTGATTCAGAAATAAGTACCGAACATTTACAGGCATTTAAACCTTGAGGAAATATGAAAAAAGTTTTATATAATTTTTTTTAAGCCTTGCTATTTAGAATATACAGGGCATTAAACATGTGTGATAGAAGGGACATTTTATTATGTAATATCCGTTAGGAAGGGGATTAAAGACAAATTATTACTGTTAGAATTTTTCATACGAGCAATTGTTTCGAAGTTTTATTCCAGTTAATGCATCAAAACCCTGCAATAGAGAAGAAATTTGTGACAAAAATACTACCTGAAAACCAACTATGTCATCACTTAATTTACATTCTACTGGTTCATGCTAATGTTTTTTCTGCTCCTAACTATTATTTATTAATTTGTGGTAAAGAATTTAGTGCAAAAAATGGCAGTCGATAGAATGATTAGTTTCGAGGAAAATCCAGAAATAACGGAAAATTCACCATTTTTTCAAAAATTCGTAAGTCGGTCATTTTTAAAGTTTAACCGTAGATCTTACAGGAAGTAGTAGTCAATGACATGAATTTTACGCAAGCACAAGGCAGGTGTCGTCAGATAATTAGCTTTTAAGTTATTATTAATTTCTAGCGGATCTCGATCCGACTCGGATTTTTTACAAGAAAATTTCGAAAATTGATTTATCGTACTTCGAAGCGTATATTCTTATTTTGCGTTAAAATGTTGTAAACTAGTAAAAAATTTTTACAAACATGACACATCTTCAAGCGTGTCCAACCACTTTGTCAAATCATATACTCTTTTTTCAAGTCAAGGGTATCTATGATTTGATGATGATGTGAGTGGATACGAGTGAAGATATGTCATGTTTGAAAGCATTTTTTACTAGTTTTGTAACGTTTTAATGCAAAATGAAAATATACATTTGGAAGCACGATAAATGAGTTTTAAATCTTTTTTTATAAAATTGAAATCGGCCAATCCGCGTCGCATCTGGAATTTAGCGCAGTATAAAATTCAAATTGCAATAACTTAAAAACTAATTATCCGACGGCACCTGTCTTTTGCTTGCATAAAGCTCATGTCATTGACCACGGCTAATATTCCGTTTTTTTTAGTTTTCTTCGAAACTAATCAGCCGATCGACTTATTTAATAATAGCTAAATTGTTTGTAACAAATTATTAAATAAAACTTACGAGTAAAAAAAACATCAGCATGAACCAGCAGAATGTGTTTTAAGTGATGGCTGAGATGATTTTCAGATAGTATTTTTGTCATTTTTGTTGTTTGTATTTCTGAATCACCCTGTACAAATATTTTGAATAGATGTGTCGTGTATTTTATAAGCCGTCTTATTGACACTACACTGCACTATTTTCAAGATTAACTTACTATAGAAAACTAACACCAAATTAACAGTAAATTTAGGTTTATTTATCCCTTAATTTTATAAAACAGAACTTAGGCATCAAGAAGTTAGACCTTAGATTCTAAGCTAGTTAGAGAAACTTTGCAGTGTATAAACTAGTAAGTTCGAGTATTAAATCTGTAGGACAAGCCAGTATTAAATTGTTTGTGTCACTGAGGTCCACCCCACTTAATCAAGAGTCTGTGTCCAAAACTTCAACAAGAAACTTTCTTAATCTCGTTTGGGCTTTGGAGGAATCAATAACTTGTAATTTAGGTGATTCCGTCAATTTCGATAACCTGATGGGTAATAAATTTTAGCTGCTCTTTACTTGTGAAACTATGCATTTAATAAGTGTTGGCTCTTAATTGAGGTCGCCAGAGTTATTACAGCTGGGCACACGGTTAATATACGGAAAATTTATATTTGGTGGTCGTTAAGTTATTTTTTATACAGGATTTATTCTCTTATATCCAGAACTTAAAAATTAAGGTGCTTTAATGATCTTTGGTATTGCCAGAATCGACGAGAGAAACGACAAACTGGTTAGTCTTGCCATTTTCATTTCACGGCGTATTAGCCCAATTATTATATTAAAAACTTAAACGCGGTTTTTGAAGAAAAAATATGTGTACAAATGTGTATATATGTGTCTGTGTAATTTGCGTGTTGTTCAAATTTGCGCTAAAAATGGTCTAACTAAATAATTAAAAAGAGAAATAGCGGTAAAAAAATATTTTTACATAAAAAAATATAAGTCATTGGCACAGATGGCTATCTTTTTTTCTTCTATTATATATATTAAAAATATAATATTAATTTTTTTTTCTTTTGATTCGTGACCTCAGATTGATATTTTGTACAGGAGGGTTGGTTGTACTAGTACTACTACTACTGTACTAGCTAGGCCATGGTACGATCTCTTAAAATCCTTTATCTAATAGTTTTTCCAGTTTTAAATATATATTCTAATTTGACATGGAGTTCTGCCTTGTTTAGTCCTGAGGATGACCTTATATAGGTCGAAACGTAGACTAAAATAAAATTCTGAGCTTCTAGAGATTTATTATTGACCAATTCCAACCAATCCTGTACCAAATAATAATAAATTATTTCGGGAAGCAACACGTCAAATATATTTTACTTTTTTGTATACAACATAATTTCTTTCCACTTTTCCCAAAGGGCGAAAACAAAAAAAAATTCTAAAGCGAAAAACGATAAAACCCAAAAAAATCTTCTTTTTGTACATAAAACATTTTTTGCACTACGGTGGTTAGCCCTAATTAGATGAAACAGCCCCTAAAAACAAGCATGTTGTTTATTCCAAAACTTGTTAGCTTTTTTAAAGAACAGTGAAGGATGTCAACTTTCTTTTATTTATTTTTTATTTTATATATTAATTTTGAAATGTCCCACAAAACAGATTATTTTTTATATAGATAGCTTAAAAATAACGGTGGAAATTTGAAATTTCTTTTATCTTTTTGCACATAAAAACCAATTTTTTTTCTTTATATAGCGTTGCTCTAGTGGGTCGAAAAACCTACATAAAATTTAAGTTTTTTTGTTGGTATTTAATTTTTGCTTATGCGGCAAATTTTGTGACAAAAATATTAATTTAGATAGGTGATTTTTTTTGATTAAGTATTAACACTGGAACCTGTGGTGGAAGATAGACCAAAATACAAGAGTTCTAACCACACTACACCACAACTTGTTACGTTCTGGACGAGCGTTTGTATCATCTAGGTACTTGTTAGCAAAACGCGCGTCCAGAACGTAACAAGTTGTGGTGTAGTGTGGTTAGAACTTTTTTATTTTGATTAATTAAGTATGTAAAAAGTCAATTCAATATTTCGAAAATTAAGGAAATAAGTCAAATAATTTTTTGTAGATAAGAATATTAACGATTAGCTTAAAAAAATGGTAAAATAGGTTAAATTTCATTTATCTCTTTGTAAAATAAACATATTTGTAGGTAAAATTTAACAAAAGAAAGATATGTTTGTATAATTATACTAATCAGAAAAACCTACGTTTCAATTTTAACTATTATATTTTCAGGGTTTCTTATTCTATATTATTCAATAGCATATTAGGATAGACGTTTAATAGTTTGACTTAATTTTCTTCTTGTGTCAAAATTCAAGATGCTAAAAAGTGTTTTTGTTATACAAGTCATGGCAATCTTCTTGTGATAGTCCCTTTTTTGTTATTTTTTTGTGATTTTCCGGTTATGTGGTTTCATATGATTAACATGTTAAAATACATTTTTAGGACACATTTAAATTTGTACTTCAAACTAGGAATTAGTTTTTGATAGAGTTTTTATGGATATTTTGTTATATAGGTAGAACGGTACCAGCCAGAGCGCGGAAGTGTAAAGATATCATCGTTAAATCCATAATCAAAAAGCGGTATTCTAATTAATGCCTGCCAACGATGAACGATGACGTCATCCGAAACTGTTTTTTTAAGACATCAGTTTTCAAAATTTAATTGTATTCTGCACGTATTTATAAATTCGTAATTAACGCAATCAACTCTGTTTTCTCACAAACTCAAATGAATATTAACAGCAAATTAATAAGAAATCAAGGTGTAGGAAATATAGTGAGACAAAATAATATCAATAATCATATATTTAGAAGCATTTCTCGAGAATGTTGTTTGGCAGAAGATGATATAAGCCGCAATAATAAGCATTTATATTAAGCAGCTACCGAAAGTTAAAGGGTTGAAATATACCGTGGATAATAACTTCTTGTAAAAACAAATTATTATGCTATATATTTAAAGTTTGTGACAAAGGTTTTTAGCATTTTTTTGAAATGTAGAATGAAAAAACTATAAAAAATTATGTTTTTACATTTTTTAGTAGGACTCTGGACGAGAGGCCATATTTCTTTACATATTGAAATTGAAAGCAGCAGAAGGAAAAACATTAAAATATGAATCCAGAAAATATATTGGAGAAGGAATTATACCGCCGTTATTTAATATTTTTGGACAACATTTGTTGGATTCGAAATGTTCATCTAATTTTTGGCTTTTTTAGGAAAAAAAATTGTACGCCAAGTTTTAAAAATTTGACCAATAACTTTCTATAACTTCCAAATCTTAAATAGAACACTTACATCTCTACCGCATACAACCACTTTCCAACAAATATGAAAAATGTGGTATAACAGGGAACAAAACTACAATAAAAATATATTTTATTAAATGCTAGTAACTGTAGTAATCTAAGTACTAATTCCTTACATAGATTTTTAATTGGCCTGCATTTGCTTGTGTGGATATTTTACGCTCGACCAGAACCTGTTAATCTCTGACTTTAACGCATGGTCCAGTTTCAGCCTTTTAATACCCCCATTTCCTAGACTTAATAATGTCAAGGGTTTAACCTTCTGACATTTTTATGATCCAGTTTTTATAAAGGCTTACTCAGCATCCGTTAGATCAGTTATTTAGGGTAAAATTCATTTGACTGTATGAGTCTATCTTAAAAAAATTAGTACATTTTGGTATTTGTAGTGTTTTTTATTGTTTTAGAAAGACCTTTTTGCATTTAAATCTTTCTAAAGTATTGAATTAACACATTGTCAAAATGATAGATAAGATCTGTGCACTTTATCAGGACTCATGCAATTCAATAGCATTTCGAATAATGACAAGTATGTGCTTTAGTTCGTAATGAAGGGTTCTTGAGTTCTGTTAAGTTTGTCAGCTTTATTTAAATTAATTTTCAAAAATCCCGACCAAGCTGGATTTCTCTAAAGATTGTCCTAAGCATTAGGGAGTGAATTCTAGTTTTTTGGAATTATCTCGAGAAGTGTTAATTTTTACAAAAAAAGATGGGAGCAAAATTGTTGTACAAGAAAGGTTCTTAGCTTTTCTGTCAAGAATCAAGCGTTTCAGCCAGTTCTGCTTTTTTGTCCAAAAATTCGTTTGCTTGAAACCTTGAAAAAGTGATATTTTTATTCAGACTCGATTTTATCCAATTTCTTGACCCAGGCCAAAAAAATATGGAGCTTTTGACCATCCCAAATGTTTTTGGCCTTGGAGGTACCGATACGCAAGTACCAAGGCTCAAAACTAAACAGAAAAATCTAGCACGCTACATTAGAAACATTTCTGAAAAATCAGCCACACATCGAGCCGGCAGAATTTTTATACTTAAAGGAAATATAGCCGTTTCTTCAATATTTTTAAATATTTTACTCAAGATCAACCGGTTATATGATGCAGAGCTTATCGTGAGATAATTTTGGGACACCGTGTGTATAATATATTAATAAATGTATATCTATTTAGAATCATCATAATCTTCAATTTGATACCTATCACAATGAAATATAAATATATTAATTTTTTATGTGGAACAAAATGGGGTAGTATTTTCGTTATTTTGATTTTTTTTCAGCCAAACCTAGTTAAAACCACTCGCCGAATACAAACGAATCTTTTGATGCCTCAGTCATGTAAATCAGTTCAGGCGTTTAGTCTATAGGTTGTAGCAAACAATGAATACTACTATCATACATTACTAGTGAAGAGGTAACGAATACTAAACGTTTTTTTTTTATCAACTAATTGTTGCCTTAAGAGAAATTTATTTCTAGTACCAATATTTTTTCCGTTTTGCTTTCAATTCAGTGTTTTTCGTGGCAACTGGCAATTTAATTTCATCTATATTTTTTGCAGAGATCATGAAAGATATGGACCTTATAAGTCATTTTGTTTCTGTTAGATATATTTCAATTATATTATTGTTGTTGGATATAACTGGTATATCGTTTTCTCAAATTCCGGCTTTACCGTTTTGTACTATTTCTGAAGTCTGTTTCTCATCATCTAATATATAATTTTCTTTATTTTCCTTCGTTTCTGGTATATTCGATTAATGAGCTCTAAAAGTCATCCTAATCTGTATCAACTGTCAGAGTTGAAGGTGGCATTACCAAAGTTTTGCTAGGTTTTATTACAGTGTGACTTTCTGATGTATATGGTAACGAATTATCTTGCATATTAGTCACATCTGTAAGAAACATCCTTTGATTGGAATAATAGTGCTTCCTTGTTCATCTTTTATTACATACATTTTCGTCGTTTTATCTGTATGGAGACAACAGCATTTATGTTCTTAAACTACAACTACATGACTCATTTGTAATATCATACTTTTGTTCAGGAGTCTTGTTTCTGGTTGTGTATTGTCTTTTACAAATTCAAAAGCATAGCTAGTTACACTTGGGCAATTATAAAGTACGCTATCTTTTTTTATTTATTCACACAATAATAATATGAATGACTAGATCACTTAATAAATAATAATTCTTTATGACAGTCAGAAAATGAAAATGAATAAAGAAAGGTTATTTGTCTTAATTTCGACGGAATTTTTTTTGTTTAGGGTTACGCACGCCTGGGCGTTACGTAATGACCTTGTCAACTAGGACATTTAGCCAGGACTAGTTATATAATTTGTCGGGAGCACTTTAGGTGCGTCTGGGACTATGCCCATTCCCATCATTTCAAAATATTTTATTTCTGTATCCTATTTCAGACTCATCGTTTCCACTATCAAAGGGGTTACTCCTAGGACTTCTACAATTATCGGTGTATATCCTTTTATTTCAAGCGACGCCGGAATTGCGTACTCCCGTGTAACTTTCTGGTCACCGCACGACCTTTGGACTTATTAGAGAAGCCTATCCAGGCAGAGAAATCACAATTCCCACATCCCCTAGGACTCTTCGTCTCACAGCAAATAGCCCGTTATGTAGAACGTTCACCCAGTGATGTTTCCACAACGATCGTCGGACTGCTCCTCAAAACACCACGAAAAACAACACTTTTTTCTCGCCGTCAGGTAGCCTTACCGGGAACGTGTGTTTAGCTCGGTGGTCCGAGCGGAAGTCTCGACGGTATTTGATGTTTCAAATAGAGATGGCGGCGTTGGATGGCATTTGCCTATATAGGTTAAATGCACACCGCCAGGCAGTAGCTACGGGGAGTCCTGGGGATTCGGAACCCCCCCCCCCCCGAACTGACTTTCTGGCTACGTGCCTGCACACCGCCATCAATAATAATTTATAAATCAATTCATAGTTTAGACGGCTTTTACAAATGTAAAAATATCAGGCGGCCGGATGACAGTCATTTTTGTATACATAAACAATACCGCTGGAGGTCAGTTAGCCAGTTCGTTTTTTTTAACTACATTACCGACTACATTGTTATCAATTTTTAAAGTTAATTAAATATATTGTGTATATAAAGTGTAATTTACATACTAAAAAATACGTGTTTGAGATAATATTTAAAAATAAAAAAATAGATTTACTTCACAAAAGTAGAGTTCCCCTATTTCAATGCAACCAAAGATGCTGAGCTAAATCCTATAAAAACTGGACCGTAATAATGTCAGAGGTCAAACTAGTCAAGTTAAATTTAAATCTAGCTTACAGGAGCAGAGGGATGTTAAAAGGCTGAAACTGGACCACTTGCTGAGATCAGAGGTCAATTTATGATGTGTACAATATGTACATGTACAATGTACAATAGAAAATATTCAGAGAGGTTGTGACAGGTAGACTGTAAAGGTATGTGGCTTGATTAACCTATCTAGACAGAATGTTAAAGTGTTTAAATTAAGTACATTAGGGTTGATTCAAATCGAAATTAGTCTCCAGCAAGTTTGATATAGATATTTAATTATTTTTTGTGAAATAGAATTCATCTACAAATACACACACACACACATATATATATATATATATATATATATATATATATATATATACAAAACCCTTTATAACGACTTTTCTTCTTAGGAAATGGTTAGTTTTTTTTAAGGACATCCTGTCTGTCCTCTAGAAAGGAAAAAATTAGTTTGTTTTATCTACTGTGATGGGGCGGTTTTCTAATTTCTTGCTGGTTTAGCCGTCTTGTGTGTCTAGTGATTTGCTTATATATCTCCCTATTTATAGACCTATATTCCTCTTCGATGTTTTTATTCAATTTATTTAATTAAATATACTGTTCTTTTATTTAGACTTGGTTCTTGTCTTAATACTCTCGTTTGGTGCTTTATTTATTAACAGCATTAACTATACTATTTTTGACATTTTCGAACACATTCTATTGAGATATGTTCATCATAAAGGAGATAGAGTAGCTTCTTCGGACGTTACATCTTGAATACCTTAAGAATAAACATGAATTTTTAAGCGACTTCAAAATAAAGAATAGTGGAAGTGTTTGTAATAAATAGTAATGTTTTTACATTTTACATAATAATATTATGGATATCTACCGAGTATCGGCTGACACAAACGTATTTTTTAGTTTGTTCAAAATTAACAATCTGTATATAAACCAAATAAAAAGTACTTATTGATTAAGAACTATAAGACCAGATCAAGTCAAAGGTTGACCAATTTTATCTCTTAAGGATAAAAAATAAATAGGCAGTTCCCCTAGATAACGCGCGCATGCATCTTAAAATATGAAGCTAAAGGTCAACAAAGTTATATAATGTGGCAGAAACATAAATATTGTTTATTTGAACTTGTAACTTGGCCTGACTTGATTTTTATGGTTTGTGTTTATATTTTGAAGAGTGTTGAATAGATTTTTTTAGGTTTTACCTAGACCTCTAGAAATTATTATATACCTAAGCCAATTACTTCTACAACTTTATGGCACGATGTTTTTATAAATTTTTATTAAAATCTGTTTCGGCGTTTTCAATATATTTTTTTAAATGTATATCCCTATAAAATATCAAGTATTTCGCCAATGTCTCAAACATTTTATGGCTTTAAGACACTTACACTGTTTATGATAAATTAAAATTATTTAACGATAATTTTATAAACAAACATGCATCTCTAAAACCGAAAAAAAAAAGACTTTTACTCCATGGATTACTAATAATATAAAGTTGTTAATGAAAAGAGACAAATCTTATGGCAAATATTAAAAACAGAAAACTGAAGGACGTTTACACTATTACAGAAAACTTCGCAACCATTTCAAAAGTTTAATGACGCAACAGTTCTCAATAATTATTTTTTCAAGCTGTAATGAAGTGTTAGAAACCACCTCCACGAAAAAAATCGAATTTTATAAATTAAATAGGCAAAAAAATGTAAGGTCTGAACTGAATTTTGAATTGATAAATGAAGAAAATTTTAAATATTGTAAATACAAATGCTGTTGGTGAGGACAGTTTATCATTAATAGATTTTAAGATTTGTTTGCCTTTCTATATAAAACTTTTTAATAATATAACACTTGCATTTCGTATAATATATTTCCGGAGATATGGGAAAAGGCTATTATTAAACCAGTAGGCAAAATTTCAAGACCCATTAGCATTTTACAGGCCTTATCTAAGATTGTAGTAAAATATATTCACGGAGAAATTTGTCAATTTGTCAAGTGTCAATCAGGTTTTTGTAAGAGTTATAGTAGCCCTACTAGTCTTGTGCATCTTTTAAATGAATTCAGATTTAATGAAGAAAGAAAGGAAAATACATGACTGTTTGCTTGATTTTTGTAAATCTGAAAAGTCAACGGGAATTTTAGGAGTCTATTTTGGGACCGTTATTATTTTCTTCCTATGTTGCTGATATGAATAATATCGTAGAACATTCAAAAATATTGCAATATGCTGACGATTCTCAGCAGAAAATTTTCAAATTACCCAAACACATCTCAATGTAGATTTAGAAAAAATAAATATTTACCCAACAGACTTCAATTTAAAATCTTGCATTCTCTTTTTCGGAAATCACAGAGGTAATAACTTTTTTGACTCGAATAATTTTAATATACATTTTAATAATAAACCAGTGGCGGCTGGCCAAGGGACGCGAGTGAAGCGCCCCTTTACCTACATTTTCCAATCAATTTACTTAAAAATAAAAATATTTTTAAAATATTAAGCATTTTATAATCTACATTTCTATTATAAAAATGTAGTATGTTTTATATAAATTCACATTATTTACTTAATTATACCATTATTTTCTATCAAAAGTAATGCGCTATAATTATATTCAAAAAATGGTGACTTAAAAACGTAGCGCGCTGAACACCTTTTCATAAGAGCGACCCGTTGAGGAATCACAAGCAGCAGTAGCAAATTCCGCTTCAGACTCCGGCTTTCACGTTTAGATTTGTTTACGGCAGTTGTTATGGCAACACAATGGTGAATATCCGTAAGTCAAATAGAGATGGGAGCGGCTTACTGCTGCAGCAGGGTGCAAGCGCTTGTTCGCTTGCTACAGAATTAATGTAAATTAGTGCGTTCGGATCATCGCAAGCGGAACCAGTTTTGCATCGATCGAATCGAATCAAAATTAGCCTTAAGATATAAGTGCATAACTGTTCTTTAAGAACAAAAAAATATATTTAAAATCTTATAAATTCATATTATTTGCCTTAAGTATTAAAAAATGCTCCAAAGCTATGGATAATTAACATCATAAAAACGTTAAAAAAGTAGCCATTTTAGGCGTAGCACTCCGAAAAATTTTCGTCTGCGGCGCTATTTTTACCACGAGCCGCCACTGTTACATGCGCTTAAAAAAATTATAATATAAAAAATTGTTGACTTTCAGCGACTAAATACTATTTATGCAATACTCTGGTTTTATCTTTATTTGACTATGGAGATGTTACAGTGAGTCGTTAATAGGAAGTTTGTCTCATAGTATCCAGAAAAATTCTTGAATGCGCTTTTTATTTAATATGCCATTTAGGAACCACATAACTCTCCATTTAAATAATAAGTGGCATTTTGAAAATGAAAAATCATAGAAAATATCATATGTATTTATTTGTATATAGAATGTTAAAAGTGGTAAATCTCCGTATCTCCGTATTTTAGTTCTTACGATCATAATCCTCTAACTAGATATATAAATAAATTCAGAATACCTCAATATAGAACTGCAAAGTTCCAAAAATCATTTGCGTTTGTATCAGTTCAAATATGGAATAATTTACCAAATATTATTATAGAATTTAACAATTTAAATGTAATAAATTTATGAACAATCATCTTTTAGAAAAACAAATATCTGAAAATTAATTCTTTGTACTTTTTTCCTTTGCTTAAACAAATTAGTATGTTATGCTGGGCTGCTTGCATTCATTCTATCATTTGGCATTATATTATTTGTTTTTTAAGTATTGTCATACCACTTAATCTCCCCTCTCTTTGTCCTTTGCGTCTGGGTCTCGAAAAATGTATTCTTGTGTTCTAGGGATTCTAGACCGTTGATCTAGAACGTTGATGTAACCAATTATAATACTTTCCCTAGACAAGGTATAATCAATTTATGACCAAAACTTTGGGAGGTGATTTATCCTCGGATTTACCATATAAAAATAGCACAAATGAATTATATACAGTGTGACCCAGATTCGCTTCTCTATACAGGGATCTCGGCTCCTATTATACTTACAGCAAAGGTTAAATAGGGAAAGCTTTAGAGGAAACTTATTACGATCGATCAATTGTTTTTGGAAATATCGGAGAAAAACAGGAAATGGCGGATTTCGTTTTTGGCCAGTATATTCAGAACGGTAAATTTAACAGCTTCCAAAATGTGACATTATTGGGACACATTTTTAAGACAAATAAGATGGCGTATACGATACGTCTTCATTGTTTTTTGTTAGCCCGCAACCCGCCTCAACTTTCATTTTTCTCATGGCCGCCATATGGGATTTTTCGATTTTTGGAAAGAGCCTAAAATTTTCAGTCTAGTGATATCTCACAAGTGCATTAAAGATTTTAGTATCATCGAAATATTGTACTTCGTAAAGTTAGGTTTCAGTTTTTTTCTAAGGAGGCCATGATTTAAAGTAATGTTAGTTCTCAATCCTCTTATGCAATAAAATCATACATCTGAAACATAAATTGTCAAAACCTGTAGAAACGGCAAATGAAGAAAAGGTTGACATGTTAGCTCTGTACTTTCAATCATACAGAAACGCCGACGTTACCTCAGCAAGGTATTTGGAGATGAACCCCGAACGACGGCAGCCTCATAAAACCCAATTCAGGAAAATCGAAGTTAATTTAATTAACCATGGTGCCTTCGAACAACTTAGACGCGGATACAATAATAACAATGAAAATCGAGACAGAAACATTTTACAAGCTATCAACGAAAACCCTAGTGCATCGGTAAGAACTGTAGAACCGGAAACTAATGTGCCAAAATCAACAGTACAGAGAGTTTTAAAAAAGAATAAGTACCATCCATACAAACCCATAATATTACAAGGACTTAAGGAAACTGATTTTCCAAGACGACTACAGTTCTTTGAGTGGTATACTAGCAGATGTAATGAAAATCCTGATTGTGGAGTTTTTAATAGGCACAACCGTCATCATTGGGCTGTGCAAAATCCTCACGAAGTGGCAGAGAGACGTCTACAGATCAGATTTGGAAGTAACGTTTGGTGCGGGATCCTTGGTAAGTTAATCTAACCAATCTTTTTTAAATAGGCGTCAAATGATGGTCAAATAATATTTTTTTTTTTTCGTTTAGTTGTTATTCAATCATTTTGTATTGTAGTTTCGAAGAACCTATAAAAATTGAATTGGGTTCTATACATTTATTAACACTTTATCTAAATTGTCTGCAGATTTAGCTAATTCTCTAAAATTATTTTGATTGTCTTGCGTTATGAAAAAAATACCATTTTTTTTTCATTATGATTTATAGAAAGGCGTTCAGCTGTATTTTATGTTTTATTAAGGCACGGTGTACTTCTTTAAGATTATTATATCACTGAAATAAATTGATTTAGTATTTCCGAAATTAATATGCGATACCAACAAAATAATTTATTACGGCTATTACTTCCCGCTAACTAAATATGTTTTTCTTTTTCATTATAAAGCTGAATAGGTTTCAACTGTATACAAGCTCATTCATT
This sequence comes from Kuschelorhynchus macadamiae, assembly GCA_030620095.1. NCBI lineage: Eukaryota > Metazoa > Arthropoda > Insecta > Coleoptera > Curculionidae > Kuschelorhynchus > Kuschelorhynchus macadamiae. The sequence goes on from JAUTXW010001082.1 coordinate 630,186, forward strand.
ACGGGATGTTTCGATAATTATTTTTGGAAAGAAAATATCTACTTTTTCATAAAGACAATTTTCCATTTATAATTTATAGTTTCTAGTACCACCCGGCCAACCCTGCCGCCCTTGACTGTTGGGCACCTATTTATAAATTATTAATCATTTCATGAAATCGACTTATTGGACCATTTTTGTTTGACTAAAACTTAAACGGGCAGAGGTACCTAGAGCTTTTGCGAAACCAGGTTGTACCAGCCTTACGAGCTATTCTAACGGAAGATGAATTAAGAAGAACTTGGTTTCAACAAGACGGATGTCCGGCTCACAATACCATTCAAGTCAGGAACTTCTTAAGATAGCAGTTTGACGAAAGAATAATTTCTTCAAATTGTTCAATATCGTGGCCTCCTAGATCCCCTGACCTGTCGCCCTTGGATTTCTACCTCTGGGGTAACACGAAGAATGAAATCTATGAATTTGATCCCCCCGTGACCATAGAAATCCTGAGACAAAGAGTTCTGGACACATTTAGAAATATTAACCGAAATACACTTACCAGGGTTGTACGAAAAACAGTCACCAATTATCAAAAATATCTCAATGCAAATGGACGTCATTTTGCAGATTTGTAAATTAATGTTACCCACTTACAAAGTAGTTAAAGCTCATTTAGATTTTTTAAGTCGTTATTTACGTTCATGTTGTATTGAAAATTCAATGCGTTCAATACATTACTTACTTATTAATATAATCTTGTGACAAATAAATCATGGCCTCCTTTAAAAACATTAAAACCTAATTTACGAAGTGTGATATTTTGATGGCACTAAAATCTTTAATGCACTTGTGAGATATCACGAGACTGGAAATTTTAGGCTCTTTCCAAAAATCGAAAAATCCAATATGGCGGTCATAAGAAAAATTAAAGTTATATACACTGTATACAGATTGAGGGTAATATAATGTTAATATATTTTAAATGTTTTGATACATCTTTTACATTTCTAGACATTTGGAAATCAATTTTAGCACACGGTGTACTATGACCAATTTTAACAAAATGACTAAAAAATGTACGGGTAGTTACTTTTTTAGAATTGCGACACATTTGACCCTTTCGAAGTTTCCCTGCCTCACTGGCAATTTTTAGAACAACGCCAAATTCCTTATTCTCTAACTTTGTCCTTTCGTCTCTTGGATTTTGCAATACTTTGCAACGTTTAGAAGTTGTTTCGCAAAATGACCCTTTATATTTAGATAATTTATCTTTGTCGGGGAAGAAAAAAAGACAAAGCTGTAATATTAATGCATAAGAGTTTCAAATTTAGTATGAGTAAATGAACGATTAACCTAGTATACGCTAAAAACATTTGATTGAAAAATATGTAGAAATGTGCGAGGTGCATCAAAAACCCTTAATAATTTAACACCTTATGTCAACAACAAAATATTTCGGACCCCTGTTTATATTAACATTTTTTTTATTTTTATGAGACAAATCAATATACGCAAATGGTGTGTAACACGGGAAAATATAAATGTTTCAATTACTACTTTCAGCTTATTTTCAATTCGAACTTCAGTCACTTTATGTCTAAAATATCCCCAAACTCCATGTGCCACAGAGCTGTAACATCAGCAATCGTATTACAGTAAATTCGGGTGTCCTTTTCCCATTTTGGCGATGCACAGTGGATTCAAGGCTACAGATTGCAGGACGTTAAGTTATCTGCTTAAAAAAATTCTGAAGCAATTTTTTTTGGATAAAGTGAAAAATAAATGTAATATCTCTTGAAAAAGTTTAAAAAAAAAGACCATATACAGGGTGCCCCATTAATGTGTGGCCTGGAAATGAACAACTTTATTTCTAAAAAAAAATAAAAAAGGTTTATACAAACGTTACGTGATGTACAGTAGACACATGTTTAAAATATTACCGTTTATATAGAATAGCCCAGAAAAGCGTAGTTTTTTAAATGAAACACCCTATATATTATAAGATTTTTAAACTTTACCTAAAAACTAGGCAATTTTTGCAGAACACACTATATACATAATTCCATCTTTTGAAACATTTACAAATGTAAATTTACTTTTTCAAACTTTAATAGGCTGCGGAATTCAACAGTATGTCACGTCTGACAGCAAATGTACAGCTTACTATTTCATTATCTACACAAAATTAAGAACTTCCAGCCTAACCGCGTATATTATAAACAGATGTTAAATTTTTTTGGGATTATTTAAATGTTGCATATAGACATAATTTCTATTTATCGTCACTCCTATTGCATCCAAGGTTAGTTGAAATAGAGTGTAGTTTTGGTTTT